>CM038343.1:17171024-17771024 GCA_021464625.1 Proterorhinus semilunaris
TTCTCACACAGAGTTCACATTGTTTCAACAATTGATATTAAGGATGACTATTAATCTGTATAGCTTACCAAAACAGATTTATTTATTTGGTAAAGGCCGTAACCCACGTGAAGGTGTTCTGTAACCCACATATGAGTCCTAAATCACCAGTTGAGAACCACTACAATATAATAAATTATGAACGGAAACTAAGAAATGACTTGCAGATCATGTGTTTGGTAAAGGTGCTTTACTGAAAGCAGATCACAACTTCAGCTCGTCTGATGCTGGTGATTTTGCATGTTAATTTCTGCTGCAGTTTTTTTTTCAATGCCAGGCTTCTGCACACTTGATAGGTGCAGCTACACTGTGGAGTATTTGCACCACACTCTGCCTTAATGAAAACCTTTCTGCGTGGGCCCCGAGGACATAAATGACATAGGTTTGTCCTGTTCTCTCATTTTAAGGTCACATATGCTATGAATAACAAGTGGGGAAAATGTCCAAATGACACAGTGACGACGGTTGAGGATGCATTTTGAGGCACTGAGGAATTCATAATAAAACAGCAGCAAGCATGGAGTATTCGAAATAAATTATTGATTTGTGTTTGACGATCACGCCAAAATGAGCTAAGTATAGTGTAAAATGTGTGGTCAAAGCCCTATATGATCAATGATTGTGCCAACTTGTTCACTATTAGATCTTTGCTCGTCATTCTTTCTCACATGTTGAGAAGCGCTCAGAAGGTCCAAATAATAATTAATTTAATTTGTCGAATATTTGTGAAGTTGTATGCTTTAATGTGCCTTTTTTTATTCATCAATGTGTATACTCAGAAAAAAAAAGACATCCCGATTACTCAGTTAATGTCTTTTATTAAAGTTTACCTCAGTTTAAAGAAACCGTATTTGTTGAAAGGTTGGATATCTATGTACAGTAACTGTGTTGAATTACGTTTGTTGTTTTTGTTAAAACTTTTTTGTATGAATTGGACTTTGCAAGTTCAAATTTTGATGTACAAAACTTTCTACAAACAGCAAAAATCCTCAATTACCCCACTAATACATGCTATTTTTCCACAGCAATGTATTTAATTGGGTTTTATACAGCTGAATTGATGTCGTCTTTATGACCATATACAGTATATTAAAATGCCTGCAAAGACAATGAATGGCTGGTAACTTCTTCCAGTGTGCTCTTGACAAGTTATATCTAATAGGGGCCATTTTAGGCAATTACTGTTTATTCTGCTATGCTATGGTTTGCACTTGTAGTTTTTCATATTATACATGAATTGTGTTTACATTGCTATTTTTTCTCATTTCTAAGCGGCATATAGTCAATGTCTATATTGTGTATCTGTGTCCTTTTGTTTTTTGTATAAAAGATGTTAAATGCATAGTATTGCAAATGCTTTTACCAGGGTTTCTGTGGGGGCATTAAAATGCATTAAAAGTCATGAAATGAATTGAGCCAATATAAAAGAGCTTAAATGTCATTAAAAAGCATTAAATCAAACTGGCATTCGATCTAAATAGATTGAAATATTCTGACATTGTTCAAAAATGTTCTGTGCAAGTTCATTGAAAAAAACAAAATTATGGTCTAAAACATATTCAATTATCGTTTTATTTGCAAATTACCACACATTTTTGCTAAAAAACTTCCCTTGTTTGTCCCCTCTCTTTCTTCTGTTTAATTAAATGTTTGTAAATCTCAGGAAATTAAATATGCACTGATTTTTTATTAATTTGTTCTGCATTAGCAGCATTATTTGGGTATTAAAAAGCATTCAATTTGACTATAGCTTATGCCTGCATAAACCCTGTTTTATGACTGTGCATGTTGTGGTTTTGAAGCTGAACGTATGTTATAGGAATTGGAGCGTGAATGATTATCTTACTTACTAATATTTTCGCCTCATTCAACATATGCAAATTGGGGGACAGTGTCACTTTTGAGCAGTGGCCCGTTTCTTCATCTGTTTATGCGTTTGGCCCAGTAATCCTGCTCTTTCTCTCTCTCTCGTTGATTGAATGAAGATGAGAGGGAACAGCAACATTTGCCTCACATAATGCAGAAAAAACATATTGTCGACACTGGAAGTAATTACAGCTCTCTGGTCAGCAGTACCACTATGTTTCCAGAAGAAAGAAATGGGAATGGATACTCAATTATACAATGCTTTTATGCTTGTAAGATCAGTACAAGGGATTTTGGCTGGTAATGAATAAGACTAATTACCCTTTCTTTGTCTCTGTTGGACATGCTGTTTCGGTGTGTAAACTACTGCCAATGAGCCTCAGAGAGAAACCCATCAAACAAGCCTCCATTTTCATTGAATTTTCATGACTATTTGTATTCTGAGTGTTGCCTTTTCATATCAGGTTCAAAACTTAAAAATGCATTAAAGCTGTACAATGAGGCACACTCAAATATGGAACGTTTCCTTAAGTGATATAAAGTAGACAACTTCATCTTCTGAAAAACAAAACATTTTCATTATATTTTGATTACCCTAAAAATACTTGCCGTAAGGCATTACATTACAGACGTCGAGCACTTCCGTTCCGCTCTGACGACACAACGGAACAAGTCAGTCGTTTTGCAGGAGAGGGCGGAGCAGCTGCTCAGAGAGCAGGATTCAGGAGGATTGCAGAGAACTGCATGAATAAGGCTAAAAACCACTCAGGGGGTGTTTTTGATAAGGAAACTGTTGATTTTGCATGATAGAGGACGTTTAAAATGTTGTTGGGAACCTAGGCATTTTGTATAAATGGATTAGATATTGAGTGCAAAAGTAATGCAATCATGGAATCTAGTTGTGTATTGGTTTATTTGGTTGGGACAGTGCAAGTTAATGAACAAGCCACACCGGATTGCAGCCTTGGGCTAATTTCCATCCGTCGTCCCCCATGTGCACTCTCAAACACACTCTCATTCATCCTGGCCTATTGTACATGTTTTTAGTGGTAGGGGAAACCGGAGGAAACCTACGCAGACACGGGGAGGACATGCAAACTCCACACAGAAAGGCCCCGTCCAGGTGGGAATTGAACCCTGACCTTCTAGCTGTGAAGCACGAGCGCTAACCGCTGTACTATCGTTACAGACGCTAAAAAATACATTATAGCAATTATGACAAATTCATGTCAGTGGTTAATTCAAATAATGACCTACACTTGAGGAGAAGAGGCAGAGCGCTCACTGGATCACCGCAGTAGCAGAGTGAATTTTAGTTTAATGGCAAATAAACATACAAATAAAACTCGTGAGCCAGGCTGCTTTTGATGAGACGCTGTACATACATGTAAAAAAATCTATTTTGCAAATTCAGAGTGCCTCAGCTCCTCTCATTCTCCTCAAAAATGATAATTTGAAGGGTGATATTCTTCTCGTCATCTGCAATTTTAATGTGTATTGACAAATGGAGAGAATAATCTACTGTTGTCATGCATGATGTCATGCAGATAATTTTCTAGCCCCTGCACAGCCTACCATTGAAGGAATGCCAACAATGGGCAGCACCAGAGGTGTCCTTGGCTGTGGGGCTAGAAAATTCTCGAACATGGAGGATGGCGCTTCAAAAGGTTCTGCATTTTTAAAAGGCATATTTTGTGTGTTTAGTATTTTTATTAATCTGTATAATTTTAAACTAAAGGGTATCATTATGGCAACACGGTGGCTGAGTGGTCTTTCTCTGTTTGCATGTTATTCCATGTTTCTGATGGATTTCATCCAGGTACTCCAGTTTCCTCCTTCCCTCTCATAAATGCAGAGCAGGCAATATTGCCTGATCAAACTTAGCCTAAGATCTGGAGATTGGTTCCCTGGTGAAGCAATGTAATCCACTGCTCCGGACGGCTGCCCCAGCCGTGTTAAAGAATGGATCAAATGCAGGAGGACAATAACGCCTTTAACCATGCTATAAGATAAAAGGATTCTTCTCCTTTTTTAAAGATTATTTTAACTGCAACAATGTTGTCACAATGGGTCACTAAAAAATCAGTTGATTGATTTAAGATTATCTTGTGGATTAAGTTTATAAATGGTTTACAATTTTACAATTCATAGCAGGATCGAATTCTATTTTTTACTGGGCCAGTTTTCAGAAGTCAATGGCCATTTGGCGAGCCCCATACTGGCACCGAACGTAGGCCTATTCATATCTTTTGGGATACATCAATGACAAATTCATTACCATCATGTATCAACTAAAATTAACCCTAAACATCAAAGTTTTAATTATACATTTTAAGTCCTTTTAAGAACCACCACAGCAGCAACAGCAGAAAGGCTACACTATTATAATGCTCTGATATAACTATGACTATGATTTAAAGGCTTGACTTTCAGCGCACACAAGAAACACATGGCTCCTTAATATGCGTACACAAAATGATGTACTTAAGCTCCTGATCACAACTGTTGGACTCGATTACCAGAGTTCTGACTCTACTCCAAAGGCTAAACAGACGCACTGCAAAGGTAACAGGAATTCTCTGTCATAATAATGTTTTTAGGCAGGGCAGATCCTCCTCAGTATGAGCATACGCTGCTATGGATGTTAGCAGTTGCCGCAGTAGCATTTGCAGATATGTCACATATAAACATATATTACTTACTTATTAAGGTAAATTGGCATTGGGCCAGACCAGACTGTTTGATCAGATCTGGACTGAATAAGCTGGCTCTGTAGTGTTTAAAATGTGTATGTATTTTGTCACTGACACTGATAGAAGTTAAATGCAAATGATCAAACATTTTATGAGAAGAACGTCACTCAAAACATAGAGAAATAAAACTTATCAACTTCAGTTAAGGATTTGGGGGAAATGTTTCTCCAAAGAGGGAAGCATCAGAGCCACTTGATCATGACAGCTGCAGAACCAAACCTGGAACATTCTGACTATATAGTACATCAGATTCTGGTTAATATAGGGCTGCTGGATGCATAAAAAGCAGGTGATAATAATGTTGCACAAATACTCTCAGTGGTTGGTACAACTGTTGCTTTTTCCTGCTGAGACTTGGCTAGAGACAGAGGCGAGGAAAGTGCATGTAGTGGGACAAGTGCTGTACATGTTCACTCAAATTGAGTCAGGAGAGTGTAATCCTCCAACCAGGATTACCTCAATCACTCAGGCTAGATTAGAAGCTCCCATGATACCTGTGAGAGCTCCAAGCCTTAATAAGGAAGTAATGAACAGATGCTATCAGATACAAGATAGAACATAATTGTACTTTTTTTTTATGGGTAAATGAACTTTACCCATAAATGAACTATAATTTGTGTGGAAGCTTCACCCATCTTCAACCCTTTGACACACCAGCTCTGTCTCTATCTCCAGGCATGCAGTGCTAAACTATACCTCATTCTTTGATTTAGAAAGAGAATGTGTAGTAAAGTAGGCTGAGGTTTATAAGCTGGGCTGTCTCCTCGCAGAGACGTTTCTCTGGCTCTCTGCAGGAGTTTGCCTTATTGAGGTTTTTGTTGCCTGCTCTTCCCTCACCGGTTTGGTTAGGAAAAGGCAGATGTCTGCTGAGGAAAGACTGGTTTTGAGATGTGTGCGTGTGGTCCTGGACCTGCTGGTCGCCCTCCCTTGTCCAGTCTGATGTCCCATTCTGGGGCTCCAATGAGCCAGCAGAATGGCTCTATATAATTACAATGTTGATTTTTGCCATACACTGTATATGTAGAGTATGGGAAATAGGTGTCAAGGGAAATAGGTTGCCTTCACGATATTCTTAAATGTCATATCATAATTTTAGTTAGAGGGCAGGGGCCCATACAACTCAATGGAAGTGAGGTTAAGGTGTATTTTATTGTCCCTGTGGGGAAATGTGTCTTCTGCATTTTGATGTCGTTGGGGAAATTCATAAGGATCAGTGGGCAACTGCAGTGGGTCACTGCAGGGCTCTATATCTGGAGATGGGCCCGGAGACCCATCTCCAGATATAGAGCCAGGCTGATGGTCAGAATCACCTGGATGTGCCAGAGTACCCGGAGGAAATCTACCCAGACAAGGGGACAACATGCAAATTCCACGCAGAAAGGCTGTGTCCACACGGGGATTGAGCACGGGACCTTAGTGGTGAAGCATGCTAACTGTTGCGCCATCATGCCACTTTAAGAAAATCTCCAAATGTTGAACCTTAACATTATTTGGAAGTGATTGGATTTGCAAACCTGCCACATTAATCTTTTGGCTTAATGTCAGTTCTTGATACATAATTTTGAAATGTGTCATCATTGGACATCTTTAGACACTAATTTGACCTAGTTCAAATGTGCTGCGTGAAATTATGTTTGTGACAGTTTATTTTTCATCAAATATGAACTACAAACAATTCATAATTTTTGGTGGTTACCACAGTTACCATAATATATTGTTGGCTGGATCAGTTTTAAATTATAGGCTGGTTAGAATGTTGAACATAGCATACTAATTCAGATTTTTAATGACTGAAGTCATGATTTTTTTCTTCTTCTAACAATTAGACTGTTGACTAATGCATTTTTTTTTCTATGCCTAGCATATTTCTGTATTGTCTTTACTTAATTTGTCTGGTGGCGCAACAGATCATTATCGTGTGGTGCGACCAGGCAAAAAGTCAATTTAAGCCAATAAATTAAAGGCAAAGTTAACACATAGTAAATAACTATTATGAGAATAGCTATTGTGTTGAATGCCCTGCTATTTATGAATTACTTTTCATAATTTAAATGTAATTGCTATAAATTTAATGTTGCAAACTGGGCAAACATTTTTTATAAATTGCATCAGAATATATCAAATACATTTTTCATTAGAAATATAACTGCCTTGCAAATTTCTTGTCTTTACTTGCCTTTAATTTGTCAGGTGTAGCAACTGATCGTGACCTTGTGTACTGTTTATTTCCCATGTCTTGATGTTTCTATATTATGTGCTTTGCCTTAACTTAACCTGATTCTAATTTTGTATATCTTCTTTTGTAAGGCACATTGAGTTGCCTTGTGTACGAAATGCGTGGCATAAATATAGTTGCCTTGTCTTGATTTTGTCAGGTGGTGCAAACAGGTAAAATGTTATTTTGAACCAATAAAAGACCAGGGGTCTCCAATAGGTCTCCAATAGGTCTCCAATAGGCCCACGAGCCACTTCCGGCCCACGAGATGATTCACTCCCTGACCTGTAGAGCACAAATTCCTGAGTGTGTCCAAAAAAAAGATTAAGTCTCTAGCCATTCCCTGTGCGGAGTTATGATTTTTTAATGATATAACCAGAATGCTCACTCCAGCCACTAGGGGACAGCTTAAATAAAAAAGGAAAGAATTCCACACGTGTCCAGCAGAGGGCCCTGACATAATAAGAGATCAGGATATAAACAACACATTATAGCAATGTGGCAAATTGTCACTCTGCACCAAGGCGGCTGTGTCTACAATTGTAGCTTACCGCCATGAGTGTGGAGTGAATAAATAATGACTACAGTGTAGCAAAAACTGACAAAGGCTGGTAAAGTGCAATACAAGTATAAGCCGTTTTTATGAGGCTACAGTCCGGCTGATTATTATTAATTTATTGAAAAAGTTTCCTCAATAGTACTTTCCCAATTAAAACATATTTTACTGGATATTTTGTTTATGCATCCCGGCAATACACTCCTGATATATTTTGGCCCCCAGGGAAATGGAAATGACTTGGAGACCCCTATATTAGACTAAAGTGGCGGATTGATAACTGATAAGAATGGCCATTGTATTGCATGCACTAATAGACATATTTATGAATTACTTTTCTGTCTTTAAAATTGGATGTTGAAAAAACAAAACATTTGACCTGAGGATACAATAATCATAGATTACTGTGCATTCAAGTGTTCATGTGTTGCTCATTGTATTATTGTAAATGAGGTTAGGCATAATAAGTCTCGACTTGTATTGCTATCGTACAAGATCACTGAAAATATGTGCCATGTATTATAATGTTCATAATGACAGAAGAAATAAACTACTGTTACTACTATTGCTCACAGACTAGTGTCTGTGGTAACAACAATTTGACTTTGAATAAATTACAGTAAAATATTTACATTTTAGTAAATTTGCACTACCTGACATTTTTTAATGCATTTAAAGACATACATTTAAAGAAAAAATTATTTAAATTGTTTTGACTATGGGAATCAATAAGAGTAGTAGTAGAAATTGTATGTATTTTTGTGAGTGAATGTTTGTCCAAACATTTACTGAAACATAATTTACTGAAACATAATTCCAGACATAATTACTGAAACCATGACGTTGAATGGCTTCTTCCTAGTCCGATGAACATGATGAACAATCTAACTTAAATTGTAACATAAACCACCCCAATGTAATGGTGTGCAGCAACTTTGAAATGGAGGCACTACTTCACAAAACATCAGCACAAAGATAGATTAAAATTGCACGAAATGTGGTGATATTTAGTCATTCATGTGACTATAAAAAGCTCTAGATGAGCTTTTTCATTGTGGGATAAAACTGACAAAACCAGAAGGTTTAGCAAACATTTCCCTAGCAGAGTAAAATATTCAGTAGGCTATGGTACTGCATCAGCATGCTTTTAGTGTATTATGAGTCGCAATAAGGAAACAAAGAAAATTATAGAGGCCCTCGCCCCTGGGTAATTCCCCCCTTGCGACCGCCCCCACTCGCTCTCGCCCAAACCTGCTCTTGCCTCGGCCTTACACCCAACCCGGCATCACTCTTGCGCCTGCTAGCATGTTTTTTTTTTGAGGAAGCAGGTTTATTGAGAGGAAGGAGACTACAGCAGAGAGGAGAGCAATGGCGTTCTGGGTAATCGGCAAAGTCAGGACGTTTCCCGGTGGGCCGCTTAGTTGCGGTGCTTTTGGGCCGAAATAATTAATTAATGAATTAATAACAGATGCACAGTTGTGCCATTCCTGGTGTAAAGGCTTTAACTGGGCTGCAGAAGAAGCCTGGGCTGCTGTTCCAGATATAAAGTAAGTAACAAGTATAAAAAATAACGACAATATATCAAAATCAGGAAAAAAGTCGCATCAAATTTTTTATTCTTGTGGCAGGATGATACTATTTGACGTTGAACTAACCAGAGGGGTGTTTAAGTGAAACACCACTCTACTTTAGTTGAAGTTGGTGCAGTCCAATCCAGCAGAGAATAGTGTCTGCAATGGTCTGCACAAGTAAAGAGGGAAAAGGCAATGAAAGGTAGAAAAGTGGACAAATACATAATTGTGTCTACATAACTTGGTGCTTATTTTGGAGTTGTATCAGGCTCAGAGAATGTGTGCAGCAGCCCATGTAAACAAAGCATTAGAAAAAGAGTCAAAGCTGCGTTTGAACTGGTGACCTTCTGCACCTGAGACCAGCTCACTATCACTGAGCTATAATTCCATACAAAAAAAGGGCCTGATGAGGGTTAGTCATCTCTAAATTCCAAGGCCTAAATTAGGTCCCAAAAAAAGAAAGAATCAAGGGGGGAATTGACCCAGCAGTCTCATGGTTGGGAAAACAGCACTCTACCTATTGAGCTACCCCAGATGAGAAACGTACACAGCCAATTTTAGATTAATCTTATGAAGCACCCCGCACTCATGTATTTTAGCCTCGGACAATGTGTGCAGCGGTCCATGTAAAAAGAGAAATTATTAGAAAAATGTCAAGGCCGTGTTTGAACTAGCTACCTCCATCACCTGAAATCACCACACTATCACTGAGCTATAATTTCATACAAATATAGGCCTGATGAGGGCTAGTCTTAATTCCCGGGCCGAAATTAGGTCCCAGCACGCCGCTGGAGGAGAGAGGTCATTTCAGGTCATTTTGCCGCCTCCATTTTCTCGATTGTTTTTGACATTTCATATCAAAATCAAATCAAATAAAACTTTATTTATAAAGCGCTTTTCATACCGAAGTGCTTTACAGATAACAAACAGACAAACAGGTGCATGCGCACACACACACACACAAAATATATCATTAGGACTAAAAAAATAGATGTCAGTTAAAAGCTAAGCTAAAAAGGTGGGTCTTGAGCCTGCTCTTAAAAACATGAACGTTCTCTGCGGTCCTGAGCTCCTCCTCAGGTCGCTCCAGAGGCGAGGGCCATAATATTGGAAAGACGCCTCGCCGTGAGTCTTTCTGTTGACTTTAGGAATAACTAGGAGACCCCTGCCAGAGAAGCGAAGGGACCATGAAGGTTCATAAGGTAAAAGCAGTTCTGAAAGATAAGAAGGACCAAGACCATTAAGACATTTAAAAACCATTAAAAGAACTTTAAAATCGATCCTGAAACACACGGGGAGCCAATGCAGCGACTCTAAAACCGATGTAATGTGGTCCCGCCTCCTGGTCTTTGTCAGGACACGAGCTGCTGAATTTTGTAAAAGTTGTAAACCTGAGATACTCCTTTTGGGAAGACCAGAAAGCAGGGCATTACAGTAGTCGATACGACTGGTGATAAAAGCATGCATTAGCGTCTCTGTGTTGGCCCGAGAGAGAATGGGGCGGACTCTGGCTATGTTCTTTAGATGGTAAAAACCTATTTGATATTCTTAATGTGTGGAATTAAAGTCAGCTCAGAGTCAAAAATCACACCCAGGTTCTTCACCTGTGAGGAAGGATTAAAAGACAATGACTGTAGTTTGGGTAAAAGTTTCTCTCTCTGGGCCTGAGGACCGATGACTAAAACTTCTTCTTCTTCTTTTGTCTTGTTTTTTGCCATCCAGGATTTGATATCTAAAATGCAATTAAAAAGTGCATCCATTTCCCCCAGTGTTGCCTCAATTGTTTCCCTACTATCCCCCCATTTCTTTCTCTTTAGTTTATATTTTGAAACCGTTCTTTTCCCGTTTTACATGAGGGTAGGACCATAGGCGCCAATTCATGTTCTTCCCAGTACATGCCGAGTAAAAAAAAAAGAAAAGAAAAAAAGAGTCAAGGTCAGAACTGATCCAGCAGTCTCATGGTTGAGAACCCAGCTCTCTACCTACACAGGTACAGCAAAATATACAGCGGAACTGACAAATATCTAATATGAAACGCCCCGCGCTCGTGTATTCTAGGCTCAGACAATGAGTGCAGCGGCCCATGTAAAAGGAGAACGCATTAGAAAAGTGTCGTGGTCATGTTTGAACTAGCTACCTCCTTCGCCTGAGACCACCACACTATCACTAGCTATAATTCCATACAAACATGAGCCTGATGAGGGCTGGTCTTCTCTAAATTCCCGGTCCGAAATTATGTCCCAGCACTCCACTGGAGGAGAGGGGTCATTTCCCCGTTTTTAATGAGGGTGGGACCATAGGCACCAATTCAAGTTCTTCCCAGTAGGTGCCAAGTCAACACACAAAAAAAAAAAAAAGAGTCAAGGTTCGGATTGAACCGGCAGTCTAATGGATGGGAACCAAGCACTCTACCAATGGAGGTACACAGGCTGAGTGAATGACACAGCCGATTTTAAATTAATCTTAAGAACACCCCGCACTCGTGTATTTGCAGAAAACGGAATTACAGTTCAGGCAATATTTATTGAATAATTTTGTAATTAGGGCAAATTATTCCCTGGGAGCCCAAAGATTTGAGAGGGTACGCCAGCCCTGCAGAACTCTCGATAGATAAAGCAATATTTTGGTGAGACCCATATAGTACGAGGAACACACAGTGAGACAGACAGGAAACAGCCTATCTGAACTTCCTGTGATTGTACAGTCCAAAAAAGCTGAATATGGAGCCAAAAACGTCCAAATTAAAGCTTCTTTCTCTGATAGAGGGGTAGTATAAATACGTACGAGTATAAAACTGTGGCTTTTGTGAATAAAGGGGGAAACTGGGGTAATTGACAAATTTCAGGAGAAACTCTGACAGAGACCAGACTCCTGCCAGGCTAAGAACTCTGGCTATTTTCACAGAGGATGGGCGGGCCTCTTAATAAGCCACTTAAAATAAATAAATAAAAATAAAAAGCCAATTGAAAGTCAAAGTGGTGACATCCTGTGCGTCCGGGCGTGGCGCTCAAATTCAGTTTTTGGTTTGTCCTGATGTCCCCTGTCACTGTACCGAAGGGTTTGGTGCCTACGCCCAAAAACGCGGGTTTTCATTCGAATAGGGGTCAACTTTGAGGGGGCGCTGTCGAATCATTTAGTTTGGGGCGTGGCCAATTCATCCATTTCCATTAATTTTCACACCACCCGAATGTCTCCCCCAAATCTGGTGAGTTTTCGTCGACGTTTAGCGGGTCAAAAATGCGACCATAGACGGAGAAACCACACAAAAACAATGTGTCCGGCTCGGGCCTAATAAAAAAAATAACTTATCAGAAATGTAAGGATAGAATGTTATCAACTATGTATAATATGATTTAACAATTTTATGTTGCATTGTCTTCATCCACATTTTTATTGAGTGATGGAAAATAGACGTAGAATCTCAATTAATTTCAATCATTATGATGTTCCAAGGGCAAGAGAGAGGGAGAACAGGGGGGGAGGGCTCGAGTTAATCCACTGGTTCCTTGTGCTACAGCTCAGTACACTCCTTTATTGATTGACTGCGGAACTTTCCGCAGTCAATAATTGGTTTTCATGTTCTTTATTATTATTATATTTTTTTCCAGTTTTTCGGTAACTTTCACAGCTTTCACAGTTTCAACAATTTCAACAAGTTATACATCAAAATGTTCAGCATGTTCAAGAGATTATTGCTATTACTTTTGGGACTTCAGCGATTTCCGGTTTTTCCGCAATCGGACAAAAATCGGTCGATTTTTCCCATTGACTTATAATGGGGCTTCAACAAATTCATAGTTTTCAGCATTTTTTTCAACATTTTCAACAATTTCTGCAGTTTGTGCATGTTCAGCTTCCACAACTTGTCAGTTTTCAGAAAAAAATACAGTTCTGCAGTTTTCCAGTTTTTTTCTACGGGCTTTGGAATTCTGCCATTAATTTGCATTGAGAATTCTGCCATGCATTTTAATAGGACTTCAGGTCTTTCATACATTTCAACAGTTTCAAGGATTCAACAGTTTCAAGGTTTCAACAGTTTCAAGGTTTCAACAGTTTCAAGGTTTCAACAGTTTCAAGGTTTCAACAGTTTCAAGGTTTCAACAGTTTCAAGGACTTCAACAGTTTCAAGGATTTCAGTGTAATCATGCAACTTAATAGGTTTTTTTACATGTAAACCAGTATAATGCAACTTAATAGGGGTTTTTACATGTAAACCAGTATACTGCAACTTAATAGGGTTTTTACATGTAAACCAGTATAATGCAACTTAATAGGGTTTTTTCCATGTAAACCAGTATAATGCAACTTAATAGGGGTTTTTACATGTAAACCAGTATAATGCAACTTAATAGGGTTTTTTACATGTAAACCAGTATAATGCAACTTAATAGGGGTTTTTACATGTAAACCAGTATAATGCAACTTAATAGGGTTTTTTACATGTAAACCAGTATAATGCAACTTAATAGGGGTTTTTACATGTAAACCAGTATAATGCAACTTAATAGGGTTTTTTACATGTAAACCAGTATAATGCAACTTAATAGGGGTTTTTACATGTAAACCAGTATAATGCAACTTAATAGGGATTTTTACATGTAAACCAGTATAATGCAACTTAATAGGGATTTTTCCATGTAAACCAGTATAATGCAACTTAATAGGGTTTTTTACATGTAAACCAGTATAATGCAACTTAATAGGGGTTTTTCCATGTAAACCAGTATAATGCAACTTAATAGGGGTTTTTACATGTAAACCAGTATAATGCAACTTAATAGGGTTTTTTACATGTAAACCAGTATAATGCAACTTAATAGGGGTTTTTACATGTAAACCAGTATACTGCAACTTAATAGGGGTTTTTACATGTAAACCAGTATACTGCAACTTAATAGGGTTTTTACATGTAAACCAGTATAATGCAACTTAATAGGGATTTTTACATGTAAACCAGTATAATGCAACTTAATAGGGGTTTTTACATGTAAACCAGTATAATGCAACTTAATAGGGTTTTTTACATGTAAACCAGTATAATGCAACTTAATAGGGATTTTTCCATGTAAACCAGTATAATGCAACTTAATAGGGGTTTTTACATGTAAACCAGTATAATGCAACTTAATAGGGGTGTTTACATGTAAACCAGTATAATGCAACTTAATAGGGGTTTTTACATGTAAACCAGTATAATGCAACTTAATAGGGGTTTTTACATGTAAACCAGTATAATGCAACTTAATAGGGGTTTTTACATGTAAACCAGTATAATGCAACTTAATAGGGGTTTTTACATGTAAACCAGTATAATGCAACTTAATAGGGTTTTTTACATGTAAACCAGTATAATGCAACTTAATAGGGTTTTTTACATGTAAACCAGTATAATGCAACTTAATAGGGGTTTTTACATGTAAACCAGTATAATGCAACTTAATAGGGGTTTTTACATGTAAACCAGTATAATGCAACAGTTTCAAGGTTTCAACAGTTTCAAGGACTTCAACAGTTTCAAGGTTTCAACAGTTTCAAGGACTTCAACAGTTTCAAGGACTTCAACAGTTTCAAGGTTTCAACAGTTTCAAGGACTTCAGCAGTTTCAAGGATTTAACAGTTTCAAGGACTTCAACAGTTTCAATGTTTCAACAGTTTCAAGGACTTATGGAGTTTCAAATATCTATCAAGTATTTTAACAGTTTCAAGGCCTTTTCAAGGATTTCAAGCATTTTTCAGCTAAATTCCACATAAGATCTGTTCCGCAGTCAATCGCAATGGCTTCAGCCATTGCAAGTTTCTAGTTATTTTTGGAAAAATTCTGTGAGTCAGACCGTCACAAAGGCCTCATCCTGCTCCGTGTGTGGTTTGTGCCCCATGGCACTCGTGTATTGCTCCTGCATCGCACCATTCCTGCCTAAAATCATTCAAATAATGTTTTTAATCCATTACAACTCTCAAAATAAATGTTGAGAGCAGCAGTTACAACACAACACAAGGGTCCAAGGTTTGACGACGAGTGATCGTTTATCGCACGGCCAAAATTGTGCTGTGTACATCTGGTTTAACACAGTCCTTGAAGTTCTTTTCATACAGATTTATTTGTAATATATATATAAAATGTAAATTTGTATCAACACCAAAGTGTCTAAGGTCTAAAAGGGCACCTTTTATTTGAGTATATTTTATTCAATACTGTATTTAATGTTAACAGCCTCTGCAGGTTTAATATAAGAACAATAGCACATCATCGGGTGCTTCATGCTGTAGCAATGTTTAGAACTCTCCATTTGCATTATATAATGTGCTGTGAGTCCTATGGCCTCCTTGACCCCATTCATTTATTGCATCCTTCATTTTTTTATACAGTATTGTTATGTTTGCTATGCTGCACCTACGTGTCTGACAACTTCATGCAAATGCAATCATGTCCATGCAGCAAACATGCTTCAGAATAATTTAACTTTTTGTTGCCTATTATATATACAGGAAATAAGATCTTTGTTAAAGAGACGAAGGATGACTAATTGCAATAATTTGAGAAACCTTCTGAAAGCAAATATGGGATGCAGTCCCAGAAATTAGTTGTAGTTTTCACGACACACGTAAAATGTTGATGAAGCGTTGAAAACAGATGATACATTGTGTCAACCCCAGAGCGGCTACTAATCTAAGGCACTCTGACCTTTGGTCCCAGCCCGGCTCTTTTCTCTCTCATCTGTTTCTTAGCTGTTTCTGCCCTATCTGCACAGGTGGCCGGCAAACTATTGTACTCTGACCCACAATCACTGGCAGAGCGGGTCCCTACGAAGCTGTGATTTTGAGGTTTTCAACAATGCCTGGCCTGCTCAGCCCTGCTCACAGCCTGCGTCCCTGCATACACCTTGTCATCTAATGCATCCCTGTAAGTAATGCAGCATTTACTTGAGTTTCACTTTGTCTGTTTTTGTCAATTCAGTTGAGTCAGTCTTGACAAAATGGGGGCTTATTGTTAAAGGTAAGCCATTTGTTCATCTAAGTCTAAATTGGTCTCTAAAACCTGCTGTGAGTGGTATCTCACCAGCAGAGTAAAGGTGCGTACAGTTTAGACATGCTTTGACTGAGTCTCCTGTCAGTCAAAGTGGTGTGAGTCTTCAGTGTTGTTTGGCGTGGTTAGTGTGGTTGTATCAGCAGCCATCTCGGAGCAGTCCATGGGGTAACATGCAGTGGTCTTCTTGCAGAGACCCCAACAGCCAAGCTTATCATTTTGGAGCAGTTTTGAGTGGATGCTGCGGAGCTTGAACTCCTATACCAAGGAGATATGGCCCTAGCCAATTTGGCGCCCTTGCCATTTATATTCCCATTTATATTTGTGTGTTTTTCTAGCACACATGCAAAGCCTTTTTCTGAATTTTCTTGACTCAAATAACCTTCTATAACCTTGCTTTTTTTCTCCAAATCCTTTTGGACACACTTTGGATATGGCAAAGGCTAGTTTTATTTTATTATCATCATTGTTATATTATATTATAATTATCTATTCATTAAAATAAAATAAAATAAAACAGAACATGTGCAATCATGAAACGTGCGCACAACAGTTATATTGGAGGTGGAACCGCTACTCCTGAAGTGAATTTACAGATTTTCCCCGCGATGTTACGTGGCCCCCCGGAGGCGTAGAAGGCAGATAGCGCCCCACATGGCCATGCCCTGGGCCGGCCCTGTACCCAGTACTCCCAGGTGAATTCGCTTATGATTACAGAATTCAACAGATAAACCCTCTTCTCACATGCATTTGTCGGTCTATTGCTCAATATATGTCGGTATGGCAGCAGTACAACATTCTGCTCGCTTAGCTTAACAAGGAGAGACTTATTTTATTTTATTTTTATTTTATTTGGTGATACGCAGTATTAAGAACTGGGGTAGCCTATGTAAACTTTTGATCAGGGTAATTTTGGCAGTTTAAATTTTCATTATGATTTAGAAAGAGTCAACTCAGTTGTTTGACCATAAATGGCTTCGCCCAACCACTAACTATGAGTGAAAAAAACCCTTTTCTTTCATATTCAAAATTCTGTCAGGTTATGTAAACTTTTGAACACAACTCAACATTTACATGTGTGAGCTCCTGTGTACCTGAGTGTCACAGAGATGTGAGGGTGGCCACACTGTCCCTGTAGACTGCATTGCGACTGCTGCGCTGGCTCTGTGTTTCTCAATGGCAAAGCCGTTCAAGCTTCAATGTGAGTATTTAGCCACTTCTAACACATCTGCAGCTAAAACAATTAACGAAATAGTGTTTTTTTCCACGTCTGTTTGAGCTGATCACGGCAAACGCGAGGTTTAAATGTAAAAATGAAAGCACAAATTCAGACTTCCTCCTAACTTTGTAACACTGCTCCAGGGAGACATTGCGCTGAAGGTAATTGCACAATCATAACAATAAATGCATCTTTTCAGTGTCTTTTGAATGGAACAGCTCCCAACGCTTGTCGCACAGTCTATTTGCAAATGTGAATTAAAGTTTGCTTCATTTTAACATGTGTCCCTCCTTTTGTAAATGATAAACGCTTGATAAATGACTCACCATGTTGTGTTAAAGGTCACAGGAAAGAGCAATGTCCAGTGTTAAAGAGTAAAAGCCAGTCACCTACTCCAACTTCAACCCAACCCGATCAAAATCAAATCCGACTCATCCAACCAGTAAAAATAACTCATACATATATACACACATATTTGAATTTTTTTCTTACTGAGCTGCTAAGGACACCTTTGAAATTGCTTATGGACAGGAAACGAGGAGCAGAAACTATCCAGAGGCTTTACCTTTACCACGTCATGTCCAACACCTTCCTGACGCTGCGAGAAGCGGCACTCCTCAGGTTCATAAGAAGCTGTCGCCTTGTTATTTTTAGCTGTTTTGCATTATTTTCATCATTATGTGCCTGCCTACATCTAGGCTACATCTAAACATCTAAAACAAAACATGCTAATTACTTCACAAAACATGTGTTACTTTGAGTGGCAGTTGTGTTTCACTCACACAGATCTTACACTCTAAAAGTATAAGTTACTTGTCCTGTTGTCAATGAGCTATCAAAACAAAATGTCCACCCCGTGTGTCCAAAAGAACTATGACTCACTGTCCTGGCTGCACATTTGTAGCCAGAGACTAAAAAAGTTTCTATAATTTGTTTCGAGACACACCCTGATGAAGGCGATAAAGACTTTTTCTATTTTTGCAGTGCCGGGAACTTATCTTTTTATGCCTATAGATTTGTTGAGTTTTTTGAGAGTTTTTTTTCTTTTTTTAATTATAAACTATATTTTGGGGAATATGTACTAACAGGGATTTGAGCATAAGATAAGATAAGCCTTTACTGATCTCACAATAGAGAAATGTACTTGTTAACATTATGACCTGTGCTATTGCAACTCAACACAATGTGATGCCGTTTTGACTTGATTGTGAATTGCAGCACAAGCTATTTGCTACACAGGTTTCTGTACTGTTAAAGGTAATTGAGTTATGCAAGATTGCTTTTTTTCAATTGGCCAATACACTGTTCATATATTGTTCCTTTATTTAGTTATTTCTGACTATTTGTACATGGAGGATTTCTATATAGTGTACGTGGTATAGTTTGTGGCTTGGAAAATGAGTTGTTGTTTTGCAGTTTCATTGTAATCACTAATCTCTGAAGTGCTGTTTCAGATACCTCTTTCCACTGTAAACAGTTAGCATGCTGGAAAAGCAATTTTCTACCTTCAGTGTTCAATGGATTACATTTTCTCCTTGAAGAATTATATTTGCTGCTCTGAGCTTTCTTCTCAGCCTGATTGCACTGTTTGTATTTGCACATTTTCTAATCGGTCCCACTGATGTTTAATGAAACCGTCTTTCTGCTACGTAGTGCCATATGAGCATATTATTAATGTATCTATTTGTTATTTTTTTTATTATTGAGGAAATTATTTCTTGCAAGTTATTCACGAATGTAATCAGTATATCATTGCCATTCATATTTATTCATCTTTTTAATCTTTTCTTCCTTATTGACAGCATTTTATGAGAAGATAAAAAAAAATTCTAATGTTTTACAAAAAATAAAGCATCTGGTATTGGGCTATATTTATCATGACATATTTTTACACTCACGGTCCCCTTTCATACATCCATGATTTCATTGGACAGCCGTAGAATGTGGCCTTGGCAATGGAGAAAGAGCCCAGAGCAAAGCAGCACAAAGCCATCATCATTAGTCATCAACATGGGCACAGTGCTGTGAATGTTTGCCTCTAAATCACCTCCTCCTCCTCCACCACCACCACAGCATTCAGCCAGTACGGTCCACATCTGCACAATGATGCCATATGGACACTGGACACTTCATACGCTGCAACAAAATTCTGCAGTCATGGTCAATCACATAGTCACGGATTGGCATTAGTGGCTCACGCGGCGTGTGTGCCAACAGGCTGCAGCCTTGTAGCAGTATCGATCAAGAGGTGCACTGTCTGTAATAGCTACTTATAGATCCTATATTGAGTTTAGACCCGCTGATGTATGCAGCATCGCCAACATAAACTAAAGGCTTAAAATCTCTAGCCGGAGGCAAACGTGGGCGCTGGCCCTACTAATCAGCAACCATTCATTTACATATTTTCACCAAAATGCAATCCAGCCCCTATAGGTAATTCACATTTCTTAAGCTTGAAGTGTTTTACTCTCCCATGTCGATTTTGGGGGCAGCAGAACTAGGATAGTCCAAACCAGTTACACCACGCTTTTCCTTAAATGTCTATTGATGTACCGCAAGGACTAGAGAGCAATAAAATCTCACTAGGTCTCACTAAAAATTGCCTCAACCATGACTTAAACAGAATTTAAATGATTATGAATTGGCCGGTATCAAAAGTAGAGATAAAAAAATGACGTTTTTATTTGAGAGTATTTTACAAGCAGAATGCTAATCATGTATGCGATACAACAGGACACCTTGTAGAAGCTCATTAGTCGCTGTATGTGCAGAAGTTAAAGATAGTTTGCTTAAAAACTGTCAGACTTTCTCCCCCGCTGGACTCGGTGCTCTCTCACACTGGTTGGACAAGTCATCTCACAATGGTGACCGTAAGATGACTGGCATTTTATCATCATAATATTAACTATACAAATGATTTTTTCATCAAAGTACATAAAGTGCCCTGGCTTGGCATTTGCACCAGCCAAATAGCTAAATGCTGATAGATTTCCGTCTCAACTAGCAACACTTTCACAATATAATACGGTAAATTTTGTAATTTCAGGTTAAATGCAGTCAGTCGTACACACATTGCACTGAAGAACATAAGGCCTTCTTCCTGCGAAAGCTGCTGAGCACTTTATGAAGAAGGATCTGCTTTTGTCTTCTTTAATCCATCCATCCATCCATTTTCTTCCACTTGTCCGTTGCCGGGTTGTGGGGCAGGTGGTCGGTCCACAGGAGGACGGTCTCATGGTTCTAACCGGACCTGTTGATCTCTCATAAGGAGCTTCTGAACCGCTCTTTGTCTGACCCTAGTCACCTAGAACCTGTTTGCCATTGGAGAGCCTACCAGGGGCACGAAGCCCCCGACAACAGCGCTCCTAGGATCATTCTGGTGCTCAAACACCTTCACCACATTAAGGTGGCGGTTCTAGGAGGGGGTCATCTTTAATCCTGCAAAACAAAAACAAACAAAAAAACTAAGCAACAACAACAAATCCCATACAATAAAACTCAACCTGTAAAGTACCTTTACAATTACTCAATTAAAGTTCTTTGATACTTTGAATTGATTGCGTATTAATGATACACAAGAGAAGGTATTTGAAGACATCTGAAAGTCATGTCTGCAGGGACATGCGCCAGTAGTGCTGCTCAAGTTCAGAACAATTTTTCTGACAAGCATTGCAATTAGATTTGGGATTTATATGTTGGTATCAAAATATGAGAAAAGAGAGGCAATGCACACCAGAAGTAGTCTCCGAGGTGCAGATGTAGGCGAAAATTTTCATAAATCAAAAAACAACATCACATACTCATAAGCCGATGTCCAAATTTTTATGATAGTGATTACGTTTCGGCATTAGCCTTCATCAGATCTTTCTTTTTTCTTCGCAAAATTTAAACGTAACCTCTTGGAGTCATATACCAGAGCATGTGACTGAACAAAGCCACATACTGTGTGACATAAGAGTCATAATTCATTGTAATGATCTCATTTCCATAATCTTGTACTGAGACAGCTTTGTGCCTTTTTTTGGGTTACACTTTATTTTACACTATCTTCAAACATAATGTGCACGAAGCACATTCTGAGATTACGCAAAGACTGACTAGAACTACTGACCAGAACTAGAAAAAAATAGCATTCATCTGCATTCAATGTGCTGAAACTATGCAGAATTGATTATCTAATTTTTCCATGAGAACCTTTTGTACCATTGCATTAAAAGTGCTTTGAAATGTAGCCATTTACCATTACTAATGGAAGTATTAAATACGGCAATACAAACGTTGTAAGATCTTTCCGTACTTTCATAATAATGATAATGATAATAATATTAATATTTAAAACAGAACTAGGCAACTCAAGAAGCCATAAGCGCCACTGCAGGTGTCGTAGCATGTTGCTTTTTTATACTCATCAATTGTCCGTGAGAGTAAATACTACGCTGACGGAAGGAAAGGGAGAGAGGGATATTGCACATCGTGGCACAACTCAATGACACAATGGAGATAATTTTTTTCACTCAAACTTGGCTGTAAATACTGCTAAAGTGGTGCTAGCCCGCAGTTAGCTTCGCCCGTTAGCTTCTTCTTCGTGATTCCATTAGTGTGTATGGAAAGTTGCAAGCATGGTTTTCTGGACAGAGACACCAGGGGGAGATGAAAGACCCCCCAATCATCCCATTAACACTTGTATACCCCCAGAGGGACTACGAAAAGGATTTATTATAAGTTACTTAGTTCTTCTTTAACTATGACATCAAAGAAACTTAATTGAAATTAGTCATTCATTTATCCACTTCTTATCGCCTATACATGTGTTTCAGTCATGCATACAAAAGATAGAAAATGATATTTTGAATTCTTAGTTGCAATGGAAATGATCCTCATATTTCATCACTGGGGGGAAAAAACATGAATATTCTTGGTACAGAGTACAGGACTACATGCAGTGTGTTTCTGGGTTGGACCTGTTCCAGGCAGGATTGCTGTATCACCCACAGAACAATATATGGCCACTGCAGTAAATGAATGCACATAAATTAGCTTTAAGGTTAAGTAAAGCTCAGTGTGAATGTTTTATTGTTCACTGTAAGTCCTTAGTGTGATGAGTAATTGAACATTACTGCCTCTTGGGAAGACTATAGGGCTTAGCTCTATTAGTCATGTTTATTCTTCAAGAGGTACAGTTATATAAGCCACAACTGCTGCATCCAGCTCTGATTGGGCATTTGGAAACAACAGAGGAGAGTGAAAATGTGTCCAAATGCTGGAGAAGGCAGCAAAAGTGATTTATGTGAGATTAATCTTGAGCAGGTGAGACACTGTAGGGTGTGGAGCTAATGTAATCAGTTGGATCAGCTGCTGATATGATATGTCTGTACTACTCATCCACAGCTCATTGTTTCAGATATAGTGATGTCACAGACACTGTGCTCTGTTCGGACACAGCTCGCTACTGCTGCTGCACGGTAGCGCAGCGGTTAGCGCTCTCACTTCACAGCTAGAAGGTCCTGGGTTTGTTTTCCACCTGGACGGGGTCTTTCTGTGTGGAGTTTGCATGTTCTCCCCGTGTCTGTGTTTCTTCCAGGTACTCCAGTTTCCCCTACCACTAAACCATGTACAATAGGCCAGGATGAATGATGTGTGTGTGTGTGAATGCATGGTGGTGGTCAGAGGGACCGTTGGCACAGATGTGTGCAGTCGCGACGCGCTTCTGTCAGTCTCCCCCAGGGGAAACTGAAGCTACTAACGTAGTTTACTACCACTGAGTGTGTAGTGAATGTAAAATGCTCTCATGTAAAGCTCTTTGTGACCATGTCTGTGAAAAGCGCTATATAAATAAAGATCTTCTTCTTCTTCAAGAAACATGAACATTAAATTGAACTCATCAAAACATGTAATTCCTACAATTAAGCTTGTCAACTGTAGGAATTACAGTCGCTATGCTCCTCCCATAGAGACTGAAGGCTAAATGTATCTTGGGTCAGCCTCTCCATGCTCCATCCTCTTGAGTTTTCGCTCATGCCACGTCGTTTTTATGTACCCTTCCGGAAAACAAATCGTTTTGCCAACTCTTTTGCCCTTCTGTCACTGAACTGTTGAATTCTGAAGGGAATGTGTTTACTAAGTGACATTGACCTTTTTGAAATGTGTCCTTTTTTATTATCTGCTATTGTCTGTACTGTTGGAAGTGACACACAGTGAGTGTTGTGATGTGTTTGTGCAATATCCGTCAGAGGTTGCAGCAAATTAATTACCCTTGAGGGATCAATAAAGTTTTCTGTATCTGAATTTAAATCAACTAATTTTAAAAAAACATTCAGTGATAATCCCTGGTGAGAGGCTGTCTTTAATCCTCTCCTAATATTGAGGAAAAATACCCAGATCTGGTCCACATAGACTCCAAGCAAACAGAGACAGAGCTGGACCTGGCTCTGCTGTTGCTTAGCAACATTGGAAACCCCATTTGAAGCGTGGCGTCTTTTAGCTGAAATGTAGAATATTTTTATCTTCAAAGCCACACTCTGTTCCAAACATACAATGGCACGTCCCATATTTTTCAAATGTGAAATAAAGAGGTCGTTGCGGTTCAGGGTGTGTTTGTGTGTAGCCCAATGCTCCCAGTGGTGTGCATTTAAACAAGAGAAGACAGAAAAAGATAGAAGCTGTGAGCCAATTAGCCTGGCTCACAGTTTCATTGACTCACAGCACTTTCCTCAAACACAATACTACTACTACTGCTACTACTACTACTATTACTAGTAATAATAATGATAATAATAATAATAATAATAATAATAATAATAATAATAATAATATGACACATTTTCCATTTCAACCTATAATAGATAAAGTAACTGACTTTGCATTGCAGTTTTGTATATACACCTTCTGACTGCCGGAAAAAGGGATCCGTATGGCGTATGCGAGTGTTCACAACAGTTGTCTACAACAACCTCAGAGTCATGCAGAACAGAACACATTTTTGTTTTCTCAAAATATTATGACATTCTATTTTAAAATATAGTACATAAATACTGCAATACAAATTTTAAAAACAGTATTTCCAAAGTTATTTGTATTTTATTTTTTCCTCAGTGAAGCGTTGGTGGGACTGTGAGCCATCTGTCCTCAGATGAACCATAATTGAGTCATTCAGACCAAAATATCAAACAATTTGCTGATGAAAATCCATCATCATTTGAATAGAAAAGCACAAAGCAGCATGTTATGGATTATGAAAACACAGCTTGTTTTTTTAAGATGTTATCAAATATTTGCCCCCTGCGTACAAAGTAATTACTTTTCGTTTCTGAGCTAGCTAAAGCCAATTATCTGTCTTCCATTATAAAAGATTTTCTGTCAGGTGTCCCTCCTGAAACCACTTTCAGACTTAGGATAAGAACTGTAAGCGTAATCTCCAGAGAGTGTGAGAAGATCTCTGAGCAGGATCAACGTTCGCAAAGCACCGGGTCCAGACAACATACCAGGTCGTGTACTGAAAGGTTGCGCTGATGAACTCACTGATACGGTGTTCATTTTAGGACATCCTCAGACTCAGGTGTCAGATCCTGAAAAACATGCGTCATCCTCAGACGAAACTCCCTCAGCGTCAGAAAAACTTCCGTCATCCTCAGACAAAACTGCTTCAAACCAAACGGCCTCAGAAAAACCTCCGTCATCCTCAGACAAAACTGCTTCAAACCAAACGGCCTCAGAAAAACCTCCGTCATCCTCAGACAAAACTGCTTCAAACCAAACGGCCTCAGAAAAACATCTCAAAGGAGTCAGGTCTCGGAAAAAACATAGTCAGGAAAACCGCTGTCAGAAAAAGTTGAGTCAGACGAAAAAGTCTCAAATTAAAAGTTATCAGAATTAGCTGAAAAATATCACGCGTCACTGACGAAGCTGAAGTTAGCTTCCGAATCGTAATATGTTTTAGTTTTTGATCAGGACCTGATCCTGACGGCTAGTGATGGGTCGGTCGCGAACGAGTCGGTTCACTTTTAAGTGAACGATGAGAGCCGAGTCTCACAAGTGAGCTGTTTTTATTTTTTTTACGGTTGCATGTTTATCAAGCTCTACATACACCGCTGTCTGCTACATTAGATACGAATAGAGAAGGGCAAAGACTGAAAGAGAAAGAGAATGGGTTCAGGGACAGAGGGAGAAAGGAGGTAAAACATTTGCAGCTGCAGCCCGTCCGTGAGGAACGAACCTGCTGTTTACAAAATCTAGATCTCTACAAACTTAAACTAATCCATAAATGTAGTCAGTACATCTCTAGCTTTTAGCCACTTCTTATTTGAGAAAGAGCCGCCTCATATCTTTGGTTTTATGGTTAGATAAAGTCACGCTGGGTTTGTGGGGTGAAAAATAAACAATGCGATCACGCGCGGAGCGGCGATACGTCGCAATGTCGACCTTTTCCACAGGTGTATGAGCCCATTGCAAAAGCAACTAAAGCAGAAGTACAACAGGAGTCCAGGTTAAAGTCTGGACTTCAGTGATGTCTGGAGTCTGTGTTCCTCAGCGCGAGGCTCCAGCAGCTCCAGACTGAGGCGGCACGGTAGCACAGTGGTTAGCGCTCGTGCTTCACAGCTAGAAGGTCCGGGTTCGATTCCCACCTGGACGGGGCCTTTCTGTGTGGAGTTTGGATGTTCTCCCCGTGTCTGCGTAGGTTTACTCCGGTTTCCCCTACCACTAAAAACATGTACAATAGGCCCAGGGACTGCAGGTGGAAATTAGCACAAGTGCTATAACCTGGTACAATGCATCTCTCCTTTCTGAGGCTAATGTATATTGTACACTGTCCCTGTTCAAATAAAAAAATTAAAATAAATAAATAAATAAAAAATTGGAGGCTGAAAAGCATCCACCTCATGACTAGGGGTGTAAGGGTTCAGCCACCTTATGGTTTGGTTCGGTTCACGGTGGAAGACCCACGGTTCAGTGCATCACGGTGCAAGTACAATATAAAGAAAAATTATATGTTTTGAAACAAAATGCTCATCATTAGGCAGTATTTACAATCTCAGACTAAAACTGGCAATGCTTTCTAATTTTTCCAAAGCTGCTTTATAATAAAATGTGCCCCTGGGCTCACAATGCAAAACCAAATAGAAACCAAAACTGCGGTCAATAAAAAAAATATATATATATATAGCAGCGCCGTGTGGGCCATGTGCTCGTTAAGTGACAAGTTTCAGTTTTGCTTTCCATGCAGGGCAGCTAAAACACGGACAGAGCATTGCGTTTGATTTGAGCCTCGTGTTTGGGCTGTTCCTGGACAACATTAAAGGAACAGGCCACCGTTTTTACATACTGACCTGTGGTCTTTGTGTGTGCCCATGGAAGAGCTTGGTCACTTCTAACTTCACCCCGTTTGGAGCTATAGGAATATACTGGGAGGTGGCAAATGCTAACAACATCTTTGGTCGTTTTGCGTGACTGAGGGAACGCACAAAGACCAGACAGGCACGTATAAACTCGTCTAAGCTCAGGTAAGAACATATCTCAGTATGGAAAAACGGTGGCCTGTTACTTTAAGCTTGGACCTATTTTTTGGAAAGAAAGCTTTTGATGTGGATTATGACCAAGATAAGATTTTAGGCATTTTTTTGGGCGCACTGGATCTCTATCATTCTATCGCTATCGTGTCTGCGTATGTTTCCTCCGGGTACTCCAGTTTCCCCTGCCACTAAAAACATGTGCAATAAGTGAATCCTCCAGCCAGGTGTTTCTGACCACCAGCATCATGGAGATGGGTCCTCGAGTGCCGGAGATTAATAAAGTATCACTTAACATATCTTAACTTGACTTACCGCAGCCTGGTCATCTGCAGGACAAACCTGGAGGATGTAATTTTGCAGGTCTGGTGTTAAGTGATGAGCGGTAATGATGACGCACATGCACTCTGTTTTGGAGCACATACGCACGCATGACACGTGCCACGGAGCTTATCAATTAAATGAAACCGTAATATTCATACAGGCGAAAAGTGCTCAGGAGGCAGCCCGTTGTCTGTCAACAGCTCTTGACGATCCATAGAAATGGCTAATTGACTCGTGTCTCTGCCTGAACGTTAACAAAACTATGTTCTTCACAAAACCTATGACAAACTTAACCCCAGCAAAGGTCTATCTGGGAGCAGAAGCGCTGCAAAATGTTGAACATTTTAAGTTAGAGGCCGACCGATATGGGTTTTTCTAAGGCCGATGCTGATATTTTGGGATGTTAATTGACTCGGCCAATATTTTTGACTGATATTTTTTACCCATTTTTCCAAATGTCTGATAATCCTGTAAAAACAAATACTTGGCCGCTTCAGCACAGGCCGATTTTATTTTATTACTTTAGGTGATCTAATCATAGTTTATGTCCCAGCTTGGATTAGTTGTCGTTAGCATTAGCAATTTGTTACTAGCCACTGCATTTTTCACACCGACCAAAAATACAATATTTGAGGTTAAAACTAACTCAGCGATTGAATTCTCCAGATTCTGCACTTCAAAATGACATGCAGCATGTTCATATTGACGGAAGGTTAGTGAAACTTGTGTTTAACAAACTTGAAGCTAACCAATTTTTATTGTGATGTTTCTCACCTCCCCTGCGGCCTAGGGAGTTGTGGGAGTTTTAAAGCCCTTACTTTGCTCTTTCCAATTCACAAAAACGGAAACTCTCTATCATTTTCGGTCCCGGAAATATCGTCTGATAGCCGATATTGTAAAAGATTATTTAAATCTTCCTGCTTGACCTACAAAGTTTTACATGGTTTGGCCTCTCCACCAATGAATGAGTTCATGAAGCTGAAATCTGTCAGTGGCTCTGCTCGCGAGACTCGAGCCACTGTCAGAGCCAATTGTGAACTTCCACTCAGACAAACACCCTTTTCTCAAAAGGTTCTGTCAGTCCTGGGCACAAAGATTTGGAGCAGAATTCCCCTCATTTAGGAAACAAAACTGTGGCTGAGAATCATAAACATGTGAGCATGTGTGACATAGTAAAGGGCGATGCATGCGCAATAGACAAGCTAGGAATTTATCTCACAATAATCAAACAGCAGAGACCCTGCCATGTGTTCTGTCAGCAACCTCTTTGGCCGTAGTGCAAGACAAAATGCTTACTTTTGTATATTACTTAATTTGCTCTTCCTATACACTTGAGAAATCCCTTTCATTAGCTGAATCATAGGGGTGGCCTTGCGTGCTACTTTTTATGACAGCATGGGCCGATTCCAACTTTAGGCGCAAGAGGTGGAGGGTAAATATTAGTATTTAGAAATATGTAATGTATTGAAATATACACTGTTACATATTGATAACATGAAATTTAATTTGATCAATGTTGCTGATAATGATTTGATTATTGACTATAATTTGAGAAGGATCAACTAAACTAATAAATTAGTATTTTATCATGATGAATGAATTAATGCATCAAGTCATGATTAATTCATGCATGAATTCATGTACCCTTATTATTAAGCGTTACAAGACTCTTTTTCCCGCACAATTTTAACACAAACATATTTAATATTATTAATATAACAATACAATCATTAATATTAATAATACAATGGAGAATCAAAGAATGGATTTGGATGAGGTCCTCCTGACCTATTGAAATCTCATATTTAGTCAAAGTCTCTATGGAGACGAGCTAGAGTTGTCCCTGGTTCCAGTAAAGTTACAAGTCTTAAGAGAGGTGAGCCACTCACAGCAAAGACATGATTGTTTATTCAATGATAAAAATGGCTGTAGAGTAGATGCAAGCCTTTTAGTTGTTATTAGGTGAAATGCTACACACTGTGATAAGGTTCAAATAATCATAATGGGGACATGAGTTGAATTACGAGGTGAAAACTTGAAACTAAACATAATCCAGACATACCACTGAATATAAACTGCTCTGAGCTGGGTTCGTGGTACCCGCGCATCACTGGACCCTCTATAATATTTCAGCGGTATCAGAAGTAAACACATTTTTTTTGCACTCAAAAGCGATGTTAGCTATAGTGTGGAAGGGCATCCTGCTGCCTCTGCTCTGGTGTGCAGTAAACACCACGGACAGATGTGGAGGAACTAGGACAGCGCTAGGATGACACAGGACACAAATTCTATAAATTAGGTGCACCATTGTATAAGCTGCAAGGTTCAAAGGGTGGGACAAAAGTAGCGGCTTATAGTCCGGAAATTACGGTATATGCCCTCTTCAATAACACTATATACTGTACAGACACACTGGCCTGCCTTCTACTGATGTAAAAATACATGTTGGCTCGAAGCCAAGCCAATAATGCCGACCGCTGTTTTAAGACAGTAAAGTAAAATTAAAATATATAAGTAAATATATAATTGTGTGCCTTGGCTTAACTTACCAGTCCACACACATTTGTTCACAAGGCTTTTCCCTGCCTCTTCAGCCGTGTGATCCCAATCCATCTATTGACCACTAACAGGAAGTAGTTTGATTGCACTGGGAGCTCGGTTCATTCCCAGCCTGATCGCAGGTTAGAGTGTCACTGTCCGGCCTTATCGCCTACTGCTACTTCAGCCTCAGCCCACAGCCTGGACGAGCCCCCACATAGATAAAACCCAAAATAGACCCCTTTCACTGACAGCAAGGCAGCATAAGATAAGACTTTTGTGTCACGGCTTTGGGGTACTATCGGGAAGCCAGGGAGGTAATATTGTTTGGATGTAGATAGGATTGTTTTTGCCATGTGTGCCCTTCGACCGTCTAATTCTGATAAGTGAAGTGGCTATAAAAGATGCACAACCCTGTTTTGTCACCTTTCTTTTGTCATGGTGGGTGAACATTGATTGTGTGTATTGACCCACAGAGCTAAAGCCCCCTTCTAGCCAATCTGAGGGTCAGATTTACGACAATAAGAAAATGTTATTGCGGAGTGTAATGTATGTATGGATGTATGTACCTGCTCTTACAATAGAGTATGCTCACCTGTAGCCAATGATTCAACTGCTGCCAGATGACCAACTGCAAACGTGAATCTTAAAAGGTTTCCCTGTGCTGGCATGCACAAGACAATCAATAGCTGTGTGTCTTAGTAAATTAGATCATGTAGACAAGAGGCAGTCGTCAGCAGAGCCATCCCAAAGAAACCCCTTAGTCCATTCTCCATCAGATGGCGGCCACAGTAATTGAATTAGCCTGTACATGCTCAATGCTTGGCCTGTGCTTTTCGGCATTGACAGCATATATTCGGTTCTGATGAGTCTATACCTAAAGTAAAAAGCTTGTATTTAAGGATGGTATGACAGTGTGTAAGTAAATGAAAGATATATTAACAATATACATCAGCATGAAAAGGTCCAGCTATACGTTGAGCATACACAATAGGCCAAAGGCAGATCACTAATTGCAGCTAAAATAAGCATTGCTATTTGTTATTTTGCTATGTACTAAATCATAATGGCTTTATATGAATATTCATTGAACCGGAACTGTGTTGATGCAGTAATAGGTGAAAGTAAAATGTACACCAAGAAGTGTTAATGAATATGAATCGAAACACTGCACGTGCTATTTAAGCGCAACTGGCCATTGCCCATAGTGTACTCTGCACTTTCTGCTCTCTGCCCTCGATTTAGTTGTCTATAGGCAAGGCAAGTCAAGTTTATTTGTAGAGCACAATTGATACACAAGGCAAAGTGCTTCACAGTTGCATAGGGGTTAGCGCTCTCGCTTCACAGCTAGAAAGTCCGGGTTCAATTCCCACCAGGGACTGGGCCTTTCTGTGTGGTGTTTACATGTTCTCCCCGTGTCTGCGTAGGTTTCCTCCGGGTACTCCGGTTTCCCCTATCACTAAAAACATGTACAATAGGCCAGGATGTGTTTGAGAGTGCACATGGGGGATGACGGATGGAAATTAGCCCAAGGCTACAATCCGGTGTGGCTTGTTCAGTAACTTGCACTGTCCTGACCAAATAAACCAATAAAAATAAAATTACAAGAAAACAGATCAAATCAACCAATAAAACATCAACATAAAATTAATCAATTACAGTAAAAGGCAAGAGTGCAGATAAAATACTTGCAGTTGTCATATGCACAGGTCATGGCAAATTCAGCCTGGATTTGAACATTTTCAGAGTTGAGGCCTGTCTCACATCCTCATGAAGACTGTTCCACAGCCTCACCGTGTTTATTATTGACTCTGGGAACCACCAGGAGATGGTTCATACGGCTCTAACATGTCAGAGATGTACTTTAGTGCTAAACCATGAAAAGACTTGTACACAAGCAGAGCTGTTAAATTCTATTCTCTGAGTGACAGGAAGCCAGTGCAGGGACCGGAGCACTGGACTAATATGGTCGTATTTCCTGGTTCTTGTCAGGACTCGAGCAGCAGCATTCTGGATGTACTGCAGCTCTAACAGCTCGTTTAGAAAGGCCAGTGAGCAGCCGTTACAGTAGTCTAACCTGCTGGAGACAAATGCATGGATGAGTCTCTCTAAGTCTGGGTTTGACACTATTCCTCTGATCTTAGCAATGTTTTTCAGATGGTAAAAAGCTGATGATGTTATTGGTTTGATGTGGCTTTTTAAGTTCAGGTCTGAGTCCATGATTACTCCTAGATTTCGAACCTGATTTTTTGGTTTTAGAGAGAGAGACTCAAGGTCACTGATAACACTTTGTCTTTGTGGGCCAAAAACAATGATCTCAGTTTTGTCTGAGTTTAGTTGTAGAAAGTTGTTTTTGCATCCACAAACTGATCTGTTGGATGCAGTGACAGAGTGTATCAATGTTCACCTGCCGTCAGTGACACGTAGATCTGAGTGTCATTTGCGTAGTTATGGTACGACACATTGTTGATGTTTATTAGCTACCCAATGGAAGCATGTACAAGTTGAATAGGAGGGGTCCCAAGATTGACCCCTGGGGGACTCCACAGGTCATGGCAATTTTGTCTGAGACACAGTTGCCAATTTCGACAAAGTACGTCCTGTCCTCGAGACAGGACTTGAACCAGTTTAGCGCAGTACCAGAGATTCCCACCCAGTTTTCTAACCTGTGAAGTAAGATCCCGTGGTCCACTGTGTCAAAGGCAGCGCTCAGGTCCAGCAGAACTAAAACTGAGACCTTACCTGCGTTGGTGTTCATACGGATATCATTTGTCACCTTGATCAGAGCTGTCTCAGTGCTGTGGTGGGGCCTAAATCCTGACTGGAAAGTATCAAACACATTGTTAGATAGGAGAAAGTAAGTGAGCTGTTGATATACTACTTTCTCCAGGAATTTTCCTAAGAATGGCAGGTTTGATATGGGCCGGTAGTTGTTCAGTATCTTGGCATCAACGCTGCTCTTCTTTAGAAGAGGCTTAATGATTGCGTTTTTTTGCGTCTCAAGTGAGATGTTAACTAACTGAACAAGTTGTGGTAACGAGCTGATCAGCACAGACTTTAGAAATGTAGTGGGTAATTCATCAAAGCAGCATGTGCATGAACTCAGACCGGAGATGACCTCTTCGATAGTTTTGTCAGTAACAGGTGTGAAAGGTGTTTATCTGGTGGCAGGGTTGCCATTTGTGTTGTGGAAATTAGGGCATTTAATGCCTTGGACTTTGTCATAAAAAAATATTGCAAACTCATTGCACTTAGATGTAGAAATTAGTTCTAAGGGCAGTGAAACTGGAGGGTTAGTTAATCTGTTTACTGTGGAAAACAGAACACGAGAATTGTTTCTGCAGTTTGCAATGATTTTAGAGAAGTACTTCTCCCTTGCTCCACACAAAATCTGGTTGAACTCACAAAGCACTTCTTTGTATATCTCAAAAGGAACCTGGAGCTTTGACTAGCGCCATTTCCGTTTGGTTTTTGGCACTCCCTTTTCTGTGCCCTGATCGAATCTTCAATTCTCCAAGGCGCCTTTTGCTTATTGTTAACCATTTTAACCTTGATAGGAGCAATAGTATTCAAAACATTTAAGACGCTTGATGTGTAAGAGTCCAACAGGTTATCAACATTAGAACATGGAGGATTTTCAAATCTGATCATTTTCATAAACTTGGTCCTTGGTAGCCTTGGTCTTGACATGACTGGAGTGAGGGGAGTAATTTTAATCCCTTGTTTTATCAAGGTTTCAAAATGGTTGGGAAATCCCATAGGTGACTTTGGAGATGGGAATGATTCAGAAAAATCTCTGGAAGGTGTAGATGTAGCAGTCGGGCTCAAGGCCTGGTGGAGTTGATGAAAGTGCTCCTTCGGCTGAATCATTTAGTATAGATGCAGGTGGCGCTGCTGCTATGGTTGAAATGTTTTCCGAAGATGCGTGTGGTGCTGCTGTGGCTGGATCCTTAACTGTGGCTGAGTCCATTACTGTAGGTGCAGATGATGCAGCTGCGACTGAATCTTTTATTGGGGATGCAGGCAAAGCCTTTGCTGGCGAGCCAGGAGCTCTTCTCATGCTCCTCTCTGCTCTCTCTTGTTGCTCAAGCCTCCTCTGATTTTGCAGAGCGTGGAGGAGATTTTCCATCAGTTGTCTCACTCCACCTCTGCTCAAATGTGGGCCATTTCCTTTAAACAGATCGTCGCGTTGCCAGAAAAAATTAAAGTTCTCTATGAAATACAGTCCTCTTGACTCATAGACATTGGACAGCCATGTATTCAACTGAAACAGCCAGGAGAATTTGTTTATTCTCCCGTCGATGTTTGGGATAGGTCCACTGATGAAAATTTGTATTGCCTCTTTATCCAGACAATCAAGCACCAACATGTAGAACAAGTTTATTAATCCCAGGGTTATTTGAAATTTCCTTGTTTAGAACGTCTGTGATGTCAGAAACCGTGGCACTCGGATAGCTGCTCGTAACAATTCTGTCGATGTTTATATTAGCTATGGCTCTGTCTCCCAGCACCAGGATATCTCTTAAGGGTTAGGCCTTGACACTTGGCACAGTTTTTCTCTCCATCTTTGTTTTGACTTCTTGTTCTCTGTTTCTCTTTGACTTTGACTTTCTCTGTTCGTTATACTCATCCTCTGAGAGAGGTAACAATATTTTCATTAACTTTATTCCAGGTGCATTTTTACCAGCATGTTGTCTTTGCTTTGGCCTAGCACCAAGTTGTCTGTTAAGTTTTGTAAACATTACGGTATCGTTTGGCTTTAGGTTGCAAGTATCAGTTTTTCCAGTTTCCGGGTTTCACAGGGAGCGTGTCATATTGTCCTTTTTCCATCTTTAAGGCAAAAATCCTGTCCCGTAGTAAACACATTTCTTGTTGATACATCCGACAGCTTTCACAAGGAGATGTTTGCGTTACTCCCTCAGCCAAGTTGACAAGATTGTCTTTGCTGGTTTGCCAGATGAGTTGTAAAAAAGGCATAAAAATGATTAAAAAGTCTTGGTTCACTTAAGAGAAGAGAATAAAATCATATCCAAGACATGTGCCAAAAATTAGAATGATTAAAAAGTGAATAAAGAGGCAAGCAGCAGTAGCAAGCAGAGATACGTCACTAACTTTCATACTGAGCCCGGTACGTCAGAGGGAGGACAGGTCAAGCCAGAAGCATAACACTTGTACTGTATTCATAGAGCACATAGGCAACCTGATTTACTCAATGTATAGGCTACCCAACCAAACACCGTTAATACATGTATTTACACTGCTGAAAAAGACGTTTTTGGGACTGTGGATGTGTTTATACATTTATTGAATTAAGTTATCTTTCAGATGCAATCCTTTCCTTAAGGCTTAAGACCACCTACATCATGAACTGAAATCGTCTTCACTACTTGAGCAAGATAGTCTCTGTAAATTTGGACTGATTGGGTTTTAGATTATGATTAGTAGGGTTATAAATTGGGCCACATTTGGACAGACAGACACATTGTTTTCTAGCTTAAACACCAAATATTCAGGCCTTGGGGAGAAAGGCCTTTGTGTTTAGAAGTGTTACCCACATGGCTCTGAAATGCGAACAACAACAAAAAATGCAGTTTCAACATACCGGAAAGTATACAGGCAGAGTGTTTTTTTTTCCCACAGTGACTGCAAGTGCTTTTCTGCGATAAAAAAAAAGCCCAGTAGTGCATGTGTCCATAATCCCATGTGACGTGAGCAGTCGAGGGGAAGGGGATGGAGGGCTCCAAGGCAAAGACAAGCAAAGCAACTCAAAAAGCAAAAGACTGAGGCAGCATCACAAGCAAAAGACATAAAAAGATACAGAAAATGGAAAGATTCATGCTAGGTTTCTATTTATGTCTTCTCACTAAAGGTCCCATGTGAAGATGAGCAAACGGGGCTAGTTAAATATGCAGAATAAGTTATGCTATGTTACTCATAGTAAGAAGGTTGTGTAGGCTTTGTAGGCTTGTACATTACTCTGCTTTGTGTTTGGACAGCTTAGTGTAATAGTCTGAGCCGTCTGTATAATGTTACTCCGCCCGTCAGCTAGGGGTGCCATATTCTAACTATAAAAGGCACCGCAAACCTCTGTTCGGCCTCCAGTCAGTTGTCCTCCGGCAAAGACTGACAGCATGGGCCCTGAATGTGCACTGTGAAAAATCCTTACAAATATTTTAAATGTTCATATGTTAAATGTTTTTAAGCATGCAATGGTGCAGCCTATTTAAAAAAAAAAAAAGACCTATCTTGACTCCACCCTCTTGTCAAATGAGAAAACAGTTTTTAACCGATTACACCTGTGGCTCAGTATCGCTTCACAGCTACAGTAAGTAAGTACGTTTTTGTTTGGAGTTTGCATGTCCTCCAGGCACAGGTACAATTGGTTAAACAGCTGCAACCTCTTAACCCCCACCTGAACCGAGCACATTTTCTCCTGTTTGGCTTTACCCATTTCTAAAAGCTTCAAAATAAAAAGCATCAAAATAGCGATGAAAACGAGGATGAAAACACAACACAAACGTGACGAAAAAGCCACAAAAAAAAACAATGGAAAAAAACTATGGAAAAAGTGTCAAAAACTATTCAAAACCGCAACAAAAACACGACAAAAAAGCAATGACAAAAAACTTTACGGTCACTTTTGTAGGTCTTAGCTTTCAAATGAGGTGTTACATTGTTGCTCTCCAGTTGAGAAGCTTTTAGATTTGGGTAAAGCGAAACTGGAGAAAATGGGCTCAGTTCAGGCTGGGAGCTTAAATACACTCTCAAAACTACACCAATAATATTTGAAGAATAAAAATAATTGAGTTTAGATGTAACGGTTTAATAGTCGGTGCCCCCTCCCCGAGAACCTGAGTGCCTCTGCTCCGCCCCTGCAGCCGAAGCTTATTTCAGCTCAGACAAGTCATTCCTCTCTACGTCATCCTCTCTTTCTTTTCTCACCTGCCGCTGCGAGAACAGGCGCCAGAGAACACTACGTGACACTAATGTTTTGCCTGGACATCTGAACGTAAGTTTGCAGTTAATGTACTACATGAGCGGCACAGAGATTCCTACGAGCGCTGTATCATCGGTCATTGGCACACGTTTCTGTAACTCTTCTTCATCAGTTGCATTAATAAAACAGCGGCGCAAATACTGTACATTGCCGTTTCAGTCACAATGGCCTCAGTGTGGTAGCCTGGGAACCAGACTCACCACTGTGCCAGCGGGTGAGTCTGGTCACCGCTGCGTCGATTCCATTTCCCACAGCGGTACATACGCAAGCAAACAGGAAGCGGAGTAAACCAATCAGCGAAGGGCGGGCGTCTGCCATTGATGTGGTGTTTTTAGCGGTTTTATGTTAATATATGAATCACGAAACTCACCTACTGTCGATGTTATTTTGGTCATTTACCGTCGATTGGAGACACGCTCTTTCTCTCTCTCGTGTGCCCATCGTAGATTATTATTGAGGGAACATCCGCGTCACGTGAGTGACGTTGCTCGTGAACAACACAAATTGTTCAATGCAAATAAATGAATCTGATTGCACGGTATTGGTTTGATTTTGCGTATACCGCCAACGGGGGCGGGGTGTCCAGACTGATCTCCCTCTGTATAAAAAAAATATATAGAGGGGAATCATTCTGGTCTCACCAGGCTATCACTTGATGCCCGAAACACGGCGTGTTATGAGGGTATAGGGAGCACTGCTAACAGCCAATCAAATTTATATTTATATTGATCCAATCCCAGACCACATTGTCACGATAGGAAGACTGAATTAACCACTAGTAAAATATTTTCTTAAATGTACTTAACGATCAGATCTGTGGATCTTGATCCGGCTGGATTTCAACGGACCAGAAAATAGACCTGTATTTTTGTCATGGAGGAATGGAGCAGCAGAGCGAATAGGATGTGGAACTGTATTAACTATAATCTAAAACTATTTATGAAGGAGTGCGGAGCGGAGTGGAGCAAACGGCAGGATAGTAAATCTGGGGGTTAATGGTTCAGCAGGTTTTATACCTATCTGTTTTTAAGGGATGATTATACTTCATAAATCACTGAAGTAATGCCACGATGCCATGCCAATGCTTAAAATCATATGTTTTTCAAACAGGGTATTTTCACCAGTGTGCCGCGGGTCAACTCTAAACACTACGCTTGGAGCAATAGAGTGATATTTCTACTGAGGAGCTGAGTAAATGGCTCCAAAAATCCGAGGGATGTAACATCTCCATAGAGATACCTGGTAACAAACATAAACCAACATGCTAATGAATAATAGATGGAGTGCTTTAACCTTACTGCTTTTTTACACTCAACACCATCTGTTCTTAAACAAGATTTTCCTCCAAATCTGCACCACATAGTATGCACAGTGTCATTTGCCCTTCATGAAAACATAAATAAATCAAAAAATAATGTCAAAATAATGCACAAGTTTATTTAGCTAATTATTAGACGCACCGTTTTATAAGCCACAAGGTTCAAATGGTTGGAAAAAAGTATAGCGGCTTATAGTCCAGAAATTACAGTTTCTATAATTTATTTAATTAATTTACAAATGTCTTTATTCATTTTATGACTGACACATAAATATAAAGTAAGGGGAAATTGATATGTAGGTTCATCCATCGGTTCTCTGCTCTTGGCTCACGTTGAGACACAAAGGAACTTTCACAGCAGCTATACAGACGGGAAACTCACACAAGTATCGGGAACAGAGGCACTCCGAATAAGCACAAATCCGTGGAACCAAACAGACTGGTAACGACAATAATGATCCGACAAAGACAGGGGAGAACACAGGGGTATAAATACACGAGGTGACACACATTAGGGCGGGGCAGGTAATCAACAAGGGGAAGTAAAGCAAAAGCACAAGGACAGAACAGACATGTCAAACAAAACCAAACAGGAAACACAAGAAACGACAGAACCCTAACAGGGGTCTCTTCCTGGACAATTTACATTAAGTTTTAACCCTGGAAATAAGATTTTACCTGGACTTGGACAAATGAAGATGAGAGATTTTATGTGTCTGCAACTTTGTGATGCGTACCCTTACTTTTTTTCTTTTTTTCTTTCTTGTTCTTTCTTTCATTCTTTCTTTCTTACTTTCTTGAAGAAAGTCTACTGACACTCTCATTACATATATAGCTAAGACATTGAACATTTCATCTGCATTTTGACTACTTCAGTGCGTTCACTTGTCTTTCTCGGTCTTCATCAAAAGAGTATGCTGGACTAAAATAAGATCAGTATTTCAATATTTCAACTACAAGTTTCATATTGGATTGTAGGGTGCTTCATCTGTCACCGAATGTTGTTGGTTTTTTGTGCTTTTTTGTGTGTGTTTTTTTTTGTAAAGACAGGACAGCTCTTAATTAATGTGAGCTTCTTATCTATTAATAATCCATCCAATAAATGTGAGGTATCCTGTTGGCTACTGCTGCCTAAACATTTTCTGGGATCAATTTAACTTTGGTCAACAGTCCCTGTGAAGGCCATCTGCTGATTTGATTTATACCCTGTCTTAGGTTTCAAAACACGGCAGATCTCCTGATCTCTAAACCATTACAAAGTGTGGGAATGACTTCATCGCCGCCAGCTTTGTGGAAACCGCTTTAAGACACATCAGCCATGCTGGCCACCCTGGCTCTGCCTATAAAGTACATACATGTTGGCGTGCAGCTGGTGAGTGATCTCCATGCCGTGCATGCAGTGTGAAACGATACCGCCATTCAGAAAGAATTTGTAGCAGTGCAGTTCACCTCCTATTAGGACAGACATCTGGGATGGATCATGGACATAAACAGTGACTTATTAATAAATTAACCAGTGCGTGCAGACAGTGGAGGCAAGGTGGGTGAAGTGTCTTACCCAAGATCAAAATTCCAGCATGCACCTGCAGAAGCCAGGATTTGAACTTCCAACCTTCTGGTTATAAGATTACCCGCCCTACCATCAATGCGAGGTGCACATTCACACTCTGGTGAAGCCATGCGTGGCTACCTTGCCACCTCTCGTGCTCAGGGTAAAGCATATGTTTAATTTGCATTCTGCTGCATTATTGGCTGCCCTGTAAATTATGCATGTCCACTGGTTGCGCCGGGCACTTTGAGACTGTGTGTTTGGGTGCAAAGAAACAAACTGTTATGTGGACACATGAAATAATGGGGTTGGAGAAGGTGCTGCATTTCAAAAGAAGTGAGTAAAAACAGGTTTGAGATCAAGGGAAGGATGTCATCTGCTGTGTTTGTCGTGCACGACAAACAAACATAGACACAAGGGTATAGGGAACTTCTGAGTTTCAGCACATTTCAGATATAGTAGCGTGTCACAGGGGCTATGATGAGATTTTCATTTCATGTTTTGACGACACTGTGCCTTCTTCAGCCCACACATCCTCCTCCATCACTGAGGCCTCACTGTACAGGAAATGTTATATTCAGCTGAGAGCAGTGTTCTGTTTGTTCACTGGAAGCGTGGCTGCCCTTGGAGAAGAGCCAGAGCACTGCAGCATGACCACAATGCCTTCGACTCACTGTAACTCTCTCCTCTTCATCAGTGCACTCTGCCCCCTTCCCTTTGCCAAATCTTTTGTCATCTCTGACTGGAAACAGTACGTCTATTGTCAATGTAAGCAAAAACAGTATAGCCACCCACACCAACTGCATTATAGCCTGGCCTGCTTTCTGTCAAAAGCAGGATCTGGAGGTCTGCCTGCAGCCAATTGTAGCTGATCTGGCTTTTTTTTTCTTTTTCTTTTTTGCCTTGGCTTTAGGACACACAGGTACTATAACTTCCATTGACGAAGTTCATATTAAAAACCTTTGCATATGTGGCATTACGAGCAGTTAGCCTTAGCAGTTTTAACACAAAAATGCCAATCAACGCCACCTGGAGATGGCCAGCAAACAATAGATTACAGAGGCAAGGCAATTTATATGTATGTATTTGTTTGTGGAAATCTCTAACAGTTTCCAGACAGATTCCTGGCTGATGTTGCCTTCTCTGCAACCAGCTAAAACTGACCCGGAAACCAGCATGGTCCCCCTTTTAGACCCCATGCCCCTCTTACAGCCAATACATTTCAGTTAAAAAAATTCCAATCAAAAGCTGTTTTCTTGCAACATCACCAAATAATCATATTTCTATTGGTAACACAGCCATAATGTTCCTTCAATGAACATTTCATTACAGAGCCAGAAAATAGGACAGGCACAAATAAATCATAATTATTATTACATGGCCACGCATGAAGGCAACATAAGTGCATCCCAGGCAGCCCAGGTGAGGAAATGCATGCGGGCGGCAAGATAGCACAGCGGTTAGTGCTCTCGCTTCACAGCTACAAGGTCCCGGGTTCAATTCCCACCTGGATGGGGCCTTTCTGTGTGGAGTTTGCATGTTCTCCCCGTGTCTGCGTAGGTTTCCTCCGGGTACTCCGGTTTCCCCTACCACCAAAAACATGTACAATAGGCCAGGATGAATGATGTGTGTGTAAATGTATAGTGTTGGTCAGAGGGACCGTATATATATATATATATATATATATATATATATATATATATATATATATATATATTATACGAGGTGGACTGAGAGTCAACAGCTACATGTAAGAACGGTCGCCTATTGATTTAGCAGAAGATGGCAATTTTCAGTGCAATATTTATTTTCTTTTTGTTTGCCCTAACGCCTGTCAGTTCTCTATTCTTGTCTCTACAAGTCCATAGACACAAGTATCTTGAATGCAATATCTGAACATTTCCTGTATCAAAAAAGTCACAGAAACAAAAGGCTATAGTGCTACGTGTTCTTGTGTGTGTATTTTCTGGTCTTTACAATAATTAGTAATTGTTAGAGAAGACAAACTAAATCACAACATGTTTTGTTTTTTTCTTCAGTCAGTTTACCCCAGAGCAGTTGTGGCTTCAACAGGGATTTACCATTCCCGAGAAAGATAAATGGCGCTTTGAGAGATGTGTCAACCCCAGCTCGTAAAGCACAGCACAAATATAAGCCATTATTATTACTCAGACACAATTGGATGGACTTGTTTGAGCGTTATTACTCCTGTTCACTTTACCAAACAAACTTTTCAGCAAGTAGAGGGTGTACCAAGCCATTTAATCGTCCAGAAAAACAACAATGTTTTTACAGCAGGCCTGGTCTTGTTTTTTTTCCAATTTGGAATTAATTTATTTCCCTGCCTCTGATTCATTGCCGTGGCAACAAAGTGATGGTGACAAGAGAGTGGGAGTCGTAATTCAGAGCACTTGGTACAAAAGCTCACCACTAACAGAGTGTAAATGTGTTACTGACCCACATTTGCGGCTTGCATATAAAAAGACAGTCCAATGAACCAGATCCCTGCTGTATCAGCTCATCCATCTGCGTTTTGTCCCTCTCCCCAGAGCATTATGGGAGGTAAAGCTGAGCTGTGACAGGCAGGTGGGGCCAGACTGTAATGTGTTTCATGGACAAATTCACCATCTATTATTATAGGAAAGAATGTCTTGTCTATAATCCTGTGTCTGATGCTTCTAAACGTGTCAGTGTTGAACTGTGACAGCAGGGGGTGCTGTACATTTATGTTTAGTAGGTACTTCAGAGGGAGCTTATTTGAAAGACAAAAATCAGTAGATTCCAAAACGAAATAAAACGGCAAGTCTCTCTCTCTCTACACACAATAGGAGTACAAACTTGTGACCGACCTTTACCGTGATGTTTCTCCACACCCATGAGGCCTAGGAAGTTTTGGGAGGGTCATTTTAAAGCCCAGGCTTACCCCTTAGTGCAAAAAGTCATTATCACTTTTGGTTCTGGAGATATTGGCCGATTATTGAAAATACCCTAATATCGACCCTAATAATATGTCCTGCATTGTTTCGTTTTGCAGATTGCAAAGTGTGGAAAGAGTGAGAGTGAAATTTGAAAGTGAACAATCAAGTTCCTCCCCTCCTGATTGGACCTGAAAGCCACTTGCAGTTTACAAAATGAGGAGACCAAGAACAAACTTTCAAAATTCAGACAATCACCCACTATTCAATATGGTCTATGTTTTTATTATGTTACGGTATAACTGTATGTGTTTTTTCATCCTGGTATTTTGGCTTGATTTTGATCAATTTTGGGAAATATTATACATCAACAAATATGTAATAAAGCATCAATAGTCTACACTTTGGAAAAGCTCACAAAAAGATTTAACTGTTAACCGTAACAGTAAATTCATCAGAAGTCAGCCTCGAACGATTCACCACGGACCAACTCCTGAGGCTGTGTGCACAGATAGGCCATTTTCCTGCACAAACAACCCTCATCCTTTATTTGCCTGACCATTTTGAAAATTTACAGCGGGCTGGCGGTCTCCCCCTTTTATTTTAAGATTCCCTACAGCTCACACTGCTTATAGTTAGACACTCTCTCAGTTAGTCTATTGCACTTCCACATAAACAATAGAAATAAGTAGACTACCTAGTGTATATCTTACATAAACTGTTGAGTTGTTTGCATCCCAGCAGCTAAGAGTCTGTACATATAAGAGTGAAGGAGTGTAGCCTAGTTTTTGTGCATGTGCAGCAGGAACTACAGAGTCAAGTCTAGTGGCTTATGATGTGACCTCGGGGATGAATGATTAATGTGAAATCATGCTGGTTTCATACATGTTCTCGCAGCATGCTTCACTGTGCACTGTCATCGCGCGCCTGCTAATGAGCCTCTTGTTAGATGAATGAGAATGGATTTCCACATGTAAAAACAAACAGGCAACCATTCCCTACCAGTCATGTTATCGTATGGATGATGAGGAATGGCACTAATTCGATAACATCTTCATATTTTCAACATATATATTATTTATATATTTTGACAACTTCAGAGTGTGTAGCCTATGTATTATAGTGTCACAGCCAATGGGTCTAATGCTGTGTTCCAGGCAACTGGTAACTGGGATAATAATAATAATGTAATAAAATGTAAAAAAAAGCATTAGTCTCTAAGTCGCTTTACAATTTTGTGCATTATTCATTGACACCATACTTGGAGGTAATAGGTATGTAGTCACAGATGCCCTGGGGTAGACTGATGGTGCAGATTCGCAGACTCGCAAAATAAGGGTGACAGTATTTCTGAATGTGTGTGTGTGAGTCAGGAAACACAGAGGTTATTGTAAAGTTGCCGCACTTGAGCTGAAGTCCAAAAAAATATGTACTCAAATGCCAATTATTGCATCATTCTTGAATAGGTTAATTGTTAACTGAATACTTTGTAAACCCACTACTTAATACTACACATGACAAAATATATATCTGTTTCAGCCTATCAACCAATCACCTTAAGACTTATTCAATGATCTTGTCATTTCTTCTTCAGCGTTAAACTGCTTCATCTCCAACGCAGCAGCAGGAAAATTAGCCATCATATTACCCACCGCCTCTCCCTTTCTCTCTCTCTCCAGGGCTAATTCAACTGAAGAGAACTTATTAGCTCACAATTGATTACAAAATTCATTAATTACAAATACCAGGTAGCATACAAGTGTCTCTAGACTGCATTTGACGAATGTGGGGATGAAATGTAACTATTTCTGATGGGTGACTGGTCTTGTGAAATGATCACATCTCAAGCTGATGCCAACCCTAATTACTTGATTTAGCATTCCCTGTGAATCTCCATGATGTAAGAGGCAGCACAACCTACATCAAGCGCTAAGCATTTTGGCCTTGATGTGTATAATGAGTTTCTACTAAAAGGGGTGAAATTATGCACCATACACATGTGTTAGGACACTAGTCTGAAATATCTGAAAGTCAACGAACATTTCTCTTGATTTTTAAAAGTGTGCACCGGCTGACTGAGTAAAAAAAGGGCACAAGGGTCATTCATTTTACTTGGTAAGCTCCTATGCAGCCAATGCTGCTCTGAGGTACACTGTAGGCCCCTCTGACCACCATTCATTTAGACTATACATACAAATAGTCAAGTTGGGTGGCAAGGTGGGACTTGCCCAATGAGTGACGTGTTTACTTATTATGGCGCAATAAGGGTACGGACCAAAAATAAAAATTTAAATATTAACTAATGAGTGCTTTATAAATACATTGGCGGAAATGGGTCAATGTATCAATATAAGAGTGTCCAGGGACAGATGTAAATAAGCCATCTGCCAGAAACAAGCATCTTTCCGAAAAACTCTTATCTTGCACTGACCCTGACCTGGACAGCACATCAGCTCACATTCAAGACACTGTAAATTGTGCATGGATTTCTCAGTTAAATATGTTTATTGACTCTCTCTGAAGGTTGTCCTTGCACTACAGGTTAAAAAAGTAATGAGGTGGACTCATGTGGATGCCAGAGGAACAAGAGCTGTCAGTGGTTTCACTGTGTCTCAGTGCAGCAAAGTACCTGCTCTGGCAACCACTATCTCAGAGAATATAGAAAAAAGCCAGCAGCAAAATGTGTTGCTATGGGATTGGTTAAGATACCTTGGACCAAGCTCAATGTTTCGATATGCGTTTAATCAATTTGCTGATTAAACAATAATAATACAGTATATTAGGTCGGTCCATCAAAGCATGGTAAAAAAAATAAAGTTTCAGATAACCTTGATTAGAACCCTGCATTAAGTGTTGGCATCCATAAGATGATTTAAGGAGAAATTTGGAAGGAAAAGAAGGTTTTTTAGAGGTTGCACAAGCTGCTCAAAGTTTCACAGCTTTGAAAGCGACCACAGAATCATCAGGGCCAGACATTGCCCTATTCAAACGCTTCAAAGAAAAATGGTCCTCGATAGATACCAGTTCTTTCTCCACAGCTGCTGGAAGAAGTGAGATTGCGGTGTTTAAAGAAGACATGGTTTAGCTTGCGATAGAACAGCTCACCAGAAAGCAACCATATTTTAAAGGAAAGCATTTCATTTACATGTTCAACGGTAAGCATTTTTTTTCTTATTTCAAACGATAAAAAAATATGTTGAGTGTATAATGTGTCAGTATGTGTATGTTATGTCTAACATAGTTCACAATGAATTTACACCACTGGCCCAGATGCATGTGCTGGGACCAGCCAAGCAGGAGTTGACATCCTGGGGGGAATTTTGTTAAAACACCAGGTAAATCGAAGAACTTGATCCTTACATAGATTTTAATTTTTGCAGAGGACCTGCAGTCCCCTGTTTCAGCTCTCAGTGGACACTGGTGTAATCCCATCCATATGATAAAAAAAAGTTGTTGGACCCATGTCAGCTTGCAAATAGTGATGGGAGAGGCACTGTTACACATTGGGAGGGCTTTATTGCACTATTGCATTATTTAACTGATATCAAGCTGTTGTTTGTGGGTTTAGCCCATAGACTGTAAAACATAATAAACTCATCCTCACTCCTCCCCGTTTGCCACAATGACCACGTTCGAGAGGGAAATCATGGCGGAGTTACAGACTCCTCCTCCCCAGCTCTGACGAAGCATGTTCCTAAAAACGGCATATGCGCACAGCTCCAATGCTAACAGTCCGGCCCTCATTAAGTACGAGATTTCTAAAATGTTACGAAAACCAGCCTGGTCCCTTTAATTGTAACTAACCCAGCTTTATCACAGGAGAAATATCTAGCTGTAGAAAGTTCCCAAAAATTAGGCACGAGGCTCTAAAGTTGTTTTTGTGTAATGATTTCTAATGGGGGACTATATGGAGGTACTACAGCAATGGCGGACCAATGGTGGCCTCTAGTGTCGTGGTCATAAAGCAGAGCACCCAGCGGGCATTGGTTTAGCCTCTACGGCGGCCCAGTTTGTGAAATGGAGCTTTCAGTGTTGGAAAACAGCAAAAGCTTACGTAGATGTCTATTATTGGTTACGCAGGAGTATTCTAATGCTTTACATATACATATATATATATATATTATAAAGTAACTCAGTATAATACCAAGTTTTCCAGAGGAGTAAGAAAGAGTTAAAAGTAATGCTACCCAACTCTGGCCATGAGTTCTGTGCAGGAGACTCTCTGTATCTGTATCTGGTGTCTTCTACAGATCCAGACTCAAGTTGATGATGAACTGCAGGACCTCTGTCAGATGGAGTCCTCACAATGCAGGGATTGACGCGGTCAGATTGTGTAATTTCTATTTGGGAGGTGTGAAGACAGCAGTGAAAGATGAAGGGACAACAGTTGAGAATCAGACATATTGATTGAGTCGACCTGCCTGGCTTTGATATTAAAGTTAACGTTTTGTAGAGGTTGCACAAGCTGCTCAAAGTTTCACAGCTTTGAAAGGGACCACAGCATCATCAGGTCCAGACATTGCCCTATTCAAACGTTTCAAAGCAAAATGGTCCTCGATAGATACCAGTTCTTTCTCCACAGCTGCTGGAAGTAGTGAGATTGCGGAGTTTAAGGAAGACATGGTTCAGTTTGCGATGGAACAGCTCAGTAGTAAGAATGTGATGATTACAGAGAGTTCTTGGAACTTATGGTAATTTTCCTTGGTGAGGAGCCATCTCAAGTTCATTTCATTCATTCATTTCCAAGCCCCTGGTGCTCTTCATAGAGCAAGATGCATGGCTATGGTGATTTACTGCTTTAAAATGTGGCTGTTCAGAGAGCAGTTCACCTTGAAAGCATCTGAAGACCGTGGAATGCTGCAGTTTCTTCTCTTTGTAGCAAGTCTATACATCAGAATGTGGTTTGAAGCCCCATCACCAGCAAAAGCTCCTGCAAATGATTTGGCATTCTTCAATAAGTTGTCACTGTATGAAAATTCAGTTGTCAAGAAAGCAGCATTAACAGCGTTCGGCCGGCATCTTTGGTACTTGAGCGGAGAGATGGTTGGCCTGGCATTTTTCGACGCCAATGTGACACAGAACAAAAAGAGCTGATGGTTCACAACATTATGGAAAAAGAAGGGTGAGAGGTTCCACCAAAGCGTTGTGATGCCCTTAATAAAGCAGATTATGAAGGGAAGCAGATCAGTGAAGATGTGTTTCTTTGAAATTCTGGATCTGCCACAAACATTCTTAAGAATTCCTCCAGCAGACAGGGCTGATGATGCAGATTTTCAAAAGGCTGCTAAAATTGTGCATTCCAGGAAAGTTATTAATGATGTTGCTGAAAGCTTATCCAAGACTTCAACTGTAGCCTAATACATTTGCATAAAATTTGGACCCAAATAATTTGGCCAGATATAGAACTAATTGCAGGGTTCTAATCTAGGGAATCTTTAAAAAAAAAGCTGTATAACCACAACAGATTGATAATTTATTGCGATTAGTTGCAAGTGGTTTGTTTCGAAGAGTGAACACGATACTAAATCTAATTGCATCATGTTTTATTCCATTGTAGAGCTTAGTGATTGAGGCCAAGTCTGTAGTTTAGGCCAAGGGCAAAATTACAAGCCACGTGGTTTAGATTTAAAAAAAATGGATGCTTCATCTTTGCATTGGTCAACAGCCACACAAATATACACCCTTCCCCATTCATAAAGGACACAATGCACCAGTGAACAGCACACTATATAATGGCTCTGCAGGGAAAACAGTGTGCCCAAAAAAAGCAACACATCTTTCCCCTTCTTATGTTCCCTGTGGATACTGTTCAGCTAGTCTTTACCAACATACTCCAGTATTTTCCATAAACAACATGAAGACAACAGTGTGATGTGACTACAGCAGGCATCTCCAACCGGTAGCTCGCGGCGCACTTTTGAGTAGCTTGCGTAAAGATTTCTGAACCTGATCTAAATTTAACAGTTAAGTTTGATTTCATGCTGGCAAATGCACTGCTACATACCTCATGCATCTATCCAATGAAAAAACCTTGCTATCTCGTTAATCCCGCCCCTTTTGTATGTACAAACTTCCAATTAGCCAATTCACCGTCAATCAACGTGCTCCTGCAGTCAAGCTTGATGTGTCACTGAACTACCGCTGTTGCTCCGCTGCCATCATGAGCGCCGCTAAGAAGCGAAAATCATACAACTTTCACCAAGAATGGGAGACAGAATTTTGCTTCACAAATGTCAACGACAAGTGCGTGTGTCTGATCTGTGGTGCCAGCGTGTCAGTCGGCAAGCGAAGCAATGTGGAGCGCCATTTTACCACAATCCACGGAAACTTTTCGCGCGACTTTCCCACTGGCACAAACTTACGAAAGGAGAAGATAAAGGAGCTAAAATCTGCCCTCCAGAGACAACAATGTTTGTTCACCAAACCTACGAAGAAGGCAAATGCAGCCACGGAGGCATCTTTTAAAGTAGCGCACATACTAGCTAAGCACAAAAAGCCCTTTACCGATGGTGCCGTTGTGAAGGAGGCTATGACCGCTGCGGCCGAGACACTGTTCGTGGATCATAAAAGTAAGACAGAGATTATGTCTGCTATCGGTGATGTGCAACTGGGAGCAAACACTGTGGCCAGGAGAGTGACTGCGCTGTCTGAGGACGCTGTGGGACAGCTGGATTCGGACATTCAGAGGTGTAAATGGTTCTCAATTCAATGTGATGAGTCGGTGGATGCTAGCGATACAGCCCAGCTAGCTGTTTTCGTTCTTTCACTGAAAAAAGTAAAACAGTGCTGTTGTTCATTCAATATGTTCTTTGCCATTGGTTTAAATAAAGACAATCAAATTGGTCTTTACAATTAAAACCATACAGGTTGAACATTGCGTTTTGATATAGAAATGTTTGTTCATTTAGATGTCCATTTCAAATCGGTAATAATTTATAAAAGTTAATTGATCAAACGAACAATTCTTCGTTCGAGCACATTTAGCGCATGCGCTGTACCAAGTCAGCCCTCCAACACAGGGGGCAGCACTGAAAATAACAGCGCTGGACTCTGCCATACCACGCTGCAGAAGATGACACACCATGTGCTCCAGAGGATTCCACCCACCACGTTCAACAAACGTAACCAAGACTTTGAACCTGGCCATACCCACGACTGTGCCACTTTTCAGCGGTAAAAGGTAATTAAAAGGTACATTTAGACTTGTAGAATTGATAAATGTTTTTTTGTATGCACGTAAAATAGGCTATTGGAGATTTTTTATTGTAATAGGCTATGTTTTTGGTATAAGTCTGCCTTACTGGGGAAACTAAATTACTGTAATACATTTATCTGTGTATCAAAGTCATATATATATATATATATACTATATATATAAGAGTATTAGATCGAGGGTTTTATTTTGAACACCGATTGTACTCTTACGTTTTCTTATGAGAAGATTTACTCAAACGTCAAGCGCAGTCGCCATTTTGTGTCAACTTTAACATAGCAAGCATTGAGTTGTATGAGTGGTTTTAACGTTTTATTTCTGTGCATTTAAAGGTTAATGCAGAGTTTGTCCGCATCACCACTCGCCCATTAGAATCTACTTTGTTCGCACAACTTGACAGACATGCTTCAAAACTTCTGGAAGCTTCAAGAAAGAAGGGGGGATCTGCTGAAGCAAAAGCTGCGAAGATAATTCGTCATTTTGATGAGGTAACCTCAGTTAGATGGCATATTTGTCCTGACGAAGTGCGCTTCTAAATGTTGTAGACGTTTAAGTACTACTATATATCTTGTACTTTAAGCCTCTCCTTTAGGTCAGTTTAAGAACAGCACTGATGGATCTTTTTCCTTGCGTTGTTGCTGTATTGTTAAATTTTTGACACTTTTTCCAGCGCTTTTTGGTCATTTTTTTGGTTGCTCTTTTGTGGCTTTCCTGTTGCATTTTCGACACATTTTTGTCTCTTTTTCGTCACATTTTTGTCTCTTTTTCATCACATTTTTGTTGCGTTTTCATCATTTTCTTCTCGATTTGTCGCTATTTTGACGTTTTTTCAGGAAGTTTTTAGATTTGAGCTGAGCCAAACTGGAGAAAATAGTTTAGGTGGGTGTTAAGGGGTTAAAGGGCTAAAATTCCTCAAAATAGAACTGACTCTTTGCTGCCTTAGAGAGGAGTTTAAAGCTGTGATACTTGCCAAATTTTATAAATATAATTGGTTATGATGAAGAAAGAGAAATCGTGAAACAATCCAAATAAAATTTGAAACGACTATTTAATTTTTAACAAGTTGACCTTGCATCTGATGTGACAAACGGGTCATTTTAAGTTTAACCAAAAAAATCCTTTAATATACTACTTTTAAAGTACTTCAGTGTCTTTATCAATCCAATAAAAAGGTACATACCTAGTTTTATACAGTATACATTTCATACTTTTTCTTTTTTTTCTTCTACAGGCTTCCATGAGCGGTACATTGGACGCAGGTACACGAAGGCAATACATACTGTAGTTAGTGATGCTATTCCTTGGAGATCCTGTGGATGCAGTCATCAAAGAACATCAGATATGGTGGCAAGGCTGGAAATCAACTTTATTTTTTTATTTTTTTTAACTCTCTCATATCTCTAAAATGTATGGGCACAGTCAAAAATTTAGAAGCACAATTAAAAAAAGTAATAATCTGTGAATCTACTGCACAGTAAACACCATACGCTTTAATCTTGCTTTAATTTCAATGGCCTGGATTTGAAATTTGTCAAGTTGGCCTCTAATGGTATTAACAGGTGTCAATTGTACACAGCTTACAGAATGTACCTGCCTAACAGCAGATGTACATAAAACGAATGGTAATTGAATCAGCAATCAAGATGACACTAGTATTGATAAATTGGACAGTCATAAAAAAAACTGTTGGGCCACATTAACAAATGCACCTCCAGTAGGCTGAAGTCCTGGTCTAGTCAAATCCCCACATTTAGAGCCAATCATATTATATAAAGCATTTAAAAAAGGCTATTGTAAAATTATTATAAAAGGAACAGAATTTGAAGCTGAACATATTTTTGAGGGTTTGTTAAACCGAAAATGTACATATATATATTTTTATATTGTGCCTTAACACTTTTTGCCAAAATTCTTTATCTTGTAGAGCAGTGCGATACTTAAAATTTTGATAACGATCAATACCAAGTAAATTCTGGAGCCAGTATTGCAGACACCAATCAAAGTACTTTTGTTTGTAATTGGACTGTATGTGCTGCTTTGTGTGATTAGATATATAAAACTCTTACCTCCTGCCTTAACCGAGCACATTTTCTCCAGATCAGCTTTACCTAAATCTAAAAGCTTATTTACAGCCTATAAGCCAGAGTAATGCCTCATTCAAAAGCTAGGACCTACAACAATGATAGTGACTTTATTGCTTCAATACATTTTAGAGTATACTACTGTTTTTCAAAAATCTTCGCTACATTAAATGTTATTTTCAAAAGCATAATTATAACGTCTGAAGTACTAGAGGCTCATTCAGACTGGTTAACCTGGTTTAGACTTTGTTTTGTCTGGTTTAGGCTGACCATAAAAATCTTTGCATTATTTGTTAATTCTATTATGTGTTATTCCACTCATGTTTTGCAGAGGAAGAGAGGAAGAGACAATGGCAGTCGTCGTAACACCCACCGATGTGAAGGTTGTACTGGAAGGTGAAGAAGTCATGACAGATCTGCATTCAATGGTCCAAGGCTTTGCAATGCTTTTTGGCCTCTTCTACGCCCTCAACATGAAGTACCCAAAGAAATGTGAACGCACATTTGAGTTCGTTCAAAAGGTACTCATGGGACTGGATAACAAGAAAATGAACACCAAAGTTCACAGGCTGAGTGTTTTGCTACACAGTGAGTAGTATGCTTATACTCTTGGCAGTACAGTTTTATGAGGTTTTATTGTTCTTGGAGAAATGCATTGCCTTTTACTATGTGCATGTATTGTAAATGCATAGAAATATGGTTATGCATTCAACAACAGTTGTTGAAAATTGTTCACTTTGTTTCTGCAAAAGTTACTTGTTGTAACCAAAACATTTAAAACCTTTTTTTCCTTGGCTGATTTCAGTTATGCTAAAATTCAAACTGAGATTTTTCATGCAATAATGGCATTAAAAGTACTATTTTGGTCATTAAAAAACAAAATGTTGCCTCCTGCTACCTGGATAAACAAAATGTAACAAATTAATGGAATTTGCATTTGTACGTTCTGTCCCTTTTAATAAAATATTTGATTCAATCAATCAAAATGTGTTAAGTGAACTTACTAAATTTAAATTAAGCCTTTTATTAAAAGTACATTGGTTTAATTAAAGTTTTTAAATAGGCCCATATCTGCTAATGAAGACTTTTAAATTGACTCAATGAGCTTTTGAATGTTAAAGTCACAAACATTTTCTTGTTGAACCAATTTAAAATATTAAAGGTTACAGATGAAACATTTACAGTTTGATTAATGGATATATATCCTTAAGAACAACTAGTAAAATTTGGATGTAAATGATTTCTATATAATTTTCAGATTAAACCAATGTTTTATTTTATTCAGTGTTGGTTGAAAAGTCCTCGAAGACCATACGAAGAGTTTTTGACTCTGCTTCCACTAAAAACTACCACCAGAGGAGTTGATATTTACAATGTAGTGAAGGGCTATTTCGTGGGCAAAAAGGTGCCCATTGAAAAGCTGGTGTCCATAACAACAGACGGCGCGCCTGCTATGACGGGCCGTCATTCTGGATTTATTGCTCACTGTAAAAAGGACCCGGACTTTCCCAAGATTCTTAACTATCACTGCATCATACATCAACAAGCTATTTGCGCCAAAGTTCTGGATTTTAATCATATCATGGGACCGGTTGTCAAGATAATCAACTCCATCCGGGCAAAGGCAAAGCAGCACAGGTGCTTCAAGGTGTTTCTCGAGGAATGCGCAGCGGAGTATGGGGATCTCCTCCTTCACACGGACATCAGGTGGCTAAGTCGCGGTAAGATACTGCAGCGCTTTCTCTCCTTGCTTGGTGAAATTAAGACTTTTATGGAAAGTAGGGGAGAGGACATCTACCTTTTAAATGATGCTGAGTGGCTTCTTGATCTTGCTTTTCTGACTGACGTGACTGAAAAAATCAACCAGCTAAACCAGCAGTTGCAGGGCAAGGATAAACGTGTGTCTGATATGATCAGTGCTGTCAGGGCGTTCAATGCAAAGCTCTCATTTTACATTAAGCAAGTGAGAAACCAAAGGTTGCAGCATTTCCCCTCTGTAACAAAGATGTGTGAGAGTAACGCAGATGCAGCCAGTGTTTTGAACGTTATCAAGTACTGTGATCTACTGGCAAGGCTTGGACAGGAGTTTTCTGACCGGTTTGGTGATTTTGACAAACTTGAGCCTTGTGTGACATTTATGGCAAACCCATTTATGGATGTGGACATAAGTGAGATATCAGGTCAGATGGGTGAACTTTTCTGTGTTGATCCAATGGAAACTGAAATGGAAATCATTAACATTCAAAATAATGTGCAGCTCAAGTCTCAACAACAGTCCTCCCATTTCTGGAGTCTTGTAGGGCCAGATAACTATAAGAATCTTAACCAGGTAGCTCTAAAAATGTATGCATTGTTTGGGTCTACTCACCTTTGTGAGTCAGCCTTTTCTGACATGAATGTTATTAAGTCAAAGTTCAGGACGAGACTTTCTGATGAACATTTAACTGCTTGTATCCGTGTCAACTTAAGTGGCTACACTCCACATTACACTTCGCTTGTTTCTTCAATGCAGTGTCAGGCATCTCACTAAATATGTGTACTGTGTCAATGTGTGTGTGGGTGTGTGTGTGTAGTTAACAAAATGAAAATGTCATAGAATGGCATTTAAAAATATATTTTTTGTTCAAACTTGCTCTTTTATGATGCAAAATGTAATAAAATGTTCAGGTAATATACATTTATATTTTCATTTTGGATGAATAAGCTTTGAAATAAATGTTGCGAAACATGAGTAGCTCTCTGCTGTTTTGCTCTTCTAAAAGTAGCTCACTGTAGGAAAAAGGTTGGAGACCCCTGGACTACAGTCTATTGACTGTGTCATGTTGTTTGAGTTTAACACATTTGCCACTTCAAACTTTTATTTGGCTGAGCTGGGTTGAGTTAATCTATCAGTGTGCATTTTGTTTTGTGTCTTTTTGTTTTTCTTTAAAGTATACCGTTTGCTTACAAAGCGGATAGGAAAAGGCCTTGGGGGGCCTAATACTAATCCCAACACCGGGTGCTTCTTTCCTCAAATACACCGATCTTCATCAAACAGAATAAAGAAAATGACTCTATGTTATTCAAACTGAGAAAAACCCTGCCTTCCATTTTCATTGTCTCCTCTCTGACTCGCACCTCTCTCAGTTATCACACTTTGAATGATCTAAAGACAGTGTTTCCTGTGAGATTTGGTGCAACGCTCACAAACGGGACCCATGGGTGCCAAAGTGCAGCAAGTGCTTCTGACCTGATCTGACTTTGGAGTCTGTCAGGGTTTTAAGGACACACTTTTCCAAATCTCTGAAAAAGAACATATCAAAGGCTTGAGAAATTTAAATGTTTTACACCACTGAAACTCAACCACAGACAAATAACTAAGGGGCTTCTCCTGAATAAACGTTGGTGCTTGAATCTTGGTAGGTATGGTAGAGGTGAAATAAAAGAATTTTAGTAGATTTTTGGTGTTTGTCTTGTATCTCTGTCCACTTGTCTCTCTTATCTAGGTTAGAGTCAGTGGGTTTTTGGCCACCAGGCCGGCCAGCAGATGCTAATTTGTTAACCCTGAGAAAGCACAGCAAGAAATCAATTCATTGGCACTTTTCCCTGTTTTTGTCAGAATGATGTTGCTGGAGATAAGAGAGGAGGGTTTAGAATCGAACTGATTTTAGCCTGTTGACACTCGGCAAACCACCGACTAATCCAGGACAATTGCAAGACAGAAACATTAGGAACGCCAAAGTCATATCTTTCATTTGGGAAACAGTGGGATTAATGAGCAGTGCTATTGTTATAGGCATACAGTAAACACGTACCTGCAGGTTGTCTTGCCGGTAAGAACACACTGTGGGCATTTTTGAAATGTTAATATTATATTATACTATACACCCGAAATGAATGCTATCTGTGGTGTATATCTGTGTAAAAGCTTGTGTTTGTGCTTGTGTCTTGAAACTTCATGATACAATCTTGTAAACAAAAATAATTGGCATACATTTAAAAGATGGTAAGGTGAGGTCCTCATCCAAATTCATTATTTTATTACCCACTGAAGAATGGCATTTTCCGTGTCTATCTGGTCATTAGGAGCATGTTTTGTATTGCTGGCAACGATAATGTCCAAAATGCCCTGTGTGCCTTTAAATTATGGAAAATAAAGTATCACACAGATATATTTAGAATCAGACGCAACACAGGATAGTCAAACAAAAGAAAAGTAATGTACAGTATAACTAGTCAGACTTAATAATAAAGCAGACAAAAGAAGGGTAACTGAAATATTCCCAAACAACACTCAAGGATCAAGTGTTTTATTCCGCCCACCTTATCTTGTATAAAAGATCACATACGTGCTCGTACTCGGTCCTTTGTACTCCTGTGGTTGTCAGCATGGTGGTGCTCAGTGCTTCTGGCGAGCAGGCAACTACTGTTACAATTGTCCAGAAATAATTTACAATAATCGGTCTTGATTAAAGCCTGATGTTTTGAGGAAAATGCATCATGGCAAATGCTAGCAGTGGTCAGAGTGTGGGTCTCCGACGTTCTAGTTTGTGCGTAGCATCGGTCCCTTCCAGCACATCGGAGTGGTAGGCTGTAACTTTTATGTTGAGCGATTGTTGTAGCAGTTTTTGCATAGGCTAATCAATGTATTTTAGGTCGCCATTGCTTCCATTGCTTTTTGCTTTGACAATTGTCGTTACAAATATGACTTCTGAATGGAAACCTGTGGCAACAACAAATAGTGTGTTAAGGTTAAGGTGTACTTTATTGTCCCATGAATTTGACCCATCATTCGATGAAAACTGAGGCAACCTGTAAGGAGATGTGGGCGACGGCAGTACCGCGCCCAGAGACCCATCACCAAATGTCGAGCCAAGCTGATGCTCAGAATCACCTGACTGGAGGATTAGCCTATTGTACATGTTTTTGGTTGGTGGGGAAACCAGAGTACCTGGAGGAAACCCATCCGGACACGGGGAGAGAAACATGCAAACTCCACACAGAAAGACCCGCAAGGTCCGGGGACCTTCTTGTTGTGAGGCAATCTAGCAAGAGACTGAACTGAGGGAGTGTATACTGTAAAGGGAAAACAGGAACAGGATTAGTCAAGGAGCATGGAGTGACTGGACAGAAAGCCTGCACACTTACTCCTTCAAACTGCTTCTAATCAGACGTTTCAATCCAAACTCGGTCTTCCTCGGGTCATACTGTGTCTGTGTATACCATTGACACTTTTTCCCCTTTTAATTTGTTTCTCTTTATTGAAACAGCGGCGCAACGAAGTAGAGCAACAGGAGGGGGGGGGGGGGGGGGGGTATAAGGCTTATGATAGCTCGCGTGGAGTATCAGGAAATTAAACTGCTAGATATCCCTTTTTAGCTGTTTTAGATGAGTGCATTTTCTTACGAAGTGTGGGGGGATAGCAACCATACCCATGGCATGACAAAAAAATGTCCTGAAACAGGAAGACTCAATGCCAAGTTCTGTTCCTGTTTCATCCCAGCTCAAACATGAAGGACACTCCCCATCTGTGTGTGTGATCCGTGTTGACAGGAAATAAGACTGGGATAGGTTTCAATTGATCCTTGTAAAATGACAACCTGGGAGATGGGGTAGTGTCCTTGTCCCGTCCAGATGGGTTGCCTTTTAAGCAGGAAACAAGTTTGAGTACTATGTTTCTCTTTCTTTCAAAAATAATCTTAAAAAGAAAAAGTCCTGAAGTTTGATGAATATTGACAGTGGTGGACCGTCAGGGCCAGAAATGCCTTCTCTGCAAGCCTCGGCAAAATGTGTAAAAAAAAAAGAAAAAAAGGGTGTATAATGTCTTAATAGTTTATTTAGTTAATAGTTTATTTAAATGAATGTGTCTATTGTATAGTTGTGTTGCTTATATTGGTATTGCTGAGGAGTGACTGCAATTTACTACTGAAAAAGTGCCTTCAATACCCCTGGTGAACTGCTCCTCCTGCCCTCCTCTACAGATCCAGGTACCCTTCTGTTGCAAAGGCCACCAGAGGCAGGTAGAGTAGCTGAAAAAAAAACTCAAGTAAGAGTAACTTTACTTAGAAATAATGTTACTCTAGAAGAAGTTAAACGTACTGACCAAAATAATGACTCAAATAAGAGTAAAAAAATTAAAAAGTACCTACTGTTTGTATTAATTTGATGTACAATGACAGTGCGTTCTCCGGGCCCTATGTGTCAACAGCTAGCCCCTTAGTTTTCCTCGCCTGGGAAAAAGCTAAGATAACAGCACATGGTGATTTTCAGCCAATCAGAAGCGCTGAAACAGCCACATTAAAGCAATAACATCATCAGCTTTTTACCATCTGAAAAACATTGCTAAGATCAGAGGAATAGTGTCAAAACCAGACTTGGAGACACTCATCCATGCATTTGTCTCCAGCAGGTTAGACTACTGTAACGGCTGCTCACTGGCCTTTCAAAAACGAGCTGTTAGAGCTGCAGAACATCCAGAACGCTGCTGCTCGAGTCCTGACAAGAACCAGGAAATATGACCATATTAGTCCAGTGCTCCGGTCTCTGCACTGGCTTCCTGTCACTCAGAGAATAGAATTTAAAACAGCTCTGCTTGTGTACAAGTCGTTTCATGGTTTAGCACCAAAGTACATCTCTGACATGTTAGAGCCGTATGAACCATCTCGGGCCCTGAGAACTTCAGGGAGGGGTCTCCTGGTGGTTCCCAGAGTCAGGACTAAACACGGTGAGGCTGCGTTTCAGTTTCATGCAGCTAAAATCTGGAACAGTCTTCATGAAGATGTGAGACAGGCCTCAACTCTGACAATGTTCAAATCCAGGCTGAAAACAGCTCTTTTTACCCGAGCATATGAAAACTGAAAGTATTTTAGCTGCACTCTTGCCTTTTACTGTAATTGATTAACTTTATGTTGATGTTTTAATGATTGATTTTATCTGTTTTCTTGTAATTTTATGCAACTGTGAAGCACTTTGAATTGCCTTGTGTATGAATTGTGCTCTACAAATAAACTTGCCTTGCCTTGCCTTGCCTGAACCAAACTGCGGAATGAAGAATAATTGTATTTGAATGAAGCTAAATTAACTAAATGTATTAGGGATTTTTGGCATCCCTTCCTCATGAAGAGCTTTGATTGCAAAGTAGCAGGAACGACAGCAGAACGCAGATGCTTGGCTCCCCCAGACCGAAGGGATTGCCCCATGAATCCCCACGTCAGCTGACTCGGGCAGGCAACCGGTATGGGACAACAACTGCTAAAAGGCATCCCACATAGCACCTGTCAACTCTGTCAACAATATATATATATATATATATATATATATATATATATATATATATATATATCATACAAAAGTGCTTCACATAATAGTGGTTTGAAGCCCTTTCGCTGGTGACAAGGCTTCTGTGATAAGAACAGAAGAAGCTGGTGGTTCACAACATTGTGGAAAACGAAGATTCTGAGGTTTCACTGAAGTATTCTGATGCCTTTAATTAAGCAGATTATGAAGGGAAGCAGATTAGTGATTTTGTCACCACCAGCAGGATGCATATTTTTTAAACTCTGGATGTGCCACAGCCTTAAGAATTCCTTCAGCAGAGTGGGCTAATGATACAGACTTTCAAAAGGCGACTAAAATTGTGCATGCCAGGAAAGTTGTCAATGATGATTCTGAAGGGGGGTGATGTTTTTTGTCTCTCTATGTTACTTTATATAGCGCAACTTTCAAGTGTCTAGCACAACCTCTTATTATGAATTTATTTGCATCGAACTTTAACACAGACAATTTGTCCAGACACCAAATGCAGGATTCTTATACATATATATATATATATATATATACATATATATATATATATAAAATCAATTATGGTTTGGTTATGTATGGCCTTTGTAGTTAATTAATCGCAAAACGGTGCTGCTCGAGTCCTGACAAGAACCAGGAAATACAACCATATTAGTCCAGTGCTCCGGTCTCTGCACTGGCTTCCTGTCACTCAGAGATAGATAGATAGATAGATAGATAGATAGATAGATAGATAGATAGATAGATAGATAGATAGATAGATAGAGTGAGGAAAATAAGTATTTAAACACCCTGCTATTTTGGAAGTTCTCCCACTTAGAAATCATGGAGGGGTCTGAACTTGTCATCGTAGGTGCATGTCCACTGTGAGAGACATAATCAAAAAAAAAAAAAAGCCAGAAATCACAATGTATGATTTTTTAACTATTTATTTGTATGATACAGCTGCAAATAAGTATTTGAACACCTGAGAAAATCAATGTTAATATTTGGTACAGTAGCCTTTGTTTGCAATTACAGAGGTCAAACGTTTCCTGTAGTTTTTCACCAGGTTTGCACACACTGCAGGAGGGATTTTGGCCCACTCCTCCACACAGATCTTCTCTAGATCAGTCAGGTTTCTGGGCTGTCGCTGAGAAACATAGAGTTTGAGCTCCCTCCAAAGATTCTCTATTGGGTTTAGGTCAGGAGACTGGCTAGGCCACGCCAGAACCTTGATATGCTTCTTACAGAGCCACTCCCTGGTTATCCTGGCTGTGTGCTTCGGGTCATTGTCATGTTGGAAGACCCAGCCTCGACCCATCTTCAATGCTCTAACTGAGGGAAGGAGGTTGTTCCTCAAAATCTCGCAATACATGGCCCCGGGCATCCTCTCCTTAATACAGTGCAGTCGCCCTGTCCCATTTGTAGAAAAACACCCCCAAAGCATGATGCTACCACCCCCATGCTTCACAGGATGGTGTTCTTGGGATGGTACTCATCATTCTTCTTCCTCCAAACATGTTTAGTGGAATTATGACCAAAACGTTCAATTTTGGTCTCATCTGACCACATGACTTTCTCCCATGACTCCTCTGGATGGTCATTGGCAAACTTAAGACGGGCCTTGACATGTGCTGGCTTAAGCAGGGGAACCTTCCGTGCCATGCATGATTTCAAACCATGACGTCTTAGTGTACTACCAACAGTAACCTTGGAAACGGTGGTCCCAGCTCTTTTCAGGTCATTGACCAGCTCCTCCTGTGTAGTTCTGGGCTGATTTCTCACCTTTCTTAGGATCATTGAGACCCCACGAGGTGAGATCTTGCATGGAGCCCCAGTCCGAGGGAGATTGACAGTCATGTTTAGCTTCTTCCATTTTCTAATGATTGCTCCAACAGTGGACCTTTTTTCACCAAGCTGCTTGGCAATTTCCCCGTAGCCCTTTCCAACCTTGTGGAGGTGTACACTTTTGTCTCTAGTGTCTTTGGACAGCTCTTTGGTCTTGGCCATGTTAGTATTTGGATTCTTACTGATTGTATGGGGTGGACAGGTGTCTTTATGCAGCTAACCACCTCAAACAGGTGCATCTAAATTTAGGATAATAAATGGAGTGGAGGTGGACATTTTAAAGGCAGACTAACAGGTCTTTGAGGGTCAGAATTCTAGCTGATAGACAGGTGTTCAAATACGTATTTGCAGCTGTATCATACAAATAAATAGTTACAAAATCATACATTGTGATTTCTGGATTTTTTTTTTTAGATTATGTCTCTCACAGTGGACATGCACCTACGATGACAATTTCAGACCCCTCCATGATTTCTAAGTGGGAGAACTTGCAAAATAGCAGGGTGTTCAAATACTTATTTTCCTCACTGTAGATAGATAGATAGATAGATAGATAGATAGATAGATAGATAGATAGATAGATAGATAGATAGATATTTAAATGTAGTAATACAGCAGGAACCATATGTTTACATACACTTCATAAAAAGTTACATTTGCATTTTTTTCTCACTGACATGAAACCAGAATGAACTTTTTTTTTTAGGTCAATTAGAATTAAAAAAAATATATGTATATGTGTCAAATGCCAGAAGAATGAGAGATAGAACACAGTGTTTTATTACTTTTTACAAAACCAAAAGTTTACATACACTAAGATTACTAAACATTTAAACAATTTGGGAAAGCCCAGATGCCATGTCTGGTTCATTCTTGGGTGCAATTTCAAGACGCCTGAAGGTGCCAGATTCATTGGTTAAAACAATAATGGAAATGTCCTGTCATTATACAGATCAGAAAGAAGGTGGGTTCTGTAACCCAGAGATGAACGTGCTGTGTCTGAAATGTGATTATCAACCCAAGAACAATTGCAAAAGACCTGGTAAAGCTGCTGGCTGAACCTGGTAAAAGTTTGTCATCATCCACAGTGAAGTTCTGTACCGACATGGTCTGAGAGGGTACTCTGCCAGGAAGAAGCCAGTTCTGTATGAAGGAATGGATTAAAATTCCTCCTAACTATTGTGAGAAGCTTGTGGAAGGATATCCAAAATGTTTGACCCAAGTTATACAGTTTAAACCATATATTAATGAAATGTATGTAAACGTTTGGTTTTGTAAAAAGTAATAAAAAATGTGTGGAAAGTCTATCTCTCATTCTTCGGGCATTTGAAAAATAGAAATAATGTTTATCATTTTAATTGACCTAAGAAAAAGTCTTTTTTTTAATCTTTTTATAAAATGTATGTAAACATATGGTAGATTCCACAGTGTCAGCTATCAACAGAGCCAGCTAAATTGTTTCGTACAATGTCAGGGTGAGTGTTGTATTGTGTACCAAGTAATGTAACAGATCAGGTGTCTGTGGGACTCTTGAGCATGGAGATGTGTTGGAATGAGGCTACTGCATTATTCACCAGAACCTGTCTCCTTTAGTTCCTTCTATATCCTCTCTCTCAGTGTCTCTCCCATATTCTCATGCAACCTCTGCAATATAAATGCATCTCTCTGGACTTTCAACATCTTTCCTGTTGCCCTGCTGTTTCTGCAAGATTTTAAGAGTCTCAACCTTGAAGTAATAATAAAGTCCATTAAAGTAAACCACAGTCTCCCTGCATGCTCTGATGTTCCAGCTAATTTTGGACATACATGCATAGGGCTTCTAAGTTGATATTGCTCACCCGACAGTGATCTAAAGTCCTATTAAAGTAAACTGGAATATTGTCAATTCCTTTAAAAATGTCCTTGGGAGAAAACTATTTGAGGTCTATATGTATGCGTGGCAAGACAAGAGGTGATGGTCTATAAATTAGCATAATGTAAATAAAATAAGGCAAGGCAGGGCATGTTTATTTCTGCGGATTTCATACATTAGGCAATTGAGCGCCTGATTTCACCTTATAGTGATGACGTCCCATCCTGTCACTCAAGCCAATGAGCGTTGAGCCCCGCCCCCATCAACATAAATGACACTTAGACAATACCATAACTTAAAATATACGTTAAATTAGAAAAAAAAAATCAAACAACAACAGACGATGGCACTGGACGCTTGGAGGGAGCCCCGGAATCGGATGTGACATAACAAGGGGCAGATAGCTAAATAAAATACTACTAAAACTGGACTAAAATAACTGAAAACAATGCCAGGTAACCAAGAACATAAAGACAATTAAAAATGTATACAAACATGTGCGGTACCACACAGCGCCAGACGAGGGCGCTACCATCCAATTTGCCAGGATTTAACCCCTCGTTGGGTGTGTAGTTCGGTCGTAAACCGCACCGTTAGCTTTGATGCTAAAGGCCCACCTGGTTTCTTTAATTGTGCCTAACCCAGCGTTATCACAGAAGCAATATCTAGCGGTAGAAAGTTTAACAAAATTAGAAACCAGGCTTTACGGTTGTTTAAAACGTCTGTAAAGAGCAACGCTTTCTAGTGCGAAACTAGATTGTTTTGCTACCACTAGATGAAGGTATTGCAGCAATGTCGGCATGGTGGTCACGAAACTGTGCTACCACTGATCCACAATTTGGACCTGACGGTGACTCCCCTCACTCCTGCAGCTGTATGTGCTCTCTCTTTCTCTGTCTCTCTGTGTATGTTTCTGTGTCTCTCTCTCTTTCTCTCTCTGTCTCACTTTCTCTCTCTGTCTCTCTCTCTCTCTCTGTGTGTGTCTCTCTCTGTGTTTCAGTCTCTCTCTCTCTCTCTCTCTCTCTCTCTCTCTCTCTCTCTGTGTCTCCCTGTGTGTGTGTCTCTCTCTGTCTCTCTCTGTGTTTCAGTCTCTCTCTCTCTCTGTGTCTCCCTGTGTGTGTGTCTCTCTCTCTCTGTCTCTCTCTCTCTTCTCTCTCTCTCTCTCTGTGTCCCCCTATATGTGTGTCTCTCTCTCTCTGTCTCTCTGTCTTTCTCTCTGTCTCTCTCTCTTCTCTCTCTCTCTCTCTCTCTCTCTCTCTCTGTCTGTCTCTGTGTGTCTCTCTCTGTCACACTGTCACACTCTCTCTTTCTCTCTCTCTCTCTGTGTGTGTCTCTCTCTCTCTCTGTCTTTCTCTCTGTCTCTCTCTCTCTTCTCTGTCTGTCTCTCTCTCTCTCGCTCTCTTTCTCTTTCTCTTCTCTCTCTCTCTCTGTCTGTCTCTGTGTGTCTCTCTCTGTCACACTGTCACACACACACTCTCTCTCTCTCTGTCTCTCTGTCTTTCTGTCTTTCTCTCTGTCTCTCTGTCTTTCTCTCTGTCTGTCTCTCTCTCTCTGTCTCTCTCTCTGTCTTTCTCACTGTCTTTCTCTCTGTCTTTCTCTCTGTCTCTCTCTCTCTTCTCTGTCTCTGTCTCTCTCTCTCTCTCCCTCTGTGTGTGTGTGTGTGTCTGTGTGTGTGCGTGCGTGTCTCCCTCTCTCTTTGTGTGTGTGTGTGTTTGTGTGTGTGTGTGTGTGTGTCTGTGCGTGCGTGTGTGTGCGTCTCTCTCTCTCTCTCCCTTACGCGCTAAGCCAGCTGAACAGGAAGAGAAACTGCTGCCTCTGACAATGCCAGGTAACCAAGAACATAAACACAATTAGCTAAAGATTCAAAACCGAGAAGACACTAATTATCTAATTAAATATGCACGCACAATTGTTTAAAACAAAAGAGCAGCGAGCAGCACCATATGGACTAAACCAGGACTAAACCAGGATCAAACCTGAACTAAACATGGACTAAACAGGGCTCAGTGTTGAACTGAGCAAAGAGGAGAAACACAGCACTGCATTGGCACATTGTGTATCTGTTATTTAGGAACCAAAATGTATTTTGCCGGTAAAAACAAAACTATCACGAACTGTTACATTGTTTTCAAAGAAATTATAATTGGACTTAATAAAGGCTTAAAAATCCCCATATAACCATGAACTATGTTCCAGACCTTTGCTCTCTCTCGCCCTACATGAGGTGATAATTGCTCATGTTGGTCAGTGTTTTCTCTCTGCAGTATCAGGCAGAGGTTCAGAGACTGAATCTGTGAGCTGCAGGGGCAGAGATGAGAGAGGAATCAAGAAGAAAACTGATCCATTACATAAAAGAAGAAGAAGCTGTACCCTGCATAAATTAATATGATTGATCTGTGAAGAAGGAACTTTTGTTGTTGTGAATTTGGAAGCTTATAACACTCAAAATGAGCAGCATTAACCTGTCAACCCCCATCTGAACCGAGCGCATTTTCTCCAGTTTGTTTTTCCCCAAATCTAAAAGCTTAAAAAAGCATCAAAATAGCTGAGCAAACGAGGATGAAAACACAGCAAAAAAAAAGTAAGCTAATGCCGGTAAGAGGTTAACGAAACCCCTGTACCAGGGGTGTCCAAACTTTTTTCATGGGCGGCCGCATATTGAAGCTTACACGGGGTGAAGGGCCATAGATCGGTGGTTAGTGTCGCAAAACCTTTGACTAGCAGAGGTTTGAATTGTGCCCCTGACCTTTATTTATGCTTAGACCTTCATGCCAGCTCTGTTTCACAATAAAATGTTAGTTGTTAGGTTAGAATTGTGTAGAATTGTTACATTTCAAATAAAAAGGACCATCTCTGATGATGTGTACCGATTCAGCAAGAAGGTTGTGGGCCACCAAAAATTGGTCTGAGGGCCGCATTTTGGACACCCCTGCTTTGTACAGACACAGACACAAAATGTGTTGTATATGTCGATACTGATTACTAAAGTTGACAATAATTTTTTTAAGTAATTGAAATAGATGGTTGTGGTAGCCCTGGGTGTTCTATTAGTTATAAGTCATTTATCAATGTACATCAGAACAATTGACTGTGAAGGTGACGTGCCAGCTGTTTGGACCCTACTTTCGTTTTCACCAACTAGAAATTATTTTTCATTCTACACATTAGGACATGGCTGGAACATGTAGGAGGAGGACAATTCTTAATTTTAACATTTTTAAACTCCGTATAGTCCCTTAAAAAAATAGTATGTACTATTTTCCACAGTCTCCCTTGAAATAGTACATACACATATAATAGTACATACACACGTACACATCCAACTCCGAGGTAAATATGGTCACGTTGGAGATTCGTTGGAGTAGAAAGCTAAATAAATTCCTATAAAAATTGCAGCGCTCTTCTGATGCCACATTGTTAATCACAGACCGTACATTACTTTCTTTAATTGTGTTCCTTTTTTTTAAACTCAAATGTGTGAACTGTGAAACAATTTTAAGGAAAGTTACGTATTTTGTGCCATGTCAGACACCGTAGTTGGGTACCCCGGAAGCGGGTCTCTACGATATCATCCAAACAAACCTGTAAGCCGAAAAAATACGCTCTTAACATCAAAATATGCACAACTCGATAGATTACGCAACGCTGAATATCTGTATTTGATACTGTTTTTTGGGGGAATGGGTTGACACGAACTGCGACATGTCGTTTGGTAAATACGAGTGAGCTTAAATTTACTTCAATGGTAGCTAGTAGCAAACTTTCGAAGTGTTGCTGTGCCACATAGTCAAAAGTTAACTTTCGCAGAAATTATACCGCACGGAGTTGTGTAACACAAAACTTCGCATTTGTTTTCCATTACGTTGACAAGGGTTCTAAAAAAATGTCAGCACTAAAGTTTTTGGCATTGAGTCGTTGTTTATGTTGCCTAAGTGCGTGCTTTTTAATTGGACAAATAATGAGTAAGTTCATATTCTTGTTAATTTATTACAGGGGTTGATTTTTGCTCAGTGGCCTGGATTTTTAATCAGACTATCATCTTTCAAAGATCTGATGAATATGACCATACATGTCTAAAGTGAAGTTCAGTGAATCTGAACTCACGTTAAGTGACGTAAACGTATTTATTTATTTCTGCAGGGGTTGATGTTCTTTCCTTTGTCGTCAGCTTATTTATCATCTGGACATGGTGACTGAGCACAAAGTGGTCTGACACAGACTGCAGCTTCATTCCTCATTCGACCAAAGGTGAGCCATGGCTCGTGAGGAGGAGGAAGAGGAGCTGACCCCCACTGAAGCCCTGAAAGAGGTGGACGTCTTCACCTCAGTGCGATGCCTGGGTTACCTGTCCAGTATCAACCTCCTGGTGGCGGTGTGCGTTGGCATGTATGTGCGATGGGAGGTCACCAGTGAGCCGATGATTTTGGTCATCTTCATCCTTGCGCTATTTGTTATTGGGATAGCCAGCATCTTCCATTACTACTTTGGAATGGAGAAAGCCAGCCTTAGCTTGTTCCATCTATGGGGTGGCTTCCTGCTTGGCCTGCTGTGCTTCCTCAACAGCCCCGCTGTTAATATCCTGTTGGATAATAATGTAAAAGAGCTCGTTGCAAATTACCTACTTTTAGCATGTGTTATTATGAAAGTGGCATGGGCTTTGACTGAGCGGATCTGCAACTCTGTTCATTACAAACCTGCCTTACTCACATCAGTTGAGTTCCTGGAGCTTCTGGGATTCGGTATTGCGAGCACTACAATGCTCCTCCAAAAGTCAGCGGCCATCATAGGTTTAGTTGTTGCCCTGGGAGCTCTTATTGTGGACCTCAGGATGAAGTCGCTGCTGGCGTTACCCAATCTGGTCACTTTTGCCTTGATGACCTCTTTAGTATTCTTCCAGGCCTTGGACATTACAGCCAACCCATTTGCTTTGGGGTGCTATCTGGGCAGGCTCCTGTGTGAGCCTGTGTTGGATGTGTATTTCAGTGGATTGGGACCGAGTGAACGCTGGGTTCCCGTGCTGTCTCTGGGGAAAGTGTGGAGGTGCCTCTCACTGCTGCCTCTCAGTGTCATTGAGTGTTCCTACTTTGTCCTGGCAGCTCTAAAGGTAAATATAGAAATGACTACTTTTATTATTACAAATAATTATAGTCTCTAAATGTATTTTGTGGCATTGCTATTGTGAAATGTGATATTCTTCGAGCTTTTCTGAGTATTGCAATTGCAAATAGAATTTATGTTTTAAAATAAAATGCAGTTCACAGGGCACAATTAAAACACGTACCAGAGAAGTTTGAAATATAAATGGCATACTGTCCAAATAATTTCAAATATATATATTTCCATTTTAATTTGATTGCAATAAATTGTTAGTGATAGTGATAGTATAGCTCTAATGAGAAGTAAATATAGTAAAAAATATTATGAACTACGCCCACTGTAACAGGCCACTTTGGTGAGCACAGAGCATATCTAATTTTTTGGTGTATAATTATACCCCTTAAGTAGCATTGCACATTTTTGGGGAAAAAAAAGTTTTCTAAGGGTTCAGTCAAACAATTTAAAGAAATCAACATTACTTTGGTTTTGCTTAAAGGTACATTTTCTTTTCTTTTTTGTTGCCATGAAGTCTGTTTTTTGACATAAACCAACATTTCATCCATACTAAATGTTTTTAATAATGACCCAGCATCCGAGCTATTTTCAGACTCAAATAAATAGCTTTCTGATACTTCCTCTCTGCAGCTGGGGGACTTGGAGCAGTGGTATCTGGTCATCCCCGGGTTCTGCTTCTTCGGTCTCTTCTGGTCCATCTGCCACATTGTTCTTGTCATTACAATATGGGGCTTCCACACAAAACTGAGTGACTGTCAGAAAGCATGGAGGGCGCAGAGGACTGGTACGAGGAGCCTGAACCAAGTCATGGCTTCCAGAGGCATTAGACACTTCTGCCTCATTTCAGAACGGCTGGTCTTTTTCACGATACTCTCCACAGTCATACTTGGGGCCGTGTCCTGGCAGGTAAGACTCAACATATTACACATACAGTGCTACGCTAACCTCCATATAGCCATAAATCTCAACTTGCATCATCTTCTTGTACAAATTATTGAATTAATAAAAAGTGTGTTCTAGCGCCCAGAATGCAGTTGGTAAGATTTAGATTTTAACCACCATCCCTTAAAAAAAAAGGAAAGAAAAACAGGAAAAATTGCTAGTAAAACAAAAGCATAAACAAACAAATGTGTACAAAAAAACCAAGGCACTTCTCCCACATCATAATTCTATATTTACTAGGGATGCACATTGTCAAGTTTTTCATTAACCGTTAACTGAGGCCCTTAGCGGTTAATACTCGGTTAACCTTTAGTGTTCGCACTAACCAACCCCCACCGCCCCCTCCGTTAGGTTATACAGTGGTCCCTCGCTATAACGCGGTTCACCTTTCGCGGCCTCGCTCTTTTGCGGATTTATTTTTAGCAAAATTGTGTATGCTCTTTTACAGCGTATGAACGCCATACACGCATTGTGTTCTGTGTCCTGATTGGCTTCTGAAGCCTGAAACTGCTACGATAAACCTTTGGTCGTTGCTACGATTGTCTCTTAGTTTGAACAAGTGCACAGCGGAGATGAGAGCAGCTCACGATGTTTCCATCACCATGTCTGCAATGTGAATCTAAAAATCTTATTAGACAAATAAAATCACACAGTGACACCAGGCATAAGGGAGAACCCGTGTGAACTAGTGACAAAAGTGATCTCACACAAGTGTGTGGTGAGTAGGGGTGGGAACCTCTGGGTAGCTCACGATTCGATGCGCAATACATGGCTCACGATAACGATTATCTCACGATACTGCGATAATCGATATATTGCACAAAAATAAGCTACGATACATCCCGATTGTTAAAAAAACATGCTACTTCTAACCTTTATTTTAACATATTACATATTATTCATCATTTACATTTCTTTTCATGTGCTTTGTACTACTTTTATAAATGATCCCTGACTTACACTGAAAATGGGTCTATAGATCTGTCAGTGAATTCATTTACATTTAAATAAACAAGAAAACACAGCCCTATTTAAAAAGTAATAAATCAGGCCCAAATTGATCTTCTTTATAATTATAAAAACTATCATTAAAACGAATTTATTTGTGTTTGGTCCAAGTGCTTAAAACTGTAGTGCTGCCCCCTGCTGTCCTGACTAAATTCTTGATCATTATTGGCCTCTATTGACTGAAGACAGTGGAGCACTGCTGCCTTATTAGTATGCATGACGTTACTCATTAATATGCATGACGTCATCAAAAGTATCGGTATCGTATTGTTGCGCAAAATATCGCGATATATCGGAAAATTCGATATATTGTCACACTCCTAGTGGTGAGGGGTTTTACAGCCTTAAAAAATATATAATAATTGTAAAAAATAAAGCTGTCTACTTCGCAGATTTTGTATATTGCGGGTTATTTTTAAAATGTAACCCCCGCGATAGACGAGGGACCACTGTACTGACAGACGCGGAAGGGGTTTTTCATTGTTAACACCTTTATTAAATGGCTGGAACACATTTAAAACAATTAATTTATAGAAATAAAACGCAGTGGTAATGACAGAGCAGTCAAAGTAGGTCACAGACTTGCGTTCACGTGGCCCTACAGTATTTTTATTTATTTTACCTGCAGTCATTTAGCACGCTTTTTTTTTAAACATTGTGCAAAGAAACAGTCATTAATGTGTATAACAACAACAACACTTATCTCTCCAACACGTTTTAACAATAACGAGAAAGTCGAGTTTTGCGACTTTAACTTACCTAGCTACCTCCTTAGTGATGCCCGGGTGTCGGCTGTTGAGATGGTACAACAATGAAGTTGAAGTATATCTAATGCTGCGTTTACACATAAGCACGATGCGTTACGAATGTAATTTTTCCGTCATTCGTGACGTTCGTGACGTGACTTAACGCATCTCAATGGGGTTCCTAACAGAACGCATCAGTTCGTGACATTCGTGACGTTTGTGGAGAAAGTTTTTGTCTGTCAAAAAATCTTCCACGAATGTCACGAATCACCCTCTGTTCGTGGAGTTCGCAGCGGAGCGTGTCCTTTCGTGAGGAGTAGCGGCGCTGCGTAATTCAGCGTGAGCGCATTCGTAGAGCATTCGTGGAGCATTCGTGGAGCAGAATCACTGTTTTCACGCTCAACATTGACAGAAAAACACGCTACGCCCAAAGTAAATGTTGGTACCTGCAGTAGCTATGCCAAGGAAAAGTGTCACAAAGTCGGCCAATCCGCGCTCCAAGTCACGGACAGCACCTGTCGCTGCCGCTCCGCGGGGTGCTTAAAGTGTTCCTCCGACCTTTCTTCCTCCTGGGTCGTACCTGATGTTCGGGAGTTGGAGCCAGACGAGCCCAATGACTCAGGGGAGAGCACGGCCTCTGCTCCGCCTCCAACCCGGTGGAAGAAGATCACTCCACATTCGCCCAATTCTTGACAGATTTCGGACAGAACGCGAATATTCCTAGTGACCCGTAACAGCCCGTGGCAGCGCGCAACACCACGCAGCAGCGCGCAACACCACGCAGCAGCGCGGGACGCATATTCGTGACCGTGTGTAATAATTCGTGCCATTAATCGTAACGCGTAGTAACAAGTCGCAACAGTTAGTGGCGGCGCGTGAAACCTCTACCCTGAATCATCAAAGTCCATTCACATTCGTGATCCTTGGCCACGAATGTGGATTTGTGGCATTCGTAACGCATCGTGCTTATGTGTAAATGCAGCATAAGCACTGCAATGCGATACTTGCATTTTGATCCGTCATTCTTGGTTGTAAAGCGCTCCCATGCTGTGCTGTTTATGGCCCGCTTCATAGTTAAACTAGCCAGCCATGCACGATGACGGCTTCTCGTGAACAAATGTTTGGGAGCGCTCTGGTGGTGCAAAAATCGATTACACGTATTTTCAATGGCACGGCAAATTAGGCAAGGCAAGGCAAGTTTATTTGTAGAGCACAATTCATACACAAGGCAATTCAAAGTGCTTCACAGTTGCATAAAATTACAAGAAAACAGATCAAATCAATCATTAAAACATCAACATAAAGTTAATAAATTACAGTAAAAGGCAAGAGTGCAGATAAAAAACTTTCAGTTTTCATATGCTCGGGTAAAAAGAGCTGTTTTCAGCCTGGATTTGAACATTGTCAGAGTTGAGGCCTGTCTCACATCCTCATGAAGACTGTTCCAGATTTTAGCTGCATGAAACTGAAACGCAGCCTCACCGTGTTTAGTCCTGACTCTGGGAACCACCAGGAGACACCTCCCTGAAGTTCTCAGGGCCCGAGATGGTTCATACGGCTCTAACATGTCAGAGATGTACTTTGGTGCTAAACCATGAAACGACTTGTACACAAGCAAATTATACACGGCAGTTAACCGAGCAAAATGCTTTTACTCGGTTATGCAATTTTTAACGGTTAATCGGTTAACCATTGACACCCCTACTATTTACATTATTACATTATTTACATGGGCAGGTAAGTATCAAAAATCTTTTAAAATAGAGAATTATGATGTGGGAGGAGTGCCTTGTTTTTCTCTTATAGTAGCTGTACTTGAATTAAAGGTAAAATCATTTTTGCCCCCTAAAAAATCAGCCTGATGCATGACATTTGCGCCATATTGTGATTCACTAATGTTGTGTTTGATCAACCCAAATAGTCAATATGTGTTGAAAAAGGTAAACCCTTTTTCAACACATAGTGACGCTGAAGGACGCCCGTGACTGTAAAAATACCCATTTCGTCACTATTTGACTAAAAAGGTTCAAAATTAGGTATAGTATAGGTATAGTAACGAGCACCTTCCTCCAAAAAACACATTTTGTTATTGACTTCCTGAGCAACTTGTGTCTAGATTTTCTTGTAAACAAATGTGTACATTTGGTTTGTTTCCTTCTGGGTTTATGCTGGGGGGGGAAAAGGCCTTTCTTTTTTTTTTCTCTTGAAAAATACTACTGAGCTAAAACATCAGTCTCTAGAATAACAGACACTGATTGAAATTGCCATATTAAACATGCTAGAACTACCAAAATAAACAAAAGTCGCTGCTGGGGTTGCTGCAGTTGGTCCGGCTTAGATTCAGCAACACTTATGTGCCCAAAGAATTAGAGCATTTTAACATCTTGAATGACCTGGTTAGTCCATCAGTGGCTTTCTTCCCTGATGGCACGGGCATAGTCCAAGATGAGACATTATTTTCACATATGATTTGGCCACCACAAAGTTCAGATCTTAACCCCATTGAGAATCGTGTGCTTTGCGTAGGGGTCACACTTCTTCATTATCATTACAAGATCTTGGTAAAAAATGTATGCAATTCTGGATCAACATTGGACTGCAGAAGCAATGCATGCTGTAATCAAAGCGCATGTGACCTTTTTTTGTGGTGCCTATTTTTTGGTTAGGCAGTGAACTAAAATCACATTGGTTTAATAATAATGCATAATACATTTAATTTTTTGCCGGGTCGTGGGGGGCAGCCGTTGGAGCTGCCCAAATCCCATTGCACCAGCCCCTATGGTTCCTCCTGCAGGTAGTGGGTCCACAGGAGGGACGGCCTGTTGGTCTCCCATAAGGGGCTTCTGAACCGCTCTTTGTCTGACCCGTCACCTAAGACCTGTTTGCCATGGGAGACCCTACCAGGGGCACGAAGCCCCCGACAACAGAGCTCCCAGGATCATTCGGGTGCTCAAACCCTTCCACCACGTTAAGGTGGCGGTTCCAGGAGGGATTTTGCACTTTACATTTCAGACAAATCTCAAAGCACTAAGTAGTTATAGCAAGTGGATCAAACTGTAAAGAGGGACTGGAAATTTAGCTCTCTAAGTAATCACTTCTGCTTAACTGGGTAAATGTTTTATTAGCACTTTAATGTCCCACTGTACTTGCAAAAAGAGTAGAGCTTACTCTTTTGAAGTATGTGGTGTGTGAGTGAGTGGTTGGTGGTGGTCAGAGGGGCCGATGGCACAGACTGGTTGCCTTGCTTCTGTCAGTCTACCCCAGGGCAGCTGTGGCTACAACAGTAGCTTATCACCTCCAAGTATGGAGTGAATGAATAATGACGACAGTGTAGCGCTTTGAAAAACTTGGTAATGCAGGCTTGTAAAGTGCATTACAAGTGTAAGGCATTATTATTATTATTTAACTGTATTAGGCATTACCTTTTACGCTCATGGGCCAAAGTACTAAATTCAGTCTGCACTTTGTTGATGTTGTCAGCCTCTTAGCGCACCCACTGCACTTTTCATATTCGAATGGTCTTTGTTCTGGGCTGGGGAGAAATTCATCACTAGGTTACATTTGCATTTACCCAGCCCTGGAGCGCCCTTGATTTGCGGAGGACGTTGTATCGAGGAGGTAACCCCCGCGGTTTAAGGTGGGTCTGGGCTTATTGAGAAAAAAACATTAAAAAATGAGTGAACTACTGCTTCACTCTGGAGTGTTGACAACATATCCTCTGTTTTGCTTCCCCCTGCAATTGAAGGTATTCATTCAATGTAAATAGTGTAGTGAGCAGTATAATGGCCAATTAGTGATATAAGCAGTGTGGTTTATGGCAGTCCTGACAACTTGAGTTTAAATATCTTGTGTGTTTACCAGTCTTTCATTTAACTACAAGAGCCAGAAAAAAAGCTTCTGAAGATAAAAGCGAAATGTCTTCAACTTTATCCACCCAGTCCAGTCCTGTAGCTGCCAAGGTGGAAACTTGCGTAATGTTTGATAGTTCCAATAAGGATGATAGGATGGGATGCTCAGTAGGAGGCTGTTATATAAACTGTGTGCAGGGAAAAAGCCCTGACAGTCCAGATGATTGTAAGTGATTATGACCCCTGCAGTTATTATTATTCTGTTGTGACGGAACAGTGGTATTGTGTGTTCAGACTGCTCAGTGCGTGCGTCTCTATTTGCGTGCTGTCATAATTTTGTAAACCCATAATAACACTGTGCCAGTCCTGCATTGTACAACTGTCTGGCAGAGTGTCGCCACCAATTAGCTTTTTGTGATTGCTCCTGTTCAGATGATAAGAGTTGAATAAAACTGACTCTAATTCTGTCTTTTTCGCAGCAATCCAACGGGCTCTTTCTCAGTGCTCTGCTGGTGGTTCTGCCTGTGGAATCGCTGACTCATGCCTTATTTTACGAACTGGGCAGCTCTTTGGGTGGAACCTGTGTTGGTTATGCTCTGGTTGTACCAACTGCATACTGCAGGTAAATGTTACAGCAATTTTATTTTGCTTTTTTTTTCAGGCGCTTGATCTTGATTACTTACATTTTGTTAGATAGATAATGCTATATTGATGTAAAATATTTTGTTCAAAGTTTCTCTCACTTACTTCTGATTTGACACTGATTGCAAAGTGGATCAGTCCCTTTTAAGAAGCTTTTCATCACCACACCTTATTCCACTGCCACTTTGTGGATGTGGCTACTGTCAGGCATCGACGCTATTATCATGGTTTTGCAGTTGCGAGTTTCCAGTAGGTTTTTGCCCTCACTGTTTTGCAAAGGGAGTTGGAGATGTGGAGCAGTGAGTTTCTTGGTTATGTAGGGCTGTGGGAAGAAATAACAGAGTGAGGCTCCAAATCACTTTTAATAGTTGCTGTGGGCGATTCAAACATTACTTTCGCATGAATGACAAGCAGCATGCCATAGAATGTTTCAATCATAATCAGAATAAGTGCATAGTTTGAAAATCTCAATTTTAAGAGTGGGTTTGCTCATCAACGAGACTAACAGGTCATGAACAAATATTCAGGTTTTCCGCGGTGCATTAATAAGCAGTCGTAAAAATTATAGTGCCAAAAAAACGGCCTTACATTTTATCCTAAAGCTTTAAATTGGATTCCAACAAAATATACATTTGTTGGAAAACAATGACATTGCTCAATTATGTTTACTGCATACGTTTGTCAAAAATACTAAACTTGTGGTCTAAAGCAACAACCAGCAAGTTGCCTATTGTGTCCAATTTGCTTTGGTATTCATGCAGCTAAAAACTACATATTTTTCCTTGGTTGCACCTGTATAACTGTTTTAATCCTCATCACCCCCCAAGCAAAGGGGAATTTACTCGAGATGAGCATTTTAGAATCGCCAGAATGCTGCTGCAGTCATCAATGCCTCAGAATGGCCTCAAACCAAAGATATCTGACCCACAAGCTCAGGCTCAAAACTGACTGACCGTTCTTTAGTTTTACAATTTTTCATTAGTTTCATCAGCAGTTATAATCCATACATGTGTTTATTTACTTCTTCTCTTTCTTAAACGAATAAGAAAATTGCTAGGTATTAAGTAATGAACTGGAGGTAAACCCTATTTGTAGGGAGCTTTTAGTCTCTAAAGTGGTGCGCATATGTCCTGATCCCTGATGAAAAGGAATATGTTGTGTTCATTCCATTCAATGTAGTATTTTAACATGAAATGGCTTTAAATTGTACATGCTACTACTACCTGTTGCACAAGGTATTGAAAGTGACATTTTTGTGAACCACATGCTATTATCCACGATGTTACATGTTACAGTGTTTATTTATTACCTTTGATTAACCTGGTGAAATGTTTTGGAACTAGCTCGGATTTACACAGCAAGATTACAGAGAACTACAAGTCTTAGAAGAAAGAGAGCATTTGAACGCTTGTCTAACTGGAGCGGCTCATAATACATTTTCCAGTGCTTTTGTCTGTCTAACTGCACATACTTGTATGGCCTACCTTGAAGGGATCATATTTAAGTGGCAAAGGAAGTTTCTTCTGTACAATGGACCAAATATTTTCCTGCCCTCTTCGACTAGTTCAGCTGACCTAAATGAAGCTTCTCAGGCATAGAAAAATACAGATTGTCTTTCAGAAGCATTTGATGTACTTGGAATGTTTTTTTTAAACCACCATCCCAAACTTCTCCAGCTGTGTCAAGATGAACGACAAAGTTTGACCAAAGAGCAATCTGAGGCTTCAAGCTGTACCGTTTCATGGATTTTAATTTCAGTACTTGTTAAGTTGTTTCCTACAGCCCTGTTTTGTCTTCTCATCCTGTAGCTCGTTACCGTAAATCCTCTAATACTGGCCTGTATTCCGTTAGCGGCCGGGTCTCTAACAGTGGCCGGGCTCGCTGCTGGCGGAGACAATTAAAAGCCAGTCTCTAATTTAGGCCGGGGCTATTATTAGAAACTGGGGTTGGGTGATAATTTAACTCTACAGGAATTTGTCTCATACTAGTGTAAATGATAACTCACGTGCAGGAAGTAAACAAACGGGAACCCAGGCCGAGAGAGGGAACGCTGCGGAGTGGAGCGGATCCAAGCGTAACTTTGAGACAGATTTAGCCAGTTTTCAAACCTCCTGTGACCATTTTTGGAAACAGGACAAGCAACAAATGTTGTGTGACCCTCCAGGGTTTTAATAAAGTCACCATCGCGTCCTCAAAGCACATCCAGCGGCTCTCGGTGTGCAGTTAAGTCCCACGCCTCAAAATAACTCCTCCGATCGGCGCAAGCGTCTCGTCTTCTCTCGGGTCTGTTTTATGATCGATCACAAACACAAACGCTCCGTCTAAACTCGCCTTTACACGAGATAACAACCAATAATACCAAATCCGCGATAAAAACGAAATATGCACTGACATTATTGTCAATGTTCCTGTCCTTTGCTCAAACTCATCGATACAATGTGTTCAACAAACTTTTATAGAAACATAACCACACCCACTCTTGTCTCCAAAACCTTCCGTTACATCACAAAGCCAGCCCTCCCCTGTCAGGGTCATAAACTCTTACCCCCCTTTTCCTGAGCCCAGGACCTGTGGGGGTCACAAGATCATGGGATCCTCCATCTGTAAACAAGACTTTACAGCTTTATGACTCAAACTGAGATTACCACACCATGTAATGGGTTACTATGGACATCTGCTTTTCAAGCTTCAGTGCTCAAATTATTCCCTTTCTTGGGGGTTGGTAAACAGACCTCAAGATTCAAAGGGTCAGCACAATAATATGAGAGCATAAAGGAATTGTTTATGTCCTGCTAAAGTTAACAACCGAGCTGAACCCGGACAGATGTGAAATGTGGTGAAAACATGGACTCACCTGTAGCATGGAGGAGCATCGCGTCCTTGCATCCAATTCAAAACTCCATAAACACACAGCAGCTTCCCCACTACATGTGTCGCCAGCGAAACGTCCCGTTGCGAGGAGTCGAATATCCGAGTAATCCACCGGTGGTTGCTCTTGGCATGTGCAATGTAAGTGAAAGTAACCAATGAGGAGTCTTCAGCGTGGTGTGCGTGCTCTGTGATAGGGTCCGGGGCTCTGTAATTGTACCTAATTTTTGATGAACCAATTCAGTTATTGCCAAAAAAAAGATTATTTTCGCTATCCCTACATTGCTGCATTTCTCTGCACCGCAGGCATTTGTAAAAAATGATCACTGACTCCCAAGTTTTCACTCTGCACAAAAAGCGTGTGGATAAAAGGCCAATAACTATGCATAAACACGCTCTAATGTTCAGGCCCTTGAGGGATAGTTCCAGTGATCCCTTCGCAGCATATCAAGTTCTTCTGCTCGAGCAAGTATTGCCCATTAGCCGCTGTATTACTGCCGCTACCATTGCCCTCTCTGTCGGCTGCTTTTAAATGTATTTTTTGATGAGGTTGCTTCGCTTAGTCTGAATCTCTCCATCAGTTGCATATTAGTTTAACATTTTGCCGGAGCCTTGGGATGTCTTATACTAACTACACATTTTTGAAATAAACATACTTAGGATTTAGATCTGTGTGTCTATTAGTTGTTGTGCATAAGGATTCATACATTCAGATATGTCTTTTACCAGTACAGCCTATTGCCCACTGCATATTCTGCTTTTGTTTTTGGAGATTCACATTTTAGGAATAGGATATAGCGATAAAAAAAAAAACACCCTAAAGCCATTTAATCATCTCAATATACTTAATATCTGGTGGAATTAACTATTAACTAAACAATATAGATAACACATTGAATTAAAATTAGAATTATTTATTCTTGGATCTGCTCTGCTATGTAAATGTTTTCCTCCTCTCTCTCTTTCTTGCACTTTTTTTTTATGCGAGTGTGGCTGATTGTGTGTTGATACTGTAGTTGTTATTATGTTATGCAAGCAAGTTGACAGATTCTTCTCATCCAAGTAAATTTCATTGCGTTGTTGTCCGTGCATATGACAAATGCATCTAATCTAAGAGCAATGACCGCATTATGTCCAGAGCCTGGACACATGTCGAAGGTGGCAATGGTAATTTGGACCTCAAACAGATTTAGTCGGGGACCATTGTTTACAAACTGCTTTAAGGGGTAACTAAGGCTGCTTAGTCTAAGAGGCCATACTTCCTTGTGATTGGTTACATTGCCTGTCAATCCGTCAGTGACTGCATATTGTTTGAGTTTTTGATATTAGAAAAGTCAATTTATAGATGTCCAAATTCCTCCATTGCTCTCAGTCAGTGAAGCGCATTGAACTGCACCTTTGTACGTAATGCCCTTTATAGATAAAACTGCCCAGCCTTTTAACTGACAATTTTCCATTGTGCACAGAGGGAGTAGCAGAGCGTAGTGCCCCCTCTGAACTCGTCTTGGTTTATATCGGGTTCTTGCTTAAGTGATGGGCTAGCAGAAAGCAGTGATGGTATCTGTATGCAATGCTCGTGTTTGCGAAGTCCAGAGGGAGAGCTGTGAACATGATGAGAATGCAGTGGTGTATAATCGGGTGTTTGATGGCTCCAGATCATGTTTTTACAATGACAAGAGCCCCATGGGGAGATCACAGAGATAGGCGTGAGAGGAGGCAAAGCGCGGGGTGAGACGCAAGGGTGAAGGTAAACACGAACGCATGTAAACAGGTATTGTAAGGCAGCTATGAGGATAAAAAAAAGGGGAAAAACATTTCAGCCAAACAGTATTTTTTGGTTGTACGGTTTGGCTGACATACATTTTCAGCATATTAAATTGCTGACGGTGAAATAAGTATGTATTTGACATATAAATGATTGTTTAGCCCTTCTAAAAGCAAAAAAATAATACAAGTTACGACAGACTGAGGTTTACTGGGAATAGGTACAAGATTTTCTAAGGATAAAAAGAGAGGAGGGATATGTGGTTTGAATCTTAAACCAGAGTCTTCTTTCTCCCGGACGCCGGGGGAGAGCAGAAAAGATTAGATAGGTTTAGGTGAGTGGGGGTGCTTGCCAAGCCATGCCGAGGTGTCTTGCATCAAATGCAGTATATCTTTATAGGGGGCAGCATCAAGGTTGTCAGACACGAATCTACACATCAATTCCATCCACAGTGATACTATAGGACTGTGCAGAGTCATTTATTACGAGTGTATTTAAGGACAGACAGCATTTCAAAATGCATACAAAGTAAGTAATTACATTAAAACACAAAAAATAGATGCAAAACTGTAAATGAGCAGTAAACGTATAACATGAGAATAAGCAGCAGTGGCTCAGTATTCACCTTATTCTGGAAGTTCGCATGGGCACCGCCATGAATTGTGCCCATCCCTTCCTTCCTATTAGTTTACACAAATCAGAGAAACATCCGTTTTTTGTCGGCGAACATTTTCCCTCGTTCTCTGCTTAATGGATGGACTTTGCATTCTTCCGGAAGAATGCAAACAAATGGACAGGGCGGAATAAAGTGAATATACGGATCCAAACGTCAGCAGTTCCAACCATTGCCCTAACTGGCCTATTGTTGTTTTGTCTTTGGGGTAGACACTTCACTTACCTTCACCTGTGGCTATAGCAGCTTACCACCACCAAGTATAAATAGCAAATTAATATATAATTTGCTCAAGATTGATTTTTAACTCAATGCATAAGTATGGTAATGTATAAATGACGATGCGTCACCTTTACTATTATTAGTATTAGCTTAAAACCACAATTAGCAACATTAATGCCACCTTCAAAACACAAATTCTAACTTAGTCCCTGGAATCACATTACACTCCCAAAAACACCTTTTTTTTTTTGTTTTTACCAAGTTCAGTCGCTTGAGATTGCCACCTGGGTTTTTAAACCTGGAGCTGCTGCAGTTCTACAACATCAGATCCACTTCCGCGCCTTGTTACTTTCTCTTCCATTACAAACTAAAGTCTCTGCTGTACAATTTGCGACTTTATATCTTGCGATTATAGATTACTATTACTCCTGGAAAAACTATCAGAGAATAGCTTACTGTCTCTGTAAAACAAAGTTTCTTCAGCTATCATCTGTACTCCGTAGTGTGTGTGTGTGTGTGTGTGCGCTCACCTCCCATATAAGAAGCTGTGTCATTAATGTTTTCATTTTTGGCAGTGGGCCATATATAAGTATCCAGTGGGAGGGTTTTTAGCTTATATTATTACCAGCAATCTTTGTTCTAAAAACTGGTCTCGAATGGACTGCTTGATGCGACATTAGCTGAGAGGACCAAGGTAACTCTGTAGCAAATCCAACTACTAGAAATGGATCTCAACACGACATACAGTCCTGTTCAAAAGTCAGTTTGAGACCAGTTGAAAGATGGCAAAAAATTGCATATTGCATTGAAGTTCTACTCAGAACCTTGTTAAGATCCAGACATGCAACTTCAGGACTGTATTTCCAGTTCAGGGATAATTTCTACACACAGATCCAAACATTTAATGCAGGGGAAGGATTTGTACTTACCAGAACGTTTGTGATTGTTAAAATGAAAAATGTCTAAACAAAACCAGTGCTTAGTGTGTTGTAGAAGCAGATAGCACAGGACCTTCCATGCAAAAAATCTAATTGAACATTGTCCTTAAAGTTTTTTGTTTTTTTTCTCTGAGTTACAACATTCTCTGTAATGAATGTAGCGCCTCAGCTTCACAGCTAGAAGGTCCAGGTTCGATTCCCACCAGGACGGGGCCTTTCTGTGTGGAGTTTGCATGTTCTCCCCTTGTCTGCGTAGGTTTCCTCCGGGTACTCCGGTTTCCCCTACCACCAAAAACATGTGCAATAGGTGAATCCTCCAGCCAGGTGATTCTGACCATCAGCCTGGTTCCACATCATGGAGATGGGTCCCCGGGCGCGGCACTGCCGTCGACCACTGCTCCTTACGGGTTGCCTCAGTGGCATCGAAGGATGGGTTAAATGCAGAGGACAAATTTCCCTACGGGGACAATAAAGTTGTGTTTGTTTGTTTTGTTTGTCCTTGTAAAGACAAGGATAGGGGCATATTGAGAGTGCGATGTGTGATTTATTTAGGCTCACACCTGCCGGAGAGATGTATGTTTTGCTATCTGCTTATCCATGAGAAACATCAAGACGGGAAATTCCATAGGAAATGCATTGTTGAGTGCTAACCTTGACCTTGATATATAATGCCATACTACAGGTACTGCATTTGTCTAGACTCAAAACAAACTCTTTGAAATGACTTATCTTTCTGAAGTTCCCAGTCAACAGTTTCCTTTGAGCGCAGTCTTCAGAAGTGTGTACTGTTCCTTCTCTCCTCCCTTCTCTGCCTCTCTCTCTCATCACTCCTGTTTGGATTCTCCCTGGTGATAAAGACAGCGACTCCACCCGTCGGTGTCAAACTATCAACTTCAGTCGTTTATCTCCCTTTTGCGTACGATCTTCCCGCTCCCTCACCATTTCACACTTCAGACAAAATCACCTTACTCTATGCAGTTAGTGTCTTTTTGTAACTGGACTATTTAACTGTCTGTAACTGGGGGGAAATGTAGTAATGCAATAATTATGCAACTTATTGGGGAATATTTTGGCTCACTGTTGGGTGAATAGTTGGAGAGACAGACATTTGTGCTAGACATTTAATGGCTCTGGTCTGCATTGTCAGTAGCTCGTGTCGAGGGACACCAGTGATAATTGTATGCATTTTTTTATTATTGTGTATGTTTTGAAGGGTCTGCCAATGGATATAAAGATACTTAAATGTTGTTTACCAACATGCATTTTAGTAACTAAAAATGTGACAGCCTAATCTGCACAGCGACTTGATCCACTTGAAACTTTGATCTTCACATGCTTGGATATTTTGCGCTCCTACTGTGGCATCATACAAAGGAACACACTTCTTGTTCTTTACACATTTTAATGGTTAAATAAAGAAAACAGACATGTCCAAACATGGCAGAGCATATAAAATAAGTGAATTAATTTCAGATCAGTATAGTTGATTGGTGGTTAAAGCAGGTGTAATCTACAAAATAAACTTGGTTTAAAGTGCTTTACCAACTTTATTAACCTTAAATTGATAACAGATTAAGGCTACAACCAAGAGAGATTATATTCAACCTCTTCTACTGAATGAAATAATAAAAATGTTGCCAGGCTACTGGATTAGCATGATTCACGATGGTCAAGCCAACGTGCAGATTGGGCTGTTATTGTTATTCACTGAACGTCTTGCTGTGTCTGCACACTTAGCTGATTATGTGAGGACTTGAGCTTTAAATGTTCTGGTGTCATGCAGTAGTCATGCTCTTAACTCCAAAATACAACTATTTTCTTGTCTGTTCAGTGTGGATGGCCAGCCCACACTATTACCTCCGGACCAAGTGCAACAGCTGAATGTGCGAGCCACAGGGATGTTAAACAGTGTGCAGCGACTCTTCTCCCACCACATGGTGCAGACATTTGGCTGTGACTATTCCACTAGCGGCCTCACTCTGGAGTCTGTGCTTAACAAACTGCGCAGCTTCTTGGAGCTGCGAACCGCAGACGGTCCACGCCATGACACCTATCTGATCTTCTACAGTGGACACACGCACAAAGCCAATGGATCCTGGGCTCTGGCAGGTGCGTGCTCTTGAAGTCATTTATGCATATAGCAATGAATATGCCTTTGTTGTAAAAAACACCGCATTTTTTTAAAGAATTCTGATCCATCTCGTGTCATCACAAAATCCGAGCACCTGTGAAATTCTGGGTATTTTTGTAACATGCTATTTTCCCTTCTATCTTCTTACTCTAATTTGCATTACAGTCAGACAGACTTTTCTTCCTTTTTTCCTAGCCCCTTTGTCAATTAGAAACCTGATTAGCAAAGATCATGTAAAAAAAAATGTTGAATTACTTTTGTGACGTTTGAGGCATTTTTCCGACTTTAGCATCCCCTGAAGAGAAATGAGAGCCACAGCAGGTTAACACTATGTCAACCCCAGCTCTTCTGTTCCCAGATTACTTGACACATTATCTCCGCACGCCGCTGCAAACAAGAACAAAAATCCCAGTTGAAAAGATAATGGCTTCCCTGTGTCACCAAACTCGAGGTGACGTGAGGATGTTTTCACCGGATAATTGTACACAGTCTGACGACGTATGGTCTCTTTGGCAAGAGACCAAATTAGGAACTGTTGTTTTTTGAAGTTTATATCATTTCTCTGTTGAGAGAGATACTTTATTTTTCGAGTTGTTTGTTTGGGAGAATGCCATTTATTTTTCTGGTGCTTAAGTTGGTCTCAGTACTAAATCTAGCCAAAGTTCCCTATCTCTTTTTTTTTATTGCATCAAATAAAAATGAAACAATATTGTCTCCAATGTACGATACCTCACTTAACAAAATTGGAGCTAAGAGGATGTACGGACAGGCTCAAATAGCTAAAGGTACAGTACCTTGCGAAAGTATTCGGCCCCCTTGAACTTATCGACCTTTTGCCACATTTCAGGCTTCAAACATAAAGATATAAAACTGTATTTTTTGTGAAGAACCAACAACAAGTGGGACACAATCATGAAGTGAAACGAAATTTAACAAATAAAAAACTGAAAAATTAGGCGTGCAAAATTATTCAGTCCCCTTAAGTTAATACTTTGTAGCGCCACCTTTTGCTGCGATTACTGCTGTATGTTGCTTGGGGTATGTCTCTATCAGTTTTGCACATTGAGAGACTGAAATATTTGCCCATTCTTCCTTGCAAAACAGCTCGAGTGAAGTGAAGTTGGATGGACAGCGTTTGTGAACAGCAGTTTTCAGTTCTTTCCACAGATTCTCGATTTGATTCAGGTCTGGACTTTCACTTGGCCATTCTAACACCTGGATATGTTTATTTGTGAACCACTCTATTGTAGATTTTGCCCAAACCATGATGCTGCCACCACCATGTTTGACAGTGGGGATGGTGTGTTCAGGGTGATGAGCTGTGTTGCTTTTACGCCAAACATAACGTTTTGCATTGTTGCCAAAAAGTTGGATTTTGGTTTCATCTGACCAGAGCACCTTCTTCCACATGTTTGGTGTGTCTCCCAGGTGGCTTGTGGCAAACTTTAAACGACACCTTTTTATGGATATCCTTAAGAAATGGCTTTCTTCTTGCCACTCTTCACAAAAGGCCAGAGTTGTGCAGTATACGACTGATTGTTGTCCTATGGACAGAGTCTCCCACCTCAGTTCATCCAGAGTGATCATGGGCCTCTTGGCAGCATCTCGGCCGGGTCTTTGTAGATTTGCAGTGGTCTGATACTCCTTCCATTTCAATATTAATGCTTGCACAGTGCTCCTTGGGATGTTTAAAGCTTGGGAAATCTTTTTGTATCAAAATCCAGCTTTAAACTTCTCCACAACAGTATCTCGGACCTGCCTGGTGTGTTCCTTGTTCTTCATGATGCTCTCTGTGCTTTAAACTGACCTCTGAGACTATCACAGAGCAGGTGCATTTATACGGAGACTTGTTTACACACAGGTGGATTCTATTTATCATCATTAGTCATTTAGGTCAACATTGGACCATTCAGAGATCCTCACTGAACTTCTGGAGAAAGTTTGCTGCACTGAAAGTAAAGGGGCTGAATAATTTTGCACGCCCAATTTTTCAGTTGTTTATTTGTTAAAAATGTTTGAAATATCCAATAAATTTCGTTTCACTTCATGATTGTGTCCCACTTGTTGTTGGTTCTTCACAAAAAAATTACAGTTTTATATCTTTATGTTTGAAGCCTGAAATGTGGCAAAAGGTCGAAAAGTTCAAGGGGGCCGAATACTTTCGCAAGGCACTGTATTTCTATGATTTCTATGGCGCCAACAAGCTATTGCAAAAAACTACAAATAAATCAGTAAAAATTAGTATAACAAAAGAAAAACTATAACAGGGCTGCATCGCTTCTTATCTGTGATTAAAACATATACACATCAAGACAAGACTCATGAGTCTGTGGGCCGCTTTTCACCAAAGCCTAAAAACTCCTGCTCGTTCTTGACCTGTTCAAGGGCATTGCTGCTTCCAGGACACAAAGCTGGTGATGGACAGTGGCTTTACAGGGATCAAACCTGTCACTTTTGGCTGGCGGGTCTGTCTGTCTCCCTTACTGCTGTCATGTCAGCCGCACAAATGGCACCGAGTGGGTTCCAGATGGTGCAGCCAAAGTACAGAGATCAGGGAGGTGGGTGCAGACAACGTCATACTCAGATATAGAACTTGTGTCACTTAAGTGGGCAGCAGAAGATTATTACTAACAGGCTAACATCGTAACAGAAGTTATCTGAAAAAGTGGAAGCTTCATTAGTTGCTTGGCACATTATACGGTGTACCACAGAAATGGTAATACAAATCACAGTGGCAAGTTTTTACACCAGAAGCTGCAGTTAAGTCACCACTCTGTCTCCTTTTCCATGTCCAAGTCCAATGTGAGTCATCACCTGTTTAGTTCGAATAAGTGAGTGTCCAAATGTTAAAATAAATTAAAATAAAACGTCAAGTTGAACCATTATCCATAAGAACATATTTTATATGTAGTAGGGATGTTTATGATTCGGAGAATGCATTTATGTAGCTGAATGGGCAGGAAGAAAGGATAAAATGCCTCTCTGCATCAAACTGAAATGTAATAACCGAGTATATAAAATCGGCAATTGAAGCGCAATATTGCAATGTCAGAAAAATCACAATTAGTTGGTTTTTTTGTCAAAATCGTGCAGCCCCAGCACTGGATTGATCTACGTCAGTTCAGTTAAAGACACAGGCCACCGTTTTTCCATGTGATATTCCTGTGATATGTTCTTACGTGAGCTTAGACGAGTTGATACGTACCTGTCTGGTCTTTGTGCGTGCCCGTGGAAGAGCTTGGTCGCTTTTAACTTCACCCAGTTTGGAGCTATAGGAATATTCTGGGAGAGGCCAAATGCTAACAACATCTTTGGTCGTTTTGCGTGACTGAGGGCACGCATAAAGACCAGACAGGTACGTATCAACTCGCCTAAGCTCAGGTAACAACATATCTCAAAAACTGTGGCTTGTTCCTTTAACTATTACCAACCGTCAAGATCTCGGACTAGCGTTAAAGAAACATAAGAAAACGTGCATCTATAATTTATAGAACCCTGTGCTGCCTAAAGATTCTCTGAAGTTTCTCTGAGACCCCGGCTACATACGGCACTACAACTCCCTTTCTTCTGGGCTCTGTAGTCCGTCTGTCTTGTTCTTTGGGTCTTGTTGCACTTTGTGCTTTAGTGAAAGACTACTTAGGATAGCCACAGTCTGAGAGGGCTCTCTGGACATGTTGCTCCTCTTTGGTCTTTCCTTCTGCACTGGTAGGCACCTCTTTAGCTCTATGTCTGAGCGTCATGATGACCCCTGGGGCCCACAGCATTGATGTGATCTGTAAAAGGTGCCACTTCTTTCTCTTTCATTTTGATCCACGTGTCATCTACATATCTCTGCCACCACAGCCTGAAAACTCCTGCTCAGGCTTGATCTGTTCAAGGGCATTGCTGCTTCTAGGACACAAAGCTGGTGAAGGACAGTGACGGGTCTGTCTGTCTACCATGCATTCACTAATCATCTCTAACTAGGCTTTGATCTCACCTCATGGTCGATGGGTTAACAACAGCTGCAAACATCTGGGTTGTTAATAATTTGCTATGGTTGATTGCAAAATACATTGTGCAGGGCAGGCTAACGGACTCTGGAAAGTTGACCCGACTAGCCAACTTGCTAACTTGTCACAGAGAGATGATTGCCAAACTATAGTTCGATTGTAAAACTTGAAAGATTTCACACAGGGCTGGTGGGGTTTATCATTTGTTTATCCTTTATTTAACCAGGAAAGTCCCACTGAAATTAGGAATCGTATTTCAAGAGGAGCCAAGGCCCCAGAGGGAAACCTATTATACATGTTTTTAGTTGTGGGGGAAACCGCAGTACCCAAAGGATACTTAGCAGACAGAACATGCAAAATCCACACATAAAAGCCTTGTCCATGTGAGAATTGAGCCCAGGAGAGGGGACCACTCCAAGCCTTCAACTATCTTTGGTGGTGCGTGCCCTGGATCACTGTTTGGGCTGAGTGTTGATTTTGGGGGATTATTATTGGCCGATATTTTTGACCGATATTTGCAAATGTTTGGTCTATAATCTTGTAAAAACATTAATTCTATTTTATTACTTTAGGTGATTCTATCATAGTTTCTGTCCCAGCATTGATTAGTTGCCGTTAGCATTAGCATCCTGTTAGCCTCGGTATTCAAAAATTCAATTACGGAGCTTTAGTGAAACTTGTATTTAACAAGCTTGTGGCTAACCAATTTTCATTGCAATGTTTCTCTGTTCCCCTGAGCCCTAGAAAGCTGTGAGAGGACTTGTTATAAAGTCCAGACTTCGCTCTTTCACTCTTTTCCAATGCAAAAAATTACGTTTTTCCATCACTTTCGGTCCTGGAGATATTGTAAAATCCCCAAATATTGGCCCAGTATATCGGCCGGCTGATATAACGGTCGACCTCTAATATGTTCACAGGCACTGACAGAGACCCAGTCATCCCTACACTGCCTGATAATCCTATCACCCACTAGCTGCTTTTTAACACAAAAATGTCTGGAATTGTGCCTGGAGTTGCTTTTAATAATATATTCAATAATCTTTCGCAGGTAATGAGGCTCTCCATCTGGCCCAGTTATTGGAGTTGTGGAAAGAGAAACACGCTGGCCACTGTGCACGACTAATCATCGTCTTAGACACCGAAAACTCTCTCCCATGGGTCAGGGACATCCGAAGAGTGGACGGTGTCTATGTGGCAGTGCAGGGAGCAGAGCTGTCCCAAACCAGATTGGACCCGGAGGTCGGCGAGAGCACCTGTCTTGGCGACTTCACTGCAGAGTGGGTGGATTTCAACTGCAACGCCGATTCCAACTCCCAGTGGTTAGACAAGGCTCGAACCGTCATGGCTATCTACGGGGTGTCCAAGCGCTGGAGCGACTACACACTCCATCTGCCCACAGGAAGTGACGTGGCCAAGCACTGGAAGACCCACTTTCCCAAAGCGACGTACCCCATGGTGCACTTGTCCAACTGGTGCTGCGGGCTGAATCTCTTTTGGCTGTGTGGCGTGTGCTTCAGATGCTTTCGCAGGTGTAAACTCGCATGGTTCCCTCCCGCTGTACTTGACACCGGACTGGGCATCAAGCTGGTGCATTCATAGACTCTACAGAGAAATTTATCAAAATGCTTGGGCAATTGCTGGAATGTAAAACGTTTTCAAAAGGGAGAATGTTATGGTTCTGAAATGTACAGATTTTTGCTTGATTTGCCATATACTGTGCCTCTAAGATGTGTCACGGTTTCTTACAAGTGCTTTGGGATTTATACAGCCCATAGGAGTAAATTTAGAATACTATGGGATTTGGTGAACCTGTAAACAAAAAATGGAGTTGGCGTCCCTCTGGAGTGGCTTATGTGTTTAACCAGTGTTACATTTAGAGTATACGAGCTAGAAGAAGATCAATGTGAACAGTCCTCAACATAAATGACTCAGTCCAATCAAAGATATTTGAAAGTCTCTACTACAATGTTTAATGTTCTACAGCCGAACAGTAATTGTTTTAGTCATTGCTAATTATATTATTAAATAAACCTACTTTCCCTTAATATTGTAAATTACTGAAATTGGGCTGTATACCTTCAAACAAAAATTGAATTTATTTATAATATATGCATTACCATTTAATATTTGTTTGTCATGTTGACTGTTTTAATGATTCATCTATTGATGTTAGAATTGTTTTTTTTTTGCCTTTATACTGTAGGTGCCTTAGTTATCTTTGTTACTTCATCTTAAATATTTTGTGCCAAATGTAAATTTTTTAAGTTTATACTAAATTAAGTCAAATTAATTGTGTGCGCTCAAAAGAACTGCATAATCAGCATATGGGAATGGTTATTGGACATGATTCTGTGAGGCATCTGACCAGAACCGTCGCAGGGTGGGTGCGAGGCCCTGTGCAAACTTGAAATGCGAGGCCCTGCTCTGACACTTGTCATTCAATACCAGAGGTTCCACTAGACTTTTTTTCTTGATTGATGGATAATGAACGCTGAATGATGACAAGCTTTGTATTAATCCGTGATGCGAGCGGTAACTCTCAGATTTATGAGCTTTGCGTTAGCAAGAAAAGCTATTTCTTACCGCACGGTGCATGCTACGACGAACGACATCAGCGTCAGGTCTGTGGGATTCAGCTGTTCTCATAAAACAGCATTTTTCTTTCTCCTTTTAATCCGTTCGTTCTGAAACAACCTCCTCCGCCTAAACTTTGCGCCAAAAGCATGAATCAAAACTTTCCCCACAGTCTCCATGTTGACCTGTCTAACGTTGCCATGACAACGGCGCTGTACTTCCGGTTCACCTCTGTAACTTCGTAGTTTTTCTCTTTTACACTTTTTAAATGTATTAAAAAAACGGAGGTCGGAGTAATGCTTTGACAGCACGATATTACTATAGCGGACATAAATATATTAGTAAAAAGTCGTTTTAAATCGATGTTGCTCAGCCCCATGTCTTCGTGTCTGTCTCCAGTGCAGCATCGGAGCACACACACACACACAGAGCGCGTAGGGCTTGGAGCGGGTGTCTGACCGCGGGGCTCAGGCTAATATCAAAGGTAAGCTCTTGTGAATGTTTTTGTAGGCTCCATATACAGTAAAGGCAAAATGAGTGGGGTGATTTAGCTCGTGAATTATTTTAACCTTTGCTTTCTGCACAATGAGTCTGGGAGAAAAAAACAAAACAGCAGTGCGAGGTCCTAGTGGCGCGAGGCCCTGTGCAGTTGCACAGTTCGCACAGCCCTTGCGACGGTACTGCATCTGACCTTCCGCTCCGCAGAGATAAACAAAGTACTTCTGTCATTCAGTTTGAGGGATATTTTTCTTATTGCATAGATGCAGTTTAAAAAGCCATTTAGAAGACGGGGTGTTACTGCAGGTCATTGTATCTTTGCAGACAACTATTTGCAAGAAAACAAATTTACTGCTAGCCTGACTTCGTAATCTGATCGAGACTTTACTGAATAGCACCACATATTAAACTGCTGCCTATTTTATATTTCATTTTGCATGGTTAACTGTTGTGTCTGAAATTGACAAACCTTGGAAATAAACCAACTCAATGTCTGGTATAATTGTGAGAATTTGTGTGCAAGAGGTATTGCAAGATAGCTCTTTTTGAAAGGTTCACACAAGCTGAAGAGGGAATCGGGCACAGTGCTATAGTCAGTTCATTTAACATGGCTGCTGATAGACACTGAGTAGTACACACAGAGACAGTGCTGGATCATAGCATTTCAAATATTGGGATTGTTCGATGAGAAACCTGCCAAACAAGGATTTTCTATTGCAAGGATTCTTTAACTTTGAACTCAATATTTCAACTTACACGTACAACTTTTAGCAAGCAAATGGGGCTGCACAATGTCTGCACCAAATTGTTGTTATATTAGACCTCAAACATTTTGCAAAACCTACCACTTGCCTGTAATGTGCATTTATTTATTTTTTTTGCTAAAACTTAAAAACATCCCAAAAAAATTAATGATGTACAAGGGTTTTGTTTTAGTCACAATTTTCCTAATTTAGTTCCAGCTGAGCTTCGTTTTGGTCTGGATTTCGTATTTTTCTTATCTTACTTTAGCACTATTTGTTGAAATAAAAAAAAAGATATATGATTTAAAATGTAAAAGAATTTACTAAGTTGAAATACTTTTTAAAATGTTATTGTAGCAAGACGAGCAGTTTAGCATCTGTAAAATAATGACAAGGCAACAACATTTAGGACAGTGCCGTCATCGCATCAGCGCGGGCCAGATCACCATCGAACGCAGGGCATAACACAAATCAAATCAAACTTCATTTATAAAGCGCTTTTCATACCGAAAGGTATCACAAAGAGCTTTACAGATAACAAACAGACAAACGGGTGCATGCGCACACAAAATATATAATTAGGACTAAATAAATAGATGTCAGTTAAAAGCTAAGCTAAAAAGGTGGGTCTTGAGCCTGCTCTTAAAAACATGAACGTTCTCTTTGGTCCTGAGCTCTTCCGGCAGGTCGTTCCAGAGGCGAGGGCCATAATATTGGAAAGACGCCTCGCCGTGAGTCTTTCTGTTGACTTTAGGAATAACTAGGAGACCCCTGCTCGAGGAGCGAAGGGGCCGTGAAGGTTCATAAGGTAAAAGCAGTTCTGAAAGATAAGAAGGACCAAGACCATTAAGACATTTAAAAACCATTAAAAGAACTTTAAAATCAATCCTGAAACACACGGGAAGCCAATGCAGCGACTCTAAAACCGGTGTAATGTGGTCCCGCCTCCTGGTCTTCGTCAGGACACGAGCTGCTGAATTTTGTAAAAGTTTCTAAACCTAAGATACTCTTTTTGGGAAGACCAGAAAGCAGGGCATTACAGTAGTCGATACGACTAGTGATAAAAGCATGCATTAGCGTCTCCGTGTTGGCCCGAGAGAGAATGGGGCGGACTCTGGCTATGTTCTTTAGATGGTAAAAACCTATCTTTGTGATATTCTTAATGTGTGGAATAAAAGTCAGCTCAGAGTCAAAAATCACACCCAGGTTCTTCACCTGTGAGGAAGGATTAAAAAGACAGTGACTAGTTTGGGTAAAAGTTTCTCTCTCTGGGCCTAAGGACCGATGACTAAAACTTCAGTTTTGTCCTGGTTAAGCTGGAGAAAGTTTTTTGCCATCCAGGATTTGATATCTAAAATGCAGTTAAAAAGTGCATCCATTGGCCTGGTGTCATCAGGAGACATGGAGATGTACAATTGTGTATCATCAGTGTAACTATGAAAGTTGACTCCATGTCTCCTGATGACATCACCAAGAGGGAGCATATACAGGTTAAAAAGCACTGGGCATAAACTCGAACCCTGGGGCACACCACATGTAATGTTATGGACCTTAGAGGAGCAAGTATCCACACTTATCATGAATGTCCTGTCTGTGAGGTAGGATGTAAACCATTTGTGGACAGCACCAGAGAGGCCGATGTGTTTTAAACGAGTTAAACGAATAGTATGGTCGACTGTATCAAATGTGGCGCTCAGATCCAGTAGAACCAACACTGTGACCTTCTGTGAGTCATATTTTAATCTAAGATCATTTAAGATCTTTAAAGGGGCTGTCTCTGTGCTTTGGTTTACCCTAAAGCCAGACTGGTATTTCTCAAGGACACTATGTGCAGTAATAAAATCATTAAGTTGGATAAAGACAAGTTTTTCTAAGATTTTGCTTAAAAATGGTAAGTTGGATACCGGTCTAAAATTGTTAAAATTATTACAGTCCAAATTGGTCTTCTTCAGCAGGGGCCTTACCTGCATGTCCCCACACGGGTGTGAGGACATGACAGCGAGACGCTCACCATCCCTGCACATGGAACATCTGGGGAACCGTTACCATGACTTGGAGCTGTCCTTCGGAGAAGCGAGGAACGCACTGACACACCGGCTGGACCAGGAAGTGAGTGACGCAACAGGCGCCATGCCACGTTAGCAATATTCAAGACCATTATCACATATCTCTTTTTTTTTTATCATTGTACAGCCTTACCAGAAATGTTGCACAGAAACTACATAAGCTATTACGGACCTGTTCATATTCTCTTACAGTGCCTCTCGAAAGTCGGAGCTTTTAGCTCAAGACTGGAGTATTGTATACAGAGAGAATGACACTAATAAGGCATATAATGAGTTTACGCGAGTATTTCAAAAAAGTATATGACAAACATTGCCCAATGAAGAAATACTGTAAAAACAGAAAGTGTAAAGAAACACCATTGATGTTGTCTAAGGGTTTGCTAAATGCTTACAAAAACTTTATAAATAGCCGAACAAAAGAAGCTGAGGATAAGAAATATAAAAATAAACTAACAGGTATCATTAGAAAATGTAAACAGGATTATTATAATAAATTGTTAGCTAGCAATAAGAATAATATTAAAGGTTTATGGAATATCTTAAATAGTATAATTAGAAATAAACCAAGAACGATTAATTATCCAAAATATTTCAAAGATGAGGATAACACTTTACATAATATGAATGAAGTATTCGATATATTTAATAAATTCTTTGTAGATGTTGGACCGAACCTTGCTGCAAAAATTGCAAACATTGAGAACTATAATTGTGAACTGATAGACACAAATCCTATGTCCTTGTTCCTCAATCCTGTGGAGGAAAAGGAGATACTGGAAATTGTTAAAGGGTGTACAAATAAAACCTCGACAGATTACCATGACATGGACATGAAAACTTTAAAAACTGTTATTGAAAGTATCTCTAAGCCGTTAACTTACATCTGTAACTTATCGTTGCAAACTGGACAATTTCCTGATAGTATGAAAGTAGCAAAAGTGATTCCTCTGTTCAAGCCAGGAGATAAACGTCTCTTTACAAACTATAGGCCTGTTTCCCTTTTACCGCAATTCTCTAAAATCTTAGAAACGTTTTTTTAACTCTAGACCCCGATAGCTTTATCGAAAAGTGTAATCTACTCTCGGACAATCAGTTTGGTTTTAGGAACAATCACTCAACCTCACACGCGCTCTTTGATATAACTGAAGAAATAACTAATGCTGTAGATAACAAGAAATGTGCAATAGGGTTATTTATTGACCTGAGTAAAGCGTTTGATACAATAAACTATGATATATTAATTAATAAACAAGAACATTATAGAATTAGGGGGGTAGCTCTACAGTGGGTCACCAGTTACTTAAAAAATAGAAAACAATGTGTGAAAATCGGTGATTATCAGTCGAGTTGTTGACAAATTGTGTGTGGTTTCACACACAATTCTGGGCCCAAAATTGTTTAATATGTATATTAATGACATTTGTAAAACGTCTCAAGTACTTACATTTATCTTGTTTGCTGATGATACAAATATTTTTGCATCAGGAGACGACTTACAACAACTGTGTCTGATTGTTAATTTGGAACTCAAAAGTGTCAACAAGTGGTTCAAACAAAATAAATTATCTCTAAATCTGAGTAAAAGTAAAATGATGATATTTGGCAACTGTCATTCCAATGCTAAGGAAGCAATTCAGATAGAGGGTGTTGTTATCGAGCGAGTGCATGAAATCAAATTCCTTGGTGTGATTATTGATGACAGAATTACTTGGAAATCTCATATTAAATATATATCTGCGAAGCAAAAGCGAAGCACATTTTAAACATCAAAGCTCTACATACCTTATACTGTTCTCTGATTTTGCCCTATTTATATTATTGTACTGTGGTTTGGGTTAGTACTTATAAAAACACAGTTAAACCAATAGTATTGTTATAAAAAAGAGCTATCCGAGAAATTCATAAAGTTGGGTTTTTGGACCACACAAACTCATTATTTTTAAATTCAAAGATCATGAAGTTTTGTGACATTGTTGAGTTCCAAACTGTACAGATGTTATACAAAGCAAGGTATAAATTGTTACCAAGCCAAATACAAAGAAGGTTCCAAGAACACACTGGTTGTTATGAATTACGTGACTTAAACTTTAGGATTCAGAAACATAGCACAATTTTGAAAAGTTTTAGTCCAACAGTTAATGGTGTACAATTGTGGAATAAACTGGAGATGTAATTGAAACGATGTCCAAACATCAACCTGTTCAAATATAAATACAAACAAAAGACTTTTGAAATATACAGACAAGAAGAAATGTGTTGCCACTAGGGGGAGCAGTAGGATCAATTATGTGTATTTTTTCCTCTATAATCAAGGAAGAGTGTTGCTGCTTGGAACAGTTGTCATTCTATTGCTCAAATTTACAAATGGAGAATTAGGGTTGGCAGGTTATGGATCTGTTGAGAGAAATCCTCCCAACGGGCTCAAAACCTTGTCTTTTAATGCACTTAGCATAGGAACATCATCTACGAAATCAGCTGTTAGGGCAGCTGTGTGGGGGTTTGTTGATGGGGAGTTACTGCCCTCTTCAACTGGCCCGCTCTACTCTGGATTTTTAATGCACCACACTATGCAAGGCTACATCATACTTCATATATAACTCAATTAAATAAATATATAATAATAATAATAATGATAATTAAACCCAAATTAAAATTATACTGAGAATGGTAATGACAACTGGGAAGTAGCAAGCTCTCGGAGTATAATATCTATTAATGTACCTTTTATAACATAAAAGTAACTCTCGGTAATCACGGGTAAAAATCTGAAAGAAATATATTATGGATCACATTTTTTTACTTGCTTTGTATTAGACATCGTACATGAAACGAGATCGTTGTTGTAGTTGTGCTTTGTTTCAATTAATTATATAAACAGTTTATATATTTTTTTGGTAAATTTGTAAGTTGGTCTGTGCGAATGTAGCTGCTTGAAATGTTTTGAAATGTTATTTTTTTATTTATTGCACTTGGGGGTGGGGGCTCATAAGCTTTTTGCTTCAGCCCACTCCTTTTGAGCACAATGTATACTGCTCAAATAAACAAATAAACTAAACTAAAGTACTAATACACCTTGAACTTTTGCACATTTTGTCATGTTTACAACCATAAACAAAGATTTTATTTCGAATTTATTTTACTGAAAGTTCACACACAAGTAACAAACAACTGAGAAGTGAAAGCAAAATGATACATGATTCTGTTATTTTTCAAAAAAATAGAAAAGTGAAAAGTCGGGCGTGCTTAAGTATTCATACAGCATGAATTAATACTTTGTGGAAACCCCTTTTTGCTGCAATAACAGCAGCAAGTCTTCTGGGGTATGACTCTACAAGATTTGCACATCTAAAGACTGACATTTTAGCCCATTCCTCTTTACAAAACATCTTAAGCTCTGTCAAATTAGAAGGAGAGCGTTTGTGAACAGCAGTTTTCAAGTCTTTCCACAGATTTTCAATAGGATTTAGGTCAGGACTTTGACTGGGCCATTCTAACACATTAATATGTTTGTTTTTAAACCATTCCATTGTAGATTTAGCTTTGTGTTTAGGGTCATTGTCCTGCTGGAAGGTGAATCTCCGCCGCAGCCTCAATTCTCTCGCTGACTCCAGCAGGTTTTCCTCCAAAATGAAAACCTCCAGCAGGTTTTCATACATACATAATACAGTTCAAGGTGTATTAGTACTTTCAAGAGGCACGGTATCTCTCAATCCTACAACTGTCAATTATCTAAAGAAAATATAAAAATAACCATGTGCTTCAAATTGCCAAGAAAAATAACGTGTTTCCCCGGCAGCACGTTTCATGGACATAATGAGGGCAATGTTATACGAGTTTATTTGCAGGATGGCTTGAAGCTACCGAGTGTGATTGGGGGATGTCTTCATGGCGCAGTGACAGAATACAATACTCATACAAACATGTACTTGTAGAGCCAGCTTCAAAATACTATGAGATGGCAAAGGGCTTTCTTACATTCATTTATAGCATTAAGTGGGTGCACAATTAAGTGGGAGCCAATTTGAGCTACATTTACATTAGTAATTATTCTAAACAGACCAGAATAATGGCATATGTGGGCGTCTTTTTCGTTGCTGGTGCCCGCTGTTACAGCTAAGGTCAGAGATTCATGTATATGGCTATGAGATTATTAGATTATGGGCTCAATTCATCTCCCAAACAGGATTAGATAATAAAAAAGGCCCTATGTGCTGAGTCAAAAATGGGCACACACTTCAATTGTAAGGGATGGGCGCAAGGGCAGAATATTTTTGTTAAGAGTTTCTAACTGCTACGGTGATAGTCCTCCAATTGTATCACTTTGGACCTATAGGTACATTTGTTTGAGTCAAGGTCTTTTTCTGAAATGATGAAACATGTGGAACTTTCTTTCCCATTTTAACAATTGAATCAGAATCAGAATCAGAATAGGTTTATTGCCAAGGTTTGTGAACAAGGTTTACAAACTAGGAATTTGTCTTGGTGCAAATGTGCGACATAGAACATATAACACAGAATTAAGATAAAAAATAAGCTAAGAACGTTAAACTATAAGGCTATAAGGGCATGCATAAAAATATTAAATAAATAAGATAAAATAAAGTGACATATGGTAAGACAACAACAATTTGACATTGTATATACAGATGTGTAGCATATAAAGTGATATTAAGTGTTATAAAGTGACAGCAGCGGGTCTAAGTGTGGACTCACCGCACAGTGCAAGTGCAGATACATCCATGACTCTGTAACTAAGCTAGAGACTTGTTTTTGTTCATGAGTCTGATGGCGGAGGGGAAAAAACTGTTCAGGTGGCGGGAGGTATGGGTCTGGATAGACCGTAGCCTCCTGCCTGAGGGGAGAGGGGTGAATAGTCCGTGTCCAGGGTGAGAAGGGTCAGCTGTGATCCGACCCACACGCCTCTGGGTCCTGGAGGTGAACAGGTCCTGGAGAGATGGGAGCTCACAGCCAATCACCTTCTCTGCAGCACGCACAATGCGCTGCAGTCGGTGCTTGTCCCGTTCTGTAGCGCCGGGGAACCACACGGTGATGGAGGAGGTGAGGATGGACTCGATGATGGCCGTGTAGAACTGTACCAGCATCTTGGTTGGCAGCTTGAGTTTCCTCAGCTGCCGCAGGAAGAACATCCTCTGCTGGGCCTTCTTGATGAGGGAGCTGATGGTTGGCTCCCATCTGAGGTCCTGGGAGATGGTGGTGCCCAGGAAACGGAAGGAGTCCACGATGGAAATGGGGGTGGGAGAGTCTGTCAGGGGGAGGGGGAGGGGGATGGTGGGGCTGTGTCTTTCCTAAAGTCCACGATCATCTCCACTGTCTTCTGGGCGTTCAGCTCCAGGTTGTTGTGGCTGCACCAGGACGCCAGCCGTTCCACCTCTCTCCTGTAGGCGGACTCATCACCGTCCGAGATGAGACCGATGAGGGTGGTGTCGTCCGCATTATGTTAAAGCAATAGGCCACCGGTTTTACATACTGAGATATGTTCTTACCTTAGCTTAGACGAGTTGGTACGTACCTGTCTGGTCTTTGTGCGTGCGCTCTGTTACGCAAATGTTGTTAGCATTTAGCCTCTCTCAGCATAGGTATTACGCCAAACTGAGGTGAAGTTAGAAGCTACCAAGCTGTTGCACGTTTTCCCTATTTAACTAGAGTTAAGTGAGCCTTTACACAATCAAAGTCTAGTTACACAAAATTAAACATACCGATTTTATAAGTGTATAAAAAGGGGTACTACATTGTAAGGTGTAATAACATAGGAGCACTTCGACGTCCACGCAGTAATATCTCACTTTACTGTGCGGACGTGGCAGAACTCCATTTAAAGAAATTCAAGCATTCCTTTAAAAGGATGCTTGAATGCTGGAAGAATAAGGGAATATAGGGCGAGCAATGGATTCATCAGATGACTGGGTGGAGTGATTTAGGGTGGGGGTTCAATCTCAATGGTTTACTTGGAAAAAGCAGACAAATCCCAATTTCCTGTGTAATTGTTCGAGATAGTAAGTTTGCAAAGGGATGTGCTCGGGTTATTTATTAATAATGCATTCATTTATTTATTTGTAACAACATAAACAACAGTTATAGGTGCTTTATGCTGTCATGCAGTACTTCATATTTTAAACTTAACTGTCCCCGTAAAAAACTTGTATTGTCACATATCGACCCCAGTACATTCTTGTGTTTTCTCCACACTACACAACCGCAGCGGCGCCCCCACAGATGTGAACGCTGTACAGAACATCATCAAAAGTTTTGTAACCCACGATGAGAACAAATGTGGACAAATGTTGCCTTCTGGTGGGGGGTATGGAATCATTCAGAGATGCCAAGGCAAATACAACAGGAATTAAGCAACTAAAAGATGATTTATCAAGGTAAGCAACATGCAAGTATCATGCTAACACCCGCTAAAGTCGCGCTCCATCCATCCATCCATCCATCCATTTTCTTCAGCTTTATCCGGGGCCAGGTCGCGGAGGCAGCAGTCTCAGCAGAGATGCCCAGACATCCCGATCCATGTACACCTTCTCCAGCTGTTCTGGGGGGACCCCGAGGCGACACCAGGCCAGCTCAGAGAAATAGTCCCGCCAGCGTGTCCTGGGTCTTCCACGAGGCCTCTCCCAATAGGACATGTCTGGAGCACCTCCCGAGGGAGGCGACCAGGAGGCATCCGGAACAGATGCCCTAGCCACCTCAGCTGGCTCCTTTCGACGTGAAGGAGCAGCGACTCTACTCCAAGCTCCTCCCGGGTAGCTCCTCACCCAATCTCGAAGGGTGCACCCAGCCACCCTGCAAAGGAAACTCATTTCAGCCGCTTGTATTTGCAATCTTGTCCTTTCGGTCATTACCCAAATCTCATGACCATAGGTGAGGGTGGGAACGTACATTGATCGGTAAATCGAGAGCTTTGCCCCCTGACTCAGCTCCCTCTTCACCACAACAGTCCGATACAACGACCGCATCACTGCTGACGCCGCACCGATCCGTCTATCGATCTCACGCTCCATCCGTCCCTCACTCGTGAACATGACCCCGAGATACTTGAACTCCTCCACTTGAGGCAAGGACTCCCCACCGACCTGAAGGTGCTAAGGTTCGACTATCGGCCGGATCCTCCTCTCCAGCACCCGGGAGTAGACCTTGCCGGGAAGGCTGAGGAGTGTGATCCCTCTGTAATTGGAGCACACCCTCCAATCGCCCTTCTTGAAGAGAGGGACCACCACCCCGGTCTGCCAATCCAGGGGCACTGTCCAACCGCCACGCAATGTTGCAGAGACGTGTCAGCCGAGACAGCCCTACAACATCCAGAGACTTATAGTACTCAGGACGAATCTCAACCACCCCTGGAGCCTCGCCACCAAGGAGCTTTCTAACCACCTCGGTGACTTCAGCCTGGGTGATGGACGAGCCCCCCTCCGAGTCCCCAGCCTCTGCTTCCTCATCGGAAGACGACAACATCCCCAGTCGAGGTCAGCAGCTCCCCACCCGCACTGTAAACAGTGTTGGTGAAGCACTGCTTCCCCCTCCTGAGGTGCCAGATGGTTTGCCAGAATCTCTTCGAGGCCGACCCTTTGTACTCCTCCATGGCTTCTCCGAACTCCTCCCAGACGAGGTTTACGAGCCCGTTGGGAGGATCCCTCTCAACAGATCCATAGCTCGCCTACCCTAATTCTCTATTTGTAATTTTGAGCAATAGAATGACAACCGTTGAGAGCAACAACATTCTTTCTTAATTAATAAAAAGGAATTTGATCCTACTGCGCCCCCTAGTGGCAACTAATTTCTTCTTCCCTATACTTTGCAAAAATCTTTTGCTTGAATTTATATTTGAACACGTTGATGTTTGAACCTCGTTTCATCTCCAACTCCAATTTATTCCACAATTGTACACCATTAACTGTCGGACTAAAACTTTTCAAAGTTGTGATATGTTTCTGAATCCTAAAGTTTAATTCATCACGTAATTCATAACAACCAGTACGTTCTTGGAACCTTCTTTGTATTTGGCTTGGTAATAATTTGTATCTTGCGTTGTATAACTGTATATCTGTACTGTTTGGACAATGTCACAAAGCTTCATGATCTTTGATTTTGAAAATAATGAGTTCATGTGGTCCAAAAACCCAGCTTTATGATTTACTCGGATAGCTCTTTTTTGCAGCATTACTATTGGTTTTAATGTGTTTTTGTAAGTACTACCCCATACCATAGTGCAATAATGTAAATAGGGCAAAATCACAGTATAAGGTGAAGAGATAATATTTTTATACGATGTTTTGTTCCTTTGGCTATTTAGCAAACTAACCAAAAGTTTTCATTCAGTGCAGTAAAAGGTGTGGTTTTCCCCAAAAAAGTTCTTTGTTTCAGGGAAGGTTGAGACGCAGCAACCCGCCCCCCAGTCCACTGACCACATGGTCGATAAAGGGGTCAAAGTACGGAGAAGCTGAATGGACAGCTTTGGGTCATCCAATGAAACGAGGGAAAACTACATGTGGTCTTAGACTCATAAATCTTGTAAACAATGGAATGTGTAAAAATACTGTGCTTCCCCAGGAAGAGTCAGTATGCCCATTGGGAACGGCTGCTGACAGACACATTTGATAGGGCACTGGGAAAGACAGAATTCTGTATTAAGATGACATGTTAGGGAATAAAACGTCTAAGTTGAACTCCTTGATTTGTCTTCAATTCCTGGTATGTATTTTTATTAGTTTTACGTAGCGTAGAAATTTGACGGTTCTGAACTCCTTTTTCAGTTTGAATGCGCAGTGTTGTCAATTAAAGGTAATGTTTAAAATAGGGGAAAAGTAAACTCGTCGTAGTGATACTCTTTATTGTGTACAAGGACAACACAGGAAAACGGCTGTTTTTCTTCATTTTGGTGACCGCGACGGGCTGAAGGGGGTGCTGAAGAGCCGTCAAACGGAGACGCGACGAGGTTCGGTCTTCGAGAAAAAAAAAACACTTTTGCGGCAGGCATACCAGGTCCTTATCATTCCACATCATACAACAACAATTTCATGGACGTCCATCTAGAAAAGGTAAGACTGCTTTTGACCCCTACTATTGTGTGAGTCTCAAAGTACGTCTATTTGGCATATTTTTCCAAATTTTAGATTACTTTTTAACGGAGTTGTCTGTTGTGTGGTGTAATCTGTGAATTGATGGTGGAATTAAGGAAAGAAACGTTATAATTTGATATCTTAGATACCACAAAAAAAAAAAGTGGGATAAATTGAAATTACGAGTAATTAACGGGCTGCGCGTTGGGGTTTTACCCCTGTAAAAGCTGAAATGCACGTAGGCAGAACCGCCCAAGGCCGTGGACGCACGGTCTGAAATAAAACGTTGAAATATAGTCGTTGACAGATTTGGGGTCTGTCTAAAATAAACGGTTGGAGGCCGTTAGGACGGGGATCCTATAAATTCTACATAGAAACAGGTTTGAGGCCTTTAGAACGGGGTTCTATAAATTCTAAAAAAAATACGGGATTAAGTGGTATAAAAAAAATTAATAAAAAAAAAATAAAAAATAAAAAAAAACGAAAAAAAAACCCATAGTGAATTCGGTGAATTTATGTTTGGTTTTTGGAAATCATAAACGGTATTAAGGTGAGTTGGAGTGGTGGTAAGTATAAACTTGTGTGACGCGACAAAGAAGGTAAGAAAATGCTGGAATTAATGGACTGTGAAGGTTGGGGGAAGGCAGTCACGGAGGCGTCGCCTCTCTTAACAAAGACCACGCGAAAAGACTTGAACAAGGCGATTTTGGCCTGTTTTCAAGGCTTTGAGCTGCGTCAGAGGGACCCCACGGTCCCACATTCACTGGAGTTTTTCTGCGGGGTTTTGACTGGTGCAGTGGAGTTCTGCACGAGGGAATTGCAGGACGAGGACAAATTAAAGGGGAGTAATGGACTCTCGAAGAGTGAGAAGAAACTGCTGAAACTCACGATCAGTAAGTATCAAAAACTGAGAAAACGCATCGACCCGGTCCTTGCACTTGCTTCAGCACAATGGTTGAAAGAGAGACAGGTTTTTTCCCCAACTCAAGGGGGAGGGGTTCAAAAGTCCCTCCCGAGAGGAGGGGCTCCCGCCGTGGAGCCGAAGGCCCCTGCTACAATCTCCCCCACTTCAGGGGGAGGGATTCAAGAGCCCCTCCCGAGCGGAGGAGCTCCCGCTTTGGCCCCACAGGCCCCTCCTCCGTATGACCAGAGCGGAGCGTGTGGGTCCTCTCTATACCCACAGTTAACCCTTCATGGACTGGTGGACGTGGACGTGGCGGCTTCGAACTTGTTATCAGCGGACGAGCATAAACATGTTAGGTCCTTGATAACACGCGCTTACACTGACTCCAAGACAATACCAAGGGATCCAGGCGGACAGTTGTGGGGGACAAAGGTGGTGGAACAAACAGAAAAATGCGCCAAGGAAACAATGCAAGCCCTTGAAGAATTGAAGACACACTCGCTGTCTCAGACACAGAAGGTGACTGAAGATCATCTAAAAGCGCAACAACAATTAATGGAAAGATTTAATGAAGAGACGGAAGCAAGAAAGGCTGAGGTTCACGAGCTGACTGAAAGGCTACAGGAACTTGCGCTTAAGGCCAACGTGGCCCAGCCGGCCCCAGTGGTGAAACAAAAGAAGACAGTAACTGAAAAGATTAGTCTTTCCCAGTTCTCGGATGATAGCGAGGACGAAGGCCACTGTCGGGCCAATGTGGAGTCATACAAAATATCGGATGAATTAAGCGCACTTTACACCGAAAAAAGAGGCGCTTTGGATCGCGTATTTGAACTTAAGAATAGAGACTATGAGGAGGATGAGGAGGAGGACTGGAAAGTGGAGCTGAAACAGGCAAAAAAGGTGGTAGCGGACCTACAGGTGAAAATCGAAAAAAAGACTAAGGAATTGGCCAAGCTCCCACAAGGAGCTACATATCGAGGTACTTATCCTCTTATTCAGACGGGACCCCCAGTAAATGCAGGGGGCCCGGTCCCAGTGGCCTATAAACCACTGAGTAGTATTGAATTACGACACCTAAGGGACACCTTACCCCCCCTACAAGAAGGGGGCAAAAAATGGTTTAGCACATTACAGCTACAATGCGCCAACGCGCAGCTGGCGGTCGGCGATATCAAGGGCCTGGTGTCCGCGTGTGCAGCCCCTCACGCTGTAAGCCACCTACTGAGAACCGCGAACCTGCACAACGCGCAGGTCCATGAACCCTTTGATCCACTGGCAGAGAATTTCCTGACAGTGGTGGATCTTATGTATCCACCACCATCCCCCCAACCTCCCACATTCCCATCATTTGTACCGGGCACCTGCCCTACCCAATTTCTGGATAAATGTATCCAACTTTACATTGCATCCATGCATGTACACCCGTACAGACACCCACAGACATCCTGTCTGTTCCTTCAGAACGTGCTGGACGTTCTTCCAGAACCTATTAAGACCTGTCTGACCAATGTCCCAGGACTGACTTCAGACTCAACCACATTTCTGACTCATTTCAAACATCACGCTGAAATTTTCAACAAAAAACACAGTGCCAGACAAAGTAACATTGAAATCATGCAGGAAGAGCTGCTGAAGAATCAGCTTAACCAGACACGGCAGCAATTAACGGCTGCCAAAAAAGATAACAAAAAGACACAAATGGTGGCAACAACTCCCACACACACACCCCTGACACCTGTCCCTACACCAGCAAGCTTCCTATATACGCCTCCCAGAATCAGCCCTTAGGGCCAACATCACAAATGCACATTCATGTTCATAGCATAGGAGGAAACTCAGGGGGTAGGGGTAGAGGCAACAAAAGGGGACGATCAAGAGGCAGGGGGTCCGGCGGTACGGGCTATGGGGCTATTGGAGCTGGGCGGGGCCAAGAGCACAACCAGGCCTGCTTTCACTGTGGGGCGCAGGATCATTGGGCCAGAGACTGTACCCAAGGTGGCCTACAGGCGGGCTGCTTCAACTGTGGGGACCCCAGTCATTGGTCTAGGGATTGTCCCAACCCACCTGCTCGTGTGCCTTTGGGAGGAGCGCGTGGGGCACCACAGCTCCGACATCCGGCAGGGGGACCTGGCCGTTCTGGACCAGCCCCGTGGTTTCGTGGGGGCGGTGGTGGCAACTATCCAGTACACGACACTCATGGTTGCCTCCCATACGGTCAAGAGGACTTCTACTAGGGGTGCCCAGTGAGTCCTGGACCCACCCCAGAACCATTTGTCCCAGTAGAGGTGGGTGGGGAAACGTTGATGATGCTCGTGGATACGGGAGCTACTCATTCCACGACTAGAAAAGCAACACCACACATGCTAAGTGACAAAAGCATTAACCTTTCAGGACTCACGGGAAAGGCAACCCCTCTACGCATGACCAAAGAACTGACTTTCAAACTGGCTGGACAGACTTTCAAATCGTCATTGATATATTCACCCCAGACTCCGGTGAATCTGCTTGGTCGAGACATCCTTCAAGCTATAGGAGCCATTATTAACTGTTCCCCTGACGCCATGTATGTTACGTGGCCAAACGGATATTCCATCACCTGCACACCGGCACGGTCGCATGGACTTTATGTTTTTCGGGAAGAGCGTATGGCTGAGGGAGTGTCAATCTATTGGCTACTCCTAGAGCCAGGGACTCCTGACATGACTGGACTCTACGCAAAGATGCTCGAATGGAAACCATGGTTCACTATGCTCCACCCATATGCCCCTCCAATTGATCCACTGCACTGCACTCTCTTCTATGACAGAAGTGCTGACGCCCAATACCAGTTGGCTTTTGATAGTGAGGTTAGAGGTAATACATATACTATCACATCCACACATTTGTATGTACATGAATCAGGTGTTGTTGCCCCAGTTGTTCTGCCGGAAAACATAAAATGTTTCTATAAAAGAGACACTCTTACTGACCCACACGTGTCACTGTTCTTAGGCCCTGGCCATGAGGCCAGGGAGTTGGGTCCCCTAACACATAAACTTAACAAGGTTCTGGACTGGGAGCAGACTGGTATGGATGGGGTAATGTACAGTTCCAGTACACAGGCATACAAGGTCGAGTTAGGTTTAGCGATAGACGAAACAATGGCTGAAGAAGAGATTCTTTCTCGGTCTCATGGCCGCGAGTTGACCGACCATGAAGGTGCGGAGGACATGTTAAAGCGCTTCTCAGAGGACTTGTGGGCGAGGGGCCCATCGGACATCGGTTATTGCACGAAAGTGGACCCGGTAACTTTGGATGTTGCCCCGGGGTCTCGTGTTTATGTCCCGCAAAGACCTTTTCGTAAAGAAAAACAGCGGGAGGGCATTGAAACTGCCCTGACAGACTTATGGGAAGCTGGGGTATTAGAGCTTTCTGATTCTCCTTGGAATACTCCTTTAAACCCAGTGCCAAAGCCTGATGGCACTTTTAGACCTGCACATGACCTAAGAAAGGTAAATGAAGTCACAACCACACCTCTCTTGCCTGTTCCAGACCCTCACAAATGTCTCTCTATCCTGACTCCTGTGATGAAGTACTTTACAGTCATTGACCTGAAACATGCATTCTTCACCATTCCCTTGGCTAAGGAGTGTAGATATCAATTTGCATTTACATATGGTGGAGTGAAATTGCAGTACAAGGTCTTACCTCAAGGTCATCGGAACTCACCAGGAATCTTCAATAAAGTTTTGAAGGACTGTTTGTCCCCTATTGAAGTACTTCCCGGTGCTGTTGTGTCACAGTACGTTGATGATATTTTAATTGGCGCTGAAAGTGCCAAAGATTGTTTGGACGTGACGGCCGCTGTCCTGTCACGTCTCCTTGAATGTGGCTTTAAGGTCTCAAAGGAGAAGCTACAATGTTGCCGAGCCCAAGTTCTCTTTTTGGGTAAGGTTATTTCGGCTGGTCATATTGCCCCTAGTGCCACCCAGAGGCAGTCCATTCTTACGGCCGACCGTCCGGATACGGTACGGTCCCTTCTTTCCTTTTTAGGGTTGGCGAATTACTCCAGACACCATGTCTTGGACTACACAGGTAAGACTGCTCCCTTGCGAGAAATCATCCGCGCAGCTGGGGTTCGAGATCTCCGAGCCTCCCTGTCTTGGACGGAGGAGGCTGACAAAGCCTTTACTGACCTAAAGGCAGCTTTGGCTTCCTGTGCGGACCTTGCCATTCCTGATTACGGTAAGCCTTTTCATCTTGATACCACCATCACCAATTGCTCCGGACATGCGGTCTTGTGGCAGAAAGGAGCAAGTGGTCAGCGTAATATCATACTTTACGCGTCCACCTTGTTGGACCCAATTGCCAAGAAGGCCACTGATTGTGCGCTGTTTGCTGATACATTGGCTTCCTTATTGAAGAAGGTGGCTCATGTAGTGATGGGTCATCCATTGGTGGTGTATACCTCTCACTCGGTGGTAGCTTATGTACAATCTAAAACCTTTGCCCTGACTCCTCAAAGACAATTGAGACTTGCAAGGGAACTGACTGCCCCAAATTTAACTTTTGCTGCCGATGACGCTCCTAACGTTTCGGCAGGGCTGACCCTTACTGGCTCCCCACATTGCTGTGAGTCTTTCTCTCAATCTCAGGTTCGGATTAGGCCTGACTTGTCAGACCAACCTTTACCGGGCTCTCGTTTGCTTTTCACGGACGGACATTGTCACAGGCTCCCGGATGGGTCCCTGTCAGCTGGGGCTGCGGTTGTTGAACTTTCGCCACCGAACCACACTCGCACAGTTTCCAGCTGGGGCCCCTATGGTGGCTCCTCCGCCCAGTTTGCGGAGTTGATGGCGCTGAAATTGGCGTTGGAGGTTGCTTCGGGTCAGCGTGTCACGATTTACACCGACTCGGCTTATGTGTGTGGCCTAGTGTTGCGTGATTTGTCGTCTTGGAAAAGGAACGGCTTTTTGACCGCTAAGGGCACTCCTGTAGCCCATAAAGAACTTTGCGAAGAAGTAGCTGACAGTCTGTTGCTCCCTGCTGCTGTGGCGGTAGTGAAGGTTCCTGGTCATTCTAAGGCGGACACAATGACTGCCATTGGCAACAGGGCGGCGGATGTTGCGGCGAAAATGGCGGGTGATTATCATTTTGACTCTCCCGGTGAAGGGGAGTGTAATCCTTTGATGTTGGTAGGACTTGTTCAGGCTCCTTTGTTGGAGTCCTTGCAGCTGGTCTCGGATGTATGGGTCAGTATTTCTACAATTGACGGTCATGATGTTGCTCTGACTGACTCAGGTCATCTCTGGATGCCCATGGAAGTGTGGGATCGCTTGGGAACCTTGGTGGAGAACTTGCCGCCAGGCAGGGCGCACAGCCTTAAATTTCATTTAGACACCTTTTGGAAGCCCCACTTAACGCCTGTTGCTTTTCAGGGACTTCTGAGTGTCGACGAGTGCCGTTCTTATCATGATGAATACGGTGAGGACTTTTGGTCACGAAATCGCCTTGCTGACGCGTACGTTGATGGCGTCTATCGTGGCCCTAATGGCCTGCCATTCTTGACGCCATCGATGGAACAACGTGTTCTAGAGGAAATACATGGTTTGAATCACCTTGGTCCGAAGGGCATGGCCAGCATCTTGGAACAGTTCTACTACCATAAGGTGCCTCTCTTTTTGTGTAAAGACTTTGTACGTGCGTGTCAGACATGTGGTGCCTTTAATCCTCACCCACACCACAAACGAGGTGCGGGTGCGGTGAAAACTGGACGCTACCCTGGTGATGTGATCCAGATTGATTTCACGGACATGATCGTGCCTCACCAAGGTAAGCGATTTCTGTTGGGTATTGTAGACACGTTCTCGGGATGGCCGGCGTTCTTCCCATGCAAAAGGGAAAGCTCAGCTGAGGTCATGGCTGTACTTCTGAAAGACTGGATCCCTCTCTTTGGGGTTCCCTCGGAGTTACACAGTGATTCCGGGACCCACTTCACGGCCCATGATGTTAAAACTCTCTGTGGTCTCTTGGGTGTTCACAAATCGTTCTCCTGTGTATATTACCCTAAAGGTAACGCTAAAGTGGAGAGAATGAATCGGTCACTGAAGAGTGTTCTTGCCAAAATGCTGCGAGACAACCCTAAAGCCACTTGGTTGTCCTCGCTCCCCGCTGCGTTACTTCACCTTAGGTCCACTGTGAATAACACGACTCATTTCACCCCATTTGAACTTGTGTTTGGCAGGGCCATGCCCGGGTGCCTGCCTAAGTCTAACTCAGCGACCTTGCTTGAAGTTACTAACATCTTCCAGTTCAGACCGTATTTTGAGGCTCTCAATACACTTTTGAAGGAACTAACACCCATTGTGGCGACTGACACCACTGTTTCTGATTACACAGCGGACTTACCATCGAGGGTCTACATTAAAAACCACACCAGGACCTGTTGGAACGCTCCCAGATACTTAGGACCTTTTGAAGTGACTCAAAGGACTGCCACCGCAGTTAAGGTTGAGGGGCGTGACAACTGGTACCACTGGTCACACTTGAAGCCCTGTTCTGAGAAAACTGGCTTACATTGGACTCATACGCATCCCAGACGGTTGACACATCCTGCTGAATATGATAGTGGGTCTAACAGCCCCACTGAAGGGGGTGGGGGACACCAACCCCAACCCAGACGATCACAAAGACATAAAAAAGACTAACAAATATGGACTTAAGGCCTGGGTTTTAAAACCAGGACCTTTAAGGTGTCCATACGGGGTGTGGGCCCTGACACTTGCTCTTTGCTTGCTCATCATACCAACAGTAATAAAAATAGACGATCCACATAGTTGTGAGGGACGGGTCAGAGGACACCCTATCAAAGAATTGAAATTGGCCCTCTACAAGGTATGCAAAGAAGTAGGTAAAACACCTGGAGAAAATCTGGTCATCTACTGCAACAATGCAGGTACAATGTTGGTGAAAATGAGAGAAGCAGTGTCGGACCAACACACCCTAGACTGGATCACCCATTGTACAGAAAAAATGATAAAAACATGGGAAAACAAAGAAGGAACAAATTATGCTGTTTTGAAACCTGTGATTTATGATGTATCTAACATGTCTGTTTCCACAGAGGGAGATGGATCTAGGAAGCGACGGTCTTTCGATACGGGGGGTCATAAGCCAGGAGAGAATAAATGGGTAAAATTAGCTAAGCACACGGCCATGATTACCAACTCAACCCCGCCCTGTTGGGTGTGCTCCCTCAGGCCCCATCATGCTGCAGAAGTGCCGTCCACTGTCCCCGTCCCGATTTCGGTAAGGGCCTCGGTTTGTCTATTGTGGCTCTACCATTGGTGGAGGTGGACTGATAGGGTCCTACCGGGGTGCGAGTCATACAAAAAGTATGCTAGTCCCTTACAATGGGTCTGGCCAGGGAATTGGACGACCGGAACCAATGACACCTTGAGGAAGGGGATACGGTTTGCTGGCGTGACACATTTTAGGAAGGAGCTAGTAGCGCCCCTCGGGTTTAAGCGGGAATGTGGGCAGGGGGACAGGTACTTGGGTAAAACATCGTGCTTAGACTACATAGGTGATGGGTTTTCTGTAAGAAACCAAACATGGGCCGAGAGAGTAGTGAAATTCCACAGTGACCTCGTAGAAAAAAGCGAGATAAAACATAGAAGGCATCCGTTTTTCGGACAAACATGGCCGTTGAACCGAACCACTTGGGCTAGGGTAGTGGAAATGACTCCCCTAACCTACTCCGCGGTAGTATCAGTCCCACTGAGAGGGGGATTTCCCACCCCGGTCGGACACATCTGGCTATGCGGCGATAATAGTTATTTGACCCTGCCGCGGGGGTGGTGTGGGACCTGCACTCTGGCTCGTTTGAAGCCCTCATCTATTGTGGTGTCAGATGCACTAATGCAAGACGCCGTACGAGAATATAGACACCATAACCTACATAAGCACGGCATGAGAAAAAGGGACACCCTGAAGGTGGGAAACCGTACCCTAGGTCAATCATACGTACCTTTCTCTGATAACGGCGGACGTAAGCCCCTGTTCGGAGATGGGAAAGGATTTATCGCCACGCTGATCCCTATGATCGGTGTGGCGGCCTCCATGCAGCGTCTAAATGAGGTATGGTGGATCCTGGAGGACCTAACTGAGGTAATAGGCGACATCTTGGACCAAATGGAACGGAGTCCAGAACTTAAGGCAGTGGCTGTTGTGGCTATGCAAAATAGAGTGGCGTTAGACGCGCTGTACGCTGAACAGGGTGGTATGTGCACAGCAGTTGGCCTTGACCACTGCTGTACTTATATTCCCGACGACACTGGCAATTGGACAGCCATTAAAAATAAAGTAAAGGAACTCAAAGACTTCCTCGCGTCTCAAGAAGACCAGGGTCCTCAGTGGACCTGGCTAAATTGGTTGAATTCCGGTTCCTGGATCCATATCCTTCAAAAGGTGGGTATTCTTATAGGTGTAATACTCTTGTTTTGTTGTGTTTTGTTTTGTTGTGTTGTGCCTCTCATTCGCAGCATGGTCTCCAGGGCTCTGGGTTCCACTGGGGGCATCTATACGATGGGTGATGCGTCCCAGGGGGACACGGAGCTCAGGACAAGGGAAACGCCAGAAGGGGGTGGTCCCAGCCTGTACTTGGAAAGAGTACGGCAGGCTTTGAAATATGAATGGAACGACCCCCGACAAGGCTGTGATGGAGAATATTGTGGTGGAGATAATATCTAAACAACACTGTTCGGTGTTGTTGTGCTTGTTGTGTTTTGTGTTGCAGGAATGTTTATTTTTGTGTCAAACAGAGACGGTCCCAGGGGGACGTAAAAGGTGAAATGTACCGTTGACACGGAATAAAAACCAGCCAAGTTCCGCTTGGAAAGATTAGTAAGCGGAAGTTACACATGGGAAGAGAGAGATGATTTTGTAACCACTCAGCGGCTGGTTGAGTATGCCCTACATAAAGTGAACATGTTTTTTTGGTGTTATAATATGTGAAATTGTACTGTGATTTTTGATACAGGCTGTACTTTTGTGAACTTGAAAATATTATGGTTTTGTTGACCTCCTTTTAGAGGTCAGAAAGGGGTCTGAAGAGATAATATTTTTATACGATGTTTTGTTCCTTTGGCTATTTAGCAAACTAACCAAAAGTTTTCATTCAGTGCAGTAAAAGGTGTGGTTTTCCCCAAAAAAGTTCTTTGTTTCAGGGAAGGTTGAGACGCAGCAACCCGCCCCCCAGTCCACTGACCACATGGTCGATAAAGGGGTCAAAGTACGGAGAAGCTGAATGGACAGCTTTGGGTCATCCAATGAAACGAGGGAAAACTACATGTGGTCTTAGACTCATAAATCTTGTAAACAATGGAATGTGTAAAAATACTGTGCTTCCCCAGGAAGAGTCAGTATGCCCATTGGGAACGGCTGCTGACAGACACATTTGATAGGGCACTGGGAAAGACAGAATTCTGTATTAAGATGACATGTTAGGGAATAAAACGTCTAAGTTGAACTCCTTGATTTGTCTTCAATTCCTGGTATGTATTTTTATTAGTTTTACGTAGCGTAGAAATTTGACGGTTCTGAACTCCTTTTTCAGTTTGAATGCGCAGTGTTGTCAATTAAAGGTAATGTTTAAAATAGGGGAAAAGTAAACTCGTCGTAGTGATACTCTTTATTGTGTACAAGGACAACACAGGAAAACGGCTGTTTTTCTTCAAAGGTATGTAGAGCTTTGATGTTTAAATATGCTTTACTTTCGCAATTACTGAAATGCTTCTTGATATTTTTGTATATATATTTGATGTAAATTTCCAAGTAATTCTATCATCTATAATAACTCCAAGGAATTTGATTTCATGCACCTGCTCTATGACAACACCCTCTATCTGAATTGCTTCCTGAGGATTGGAATTACAGTTGCCAAATATCATCATTTTGCTTTTACTTAGTTTATTTTGTTTGAACCACGTGTTGACACTTTTGAGTTTCAGGTTGACAATTTGACACAGTTGTTGTAAATCGTCTCCTGATGCAAAAATATTTGTATCGTCAGCAAACAAGATACATTTAGGTATTTGAGATGCTTTACAAATGTCCTTTATATACATATTAAACAATTTTGGACCCAAAATGGAACCTTGAGGTAAACCACACACAATTTCCTGACAGCTAGACTGGTAATTACGGATTTTCACACATTGTTTTCTATTTTTTAAATAACTGGTAACCCACTGTAGTGCTACCCCCCTAATCCCATAATGTTCTAATTAATTAATTAATTAATATAACATAATTTGTGTTGAAAGCTTTGCTCAGGTCCATAAATAACACTATTGCATATTTCTTATTGTCTACAGCATTAGTTATTTCTTCAATACTATCTAAGAGCGCGTGCGAAGTTGAGTGATTATTCATAAAACCAAACTGATTTTCAGAGAGCAAATTATATCGCTCAATAAAGCTGTCAAGTCTAGAATTGAAAACCTTCTCTAAGATTTTAGAGAATTGCGGTAAAAGGGAAACAGGCCTGTAGTTGGTAAAGAGGTGTTTCTCTCCTGCCTTGAACAGAGGAATCACTTTTGCAACGTTCATACTGTCAGGAAATTGTCCTGTTTGCAACGATAAGTTACAGATGTATGTTAACGGCTTAGAGATACATTCAATTACACTTTTTAAGGTCTTCATATCTATGTCAAAATAATCTATAGAGGTTTTATTTTTACAACCTCTAACAATGTCAGAATCTCCTTTTCCTCAACAGGATTGAGAAACCAAGTCTTTGGATTTATGTCTATGAGCTCACAATTATATTTCTCAACATTTGCAATTTTTGCAGCAAGGTTCAGGCCAACTTCTACGAAGAATGTATTCAAAGTGTTGACTTCTTCATCCATGTTAATAGTTTTATCCTCAATCTTTAAAAAAAAAAGATAAATCGAACAATTTGTTTTTTTCTAATTAAACTATTTAAGATGTTCCATAAGCCTTTAATATTATTCTTATTCCTATCTAACAATTTATTATAATAATCCTGTTTACATTTTCTAATGATTCCTTTTTTAGTACAACACCTTGCTTTTTTCCCTGTGCACAGCTGTAGCTATTCAGGTTTCCACACAAACCTGAATATTAGGGATTCAAAGCCAGCTCTGACCAGTTCGTATACTGCCATTGTGTCCTTGGGCCCTCATGCTGTCCATATAAATGTGTTCGTTTGTGTGGCGGAGGTTGATGAAGACGTTTGGGCTGATTTGCAATCACATTCCCACCAGTCAGGCCCATGTGTGAATGATAGTAAAGATAATGAGGTATTCCTATATTTCTACTGTACTGTTGGATTAAAACAAAATATTGTTTGCCTGCTTAGGTTATTTTAGACCCAAAGACTTGTGAATATGATGAGTGAGTAGTGCTGAGGTTTGAGCTGTCAGAGAGATTCCATTACAAATGGACAAAAATAAATCATAATTTGGTCACTTGCCTGCTCATGTGATTACTTGCAAGTTTTCAATTACAGAAGAGCACAAAGCATATAAAAAGGCATAATTTGATAATTGGAGCGGATGAGTTATTCGCTTTCAAGATGTGCATTGCTCATATGCGCATTAAATTTGAGACCATGGTTGAAACTGTGAATGGGCCGTTGTGGATACACTAGATTCAATTAAAGTATCAATGGGAGGCTAACAAGACAGCCAGCTCAGTGGGATCTGGGCAAGTGTAATGAGCTTTGTTGTCACAGTCAGATTGAGATGGGACAGGGCTGAGCTGTGCAAGGCTGAAGAGGAAGTTTAAATTTAAGACCAATTTAGGCAGAAATTTGATAAATTCCAAAGCGTTCACATACATTTTCCTCCAACTGTATGGCAAGGCAAGGCAAGTTTATTTATACCGCGCATTTCGTACACAAGGCAACTCAATGCGCTTATGGTATGGTGGAACTCTTATGTCCTTGGCATTGCGAGTTTGAGTCTTGGCACTGACAATTTGCTGAATGTCTTTCCCCGCCCTTCATTCTGTTTCACCCATCAAGTAAAGCCAAAAAAGCCAAAAACAAGACCATATAAAATAATAGGCTACATTCTGACTGTATATGTATGTGAACCTTCATGTGAAATTAGCCTCAGTGCATAAGTGTGCGGCCCACTGTTCTTTGTGAAGTCATCTTGTCAGAAATATATACCGTATTTTCCGGACTATAAGTCGCACTTTTTGTCATAGTTTGGCTTATACCCAGGTGCGACTTATATAATTTCACATTATGTTATTTTCCAACTGACAGCTGCTAGAGGGCGCTCTAGGCTTGTGTATCAATATCTGTTACTCCTGCACGGTTGTACAATGACAAATAAGCACTTACTTACTTACTGTACCACTGAAAATAAAATTAAAAACAGTAAAGTTTGGAGTGAGGGAGAAACTTGTAAGGGACTGTCGAAAAGCAGAGGTTACTCTTACTGCAATGACGTAAACAAAAAAAGCTAATCGCGGGCTAAAAGCTAGATGGCCAAAGCAAGAGGAACGAGTTTGCAAATGGTTGCTTGAATAATGTGAAGCCGGGAGAGGCTTGTAAACGGTGCAGTTACTCTTCACTGCCCAGGTAGTTGCCAAGGCTGGTGCGACTTATACTCCGGAGCGAATAATATGTTTTTTTCTTCTTCATTATGTGTTTTTTGGCTGGTGCGACTTATCCTCCGGTGCAACTTATAGTCCAAAAAATACAGTAGTGAGCTTTTGTTTCTTATAAACTCATTAAAGTGCTAAAGTGTGAGAGACGCAAGGGCAGGGCAGTTTTCCATCGAGGTCCAAGTGGCCTGAACAATCTCTTTTCTAAAAGCACTGCGCCGCCTGGTCCTGCCTCGCCACCGTCTCTACCTTATGGGTCTAAGTGGCTTATTTCAATCGCACCAGGGGTCTCTTGTCATGCACCCAGGCATAGACTGAAAACATACCTGTTACGCATATAAACAAGCAGTTGACTGGATCTTACTGAATACATCAAGTTCTCATGATGCTTTCTTAATCCTGGCTATGTCTACAGGGTTGTTGTTCTTTTATGCACTGACGAACATTGACATTCACTTTATCACTGTCACTTTTTTTGTTTTTACTAGCTCCATTAAAAGGCGTTAAGATGATTTTCTTTTGCTTGTTTGTGTTGTATTATATGTTGATTGAACTATACCATGATATACCAAAATATATCAAATCTAGTTGTTCTCAACTATTATCTTAACTGGCCTTCAGGTAAAAAATAGAAGCTTTGAGAAAGCTTGTGAAGCACAGTAAAAGGGTCTCACCACCACCACCACCACCACCTAGTGTTTACAGGGCCAGTCCTGGGCATAGGTGACTACAACATAGATTGGATAGAGTAGACAGACAATAATCATAATTCAATTAAACTAGGCTTTCTCACAGTGTGTCCAAAAGGACTGGTGTAGCAAAAATAAGGAATACCATCTTCTTTTTTTTCTTGCTTTACAAACTTGAATTCATGAATAAATATGGCAACAGGGCTGCAAAATACATGATCTCTTAACCATGTGATTTCCATTATATTTGTATGCAATCAGTGCGCTGTAAAGTGCAATATATGCTTAATGTAAACAGACTGTGTAGTGCTTTTGCCGGTTTCTTGTTTGGACATAAAATTAGCGTTGACGGTGGTGTCGGTGAGTAATGTGCAGCAGGTGACTGGTCCAGAACAGTGCGGAGCAGGAGCACAGTGTGAGCCATCAGGTGGTTAGTGACGAATCACCAGCCCACAGACCCAGTCTTACTAATGCATTGCAGAAAGAGCATGGATCAAAGGGAACCGTGAACCAGCTTTATGTAGAGGCAGGGCCATATATAAATGTTGAAATACCAATGCCAATGTTTAATGCCAATGTTTAAACTTGGTTTAGGCCTGGTAAAAAACGGGATCCTTGGTTTGATGGTTTGCGCATTTTATTCTCGTATAGAGTTTGCGATCAAAATAAAGATATATCTCGTAGCCCTCCTCCTATATGACAAAATTACTCCTTTAAATGCTTTTCTTGCCAACCAAGAGTCTTTCAAGTCTAGTTTTAAGGGATTTTTACCCATTCTACCACATAAAAGTCTTCTAGAGCTGAGACTAAGATGGTGCCGCGGATGGTTGCCATGGAGTTTATGTGCGTTCTATTGTGTTTGTTTTTGTGCGTTAATCGTGTGTCCGCGTGCTCGTACACTCGTGAAGAGCTACTGAACATCAGATCAATCACCCATACGGACCTACTACCACTTTTTTTAGCGTCAGCTGCGGATTTGGTCAATATTTTTTATACTTCCCCCCTCAGCAGCCACTGTCCTCAGCATACAACAGGTTACTATCTCTCTGAGATAATGATACTTGCATATAGACAAAGTGAGAACAGTGTTTTTATTCTGCAAATTGCTCATTTATCACCATTTACAGTAGCCCCTTTCTACAATGTTTCGACATTCACAGTCCTTGGAACATCCTTGTCCAGAGAATGTCCATTCTCAAATTAATTACTGTTTTGGAGAGGCCATAGCATCGCTGAGTGCCCGCTGTTTTAATTAACACAGCGAGAGCTTAAGTTATTCAGTCAGTTAATTCTCTGTAATGCAGCGCTATGCAGCCAGTAAAATGTGAGCACAGTTCAGCCGACTGAAGTGCAGCTCACTGTTACACATATGTGAGTCTGAATTTGCATATGGCGGCACAGCTGGAGGGACCACATGGGGAAGAAGAACAAAAACTAACAGGAATTTGTGTGAGCATTTCCCCTTAGTTTAGGAAAATAATAGCTAATACGGCCTTGTTTTTAGGGCAACTTTAAAAAGATAAGGGATTCATTAAAGGGGACATGTCATGCAAAATCAGCTTTTGGGGCTTTTTATTATATTATAAACAATTACATTGTTTTCACATTGGCCACGTAGAAAGAGCAGCTCCAAAACCTGGAGTCCCAAACTAAGACCTGCGTCTGGACCTTAGGTGCTTTAGTTAGACCCCAAAGCATTTCCAATCTCTCAATAAACCTAATATCCGACGCTGAACAAACCATTTAATTGACAAATGACAAGAACTAAATTTACACTGGGTTAAAAAAAATATTTATTGAGGTGTCTAAAAAAAAAAAAAAGGGAACATTTTTTGCAACGCGGAATCTGAATATAACACATTTTTCTGTATCAGGCCAGGTGTTAAGCAGATTTGGTGTTGTTGTATAGACAATATATATATTATTATATACATGCCTTTCAGTCATGTGACCTTTGTTGTTCTGGTGGCCATTTTGAATGCCGAAGTAGAATTATGCAGTACTACAACATATAACAATATCTCAACTATTATATGTTTTCTTGCATTCTACTAAATGAAAGACAACTGATTGACAGTGGCATTGTTATGTACTCGTAATCATTGCTCAACAAGATAACAGTAAAAACACGGCCCCCTTTTACGTGAAGAAACCAGTGTCTAAGCTGTTAGCCTGCTACCGGTTAGCATTTAGCTTCAACAGCTTCAAGCCTCGGATACAACATGTGACAGAGGCCAGAGCTGAGCTGTTACTGTAGTATTACCTCAGTGTTCATAGATGTGAGCCACACATGTGTTTATCGTGTTGACGCCATTGACAGTTGATTGATGACAGTTGCTAACCAGTAGCATGCTAACGTCTTGAGCAGCTTAAACACTGACTCAGACTGAGACGGTTGACATGACAAGCTGTAAAAATCAAAGGTTTCTGTTTCCGCTTTGATGGGTTAGTTTAGTCTGAGGAGTGAAGCAGATCATTAGTAAATCCTGCTGTATCTCGACAGACAGAGCTGCTATGTCTGTGCCACATTTGCTGGTTATATCACATAAACGTGCGTGTCTAGGGCCATGTTTTACCGTCATCTTCTTGAGCAATGATTACGAGTACATAAAAATGGCACTGTCTGTTCATTTTCATCCTGAGGAGAGATATTGTAGTACTGCATAATCTCCCAATCAACCAATCTCCCTTTAATTATGGACAGACAGGCAATAGGACGGAAGACATTATAAATACAATATCCTTCAGCAAAATTTGGTTGAGAGGTAAAAAATTTACTTGAGCAAAACTAATGTGATTATTGGTTTGCGCACGCAACTCTTTAGCTCTATGTCATGATGACCCCTAGTTTGTGCTGGAGCGGATGGTTAGAGTCAAACATCAAATACTGGTCAGTATGTGTTGCCTTCCTGTAAACCTCTGTCTGAAGTTGTCCATTTTCCCGTATGATAACTTTACAATCCAAAAAGGCAAGTTCTTTCTCCTTGGCGTCCTCCCGAGTAAATGTAATGCTGGGGTCCACAGCATTGATGTGATCTGTAAAAGGTGCCACTTCCTTCTGCTTAATTTTGACCCACGTGTCATCTACATATCTAAACCAGTGGCTGGGTTTGTTTCCTGGGTATGAGGCCAAGGCATTCCTCTCCATTTCCTCCATGTAGAGGTTAGCCACTATGGGTGAAACTGGAGAGCCCATTGCACAGCCGTGGATCTGTCTGTAGAAGTTGCCCCTGAACTGAAAGTATGTGGTGCTCAGACAGATCTCCAGTAGTTGGCAAATGTGGTCAGGAGTGAACATGGTCCTATAAGCTAGAGTGCTGTCCTCAGTCAGTCTCTTTCTCACCGCTGTGATTGCAGCTGAGGTTGGGACAGATGTAAACAGTGCTGTCACATCGTAAGACACCATGGTTTCATCTGTTTCCAGCTGCAGGTGTTTGATCTTCTCCACAAACTCCTTGGTGTTTTCCACATGGTGTTCTGTGTTGCCGACCAAGGGGGATAAGATGAACTTGAGGTGTTTTGCCAGATTATAGGTGATGGAGTTGATGCCACTCACAATGGGTCTGACAGGAAAACCTTCCAACAAATTTACCTATTTTTTGCATTTTTAACTATATGTTGTTATTCATCATTCACTATCTTTTTATGTCTCTGTGATAGTGTTTTGCTGTATGTTTGTGCCTGTTGTATGTCCTACCTGTCTTGACATTAACCTGCCATGGGACTACAGATGAAAATTAGCTTATATGGCTAACTCCGGCACATTTACATGTTGAAAAAACACTTGTTGATTAATGTGCACTGTCCCAATTCAAATAAATACATTAAAATTCCTTGTGTATTTTTGGCAGACCATAGATACACAGAATGGACTCTCCCGGGTAAAGCTTGTAATACAGCTTTTGGTCAATTATTTCTTCCTTTTTTAGTTTCTGAAGATGCTCAATAATTTTCTTCCTGTAGCCGCTGGTGGGGTCTCTTCTCAGTCGCTCATATGTGTTTTCATCAAAGAGCAGCTGCTTGACCTTGGTCTCGTAGTCAGTTGTGTTGAGGACAACTGTGCATCTACCTTTATCCACTGGAAGGATGGTGATGCTCTGATCCTTCTTCAAAGCTACCAAAGCTCTTCTTTCCTCTCCAGAGATGTTGGAGGGAGGAGGTCTGGAGCTCTTGAGGGCTGCTGAGATTTTCAGTCGGAGGTCCCCTGCTTCAGACTCAGTCATCCTGTTGTTCCTAATGGCTGATTCTGCTGCTGTGATGACGTCCACTGTAGGAATGGATTTGGGTGTTATGGAAAAATTCAGCCCCTTGGAGAGCACGCTCTTCTCATCAAATACTGGTCAGTATTTGATGTTTGACTCTAACCATCCACTTCATCACAAACTAGGGGTCATCATGACGCTCAGACATAGAGCGAAAGAGTTGCCTACGAGTGCAGAAGGAAAGAACAAAGAGGAGCAACATGTCCAGAGAGCCCTCTCAGACTGTGGCTATCCTAACTGGTCTTTCACTGAAGCACAAGGGGCAAGAAGACCCAAAGAACAAGACAGACAGACTGCAGAGCCCAGAAGAAAGGGAGTTGTAGTGCCGTATGTAGCCGGGGTCTCAGAGAAACTTCAGAGAATCTTTAGGCAGCACAGGATTCCAGTGAACCACAAACCGGTGAACACACTGAGACAAACATTAGTTCATCCCAAAGACAAAACTCCGAGCCACAAACAAAGCAATGTGGTTTATTCTATTCAATGCAAAGAAGAAGAACGCAAACAACATTATATTGGAGAAACTAAACAAATTTTACAGAAGAGACCTTATCAACACCGAAGCGAAAGCACAAGTGGCCCTCAGTCGGCAGTGCACCTTCATCTCAAAGCCTCCAACCACTCCTTTGAGGACGGGGAGGTCAACATTTTTGCTAAAGAAGAACGTCGGTTTGAAAGAGGAGTTAAAGAAGCTATTTTTGTCAGGAAAGAAAACCCATGAACCGGAATGGCGGCCTCAGATTTAATCTTCCGTCACTTTACTCCAATGTCCTCCGGGAGAAACCGAAAGGGCATGGCCAGCCCAAGGAGACGGCACCTCATCCAACAAAAGAACAATAGGCAGATAATTAGCAGTGATCATCCATGAATAGGACAGATACTGGGTAGTGATCATCTATGAATAGGACAAGACTGACCGATACTGAGGTGAGCAGATCGTTAGAGACACTCTTCAAAGGGGTTTACCCACGGGTGAGAGTAGCTGTGATTAGAGAGGAGGAGACTGGCCTACCCTAACTCCTCCCCGTTCGTCTATATATTCAGCTGCGTGCAGATTGTGACCTTTGTCGCTGACGAAGCCTTTTGGATGAGAGGCGAAACGTTCGAAGACTTCAACTACTAAGTACAGAAGATGAATCAAGTACCTTCATTGAATCTGTATAATTTGTTTATTTTCGGTCCCTGACTGAAATGAAAGGAATGTTTGTGTTTCTTTTTATACATGCCACTCATGGACTATTCCTAATTCTGCCAGTGGAGCTGATCTATGCCAAAAATAAGATGCTTCCTTGTCTGTATGGGTGGATAAACAGTGATTGGTGGTTGTGGGGGCTTTAGCCACATGACCTAATGTGAGGAATTAATGGATATTGTTTTCTGGATGTGCACGGTCAAATACCCCTCTCCCAACAGCTCCTATCACATGGTCGAGGGGTTTGAGCTCCATGATCCTTCTAGGTCAGGAACTATGTTGTGGTGGGCTTCATTCCCTGGTAGAGTGTCCCAAGGCAAAGAGGTTCTAGCTGATGGTTTAGAATGAGAGACCAACAAGGCCAGTGATTAGCCACTTTGGCAGGAAATCAGGACATTGGAAAAAAAAAGTAATTTCCCAGCAGATAAGAAAGAAGACGACAACAACAACAAAAAAGGCTTATTATGAAAACATTTCTTCTTAGCTCCACAAAACAATGATTGTTAATACAGCTTTGTCTCTTCTCGGTCGTGTCCAGATCCTTTTCACTGGTCTGAACTAATCAATAGAAAGCTTTTTGCGGTGGACAGGGCTGAATACAAAAGACCCCCGGGTTAATAAAAGCCGCTCCCTGATGTCCCAACTTCAATCTCTTAGGCGCTGGTAAACATCATTAATGAGTAAATAAAGAAAACATGAGCCTAGACCAGGCTCCTCTGGACGCAACTATCATTCACCAGGCTGGAAATAAAAGATGATGCATGTTCAACACAGACCAGACAGTAAATGCAGAGCTGAAATAATAATAATAATAATAATAATTCCTGGTTGTGTCTAGTTCAAGGCATTCTTTGTCTTATTATTATTTATTAATTTTGTTTAATTATTATTATTATTATTATTATTGTTTAAATATTAGAATTACATTACGGAGTCTCAATGCTGAAGTCATCTTGGGTGCCTCTGATTCAGTCATAAACGTCACACCACTACAATGCTGTGACATTACTGAAATACTGGTGCAGTACCATATCCTTGCATCACCCATTACAATAATGTGAAGTCAGATGCATATTATCATGTCCCAACAATGGTAAGTGTTACTGACAGGAGTTCTCTGCAGTGTGGAGGCTGCACAGAGCTGTCCCGGGCCACAGAGACTGGATTGGCTATTTGTTGCATCAGTGGTTTAGCTGCACAAAAGGGGGTCAAGGGAGCACATGCACGTCCTGGAGGATACCGCATTCTCCAAACTTTTGAGAAGCTTTATTGGATTTTCACAAAGCGGCTCTGAGGAGTAGTCAGACAGACGCCAGGACCGAAAGTATGCTCTCGAGTTAACTGTGAGGGATTCAACAAGGAACTAACCACAATGCAGAATCAAAAATGTGTCAAACAATAATAAAAGTGATTAGTTTAAAGTTTTTTCAGGGGAAGGTAAAGGTGCTTTTTTCATTATTTCATTACATATGGGCAACCGGCTTGGTCATTTTTTTTATGACTTTTTACACATTTGATTTTGAAATAGTTTGCAGCTGACACCAGTGCTCCACACACAGACAATGCCTCAGACTGGTTATTAATTGATCTGGTCTCTGTTGTCAAAGTATTTCAGAAACTTTTAACAGGACCAGACGTCAGTTTTTTTTATTATTGTTTGTTTGTTTGTATGTTAGTTTTTAGTTAAAAACATGGACTGAGTAATAATCCTCTGTATGGCTAAATCTATTTCAGCTATTTTTAGACCAACACACAGTGCCGGAAATCAGACATCTCCACGAGAGAATAATGACTTCAGGCCTATAGCATTAACCTTGAATGTAGCAAAGGGAATAGAGAAAATCATATCAATTTGCGTTCTCAAAGAATCAGAGCACCAGCGATGCAATTTCCACAGTGACTTATTTAATCTTAAAACTTTTAGAGAGAACATGTGCATGATGATGATAAACTGGTAGATACATTTCAGTTCTGCATTGAATATGCTTCACACGGACATCCTTTTGTGGAAGTTAGCTCAGTTGAATGTGAACCCCTTCTTAATTTGATGGGTTTTTATTTTCTTCTTCTATCTAAACAAACACAGAAGGTTAGGCTAAATAAACTGTCCTCTCAGAGGAAACAACAAGCTGCGCAGGAGTGCCCCAAGGCACTGTCAGCTCATCACTTCTTTTTACATTATACACGATATAAAACGATTGCATTAGTTCACAGCCAAATCAATACATAGTTAAGTTCTCATATGACACCATTGAGCTAAGTTTGCTCACAAGCTACTCAGTAGCCATTCTGGAGTAAATAGCTACATACAGTGGGGGGGGAAAGTATTTAGTCAGCCAACAATTGTGCAAGTTCTCCCACTTAAAAAGATGAGAGAGGCCTGCAATTTTCATCATAGGTATAGCTCAACTATGAGACACAAAATGAGAAGAAAAGAAATTCAGAAAATCACATTGTTTGTTTTTAATGAATTTATTTGCAAATGATGGTAGAAAATAAGTATTTGGTCAATAACAAAAGTTCATCTCAATACTTTGTTATATACCCTTTGTTGGCAATGACAGAGGTCAAACGTTTTCTGTAAGTCTTCACAAGGTTTTCCCACATTGTTGCTGGTATTTTGGCCCATTCCTCCATGCAGAGCTCCTCTAGAGCAGTGATGTTTTGGGACAGGCGCTGGGCAACACAGACTTTCAACTCCCTCCAAAGATTTTAGTTTAGTTTTAGTTTATTTGTTTATTTGAGCAGCAAACACTCTGCTCAAAAGGAGTGGGCCGAAGCAAGAGCTTATAAGCGCCCACCCCCAAAATTAATACAATTAAAATCATAATTTCACAAGAACCTAGTGGAACAACAAAAGGAACAAAATAGCAACAAGGAAACAACAGCAAAACAAAATAGACGCTACACACCCGCAGCATCCGACCATACCCCAAAACGGAGCAATACTGATTACGTAACGACTAATTACGAAACAACTCTGATAAAGTTACATACTTACACACTATTTACAAACTATTTACAAAGAACTATAACTTACAAAACACAGTTTGAAGTGTTCATACATCAACAGAAAGAAGCACAATTACAACAACGGTCTAGTTTCAAGTTTCAATTTTTCTATGGGGTTGAGATCTGGAGCCTGGCTAGGCCTCTCCAGGACCTTGAAATGCTTCTTACAAAGCCACTCCTTCGTTGCCCGGGCGGTGTGTTTGGGATCATTGTCATGCTGAAAGACCCAGACACATTTAATTTTCAATGCCCTTGCTGATGGAAGGAGGTTTTCTCACTCAAAATCTCACGATACATGGCCCCATTCATTCTTTCCTTTACACGGATCAGTCGTCCTGGTCCCTTTGCAGAAAAAAAGCCCCATAGCATGATGTGTCCAACCCCATGCTTCACAGTAGGTATGGTGTACTTTGGATGCAACTCAGCATTTTTTCTCCTCCAAACACGATGAGTTTAGTTTTTACCATAAAGTTAAATTTTGATTTCATCTGACCATATGACATTCTCCCAGTCCTCTTCTGGATCATCCAGATGCTCTATAGCAAACTTCAGACGGGCCGGGACATGTACTGGCTTAAGCAGGGGGACACGTCTGGCACTGCAGGAATTGAGTCCCTGGCGGTGTAGTGTGGGACTGACTGTAGCCTTTGTTACTTTGGTCCCAGCTCTCTGCAGGTCAGTCACTAGGTCCCCCCGTGTGGTTCTGGGATTTTTGCTCACCGTTCTTGTGATCATTTTGACCCCACGGGGTGAGATCTTGCGTGGAACCCCAGATCGAGGGAGATTATCAGTGGTCTTGTATGTCTTCCATTTTCTAATAATTGCTTCCACGGTTGATTTCTTCACACCAAGCTGCTTATCAATTGCAGATTCAGTCCTCCCAGCCTGGTCTATAACTTTAGACAGCTCTTTGGTCTTGACCATAGTGGAGTTTGGAGTGTGACTGTTTGAGGTTGTGGACAGGTGTCGTTTATACGGATAACAAGTTCAAACAGGGGCCATTAATACATGTAACGAGTGGAGGACAGAGGAGCCTCTTAAAGAAGAAGTTACAGATCTGTGAGAGCCAGAAATCTTGCTTGTTTGTAGGTGACCAAATACTTATTTTCCACCATAATTTGCAAATGAATTCATTAAAAATTAGACAATGTGATTTTCTGGATATTTTTTTTCTCATTTTGTCTCTCATAGAATACCTATGATGAAAATTACAGGGCTCTCTCATCTTTTTAAGTGGGAGAACTTGCACAATTGTTGGCTGACTAAATACTTTTATTCCCCACTGTAAAATGGTGTGACGAACATTATCTACAAGTTGGTGTAAATAAAACAAGGAAATAATTGTAGACCCTGGGTCAATAGGAGATCATACCAATGGTTACTAACCTTTTGTGTCTCGCATATCTCCTACCTCGATGATCCTATAGTTTTACATGTACCAAAAATTTAGTAAATTGCTGCACATTTAGGGGTGGCACACTTTTTCACAATTTTGCTATTGTTAACGTGAGGCCTCTCAAGATAATAAATCGACTTATTGCTGGAAGTAAAATTAAGGACGATAACATTTTTAGACTGGATAAATGCACGACACACATTCTGTGCCTAGAAGAATGAATGCTATCACAGCGCTGGGTGATCTGCCAGTCTGTGTAGTCTCCCTGTGCGTAAAACCAGACCCCACACAAAGAAACTCAAAACACTTGATGTCAAATCTGTCTTCCGCAAGAGCAGTACAAGGCGCATTGAGTTGCCTTGTGTACGAAATGTACCATCTCTAGCCTCGTCACTCGCCGCTCAATCCACTTCTTTGAAGGTTTTACTGAAAGCCAGATTAACAGCTGGCAAAATCGGAAAAAACTTTTACTTACACCGTTATATTGTGAACCACCCTAATGTCCATACCTCCAACCTCCCTGTAGGACATGTTTGAACAGTCCACATTGACACAGGCTCATAAATCCTTCCCCTCTGTAAAAACACAAGTTATAAAAACTCCTTTGTACCACACTCCATCAAATGAATTAAGAAGATCATATGACTGTGTTAAGCTGGGCCACTGTGGGTGTTTTTTTTTTTTGTAATGTCCTTTGTAACCTGTTTACAGTATGTCTTTGTATTTATGCTTGCAACTGAAGTTAAATTTCTCCCTCACGAGACAAAATAATCAATCACTCAGTCAATAATCAACAGATAGAATTTGCATTGGTAATATTAAAGACACTTCCACTATACTCTTCCATAAAACAAAACTTGAAATATAGCTATGTTTAAATGATTATTGAAGCCTCAGGCTTTACACATTTGACAGAAGGTATGCATGTACACAATATGGGCATAATACAATTAAACCCCTAAGGAAGAAAGAGCAACAGAGCAAACAACTCCTTCCCTGGAGTTCTGGATGAAGTGTACCGAAATATTTTTTAATGCGAGCAGTAATTTTCTTTCCTGATATTATCTTCTGCAGTGTTGCTCAGGGTGTACCAATGTGTCCGGATGAATGTCAGATACATTCATCTGGAGCTCATATTGATTAAGACTGCTGAGAATGTATAAAGCTAATGAGCTGCTAATGTAAGAGGGGCTGCAGGTATCCACGCTGCTCTCCTCCTGGGACAGCAGCCAGCCTCCATCCCAGAAACACTGAAAATCTAATACAGATGACTTCATCAGTTTTGCCTTGTGACCTTTCTGGCATGCTTTCCTCCCCTCCACTACTCTTCCCTACACATTCCTCCCCCGCCATCCTCTGCAGCTCTTTAAATCCTCTGTTTCTCATTGTGTTTCACCTTGTATTGACTTCTAGTGCGCACCTCTTCACGTCCCATCTCAGCTTGTCCCCCTTCCCCCTTATGATGGGGGAAGGGGCTTAGGCTGAGAAGACTTTCAAGGTTACCGACTCTCAATACGTGTCATTGCCATTTGTGTTCATTTGTGCACATTACAACCCATTCCAACCACTTCAACCTCTGTAACTGCTGCTACTAAAATACTGCACTACTGACACACTTTTAGGGCTTGTCCATGTAGCCCTACACAGTTCAGTGTGCAGTACACAGCTTCCGTAGTGTCCATTGCAAGTATTCTCTGTACTTCTGGTATAGCTCTAGCTCTCTAGATGCCCAGCAGGTTCTAACCACTCCTTCTAATTACAAAATATTCATCATGTTACCTCTTTGATGCTTTCACTTTGATTTGAGCGTGAAAGCCAAAAAAAATAAAAATAAATAAAACTTTTCTTTTTCTTTTTTTCATCACTCTTAAGTCGTGTTTTTGTTGATTTTTTTAATTGTGTAATTGTTTTTCCGGCACGTTTTTGTCACTCTTTTGCTGCTTTTTTGCTTTTAGATTTGGGTAATGCCAAACTGGAGAAAATGTGTTCGGTTCATGTGGGGGTTAAGAGGTTAAGACTCGTGCTTTCGGCTGAAGCATCTTTCTACACACTTTTTCATTCACACCCCATACTGGTGCTCAAAATTGGCTGCTTTACAACACTGAGCCTGACTATTGGTATCTAATTGGAATTAAAAAAAAAAATTATATTGGAGCAACACTAAAGCTCCAAACGGGATAGACGTGCGGTGTATGACACCAAGTCATGCTTCTGTGCCGACTGCCGACAGTTTGGTTGTGTACTACAGTGGATTGAGTGTGCCACTGAGTATTTAAAGTTGCTATTAACACTTTTTAAAATGACTACTCATGCATGCATGGTAGCATGAAGCAAGTGAGTTTGATTCCAAGATCAAGTGTTTTTTCCTACAACCACTGGGCACCTGTTTCTTCTTTCAAATGGAATGTGCTGCCACTATCGTGAAACTGTAACAACATTCTCTGTTGTTCTCATGTAAATAAAACAATTATTATAGTTCAGCGGCAGAGCATTACATTCCACCAAAACTGCTGTTATACCACTATGACGACCAGTATTGCAGACTCCAGCTTGCAGACAATCAATAGTTTTCAATATGGCTGGTGACGACGAATTAATCTCAATTTTATTTTGCAAGATTGTGCATTTATTAGATGAACAAATATTGATGAGTGTATCTGCAACTTGCTCGCTCTAAATTCAAAAGCACTCAAAGAAGAGAGGGCCACATCTAGGGCGGTAACAGACGAGGCAATAATTCACTGCTCAGAGATCAGGGTTTCATAAGGACGTATCAACTGCCAGATGCCAGGGGACATAAAAAGAAGGGCTGTCTTCGTAGACTTTGATTATTTCCAGCTACAAAAGCATCATGATGTGTCAATTCTCTTTTGTTCCCAAGAAACATTTTATAGTCAAGCTTTTGAATCATTATGGCTTCTTGCGAAGGAGGTTATTTGAAGTAGCCAACAATAAGACATCGAGCGTTGCAAGTTAACTCTGATTGTGCTTGTTCAATATTAATGGCAAAGTGTATATTAGAAACAGTTCTCTAATTTTTTTTTAATGTTTTGTTTTAATTTTACTATGCTGCTATTTTGTTCTTATAGCCAGACCTTTATGGTGATTTCGTACCTGACTGTTTCGGCTACAACTGTGGCCTTCCTCAGAGGTTGTCATGTGATGTTGCTATGACGTGTCTGGTCAGCTGATTTAAACAGTTTTTGGCTCTGTCCCTAGCTATAAGAAAAATAAGTGCATAATTACTAGAAGACCTAATGAAGCTAATTGGGTTATTTTGGTATACCTGTATAAACAGAACATTAACGCAGAAGAGCAACACAGAAGTTCAAACAATTGTGCTATGCAGAAGACAGACAAGGCTGGCCGCTCTAAGCTATGCTTCCAGCATGCAATAGCCCAGTGCAGTGCACTCGCAATGTCCCCTTCCTTCTCTCTCTCCTGTCTACTATTGCAGCCCTAAAGGGATCTGGTGCTTTCAAGGTGTTAGGGAGCACATCATCATTATGTTTGTAGTACTCCACAGCCCTGGGTTTGCTCACAGCTTCTCAAGCTCTTGTCCACTTCAGGGAGAGATTTACAGGGAGAAAGTGTTGGACAGTAAGAGGCCTGACAAAGTAGCTGTGAGTTACAACACACACTTTTTTATTTTGTTATGAAAAATATAGTGGAGCATAATGTACCATCTTAGGCACAGTGGGTAGTGCTTGTGCTTCACAGCAAGAAGGATCCGGGTTCGATCCCTGGGTCAGACGGGGCATTTCTGTGTGGAGTTTGCATGTTGTCCCTACGTGCCTGCATATAGGTTTCCTCCTGGTGCTCCGGTTTCACCAACCACTAAAACATGTATGTGTGTGCATGAATGAATGTGGTGGTTGGAGGGTCCGTTGGCACAGACGTGAGCAGCTACTCATCTGTCGGTCTGCCTCAAAGGGCAGCCGTGGCTTACCATCACCATGTATGGAGTAAATGTCAATTGTCCAGTGTAAAGTACTTTATGACCATGTCTGTGAAAGGCGCTATACAAATAAAGTCCTGCTTTTCTTTCCTCGTTGTTTCTACAAAAGAGTGTATACCGAGTTTGCTTGATAGGATTAAATTAGGTGTGAACCATGTTTTAACAATAAAAATACCTAACAGGGAATTATATCAGATGACCCTGAGTAGCACCTGAAACAAAAATGCAGTTTGAGAAGTACCGGTAATGTAGAAGCTATTTCTTCAGACAAAGTTCTGGGGTCACCAACCTTTTTTACCCTTTTACCCTTTTTTACCTTTTACTTTTACAGAACAAAAATGAGTGCTAAGATATACTTTATTGTCTCATTAGGGAAATGTGTCCTCTGCATTTGACCCATCGTTTGATGCTGCTGGGGCAACCTGAAAGGAGCAGTGGGCTACCACAGTGCAGCGCCCGGGGACCCATCTCCAGTGGAGATAACTGAATATCGCAGAGCAGTAGAACCACAACATAGGACAAAACAATCCAACGATCAATGGAGGTGAGTCTGAGGTCTTTGTATTGCAGTGATGAGCAACTAGAGCCAGGTGTGCCTGCTCAGAGTCCACTCCCCACCAGGACCAAGCCTAAAAGAAAAACAAAGAGCCACAAGAAGAAAATAAAACAGGCACATGTGGCCAAAACATATCAAATACAAGCTAGCCACAACACACAGGACGATAGCCGCATGTTAGTTCTGCCGAATTTAAGCTAACACCTCGCAGCACTCAGCGCATTGATATTGTAGCTTACAATTTGTTGAAACATTTGTAAATTTGCTAAACAACTTTAAGTTACCCGAGTGTCACCCTGTTGGTCCAGTAATTGACAAAACTCACAGTGGAGTCACAGAGGTGTAGAGTGAGAATTTATGTAGACAATTTCAGGCTAGTGTACAGCTAAAGTGACCAGCACCAACAGCCAGAGCAACCATTATCACTATCTGCAAACTCATGCAAAGAGTAACAAAACAACTAGTATTGTTCTACTACAGCTTCATTTACTTCTGCCACTATTACTACTAACTAACAAGCACTATTGCTACAAATTATATCTTGTAAAAATGCCTCCATGATTCTGTATAAAAAATGTTCAAGGTAAACCAATACGGATGTTGATTTTCTGAAAAGGCAGAGCAGCAAGGACTGAATCAGTCTGTGACTGCATAACAGTCAGGGTCAACCTGAGGCCTGTCTGTGTGGATATTTCGCATCAGTCAAAGTAACTCTGCAACTCTCTTGCTGTACAGCTCTCTTTACAAGAATTAAACCAACAGTTTGTTCCATAAATACAGTGACCAATCATCATCATCATCATTATTAGGCCTGAGCAACGGACACGCAGTGTCCCGCGAGGGACTCATTAAAATCAATAACGGAAACCGAAAACACAAGAATTTACATAGCAAACGTGAACCAGGTAACAGGTATTAGAAATTAGTGCTCAGCCAGCTCGAATTTTGGGTGGGGTCTACAAGAGAAAATAATAAAAGATGGCTCTGTGGCTCCCCCTCAAACAGGCAGTTTACATTGAGTCAATGAGAGCCCGGTCGCAAAAAATGTCATCGTACAAAGGTGACACTGGCTAGGGACATAGACCACGTCAGGACATGTAAAAAATTATATTATGGCCCCGCACCTAAACGCTACAGGAAGTTGGCCATCTTGTCCCGAACCGTCAAAATTGTACCTCTTGAACTTCTGACCCCTGATCCCCAAGTTTTCAATCGAAAGCCTCAAATTTTGGCCAAAAGGTCCCAGACCCATGTTGCTTTAAAAATCATCATTTCAATTTTGGAAATGACAAGCCCGCAACTCAGAGGCCATTTTCAACAAAATTCAAAGTCTTGTATCTTTCAAAAACTTTGTCGGATTGGAACGGACCCAATCCGGCGTTCTAAGCTTGGGAATGTGCACACACATTCCCAAGCTGGACCTAACCATGTGCAAACGCAGCCACTATTGCCTTTAAAGTGGCTTGTAAGTGGCCCATCCATCCACCGTCAAAATAGCAAGAGTTCTTAAACTGGCAGCAAGCCGGTCTCGGTCAGACTTACTTTTGAAATTCGTCAATTTCCCCCTTTATTAAAAAAAGCCACCCATTTAGACTCCTATGCCTTTATACTACCAATCTGTCAAAGAAAGAACCTTTAATGTTCTCTTTTTTGGCTCCAAATTCAGCTTTTTTGGACTTTACCATCACAGGAAGTTGTGATTGGCTGTTTCCTGTCCGCCTCTCTGTGTGTTCCTCCTACTGCATGGGTCTGACCAAAATATGATTTCACCCCTCGAGGTTGCTGCGTGGCTGGAGCAACCTCTCAAATATTTGGTCTCCCAGGCGAATTTGCCCTAATTCTAAAATGATTAAATTAATGTTGGCTGAACTGTAAAGCCGTCCCTCCATTTCTGCAAATACATGAGTGCGGGGCGTTTAATAATATTAAAGTTCAGCTCAGTTATAGCTGCCTGTCTAGTTCCATAGGGTAGAGCACTGGGCTTCTAATCACGAGGTTGCCGGATCAATTTCAACCTTGTCTTTTATTTTTTTATTTTTTTGGACTGGCCACCCACTGGGAAAAACATAAATCGGCGACCTTTGGTCCCACCCTCATTAATAATGAGGAAAGAACAGTTTCAAAATATGTGGAACTACACAGAAAGAAATGTGGGGATAATAGGGAAACACTTGAGGCAAAAATGGGGAGGGTGTCGAAAACAATCGAGAAAATGGAGGGGGGTGGGGGGAAATGACCTCTCCTCCAGTGGCGTGCCGGGACCTAATTCCGGCCTGTTAATTTAGAGAATAGTAGCCCACATTAGGCCCACTATGACATGGAGTTATAGCGCAGTGATAGTGTGTTGGTCTTTAGTGCAGGAGGTTGCCAGTTCAAACATGGCTTTGACACTTTTCTATTGCTTTCTCTTTTCACATGGGCCGCTGCACTCTGAGCCTGATAGAACTCCAGAATGAGCACCAAGTTATGTAGACACAATTATTTATGTGTCCCCTTTTGTACCTTTCACTGCCTTTTTCCTCTTTACTCGTGCAGACCACTGCTCTGTTTTCTGCAAATACAAGAGTGTGGGGCGTTTCATAAGATTGATATACGTTTAGTGGCGCTGTTTCACTCAACTTGGCTTGCTCCATAGGTAGAGCACTGGACTCCCATCTGTGAGACTGCAAGAGCAATCCCAATCCTAACTCTTTATTTATTTTTTATTTTTTTTGTGACTCTGCACCTACGGTTTTAGTGACTGTGCACCTACTGGAAAGAACAGAAATTGGCACCTATGGCTCCAACCTCATTAAAAACGGGGAAAACAGTGTTTCAAAATGGGCGGAACTAAAGAGTTGGGGGACAAGAGGGAAAAAATGGCAAATGGCAAAACTGGGGAAAATGTCGAATACAATGGAGAAAATGGAAGAGACAAGATGACCTGAGATGACCTCACTCCTCTCTGCTGTAGGCTCGTTCCCCCTGGAAAACCTGCCTCCTCTCGCTCCAAAAAAACTGATGAAATAATTGTGTGAAACTATGGTCAACAAAATAGGGAGAAATGGGAAAAAAGAGGCGAACAGTCTGTGTCCAATTCTTGCTTGGATGAAATGCTAAAATGACCTCTTATGCAACCACCTGTAACGTAAGATTGATATATGTTTAGTAGCGCTGTTTCACTCAGCTCGGCTAGCTCCATAGGTAGCACATTGGACTCCCATCCATGAGACTAGATCAATCCCAATCCCAACGGAAAATGTCGAATATAATGGACAAAATGACCTGAAATGACCACTCGCCTCTCTGATTTCTCAGCTCGTTCCCCTTGGAAAACCTGCCTCCTCTCGCTCCATAATAAACAGGTGAAAGTTTTTTTTTAAACTATGGTTAACAAGATAGGAAGACATGGGCAAAAAGGGGTGAATAGTCTATGTCCAATTCTTGCTGGGATGAAGCCCTGAAAAGACTTCTAATGCAACCACCCATAAGTAGAATCAAGTGCAATCTCGCATGAAAAACATGAGCCAGAGCAGAAATAACTGTTCACATTTAAATTAAGACAACAACTAAATATATCCTCAAGGTTGAACTTTATTGAATCATTTTGTAATCAAGGCAAATTTGCCTGGGTGCACACAGATTTGAGTGGGTGCACCCCACGAGTATTGCGGCAATAAAGTTCACTGGCCATAGAAAAGATTTCAACTAAAGAGCGTGTGAAAAGCACCGCTGCGGCGAGAATAAGGCCGGGGTAGGCTTTAGGCTGAGACAAGAGTGGGCCTGGCAGGAGTGAGGCTGGGATGGGACCGAGGAGAAAGAGGGCCGGAGTAAGAGCTAGCAGGAGCAAGAGTGAGGCTGGGTTGACGGTGAAGCCGAGGCGAGAGTGAGCAGGGGCGGTCGCAATTGGGGGACTGCGCCAGGGGCGAGGGCCTTTATGTGCCTTCAGTTTATACTAATTTGAAGGTATTCACAGTCACATCAAAGAAAGGATTCATAACTGTATTAGACCCTCGGGCTAACATTGATCAAAGAAAATATAGCACGTTTAAAACAACAAAAAATAATTGATGCTGAATATACTCATGCAAGAAATTGTCTTCCTTACTCAAAGGATGCATCATGGCATGCCCTTTGGGAGACATGTACCAGAGCATAGGCTCCTATAAACTTCCCACACAATACTTTCTGAATAACTAATCCATAAGGTTAAGTAAAAAGAGTTAAATATGCATAGACAAAAAGCTAGTCACAAAGATACTCACATTATACACAATCGTAGCACTATGGTACTAACTACCAATATTAACAGTGGCTATTATTGTATTTGCTCTATTACTAAACAATGAATATCACAGAAGAACAACTTTATTGTCATTATACAATTAGTATAGTACAACTAATTGTGTAGATTAGATATTAAGGATTTCACATTATATCAAAGCATTGTTTTACTTTCTGCCTCACGATAGGAATGCTGTATTAGTCATGATACTGTCTGCACGTCTCGTTCTCAGACTGTAAGTGCAGTCTTTGTGTTTGAACAAGGAGTGGGCTGAGTGTTGAGCCTTCCTCTATATTAGTACGTTATAGAACCAAATTGTTATTGCGAGAAGGCTCATGATCATCTGCTATTTTAGTGGAAAGAAACCTTATGAGGTACAGTACTCAGTTCATAGAGTTCACCCAATGATTGAAATCACAGCCATGGTTTTGTTGTATATACATATGTGGCAGAGTGGAGGTGATGTTTAAAATAAGTACAAGATGTTGCTACAACGCCACCCAGTATAACTGGGAAAACAACTTTAGCAAGGTTCTAAGGTCACACAGGTTTGTTTTAAATTGATGGTCTTAGAGTCTGTAACATCCTTACTGCACTTGGTGATGTAGGCAGTGACAGTCTCTGTATACTCCTGGAGATCAGTGATATTGTTGTGAATGGCAGCCTGCTTGAACATATTCCAATCCGTTGTGTGAAAGCAGTCCTTGAGTTTCTCTAAAGAGAACCGGTTTAGTGACTCTAACCTGTATGGCCTGTATGCTGGCAGTAACAGAATAGTTATGTGGTCCGAGGCACCAAGACGGGTGGAGGGGGTGTGCCTTGTACGCTCCTTTTTTGGTGGTGTAAACCAGATCCAGGATGTTGTTTCCCCTTGTTAGAAAGTCAGTGTGTTGACAGACTTTGGGGAAAATGCTATGCGTGGTTAAAATCCCCAGCCAAGATGAGAAAGGCATCTGGGTGGGCTGTCTGTTGGTCACTGACACTCTGGAACAGTTCATTCAGTGCCTCTTTCCTGTTTTTGATGTTGGAGGTGGGCGGTATATAGACAGCCACAAGCAGTACAACAGTAAATTCCCTGGGCAGGTAGAATGGTCGACACTTAATGATAATAAACTCCACGAGGGGTGAGCAGTGTTCTGCAGACCACGGCAACGTCACGGCACCAGGCGTCATTGGTGTAGACACTTCCGCGTGTCTTACCAGCAGGAGTCCATTACATTGGGGCCAGCTTCTAATGCGCTCTACAGGGGCACTAAAAGAGTGGAGTGTTAGAAAAGGGTTTGGAGTTATTTTGCTATAATGAATTGAATAGGCTATACCTGAGATGGGAGTGGGTGGTGCACACAAAGCAGGAAGTGCTTGAGGTCAGGGAACAGGAAGCTAATTGATGGGCCATTTGTACACAGGGCGCCTCCAACAGGCAGGAGGGAGCACAACAGGCCATACCACACATTGATTCAATTGTACAAAATACAATTGAACCAATCCTATTTTTACTATTTGTCCGTTACATTTTGGACAATATGTCTTAAAAAATTTGTGTAACGTACAAAATAAATAATTGATCACATCACTCGTGCACTTTTGAGTGCTTGAATCTTCCCCGGTGATTATTCTTAGCGCTGCAGCAGAAGCTTATACAAAGCTCCTCCTGCTATCCCAAGCTCCTCCCACAGTTCTCCAGAGAGTGCTTTTATTACCTTCCAATCTCTGGCAACGATTAAAACTCCATCGCAGATCACCAACAGGCAAGTACATAGAGTTGCTTCATAAACGCTACTTTCTTCTTTTTGTATCAGGAGGAGCTACAGCTGCTGACCAATTCAGAGAGAAGTTCTGTTGTTAATCCCACCTCCTGTCTCCCCCAGACACTTGGTGAAACTTGGTGTGACATATATGGCAAAATAGATGTGGTTTGGGTTTCAGAGAGTCTAAGGACGGGGGACACCCACTGGCTCGTCACCACCTGCTGCTGACATTTCTTTGGACATTATGTTTGCCTGGTTACTTCATTTGCCTGAACTTTACATTGTCTTGCTTATTGTTTTGTTTCAACTCCCGTTGTGATATTGGGCTATACAAAACAATTGATTGATTGATTGGGTTTGTGCATCTGATTTTTCAGAATTATTTTATGTATTTTCATATTTTCAGGGGCGACAGTGGCGCAGATGGTAGAGCGGGTCGTCTCATGATCGGAAGGTTGGGGGTTCGAATCCCGCCTCCTGAAGGTGCACATTGTCGTTGTGTCCTTGGGCAAGACACTTCACCCTCCTTGCCTCCAGTGTCTGCGTACACTGGTGTATGAATGAGAGAGTGAATAGGCCCCCTATGAGAGACTAACAGGCCCGTTTGGAACTATGAGGCCGTCCTTCCGTGGACCCACCACCTGCAGGAGGAGCCATTGGGGACTGGTGCAATGTGACTTGGGCAGCTCCAACAGCTGCCCCCACGACCCGGCAACGGACAAGTGGGAGAAAATGGATGGATGGATATATTTTCATGTAATTTTCATTGGAAATATTAGATACTCTACAACCCTCTGGTTGTTGGTAAATAACTGAATTATTTCTCAAGTGCTGTCCCTAAATTATGTCCCTGTGCACCTTAATGGAATAAGTATTGTACTTCAAAGTAAATATAAAAAATATTGGTAATTATACTAAGGGGCTGGCGATAATTAAACCCTAGTTTTTATTCATCCAACAATTTAACAAAGTATTTCTAATCAGAGGACAACCTTGAGAGCCAACATGGCTGCCATTGCACTGGAGGCAACGTAGTCAGCTGAGGACGCAACTGTCAGTGGTGAGTTATTACTGTCGTATGTGGCAGGAGAGGGGTCCAGGAAGAAGGAAGTGTGAAGGTGGAGATGAGTTACAGACTTGAACCCTTCTGCTTGTCCCCGATCGCCTTCATCTACAAATTACCTTCCCCCGGCCTCGTCTTGCCATAACTGTTAATCACTGCATAAGAACTGAAATGATTTGGCTATTTCCAAAGGGCAAAAGAAAGAACTACAACGCGATGCATTGATCAAAGCAAGGGAGAATACTAATTAGAACAGCCTAGATAATGAGTCTCTGGGCTGAAGCTCCACAGCCACCAGTGCGGTTGTTAATGTGACTTTGGTCCCATTTGCTTGGCTGGGAAAGACGCGCGGAGTGCTGGGCACAATAAGGATGGACATGAAACGTTTCAGGTGAACTTAAATGAGCAGGTCAAATGTTTATTTGTAATAAAACTCTTTTGTATTTCTGTGTTTGCAAATATATTTCGGACGTTATTTGCAGTAGCTAATTTACAGGATTCAGTCAGTTGATTATAGTACAGTATAATCACTGTATTGTTTTGACAAGAAATGCTACAAATGTTTATTGCTCTGTATGTAAAATTTTACCAAAGCCATTTCAGAGGTAAAACAGTCCAAACAATGATAAGAATAGGCCTATACTGCGTGTTCATACTTTTTGGAATGTTCTATGACGCTAATTTAGTTGAACAATAAAGACATTCACCATAGTTAAAGCTGCACTACCTGAATCAAACTGTGAAGGTTATATAAAAGATAAGTAAAATCTCCTTGTTGTTGCTTAAATGTGCTTCTAGCTCTCACAGATGTTTCCCGATGGCTCTCATGAGTTAACTAGAAGCCGGAATTCAAAGCGAGACAGAGTTGAGACTTGAACGAGATGGGCCGCCAATGCTAACACTGTGCAAATTTAGCCTGTTGACTTCCTGGTTCGAGCTGGAGTTAAATGTGCTATATCTAGACCAGTGCTGGGTTAAAACTTTTTAGGTAACATAACATATTACTTACACAAAATACTGCAATATATTAGTCATTACAATTCAAGTAACTCAAGTTACAAGTGCATTTAAATGTATGAAAGAAAAAATGCCAAACTCTGCCCAAATAAAATGCAGCACCAAATGATGTTGCACACTGGTGAATAAGATCTGCAGTTACGTGTTGCTAATGAGAGAGAGAATGTTACAGTAAGGTGAATAGACTTGATGAACCTAAAAGTAAGTAAGTAAGTAAGTGCTTTATTGTCATTGTACAAGCGTACAACGAAATAGTGTTCAGGTGTTAGTCCTGAGCTGCTGCGGCTGAACCGCGCTGCCACTGTGTGTCAACCTGATCCGCATGACCTTGGAGGTCGGGGAAACTGTAGCACTCGGAAGAAACCTTGTTGACTGCCCTCTGTCTCCTCTGATTACCTTCTCGACAAACTTGTGACAGTGACACCTCTCTGTTGAACGTTCTAAATGAATTCTTTGCTCGCTTCGAGGCACTCAACAGAACCCCGGCACAAAAGTCAACACCACCTCCTGAAGACCAAGTGCTGAAGCTATCTCCAGAGAGTGTGAGAAGATCTCTGAGCAGGATCAACATACACAAAGCACCGGGTCCAGACAACATACCAGGTCGTGTACTGAAAGGTTGCGCTGATGAACTCACTGAAGTCTTCACAGACATTTTTAACACATCTCTGCAGCAGGCTGTGGTCCCAACGTGCCTCAAAGCAACTACCATCATTCTAGTGCCAAAGAAGTCACCACCCTCCTGCTTTAATGACTACCGCCCAGTAGCACTCACTCCAATTCTTATGAAGTGCTTCGAGCGGCTCGTCATGGAACATATCAAGTCTGTTCTCCCTCCCACCCTGGACCCATACCAGTTTGCTTATCAGTCCAATCGCTCAACTGAAGATGCCATCTCCACTGCACTTCATTCAGCCCTCACTCACCTTGAAACAAAGGACTCTTACGTTGGAATGCTGTTTTTAGACTTTAGCTCAGCATTCAACACTATAATCCCACAGCAGCTAATACACAAACTGCTCCACCTGGGGATCAACACATCACTGTGCAACTGGCTGCTGGACTTTCTGACGGGGAGACCACAGGCTGTACGTGTCGGCGGAAAGTCCTCCAGAACCATCACACTAAACACGGGCGCTCCCCAAGGCTGTGTGCTGAGCCCCCTCCTGTTCACTCTGCTGACCCATGACTGTGCTCCAAAGTACGACTCAAACCTCTTCATCAAGTTTGCAGACGACACAACAGTGGTGGGTCTCATCAGCAAAAGAGACGAGTCAAACTACAGGAGTGAGGTGAGCAGTCTGGCCATGTGGTGCACACAGAACAATCTCTCTCTAAATGTGGAGAAGACAAAAGAGATTGTTGTGGACTTTCGAAGAGTACGGGTCCAGCATGCTCCTCTAACAATCAATGGTGACAAATGGAAGAGGGTGACCAGCACTAAGTTCCTGGGTGTGCACATCACAGAGAACCTTTCCTAGACCATGCACACTACATCTCTGGTCAAGAAAAGTAATCAGCGTCTCTACTTTCTCCGCAAGTTAAGAAGAGCTAGAGTCCCAGCCTCCGTTATGTGCAACTTCTACAGAGGGACTATAGAGAGCATCCTGAGAACCTCCTGTTCTGCTGTGAGTGAGGTGCTCAGCACATGGCAGTGTTGGAACGAACAGAGGCTAACTACCAGTAGCAAGTAAACTACATTGTATGTAGGTCACATTCAAACTGTTCAAACCCAACAGCTTGTCATCCACAGCATATACAGCTTATATTAAACAGAAAATGTCAAGTCTCGGTTTAAAGCCCCATCACCATGGCAACACAAGACCAGACAAAGACAAACCCAACTCTGACGGGACAACAGGTAAGATGCAAAAAAATATATACTTTTCTAATTATGATTAGTCATGCAAGCTATAACTTCTTAAATCACAACAGTATGCCAATATCATGTTTCAGGCAATAATAACTAGTTATTAAAGTGGACCAACTTTGACTATTTGTGTCATGTCTAACCAATTCTCCGGTCATTTTCTCAGTTTCTCTTTTAGCCTAAATGATGGAGCCAAAAGAATGGTGCAGTATGAAGTTGCCATTTTCACCCAAATGTGACCGTGCAGCCCTGGAAACAAAGTCTTGTTCTTGCTGAAAGAACTGCAGTAGCTGGTGACAGCCCGTGTCCTTGGAAGATGACCAGATTTTGCTTTTAAACTCTGTTCTCTGCCTCTTTACAAACTGCAGTTACTCCTTGGTTTCTTATTGGAAGAGTCATTGCCAGACTGGGCAGCTCAAGAGGCTACGGCTAAACCTTTATGTGGTGAGAATGCAGAATGTTTGTCTTGTCCAGAAGGAGACCTGTTCTAGTCTGGGACTGTCGTTGAATCTACTACGTGCTCTGACAGCAGAGAAAAAAACGTAGGGTGGTCTTGGCTGAACTTGTTGATCAGTAGAACAGCTTTGGGCATTATTCTTTTTCACTCGATCGCGAAAGATATTACGGGCACTTCTGGAAATAAAGCCAATAATGTTCAGAGTGCAGAGGATTCGTTTTGTGGTTTCTTTTTGCAACTGCTGTCATCGGGTCTAAATCAATTTTTTAAAAATTGGTGTGTATAGTGTTGTAGGCCTTCTATGCAAATATGTCGGGGCACTTTTCTTTTTCGCAATATCATTAATTTATTGTGTACATAAAAAAAGCTTCATTGCATTTCAATTACATCTATTAGATTCTGCGAAGGTCCCATAGACAATTGACATAAATGTTGGTGATTTATTTGACTTTATTTTATTTTTTTTTACTAATTTTGCAATTCTGTAGTAAAATTACAATGCAGTAAAATTATTTTTGTTCTCATGTTCCATCCATAAAAATGCAAATGTATATATATAAACACTATTGTCTGATTGTTAAGATGACAAAGTACAAGATAACTCTTCAGTGTGTCCATGAAAATTCAGCTATAAGGAAGTATTATAATAACAAAGGTTTATATGACATGACATGACATTTTTAATGATAGTATGTAAAAGAAAAGGCAATATGCCCAAACAACTATAAATATGACATTTAAATAAAACAGAATAACCAAAGGTAAAACTGTATGGTAATTGTAATTTACACACCACGTCTAAAAATGGGTCTCGTTCATTTCACGTTTGTATTCATGTCATGGCAAAAAGTGAAATGGATCAAATGCTGCGTTGAACAAAATTACGGTATTTCAAAACTTACAAAGGCATAAATGAACATTGATTTTGTCATTATGCTGAATAATAGAAGTTGGATGTATGTTTTAAATGTTGGAAAATGGTACAGATCTTCAAATACATCCATGCGTAGGGCAGTAGGCTACTTGGAGATCTGGGTCTACTGCTCCGCTCACGGCAGCTGCCCTGGCTGATTCTCTGCCTGCTCTCGTTGCGCTGTCAATTTACTTGACATGTGGTCATTTGTAGAAGTATAATTAACTTTGTAATTAAACGTTGGAAAACAGTTCCAAAAGTGAATAACTTTGATTGCATCAATGACTAGTTTGAGCGATCTAGACCTACTGCGTCTCTGTTGAGCTCTGCTGCCGAGCTGTAGTGCTAGTCACGCTGACGCCGAATTTACACCAGAGGAATTACAGCGCGTAAGCGTTGTAGCGCAGCAGACGCGCGTCACTTTTTTCCATTCTAACCTATCATGATATTTACACTAGCAGTGTTATACGCGCGTCAGACGGACGTATTGACGCGAGGCTGCGCCTAAATTAGAATGGAGTTCTAATTTTGACGCGTATACGCGGCAAACTCCGTAATTTTAGACGGGAAAATGGCACAGTCTTTCAAAGTAAACTTCCGACACCCTGTCAAAATAAGTTTTCTGTTGATTTGTCGAAGTTCACAACACGCATACTGGTGGTGTCTTTGGCTGTCAAGCCCCAGCTCGGCCACACGGTGGTAGAAGTCACCTTGCTGATGACGCTGCTGGTTAATTGGATGCATCCATAGTCGCCTGGTCTGTTGTCTCTCCTGTCTCCTCACTTCTTCTACCAAAAGAAGAAAGGCCAAGGTGCGCCTTCTACTCAGCACAGTTTCTATAAATAAATGCACAAGCTAAGCTACGGTAAGCTAAAAAAATATGCAAATCATTTCATAAATTGGCAGAGTTCGATGTACGACTAGCAAAACGTATTAACATGAGAAATGTTATTACTTACCCATTTTTATAAGCAAAATTATTCCAAGTGATTTGGGGAAGAGACACCCGAACACAAGCGTAGCTTTAGCTGCTCTGGCGCCGTATGTGTAAATTTGCGCTTTCGAAAATGCGCGCGTATAACGCGCCGCGTACGTAACGTCCAGTAATAGCTCCTGGTGTAAATTCGGCGTGAGAATCATGGAGATTGGCAATAAACATCCGCGTTTCTTTGTGTTTTTTATTGGAAATGATTAAGGACCCTAATATGGCCATAACAATGAATAATATAAATTATACAAGTATATGGTAACCGTAAATAGCTCCCCATCTCAGCAACAATCTAACGTCTGTGGTCGCTAGGGGAGCTATTTATAGTACTGGGTGTGATCCGCCAAAATAAGAGCGGTTGTTTCAAAATAAAAGTCTATGTAAAAAATGTACTTAAAACATGCCGCGAGGCAGAACAGGTGTATCTGTTTGGATACTGTCAATGTAGCAAACAAGCTAAGGCTAACGCTAAAAGGGGGGGAAACAACTTCAATCTTTACATTTGACTGACTCCAAGCAAATCCCTTTTATATATTTTTACTTTTTGGAGGCAAGGAGCACATGGCTTCGTTGATAAGAGCTATAATGGGAAAATGCCCTTGTTTTTGGAGACTAAACATGATGCAGCTGCTTAGAGGTAAGCTACATGCATTCATCCACATTTAGGAGCACAGTTAAATTGTAAATTATAAAGAAGGAAACTTCTGCCCTGATTGGTTCAAATTCCCTTCTCACTCAATCAATGAGCTGACGCAACAGTGGAGAGACTTATAATTAAGTTCATTGCACTCCACAATAGACATTTCCTGCTACCTGAAATAGTACATCAGCATTAAATTTGTTCCCCTTACTTTCTCCTTTTGCCACTGTCCATCCATCCATTTTCTTCCGCTTTATCCGGGGCCGGGTCGCGGGGGCAGCAGTCTCAGCAGAGATGCCCAGACTTCCCGATCCACGCACACCTCTTCCAGCTGTTCTGGGGGGACCCCGAGGCGACACCAGGCCAGCACGGAGACATAGTCCCACCAGCGTGTCCTGGGCCTTCCACGAGGCCTCCTCCCAATAGGACATGCCTGGAACACCTCCCGAGGGAGGCGACCATGGGCATCCGGAACAGATGCCCTAGCCACCTCAGCTGGCTCCTTTCGACGTGGAGGAGTAGCGGCTCGAATCCGAGCTCCTCCCGGGTAACTGAGCTCCTCACCCGATCTCGAAGGGTGCGCCCAGCCACCCTGCGAAGGAAACTCATTTCGGCCGCTTGTATTCGCGATCTTGTCCTTTCGGTCATTACCCAAATCTCATGACCATAGGTGAGGGTGGGAACGTAGATCGATCGGTAAATCGAGAGTTTTGCCGCTTGACTCAGCTCCCTCTTCACCACAACGGTCCGATACAGCGACCGCATCACTGCTGACGCCGCACCGATCCGTCTATCGATCTCACGCTCCATCCGTCCCTCACTCGTGAACACGACCCCGAGATACTTGAACTCCTCCACTTGAGGCAAGGACACCCCACCGACCTGAAGCGGGGAAGCCACCTTTTTCTGTGATTTTTTTTATTATTTTTTTTAAACAGCTCACCCGGCTGATTTTAATAATGTGATTATGCTTGATGATTTATGCATAAGAGCCAAGACATGCTTGGTGGTTTTGTATTAGTCTGGGAGACGCAAATCAATTGGATGTGCAATTGAGTAAACACACTGTATCCCTCGATCCCTTTCTTTGAAAGCATTAAGCACAAGTGTTGAAGTCAGGGATTACAATAGTTTGGCAGTAATATTCATAATGAGAGCTGGGGGTATAATAGCATCCTGAATATGTTTGCAAGAAGTTTAGTTTAGTTTAGTTTAGTTTAGTTTAGTTTATTTGAGCAATACACCTTGTGCTCAAAAGGAGTGGGCTGAAGCAAAAAGCTTATGAGCCCCCACCCCCAAGTGCAATAAAATGCAATAAAATAAAAAAGAACATTTCAAAACACTACAAAACATTACAAGCAGCTACATTCGTACAGACCAACTTACAAACTTACAAACTTACAATCTTACAAAAAATATATAATAATAATAATAAAATATATGAACTGTTTATATAATTAATTGTATAAAGTACAAAGGTACATTAATAGATAAAGGTAGATTGTATAAAGGTACATTAATAGATATTATAATCTGAGATCTTGATGCTTTCCAGTTGTCATTACCATTCTCAGTATAATTTTAATTTGGGTTTAATTATCATTATCATTATTATATATTTATTTAATTGAGTTAAATGTGAAGTATGATGTTCCTGCATAGTGTGGTGCATTAAAAGTATGATGTTCCTGCATAGTGTGGTGCATTAAAAGGCCAGAGAGTGAGCCAGTTGAAGAGGGCAGTAACTCCCCTTCAACAAACCCCCACACGGCTGCCCTAACAGCTGATTTTGTAGAATATGTTCCTATGCTGAGTGGTGCATTAAAAGACAAGGTTTTAAGCCCGTTGGGAGGATTCCTCTCAACAGATCCATAACCTGCCAACCTGCCAGTTGGCAGGTTGGCAGGTTATGGAATAACCAATGTTTGAAAACATTGCTTGCGCTAATTTGGTTATGAGATGCCCACTTTGTAACAACTGACAATGGATTGTTTTAACAAAACTGGGTAATACAACAAACTTATTTGTTAATCTCAAGAACCATCATCCCTCTGAACACAAAGACATCTTGCAAAAATGCTCGACATCTGCAGAGAGATGTAAAAGAATCCGGGCGCCAGAGCACCTCTCAGATCAAGTCCAGGGATTCACTCGGACAAAAAACTGACCAATGAGATGAAGAAAGTTTCTTTGTGGCTGAAAAACTCATGCCTTACTTTAAATTTAGATAAGACTGTTTCGATGTTTTTTACAAATCGTCATAAAATACAAAATTGCCCTAAGATTTTAATTGATGGACAAATCATTACAAATTCAGAGCAGGTAAAATATTTAGGTGTCCTATTGGAACCAAATTTAGGCTTTAAAAAGCACATAAAAAAGTTATCAAATACAATCACATTTAATATGGCACAATTCAGACATATTCGAAATTCCCTTACAATCGAGGCCTCAGGAGCCTATCTAAATGCAATGACTGTTCCACATTTTCTTTATTGTATGACAAGTTGGTCACAGGCTTGTAAATCTGCCCTCAGGCCACTTGAGTCATTACCGTATTTTTCGCACCATTAGGCGCACCTGATTATAAGGCGCATTATCAATGATGATGTTTATTTTCATAAATAAGGCGCACCGGAATACAAGGCGCATTCATTAATGCTGGTTTACCTGTAAACAAAGGCACGATGCAGTACACAGCCACAAATTGATACATAGGGCGCACCGGGATATAAGGCGCACTGTTCAAATTAAAGGCTTTTATGTGCGCCTTATAGTGCGAAAAATACGGTATATAAAACGTCTCTAAAGATACATGATAAAAAAGGCAGACGATTCCATCACTGTCATATCCTTGTAAAATACAACTTACTCAGCTTGGAAAATCTGATAAATCATACAAATCTGTGTCTGATGTATAAGATCCTCCATGACACCGCTGCTCCTCCACAAAAAACGTTTATCTCTCTGGGCTCTGAAACAACAACTCGAGCCACTAGATCTACAGTGCGAGGCGAATGTAGGATCCCAAAGCGCAAGACAGCATTTGGAAACTCTGCTTTTTCTTGTGTGGCCGTTCGTCAGTGGAATATGTTGCCTACAGAGCTGATAACAAGCACAAACCTTTACACGTTCTCACGCCTGGCAAAGAAATGGCTCCTGTCAAATCAATCTTGCATCCACATGTAACCGGATGTATGTCTGTATGTGTGTTCTGAGGTCTAGAAGAGTAGACCTGAGTAAATGAAAGGTGTGTATAAGAGTTTTTATCTGATTGTTGTGCATGTGAAGATTTGCTTTTACTATTATGAACTTGGTCAATGTAAATGCCATTATCCATGTGTGCATGATGTTTTTATGTATTTTACTATTACATCAGCCTGCCCAGGGACTACGGGTGGAAATTAGCTCTTGAGCTAAAACCTGGTATGATGCATCTCTCCCCTTGGGGTTAATGTTTATTGTACACTGTCCCTGTTTCTCTAAATAAATAAATAAAAAAAATAAAAAAAGGCTGGACACAACAACAAGAGAAGAGGCTAAGGTGAATTTAACAATAAAATTGGCTACAAACTCACGCTAACTTGTCTTTTTACTTTGGATCGCAGTAGCTGAAGGAAGCAGCATGGAGTGGATTAGCTGGACTTCTGACCGTGAAGTTTGAACTGTCTTTTATACTCTTTCATATAAATTTGCAGTTTATTAGTCTTTGTGTACCTATTAAGTTGTTAGCTTGTCAAAACTCTGTAGAGTCGTGGCCTTGTGAGGCTCTGCACCGCACACAAACTCTGGCTGTCTGCAAAAAAGAAAAGAAAAAACTCTTGCTGTCTGCTTCTGACATTCTTAAATGTTGGGTTGCGTTGGGTTGTGTCCCGACGCCTGTGTCCCGACGTCCCTGGAAGGAGTACTAGACAGTGCTCTGAATGCGGACTCCATTGTTCCACGGGTGGACTTCAACGCCCATGAGGGCAATGACAGTGAGACATGGATGGGGTGATTTGGAGGAAAAGTCTCCTCAATCTGAACACAAGTGGCGTTTTTTTATTGGACTTCTGTGCTAGTTACAGTTTGTCCATAACAAACATGTTCGCGCACAAGGGTGTGCATAAGTGCACATGGCAACAGGACACCAGAGGGCGATGATCTGTCATCTGATGTTCGACCATGTGTCTTGGACACTCAGGTGAAACAAGGGGCTGATCTGTCAACTGATCTGGTGGTGAGTTCGATCTGCAGGGCAAGCGTGGTGCAGCTCGATCAGTCACAGAGGCAAAAACTCTGGTCTGGGAGGAGTTCGGAAAGGACCTGGAGAAAGCATTCAACCGTGTTTCCCCCATGTTACACACATTTATTAGGAGAGTGATTCACATTTGCATTCCTTCTACAACTAATTCTGCATTCATATTTGTATTTTTTAACTGGACAATTCAGTGCTTCTTCAGCTTCTCTTCAGCTGTTCTCCAGCACAGGTAAAGGGCTCAGAGAGGAACCTGTTGCCATGGAAACTAAGGGGTGAAGGAAAGGTTTTTCACTTTTACACAACTTAATCTCTCAGCGAACGGCAAAGTGGGTAAGATGCAACCTGAGAGGAACACAAGCAAAGACATTTTATTTCTGTTTGTTCAGGAGGCATTTGTACAATTATAATCTATTTCTGAGTCATCTCAAAATCTTTTGAGCCTACTAAGGACATGTATACAAGGATAGCATCGATGTAATATAATTAAACATACCACAATCACAATCAAACAAGTGAGATTAATTGACCTCTTAATAAATGTGCTATAAGAAACATAGGGACTATATCATAGCTCATTGTTTGATGGGTTATGTTATTGTCAAGCATAAATAAAAGACAAAAAATGGTACTGAGAATGAAATGTGTACATACATGTATTAGCACATTGCATAGTGTGTGTTCATGCACTCTCAACCAAATAAATAAATGTGCAGTAAACTGTGCGATTGTAGATTTTGGCACACATTTTTATCGCATGGCAATTTTAAAGCCGATCTTTCAGTCTGTCCATGTCTCTGTCTTGTATGACTGAAAATTGCACGGTCGCAGGGTTTTCTGACATATTTGTCGTGACTGCACTGCACTGTGGCAGCGCTGGTCAAGCTGACTGACAACAGAATGGACACGGTAAAATGCCGCTGCAGGTGCCAGGAGGAGGGAGACACAGGACAGACAGAACGTGAGTGGTGAATAACTGCAACACACCGTTGATAATGTCTCTCTGAACATACATTTCACCACAGTCTGGTAAAGTTTAGTGGCTATCAGCTCTAATTTAAGCAGGGGTGGCACAGTGGCACAGCGTTTTGCGCTTGTGCTTAAAAGCTAGAAGGTTTGATCACCGGGTGCCAGGTGGGGCCTTTCTGTATGGAGTTTGCATGTCCTTCCCGTGTCTGCGTAGGTTTAGGTCGCATTTCCTGGTTCGAGTCAGGACTCGAGCATTATAGTAGTCTAACCTGCTTTAGACGAACACATTGATTTGTCTCTCTACATCTCGATGCAGTAAGTGTGCCGGAAAGACTCCCATGGCGTTGTTATGTACAGCAGTGGGCCTAAGACACCTTTGATTTTGACAGTGTTTTAAATTGCAAAAAGCTGCTGATGTTATTAATTTAATGTGGCTGTTTAAGTTCAGGTCCATTATTCAGGTCCATTATTTCCCCATAGATTTATCACTGGATTTGTGGTTTTAGAGAGAGACTGAAGATGACTAATTACACTTTGGTTCTTTGTTTCTGTGAGCCAAAGACAGTGTTTCAGTTTTGTCTGAGTTTAGATGGAGACAGCATACCATACACTGATCTGTCTGATGCAGTGACACAGCATGCCCATGTTCACCCACCGTCAGGGACACGTAGATCGAATGTCATCTGCATAATGATGAGGACACAGTAATTGCGTGTATTAGCTGATCTAATGGAAGCATGTACAGATTGAATAAAATGGTTTCCTAGGATCGCTAAGCTTAACAAAAATAATAAAACTGTTGAGCACAGTTGGAGGTTACTGTGTGGCGCGGCCAATAAACATTTTGCTGCCTAATTAATGTTTTGTTTATTCTTCATTCCTTTTTCATTAATATCCACATGATAATTTCTCCTGTTTATTTGCCAGCAGGAGCCTACTCCACTTATTATTGCGCATGACTTGTCCCTGAGTGCGTCGTGTCTAAACATTCACTATTCTTATTTTCGTTCCAAAGTAAACAACCCAAACCTAATTATTTATCCCTTTTGAGTTGGTCCCTTTTATTGCTGAATGTCATCAGACTTTTTAATTCTCTTCTCGGCTGCATATTCTTTGTGAAGATTCTGCTAAAGTGCAATTTATTTCCTTTGTGCTTGAAAATTGGTGCCGCTTTAAACGAGCAGCTTGATGTTTAGATTAAAGTGCCACTCCTTGTTTTGTCGCCCCATCAATTTACAATGAATACAAATCTTTAGAAAGAAGTCACATTTACCCATAGCGTTTGACTTAGCCTCTAGGTTGCTATATTCCATAAATCAATGCAGTGGCATTATAGCAGTCCATACAGTGGCATGGATCTGAAACCATACTGACAGCCTCAAGTCTTTTCTATTGAATTTTGCAGCTTCCAAAGACACTAAGGCAGACTTCATCATGTTGCTGATCTATGACCGGGCGCAAAGATAAATGGCACCGCAATGGAGGATACTGAGTGGCTCACGTCATGTAATCTAGACAGAGTATAAGGTGGGTTAAGGTATACATAGGTTTGTCGGGAGTAATAACCAATATAACTTTATTATGAATGCAAGGATTATTGACAATGCAGCAACTAATAGAATATGGCGTTGCATGTTGTGGTGGTTTTGTGCATCTATATGTTTTTGAGATATTTTAGTGGTGTTTTGTTGCGTTTTTGCTAGACATGATTTAGCTAAACTACCTTTTTTTAAATGTAAAAAGTGCTCCATGATAAGTTATTGTCCAGATTTACTAAATACTACAAGTTAAGAGACAGAAAAAGAGACTAAACAGGAGATATCTGAACCTGCAGTGTGGCTCATCCTCACAAGCCACTGTAGAGAACATTGCTCGTGAGATTGTTTTTCTCACTGTTTTTGGCTCAACAATGACCTTGACCGGGCCTGTTTGACCTGGCAGGGTTATCTCAGTGGGAGATACCACCAGTCCTGCCTCAGTCTCGATCAGTTACAGGTCCGACTAGGGGTGTCACGATTTCAATTTTTTGAGTCACGATTATTGTGAGAGAAAATATTGCGATTTTACGATTAAATTGACCGAATGAAAGGAAAGAACGGATATGTTTAGTTTTTGTCTTTAAAAAGCTTTTTATTACTTGAACTTGTAAACATTCACCGTTTCTAAAAATGAAAAATACTTTAAGATTGTTGTGCATTAAAATAAATACATTGGATAATACAAAACAATGTCAACTTTACTACTTTATAATGACCATAATTATCATCATAATTATTTTACTATATATTATTAGGCCACAAGCTGGGCTAGGTTTTATGTTCTTAAAGTTATGCTGTTGCTTAATTATTTGTCAGATGTTTTGAGGAAAAGAGAATGAAACGTGTTTACAAAATGACTAAGGAGTCTCTTTTGAACAGCTGATTTCCACATGTGCACGGTTTCACTTTCCTTTCTGCTAGCTGAAGCAGAGTGGAGCGCGTTAGCTTTTTGTTTACATCTTGAGCCAGTTGTGGCGGCTATTTCTGAAAATGTTGACAACTTTTTGGGGAATTCTGCAGTTCTTTACCTTGACCTGGACATTTACAGCGAAGGATTATCTCCAAGATTTTGTTTCATAGTGCATACTGTATGTATTTGATTTTGCATCAATGGATTGAGTGAAACTAAAATGTTTATTTTCTGCATTTGCATAGTAGAATTGTGAATAAGGCTGATTGAATTGAATTGAATTTATTTTTGTATGTCATTTTTGTGTGAGTCTACCTGTGTGATTTTAGCTTTTTCAGTTTGATCCATTTGTCGAAGAACGGTACGTTGATATGGTTAAGTCATACAGTCAGCAGCACCCATATTCGGACTACAATATATGAATATTTTCAGGAAAACAGAAACTCCATAATTTTCATTCATTTCAATGTACAATTTCTGAAATGGTCTCATTACCTTTCAAAATGGAAATGGATGTTTAGTTCCATTTCCATGTTGTACGTTGTTCTTTTCATAGAAAGAACTCAGCTCATTAGATGGTATGTTACCAGTATGAAATCACAAGCATCAACAAAGGCTCTCGAAAATATATTCCGTGGGTAATGTACTTTAGCTCAGCCAGCGTGTCTAAGTATTAACAAATGGCAATCATTCAGGTCACTCACACAAAACACACACTCACTCACACACATCCTTGTAATTCTATCTTAGTTAGGACACTCATAGACATAATGTATTACCCAGACCCTAACGCTGAACCCTAAACCCATAGCCCTAACCTTAATCGTAACCCTAACCCTAATCTAAACCCAATTCTAACCCTAACCCTAAAACCACATCGTGACCCTCAAACAGTCCTTCAAATAAGTGAGGACCACCCAAAATGTACTCACTTTCCAAAAATGTCCTCACTCTAACTCTGGTTAAAAACTCAAACTGGTCCTCTCAATGTCGTAATTACGAGAAAACACACACACACACACAGGCAAACACACACCTACATACGCTGTGTAGGTGGAGGGATGATAAATTGGTTATGAAACGTAGTCACGATGGACACACTGACGCCTATATGCTCTCTATTTCCAAGAGGCTTTCAATGACTTCTGAAGATTTGTACCTTATAAAAAATTGAGCTGTGCATAAAGAATTGTATGTAAAGCCCAACCAATGTTCATAATATCCATACCATTTTATTGTTTTTATCATGGTGCCTTGACAATTTTAAGACTTCAACTTTTTTTCCCCTTCCACTGTGCTGGGATATTTTCACTTGGTTCCAATCTGTTTTAGCTTGGGTGATTGGATAATTCAGAAAGACAGGATTTATTTATTTATTTATTTTCATTTCATTAATTCTTTCATTATCATTTCTTTCACCGATAATATTAAATTTAGAACAATTGCTTAGAAACCATACTTAATTAAAACAATAAAACATTTAAGAACCTACACATTTTCAAAACAAACAAATAAATGCTTTAGAATACAGTCCTTGAGTTCTAGGTGTGAGTACAGGTAAAAAGAAAGTAATTACACATGTAAGTACAGGTACTCTTACAAAGTGTCACAAGGGGGAACAATGTGTAACAAGGTAGTACAACAGCACAATAACTACGTGTAACCACGTGCCAAGATGCAGTAAAGGTTTTCAAAGAGCAATTAATGGTGCTGAGCTATCACATAGTTGTGGCAAAAAGGAATGTGGTATTATAAATTGTGCATTAATTTTAATGTTCCAAGACAACAGTATTACTGTTGTGAAAGTGACATGTGGTGGGCCTCACTGAAGAGAAAACTTTATCAAGCATCTCAGCATTAACCTGGACAAAACTGTCATTAAAAAACACACAGTAATGGTCAGAGACGGCCAGGTCGATAACAGAGGACACAGTAGTGGACAGGCCATACGTGATGACCAGGTCCAGACTGTGCCCTTTCTCGTGAGTTGGCTGCGTGACGTGTTGGGTGAAATCCATATAATTAAGAACATTTAAAAACTCAGCAGAAATTGGGTCTAAAATGTTGTCTATGTGTAGATTAAAATCACTGGTTAAAATTATTATATTAGGCAAGGCAAGTTTATTTGTAGAGCACAATTCATACACAAGGCAATTCAAAGTGCTTCACAGTTGCATAAAATTACAAGAAAACAGATCAAATCAATCATTAAAACATCAACATAAAAATTAATCAATTACAGTAAAAGGCAAGAGTGCAGATAAAATACTTTCAGTTTTCATATGCTCGGGTAAAAAGAGCTGTTTTCAGCCTGGATTTGAACATTGTCAGAGTTGAGGCCTGTCTCGCATCCTCATGAAGACTGTTCCAGATTTTAGCTGCATGAAACTGAAACGCAGCCTCACTGTGTTTATTATTTACTCTGGAACCACCAGGAGACCCCTCCCTGAAGTTCTCAGTGCCCGAGATGGTTCATACGGCTCTAACATGTCAGAGATGGACTTTGGTGCTAAAACATGAAACGACTTGTACACAAGCAGAGCTGTTTTAAATTCTATTCTCTGAGTGACAGGAAGCCAGTGCAGAGACCGGAGCACTGGACTAATATGGTCAAATTTCCTGGTTCTTGTCAGGACTCGAGCAGCAGCGTTCTGGATGTACTGCAGCTCTAACAGCTCGTTTAGAAAGGCCAGTGAGCGGCCGTCACAGTAGTCTAACCTGCTGGAGACAAATGCATGGATGAGTCTCTCTAAGTCTGGTTTTGACACTATTCCCCTGATCTTAGCAATGTTTTTCAGATGGTAAAAAGCTGATGATGTTATTGCTTTAATGTGGCTGTTTAAGTTCAGGTCTGAGTCCATGATTACTCCTAGATTTCTGATCTAACACGTTGTCTTTGTGTCTGTGAGCCAAAAACAATGATCTCAGTTTTGTCTGAGTTTAGTTGGAGAAAGTTGTTTTGCATCCACAAACTGATCTGTTCGATGCAGTGACAGAGAGTATCTACAGGCCCATGTTCACCTGCCGCCCGTCAGTGACACGTAGATCTGTGTGTCATCTGCGTAGTTGTGGTACGACACATTGTTGCTGTTTATTAGCTGACCCAATGGAAGCATGTACAAGTTGAATAAGAGGGGTCCCAAGATTGACCCCTGGGGGACTCCACAGGTCATTTCCATGACCTGTGGAGGAGGTAAAATTGACAGAAAGTCTGAGAATTCATTAATAAAAAGGGGACATCTTTTGGGCGGTAGATAGATAGTGACACATAAAATCGGGGGGGGGGGGGGGTTACTAAAAATAATTGCGTAGTGCTCGAAACTCGTGTATTAAACAAATCAAATCAAAATGCATGTACACTATAAGTACATGTGATATGATGACACAGTGGTTAGCGCTTTTGCTTCACAGCTAGAAGGTCCCGGGTTCAATTCCCAAGTCAGAAGGAGCATTTTTGTGCAGATGTGCATGTTTTTCCTGTGCCAAGATAGGTTTCCTCCCGTTTCCCCTACAACTACAAACAATAGGTTGCAGAAAGGCTCCATCTGACTTAGGAATAATAATTAAGCGTGATAATTTTTGGACACTTGTTCTTATTTTTCTCTGTTTATTCTTCTTTCTCTTTGTTACATGCAACAGTGTCTCACTTCAATTTACAGCCCATGCTCTCCTGTACCTACACATTAGTTACACTATACATGCACATTGATAACGTGGTAATTTTCCTTGTTGTGCTGTATGTTTTTCTGTTCACTCTTGTTTCTGCTTGTTACAGTCAACAGTGTCTCACTTCATTTTACAGCCTGTGCTCTCCTACACATTACAGTGTACATGCACATTGATATTGTGGTCATTTTCCTTGTTTTACTGTATTTTTTTCTCTGTTCACTCTTGTTTACAGGCAACTGTAACAATCAATAAAAATGCCTGGAGTCATGTCTTCACTTTCACAACAGTAAAACTGTTGTCCTGCAACATTAAAATTGATGCACAATACCACACTCCCTTTTGCCACAACTATGCGATAGCTCAGCACCATTAATTTCTCCGTTTCATTCATACTGTACTTACTTGGCTTGGCGGTTTTGTTGTGATTGTATGACAACATTTTTGAATGAAATAAATAAATGTAAAAAATGAAAATTAGTACCTTTACTACACCTTGACACGTAGTTACACGTTGTACTTACTTGTTACACATTGTTCCCCCTTGTTACACGTTGTAAGCGTACCTGTACTTACATGTGTAATTACGTTGTTGTTACCCGTACTTACACCTGGAACTCTAAAGCGTTACCGAATTTTTTTAAGTGGAGTAATGTATCAAACGCCTTATAGTCCCTTATATTAGTTTGCCCGCAGGCGAGTGGGCAGGTGCCACATAAAACAAGAGGTGACAGAGCTGATGGAAAGGAAAACAGCTGCCTATAAATAACCGCAGCGTATTCAGCGGGCCTTGTAAAAATTATGATGGAATACATTTGAACCCTGAATGCCTAGTAAAATACTGACAGAAATATGTGCTGCTAACTGACAATAATTGGTCCGTCTCTGTGTGCTTCGTTCTCTTTTACCGGGGAGGGGGTGAAGGTTGTACGCGAGGAGACGCAATGTCAGCATGGAGGGATTGCTCTCATTTACGTCATGTTGCATTTACAAAACTTCAGTAGCAAAGTAGGGTGGTCAAAAAGTTGTGTTCATGTCGTACTATTTGGGGATGTCAAAATGAATGGACAGTATAAGCGCCAATTTTAAGTGGATTGGGGTTTTACTATTTTTGAAGAAAAATTAAAACAAATGAGGGTTCATTGTTGACTGAGTGACTTTTACGAATGTTTAAAATTCAACCCTTGAACGTTAATAAAGATTTTGCAGGGCTTAATGTCCATTTTATAAGTGCAGCGAAAAGGCCACCTTCTTGATGCTTCATATATACAAATACAAGTCTCTGTAGCTCAGTCACAGACTCATGGATGTATCTGCACTTGCAGTGTGCGGTGTGTCCACACTTAGACCCGCTGCTATCACTTTATCACTTTAAACACTTAATACCACTTTAAATGCCAAAACATCTGTATATACAACCGCTGATGTTCATTGTCAAATTGTTGTTGTCTTAACATATGTCACTTTATTTTATCTTATTTATTTAATATTTTTTATTTTATGCATGCCCTTATAACCTTATAGTTTAACGTTCTTAGCTTATTTTTTATCTTAATTCTGTGTTATATGTTTTATGTCGCACGTTTTTACCAAGTAAAATTCCTAGTTTGTAAACCTTGTTCACAAACCTTGGCAATAAAACGAATTCTGATTCTGATTCTGATATGGATAAAAGGCAATTTCCTCAATATTTAACTACTGTGCGCACTTGATAGAGGTATAATCAATAAATTGTCGCCAACTATTTGACAATGAAAGGATTTCAGACTTTCAAGTTACTAAACCTCCAAACCTTTGTCATAAACAAGTCTGTTGCAATACAACCGACTCTACGCCCCGGCATTATATCGATCACAACTGTTATGCTACTATGTTTCCATTGTGTGGTACAGAGGTGAGACAGCGAGACGCAATGCTTTGTGTGTGTGTGTGTGTGTGTGTGTGTGTGTGTGTGTGTGTGTGTGTGTGTGTGTGTGTGCGTGGGAGCTGTCAGCCCTGCACTGAGCGACCTTGTATAAGTCAGCAGCACATATATCGCACTGTTGTGGAGCGCACTACAGGAGAAGTGCACTAAAGGAGAGGTGCAGAGCGAGCAAAAGCCCATAGACACCCTTTACAAAGACACATCATTGACACACATACCTGCTCACCCCGGGGCAGAGGACGTATTTTGTCATTGGTGCTTATCGGTGGATATAAACCAGTGACAAGAAATGTGCTGTAGCTGCTAGCAGAGGTTCGCCATAGCACTCAGCGATTATGTGCTTTCGACATTATCACGTAGTGCCCGCATGGCGCATCAGGATTGTCAAAAACGTATCATTTGGATGGGCGGGGTACGAGTCCCGGTCACATTCACTATGTTGTCTTTTAATTTTTACTTGCAATATCGTGAGAATGTATTTTATGTTTAAATGGGTTGCTATTGAATGCTATTTCAAAGTAAGAGAATACCAGCATTTTTTTCCTGCAGTTTTGTTGACTTTATATTGGAGTCAATAGCATGTGCCTCACCAGCAACAAACCTCGCCGCACGTCACTGGTGCAGCCCCTACAGACCAACGGCGTAAATAAAGCACGCATCAGTTTACATGCATTCGATTCGTCATAAAATCGATATGCCTATAGTTATTCCCCCAATTTTCAGGGTAAAGGATTCGGGAAATATTTAGGAGGATCCGGCAAAGATTTGATCTGATATAATGAAGTTTAATGAGAGTGTTCCGGCAAATGTTTTAGCCTGTTCCCTGAATCCATCACATCAGACCAAAATTGTTCCTGAAACAAATTACGCACTGCTATATACCCTAGACAACCAGCCACAACTGACCTAACAAAAAGCTTGAGCTGCTCTCACATGACTTTGACTTGAAAGTAATCATTTAATTTAAAGCTATCCTCTATGTTTCAATAAGTAATTACCTAAAGGCTTTCAAAACAAACAAAAAAAAACACAATAAGCTTGAACAATTGGCCAAACAACTCACATTGACAAATGATCTCCCCATTCCAATGGTTTATGAGTGAATGAAAATACATTATAACAGGAGTATCAGGATGTTAAACTTTATGTTCAATGACAATATCAGGTCAGTGCAATAGCCCTGGTCTTCCCTCATAATCTAAAACATACCAACAAACGAGAGACCTGTCAATGTTTTCTGTCCAGGCACTATTATGACACATCAAAAGTAAAAAATCTCGACTGTATAACCAATACCAAAATGGTGCTGTCATGTGGCTCAGTGGTTATGCTGCAACACATATGCATTGGGGCATTGCTATAGCGTCAACATTCTCATAATGTCACTAGCATTTCAGATATTTAGGTGGCCTATTTTCCTGACCTTAGAGAAGCTATACAAGATACATTTTCCGACCCAATAATGTGTCTCCAGCATAATGAGAGGTCCCGCTGTTGAATGTATGTGGAACTGCATGTGGAACATCTTGCTTCCTTCATGAAAGCAACCAATGAGAGCAGTGAGTCCCTTTGGTGATTAGTGCAATCGGCCAATCACGTCGCTCACTCAGAGCCTTGGCAACAACCTCCTCGAACAGCAGTGTGATGTGAGAGAGCGGCTGGGGCTGTGCATCTGTGCAGAGACCATGTGTTAGCTCTGAATGGTCTAAATCGGAGCCTGTGGTGAGTTCAGGGACTATGGGTTTATTATTAGCAGTAACAGTTATATCGGCAAATGCCAACCACTGACCAGCGCAAGACGTTCTATAATCAACATTGGCCGACACTGGCTCAGATTGACGAGTGCTTGTCTTACAATTGTTTTGGATCCGGACTGTCATGTCTTTGAGCAAGGCACTTCAATTAATATGTGAGTGAATGTTGGTGGTCAGAAAGCCTGTCAAGTGTAGGCAAGGCAAGGCAACTTTATTTATACCGCGCATTTCGAAGATATGCAAAATTACAATCAGGTTAAGTTAAGTCAAAGCACATAATAGAAACATCAAGACATTGGAAATACACGATGACTGGCCATTGACCGGGGGGAGGAGCTGAAGAAACTTGTTGAGGCAGACGCAGAACGACGGGGGCGTGGTTATGGAGGGGCTATGTGTGTGCGGTTATTTACAGTCTGAAAGTCAGTGTAATGCAAAATATGACCCTGAGAGCTCAGTCCTTATCAGGTTTAGCTCCGTGGCTTGGCCTTGAAGGGAAGTGTTGACGGCGTAGGAGAGATAAGCGGTCCAGCTGCTTCAAACCTCCTCTCTCAGGAGGAAGAGAATTATTCCAGAATAGTTCATAAATGTATAATGAATTAGCTTTTATTTGTCTCAGCGTTAGTTCAGTTCTCCAGAGCAGGTAGTTCCCTTCACAGTTCATCCCTTTTCCTCCCAAAATATAGTTCAACTATTGTCCATCTCCGCAGCGAGCTACTACATAAGTCAAGTCAAAAATGTTTGTAAAAAGGTCAAATCCAACTTGAATTGTTTTCGTTTTATCAGGAGGGATCTGTCCCATCAGGCCACCGTGTTATACATGCATACAATTATTTTTTCACATCTGTCCAACTGCGTCACATCATGGTCACAAACCTCCCCGTCCACACTCAAGCCGGTTGTTTCATTGTACAAACAGGCAGTCAAGGTATTTGACAGAAAACCTATGAGATGGCATCACTGTGACATCATCCAAAGACATAATCTTTTTACTTTCGAAAACTTTATACATTTTAGTATTCTGAAATTGGTCTTTAAATGTTTGAACAGTCATGTGTCGCCGCTGTTTTCCGCTCTCATTGTTCGGCGTCAGGACTCACGCAGACCCTCCACCAGAGCCTCGGTGAGTGGGGACTGTGTTTTCCCAAAATGTACAAAATCTTTTGGACAGTCCAGTTTCTCTTTTAATGGATCTAGACTATGGAACTCTCTGTCCACTGATTTAAAACTGCAGACTGACATGAACAGTTTTTACAGAGGTCTGAAACAATGGCTAAAGTCAAGTCAAAGCTGCTCACATGGTGACACTGTATGAAATGTACTGATGATGTGTATTGTTTACCTTTTTAAATATTTTAATGTGTACTGTATTGTATTGTGTTTTGTGAAATGTGTAGCCTCCCATGAGTGTTGCAAATTAGCCGTTTTGCTATAACACTAAAAAACAATGTATCCGGTTTGTCCAATGCAGTTGTTATGTCCATATCAAATAAACGAATAGTAATAATAACAGTCCATCGTTGTGCGTTACTTTCCGGTGTAATTCCATCACTCGGTCACTCCCTGCTCCAAAGTGCTTGTTAATTTTAACGGACAGCAGCATGGTCCGATTGCAAACTGCTGTCTTTCCAAATTTCCGATAATTCAGTCCATCCAATTAGCAGGTACCCTGTTATCAAGAGTCCAAATAAGTAAATATCTTTGGTGTCTCCGACCGACAGGACCGCTGGGCAAACGATCACAAACCGAGCTGTGAAAATCCGGTCAGGGAAGACGACCTCCTCCGTGGCCTCACTTTGTGAAAAAAACTTATCAATTGCGCTGAGATTCCAGTTAATCAGTTCCATAGTTTAGCGGTTCGGGAGGACAGCGAGCAGGTGGTCCAAGAGGAAAAGTAAAAGTCAGACAAGTGTAAGCCAATTATGATAATTGATTGACTGCGGAACTTTCCGCAGTCAATAATTGGTTTTCATGTTCTTTATCTTTTATTGATTGACTGCGGAACTTTCCGCAGTCAATAATTGGTTTTCATGTTCTTTATTATTATTCAACTTCCATCTTTTTCCTGATTTTCTGCAGCTTTCACAGCTTTCACAGTTTCAGCGATTTCCACAAGTTATACATCAAACGTTCCGCATGTTTGCAGGAATCCTGCTATTACTTTTGGGAATTCAGCGATTTCCGGTTTTTCCGCAATCAGCCGATATTCAACCGATTTTTCCCATTGACTTATAATGGGGCTTCCGCAAATTCATGGTTTTCAGCGATTTTTTCAACTTTTTCTGCAATTTCTGCAGTTTGTACATGTTCAGCTTCCACAACTTGTGAGTTTTCAGAAAAAATTTGAGTTCTGCGGTTTTCCAGTTTTTTTATACGGGCTTGGGAATTCTGCCATTAATTTGCATTGAGAATTCTGCCATTCATTTTAATAGGCCCATGCAATTTAATAGGACTTCAGGTCTTTCAGACATTTCAACAGTTTCAAGGATTCAACAGTTTCAAGGATTCAACAGTTTCAAGGACTTCATCAGTTTCAAGGATTCAGCAGTTTCAAGGATTCAACAGTTTCAAGGATTCAACAGTTTCAAGGACTTCAACAGTTTCAAGGATTCAACAGTTTCAAGGACTTCAACAGTTTCAAGGATTCAGCAGTTTCAAGGATTCAACAGTTTCAAGGACTTCAACAGTTTCAAGGATTCAACAGTTTCAAGGACTTCAACAGTTTCAAGGACTTCAACAGTTTCAAGGACTTCATCAGTTTCAAGGACTTCATCAGTTTCAAGGATTCAACAGTTTCAAGGATTCAACAGTTTCAAGGATTCAACAGTTTCAAGGACTTCATCAGTTTCAAGGACTTCATCAGTTTCAAGGATTCAACAGTTTCAAGGACTTCAACAGTTTCAAGGATTCAGTAGTTTCAAGGATTCAGCAGTTTCAAGGATTCAACAGTTTCAAGGTTTTCAGGAGTTTCAAGGACTTCAACAGTTTCAAGGATTCAGCAGTTTCAAGGATTCAGCAGTTTCAAGGATTCAGCAGTTTTAAGGATTCAACAGTTTCAAGTTTTCCAGGAGTTTCAAGGACTTCAGTGCAATAATGCAACCTAATAGGGTTTTTTACATGTAAACCAGTATAATGCAACTTAATAGGGATTTTTCCATGTAAACCAGTATAATGCAACTTAATAGGGGTTTTTACATGTAAACCAGTATACGGCAACCTAATAGGGATTTTACATGTAAACCAGTATAAACCAGTATAATGCAACTTAATAGGGATTTTTACATGTAAACCAGTATAATGCAACTTCATAGGGATTTTTACATGTAAACCAGTATAAACCAGTATAATGCAACCTAATAGGGTTTTTTACATGTAAACCAGTATAAACCAGTATAATGGAACCTAATAGGGTTTTTTACATGTAAACCAGTATAATGGAACCTAATAGGGTTTTTTCCATGTAAACCAGTATAAAGCAACCTAATAGGGATTTTTACATGTAAACCAGTATAATGCAACTTAATAGGGATTTTTCCATGTAAACCAGTATAATGCAACCTAATAGGGTTTTTTCCATGTAAACCAGTATAATGCAACTTAATAGGGATTTTTCCATGTAAACCAGTATAATGCAACTTAATAAGGGTTTTTACATGTAAACCAGTATAATGCAACTTAATAGGGGTTTTTACATGTAAACCAGTATAATGCAACTTAATAGGGGTTTTTACATGTAAACCAGTATAATGCAACTTAATAGGGATTTCTACATGTAAACCAGTATAAAGCAACTTAATAGGGATTTTTGCATTTAAAGCAGCATTTTGCAACAGTTTCAAGGATTTCAACAGTTTCAAGGATTTCAACAGTTTCAAGGACTTCAGCAGTTTCAAGGTTTCAACAGTTTCAAGGACTTGAACAGTTTCAAGGATTTCAACAGTTTCAAGGACTTCAACAGTTTCAAGGATTTAACAGTTTCAATGACTTCAACAGTTTCAATGATTTCAACAGTTTCAAGGACTTCAGCGGTTTCAAGGTTTCAACAGTTTCAAGGACTTCAGCAGTTTCAGAGATGTATCAAGTATTTTAACAGTTTCAAGGCCTTTTCAAGGATTTCAAGGATTTTTCAGCTAAATTCCACATTAGATCTGTTCCGCAGTCAATCGCAATGGCTTCAGCCATTGCAAGTTTCTAGTTATTATTATAGTATTTTTTTCCTGATTTTCAACAGCTTTCACATCTTTCACATTTTCAGCGATTTCCACAAGTTATACATCAAAACGTTCAGCATGTTGGCAAGAATTCTGCTATTACTTTTGGGAATTCAGCGATTTCCGGTTTAGCCGCAATTGGCCGATATTCAACCGATTTTTCCCATTGACTTATAATGGGGCTTCAACAAATTCATAGTTTTCAGCATTTTTTTCAACATTTTCAACAATTTCTGCAGTTTGTGCATGTTCAGCTTCCACAACTTGTCAGTTTTCAGAAAAAATTTGAGTTCTGCAGTTTTCCAGTTTTTTTCTACGGGCTTGGGAATTCTCCCATTACTTTGCATTGAGAATTCTGCCATGCATTTTAATAGGCCCATGCATTTTAATAGGACTTCAGGTCTTTCAGACATTTCAACAGTTTCAAGGACTTCAACAGTTTCAAGGTTTCAAGGATTTCAGCAGTTTCAAGGACTTCAACGGTTTCAATGATTCAACAGTTTCAAGGACTTCAACGGTTTCAAGGATTTCAGCAGTTTCAATGTTTCAACAGTTTCAAGGACTTCAGCAGTTTCAAGGATTCAACAGTTTCAAGGTTTCAACAGTTTCAAGGACTTCAGTGTAATCATGCAACTTAATAGGGGTTTTTACATGTAAACCAGTATAATGCAACTTAATGGGGTTTTTTACATGTAAACCAGTATAATGCAACTTAATGGGGTTTTTTACATGTAAACCAGTATAATGCAACTTAATGGGGTTTTTTACATGTAAACCAGTATAATGCAACTTAATAGGGGTTTTTCCATGTAAACCAGTATAATGCAACTTAATAGGGTTTTTTACATGTAAACCAGTATAATGCAACTTAATGGGGTTTTTTACATGTAAACCAGTATAATGCAACTTAATAGGGGTTTTTCCATGTAAACCAGTATAATGCAACTTAATAGGGTTTTTTACATGTAAACCAGTATAATGCAACTTAATAGGGTTTTTTACATGTAAACCAGTATAATGCAACTTAATGGGGTTTTTTACATGTAAACCAGTATAATGCAACTTAATAGGGGTTTTTCCATGTAAACCAGTATAATGCAACTTAATAGGGTTTTTTACATGTAAACCAGTATAATGCAACTTAATAGGGGTTTTTACATGTAAACCAGTATAATGCAACTTAATAGGGGTTTTTCCATGTAAACCAGTATAATGCAACTTAATAGGGTTTTTTACATGTAAACCAGTATAATGCAACTTAATAGGGGTTTTTACATGTAAACCAGTATAATGCAACTTAATAGGGGTTTTTACATGTAAACCAGTATAATGCAACTTAATAGGGGTTTTTACATGTAAACCAGTATAATGCAACTTAATAGGGGTTTTTTACATGTAAACCAGTATAATGCAACTTAATAGGGGTTTTTACATGTAAACCAGTATAATGCAACTTAATAGGGTTTTTTACATGTAAACCAGTATAATGCAACTTAATAGGGTTTTTTACATGTAAACCAGTATAATGCAACTTAATGGGGTATTTTACATGTAAACCAGTATAATGCAACTTAATAGGGGTTTTTACATGTAAACCAGTATAATGCAACTTAATAGGGTTTTTTACATGTAAACCAGTATAATGCAACTTAATAGGGTTTTTTACATGTAAACCAGTATAATGCAACTTAATGGGGTTTTTTACATGTAAACCAGTATAATGCAACTTAATAGGGGTTTTTACATGTAAACCAGTATAATGCAACTTAATAGGGGTTTTTACATGTAAACCAGTATAATGCAACTTAATAGGGGTTTTTACATGTAAACCAGTATAATGCAACTTAATAGGGGTTTTTACATGTAAACCAGTATAATGCAACTTAATAGGGGTTTTTACATGTAAACCAGTATAATGCAACTTAATGGGGTTTTTTACATGTAAACCAGTATAATGCAACTTAATGGGGTTTTTTACATGTAAACCAGTATAATGCAACTTAATAGGGGTTTTTCCATGTAAACCAGTATAATGCAACTTAATAGGGTTTTTTACATGTAAACCAGTATAATGCAACTTAATGGGGTTTTTTACATGTAAACCAGTATAATGCAACTTAATAGGGGTTTTTCCATGTAAACCAGTATAATGCAACTTAATAGGGTTTTTTACATGTAAACCAGTATAATGCAACTTAATAGGGTTTTTTACATGTAAACCAGTATAATGCAACTTAATGGGGTTTTTTACATGTAAACCAGTATAATGCAACTTAATAGGGGTTTTTCCATGTAAACCAGTATAATGCAACTTAATAGGGTTTTTTACATGTAAACCAGTATAATGCAACTTAATAGGGGTTTTTACATGTAAACCAGTATAATGCAACTTAATAGGGGTTTTTCCATGTAAACCAGTATAATGCAACTTAATAGGGTTTTTTACATGTAAACCAGTATAATGCAACTTAATAGGGGTTTTTACATGTAAACCAGTATAATGCAACTTAATAGGGGTTTTTACATGTAAACCAGTATAATGCAACTTAATAGGGGTTTTTACATGTAAACCAGTATAATGCAACTTAATAGGGGTTTTTACATGTAAACCAGTATAATGCAACTTAATAGGGGTTTTTACATGTAAACCAGTATAATGCAACTTAATAGGGTTTTTTACATGTAAACCAGTATAATGCAACTTAATAGGGTTTTTTACATGTAAACCAGTATAATGCAACTTAATGGGGTATTTTACATGTAAACCAGTATAATGCAACTTAATAGGGGTTTTTACATGTAAACCAGTATAATGCAACTTAATAGGGTTTTTTACATGTAAACCAGTATAATGCAACTTAATAGGGTTTTTTACATGTAAACCAGTATAATGCAACTTAATGGGGTTTTTTACATGTAAACCAGTATAATGCAACTTAATAGGGGTTTTTACATGTAAACCAGTATAATGCAACTTAATAGGGGTTTTTACATGTAAACCAGTATAATGCAACTTAATAGGGGTTTTTACATGTAAACCAGTATAATGCAACTTAATAGGGGTTTTTACATGTAAACCAGTATAATGCAACTTAATAGGGGTTTTTACATGTAAACCAGTATAATGCAACTTAATAGGGTTTTTTACATGTAAACCAGTATAATGCAACTTAATAGGGGTTTTTACATGTAAACCAGTATAATGCAACTTAATAGGGGTTTTTACATGTAAACCAGTATAATGCAACAGTTTCAAGGACTTCAACAGTTTCAAGGATTTCAACAGTTTCAAGGACTTCAACAGTTTCAAGGATTTAACAGTTTCAATGACTTCAACAGTTTCAAGGATTTCAACAGTTTCAAGGACTTCAACAATTTCAAGGTTTCAACAGTTTCAAGGACTTCAGGAGTTTCAAATATCGATCAAGTATTTTAACAGTTTCAAAGCCTTTTCAAGGATTTCAAGGATTTTTCAGCTAAATTCCACATTAGATCTGTTCCGCAGTCAATCGCAATGGCTTCAGCCATTGCAAGTTTCTAGTTATTCATGTTATTATAGAAAATAACTATTTTATGTATTACCACTTGTAGCAACATGTTTTTTTTTCTTTTTCTTTTATATGAATACTGGTGTGCATTTTTTCCCATTTCAGCCTCACGCCAAAGTTCAGCCATACATCATATAGGGCAAATGAAATATAAGATGTACTGAATAAATGATGGATTGTATTATTCCAAATTAAACTTTAATTGCAATTTGAAAAGACTGCATGACTTGAATCTAAACTCATCATATTATAGCAGATAATGGGGAACGGTTTTATTAAATAATGGTGGCGACGGTGGCGCAGATGGTAGAGCGGGTCTTCTCATGATCGGAAGGTCGTGGGTTCGAATCCAGCCTCCTGAAGGTGCACATTGTCGTTGTGTCCTTGGGCAAGACACTTCACCCTCCTTGCCTCCAGTGTCTGCGTACACTGGTGTGTGAATGGGCTCCATAATTTCATGATAATGTTCTCCTACTCTGAGCTAGGTGTGCTTCTGCATGAATAGGATTGAGTGGGAAATTCGCCTTGGCTGGTTCAGGTGGAAATTGATTGCACGATGAAACTGGAGTAGAACCAGATCTCATCTAAAAAACAGAGTTGCTTTACAGTAGAGATGATGAAATACATGGGAAAACAAGGCCCACCTTTTTACTACCCATGTCACGAGGCCCTATTGGCTCATAGCTACCCACTGGATAGAGTTTGTGCCTTTAGGGATAGTGCCTCAATGCTTAAAGATAGAAAGGATGTCATTGCACGCTGTGTGGTAATCCCTAACACAGAACCATACAAATCAGCGTATTCTTCAAACCATTTTAAACTCCAGTGAGCAGCTGTTGAGGGGTGAAACAAAGCGATGCAGTGGCAGCTGAGGCAGAGTGTACGGCTTTGTCATAACCATAAGCTGCATGTAAAAAGACATACATTTGCCTTTCACTCTCCACAAACTCGCCTGATATAAATTGGTATAGCCAAATGCCAAATGTTTTATGGATTACAACAGAAAACCTGTGATTTGATAGCAAGATACATACTTGCCAACATTGGGTTGTGAAAAATAGGGAGATTTAATTTTCATCGGTGTATCGTGCCAGGTGTGTTTGTAATTATTGATGTCATTTCATACTTTGTATTTTCCTGATGAAGGAAACTTGTGCTGGGAAATATTGTTTCTTTGATATTCCATATTATTCTGTTTAAATGAGCAGAGTGCCAGAAGTAGGAAGACCAGTTAAGAATGAAAAGTAGGACACTTGAGCTCAAAAGTGAGAACAAAAAACCTATGGAAAATAGGCTATAAATATTTAAAACAATCTTCGATTAAAATACTTTTGCAAAATAGGAACAGAAAATATTATATGCCTAAATTAGACTTTACATGTTATCATCTAATGATTATAAGGTCTACACGCCTTTATGCTTTTTTATATATATATATATATATATATATATATATATATATATATAATTTAGTCAAATGTGGCGTGAGTAATGTTTCCATGGTAACACTGAGTGGAGAAGCTGACCGACTCACTCTCTCATTCCCTCGTGCTAAACAAGCACAAAAATAAACAGACCTGTCTCTTCCCCTCGAGAGTCAGTGTGTGCACGGCAGCACGGCTGTGTGTGCACTGACAGCGATGACAGAAAGGCAAAGGAGTGATTCTTCTCAAGGATAGGGTTGCCAGATCATGCAAATATATCCCCCACATTCTTACTTGTTTCCTTTACTATAAAATCGGGAGATTAGCGGGAGAAATGAGCATCGCGAGAGATAGGGTTAAAAATCGGGAGTCTCCTGCGCGAATCGGGAGAGTTGGCAAGTATGCAAGATATTCAAAGGTATCAATACAATACAGAGCTGTAACTCTCTTTTTTTGAGCTACTTCCTATTGAATTAGTTGTTTATGTGCTGCCCACTTTTCCAGTAATTCGTAAGTCACATAAAATAAAAAAAAATAAAAAACTGAATTGGCAAGAACTACACTACACAGACACTACACGCTACAATCGCCATGAACCCATTATCACTGCACCCATTGGGGAAAAAAACATGTTTGATTTTGGGCCGTTTGTTCTGCTTGTATTATGATCATTTTCATTCAGAGATGTTGTACTTTCAACACTTTCTGTTTATTTTGTTGTTTAAGAACTATTACTATTGATATAAAATTAACATATGCAATTTAAAACAATGCATCTGGTTTGTCCAATGTCTTGTGACCTGCATCGGGACTACAGATGTAAATTAGCGGTTTTGCTGTAATCTGGCACATTTACAATTTGTGTAAAACTTGTATATGATTGTTCATTAATGTGTGTTGTCCCGATCAAATAAATAAATAAATGTTATTGCTATGTTTATAATGAATTGATGAATAAATTACAGGCCGTTGCATCAGAGCGGCAAGATTTGGGGTGGCTTTTCAAGTATGATTTACATAGATACAGTTGCGCCCTCAAAACCTCCCTTCATATCTTGAAGTGCAGAGTGTTTGCCGTGTAACATAGTGATGTCATCAGACCTCAGTGTTAGAGAATATAATTCAATTGCAATAAACCATCTCACTTTGGCTGTTAGGCGCTGAGTGTTTCAGCTTGGTTATGAAGCATATCCAAAGTTACTCTTCATGTGAAAGTATTGCCAGAGTTGAATGTTCAGACTAGCACAACATCTTGAGTTCATGTCACCAGGTTCCTTCTCCCGTATAATAAGCATAATTACTCAATAAGCTGGAAAAAATATTAGTATTAGAGGGGTGGCTGTGGACTGGTTAAAAAGTTATCTAACGGGACACAGTTAGTAAAACTGGCTCAGCAAATATAAGTTACTTTTGGCATTGCTTGTCGGGACCCCCAGGGGTCAGTGTTGGGGCCGAAACTGTTCAATGTATATATTTTTTATGTATCCCAAACTCTAAAACTCATACTCTGTGCAGAGGACACAAATATATTCTACAGTAGTGATCATTATAAACAGCAAATATTAGGAAAACTAAAGCAATGTTGTTTGGTTGTCTAAAAATAATTTCTGAACTGCAAATACCTATTGTCTGGGGAACCCCACGTCAGACATATAAAAACTAAAATCTCCAAAAAAAAACTCTATTATAAATAAAGCAACACCTATTGTGTTGAAGTGTGGGGAAACACTTACCAGAACACAATTAACCCTTTGATCATCTTACAGAAATGAGCGGTGCGGATCATTCACAAGGTTGGTTTTCTAGATCACACTTGTTTATTCAGTCAAAGTTGCTAAAAATGTAAGGCTCTTTAAATTATTATACGTCAAAATTCCTAGATAAAGTGTTCAATACATTATTACCGACTAATGTGCAATGTTTTTATGCGGATCAAACTAGATATACAACTCAGGCAATGCCAAACTATCCACAGATTTAAACAGATTTAAACTGTGTATAGTCACCAGACCCGATGTAAACATCGGGTCTGGTGACTATAAAGAGAGAGTGGTTCTGAAATTTATAGTCATATTTGCCTACTAGTGTTGATGTCAGCTTTTGTTTCCATACCATTGTCTGTATTTTGTGTATTACCAGTGTTGGTACATGTTGCCGCACCATTGTTGGTACAAAATGAAGATGTAACAGGGAAGATCAGTGTAAATATTAATGTGAAATACGTTTCCCTCTTCCCACGAAATTAATGTCTTTTTTTTATGCCTGAGATAGATAGATTAAAATAAAATAAAATACATTTGCTTAAATTTGTGTGGTTTAGAAAAAAAATGTTTTAACTTGATTGATTAATGTCTAGCTTATTCGCCCCATGAGATTTGTGGGGCAAACTCTTTGTGACATAAGATTATGGAACACCAAAGAAAATAAATATTAATAATATTAAATATTTAGCTGAAGGTGTGGTCGCGTGGTTGAGGTGAGAGCTGACAGAGGGAACCCTGTTATCTGTTTCTGTGTCAGAGGTGCTCCTCCGGCTCTGACTTACTCACAGAGATAAAACAGCACCTCCCACATCTGCACACAGCTGCACATACAATGGAATGAAGATGAATAAATATTATTTACCAATGAGATCATGTAAAATAAGCTAATGCAAAAATGACTGAAACTGCAAGAATAAGAGAGTATGAGTTAGGATATTACATGCGAGCTATCAGCTGGTTTATCGTTACAGAATATAAATTTTACATTTTAAGCTGTAAACTAAACAAAGGTTCTTCAAACACAGAATTTAGCTGTGTTAAATATGTACAATAACATACATTGTTTCTTTGATAAATTAGCTGGATTTTAATTGATCAAAATCACAAGCTAAACTCTATGTACAATTTAGCACAACAAATGCGTCTTTTTATCAGATACCCATACACACTTTTTTTTATATAACAAATCAATATACAGCTTAATGTTTTGTATGTTATTAACCTCTTAACCCCAACTTAACCGAGCAAATTTTTTTGCTTTACCCAAATCTAAAAGCTTCTTGAAAAAAGCGTCAAAACGGTGACAAAAACATGCCAGAAAAGTAACAATAACACAATTTACAAACTAAAAAAAAAAGAGACAAAAACGTGATGAAAACACGTCAACAACAAGACAAAAAAACTACGAAAACACATTTAAAAAAAACTACGAAAACTCTACAGAAACGCTTAAAAAATGTGACATAAACGCAGCGACAACGCAACAAAAAGGTTCTGATCAGTTTTGTAGGTCTTAGCTTTCAAATGAGGCGTTACTCTGTAGGCTGTAAACTCTCCAGTCGAGAAGCTTTTAGATTTGGGTTATGCCAGCTTGGAGAAAGTGCACTTGGTTCAGGTGGGGGTTAAGAGGTTAAACACTTTTCTTTTTGAATAACCGTGACATTTTACCCATGTGCCATTGTTCCTGTAAAAAGCAGTCCATGACAGGAAAGAGTTGCCCATCGCTGCCTCGGATCACGCACAGGCCGGCACAATGGCAGATATTTGGAGTTCAATCAGAGAGGAGGAGGTGGAGGAGGAGGAGAGCGCTTTGTTGGCACTGTCCAATTGCGTGTCTGTGCGTGATTGTGTGTGTGTGTGTACGATTGTGAGTGTAGCTACAGTAGGCTACATGAGTCACACTGAGGGGGCCTGATACATCTGCGCCCAGCACGACAAATGTGTACCGCTTGACTTCGTTTCAAGTCTACAACCACAATCCATATGGTCCCCGCTTTTTTTGTACAGCTTTCTGAATTAGATAAACCCAGACTTTAATGTCAGTATGTACCAGGACAAATAGAAGGCATGACAGATGGTAATAATTAAAAAAGCAGTAATACTGTTCAGTTATTAAGAAAGAAAAATCTGTCACATTACCATGTACCTAGCATCAATTGGTGACCCCTGGTGAAAAAGAGTGAAGCAAAATGAAAGAAAGACTATCAATAGGTAAGAGAAAGAGTTGTGTATTTCCGTGAATGTTTTCAAGATTCGGTTTACAGTGCATATTTTAAACAGCTCCGTTCACATTTGAGAAAAGACTGAACTATTAACTGCTAAACTAAAACAATGCACCTCTTGTAAAACACAGGGACAGCAGCTTTTATGCATAATTCCTTCTTATGAAGACAAATTCTTTTGTGGTTTACAGAGGACATAAATAATTGCCGTCTTTGTGGTTTTGCTATTTCCAACCATTCAAATTGCAATCAAAAGAACAGGCATTTAAAGAAGGCATATGATTTGAACAATTATAATAACAGTAATAATAACAACTAATTTCTTCTTAGTTACCCCTGGAGTCGTTCATTTATACTCCGTGCTCCCCCTACCTCATTTGTACAAAGCAGTGCTAGGCATTTTAATGTTTTAATGTAAGGTTCTGTGATAAGCATAAACAAAGCTTCCCTTGTGCTGTAACAGATTTAATTTGTTTTAATAAAACAGTGTTAGAGGCCAATATGCATCAAATGTTGACCACCATTCACCAAAACATCCATTGAAAATCACGTAAGTAAACAACAACAGTGATCGCTCGTGTAATAAGTGATATTTCTTTGAAATAGTTCATATCGAAATTGTTCTCAGTTTAACCTTTTTTATTCTGAGGTAATTCCCAGTATCTTCAGCTATTTGCTCAAGTACCCCGTAAACCGTGGTGGGGAAACACTGATCAATAAATACTTATGACATTAAAGTTGTACATCGGGCAGATTTGGAGCGCCTCTTTTTGAAACAGTCATTCTTAGTTTGTCAGCAGGTTTCGAATTACGTGCAGATTTAAGAGCAGTCCTGACACTTATTAGATTTGTGGGATATAGACCACACATAATTGTTAGTGCATTTGTCATTTAATCTGTAAATTTTAGGTCAACGTTGCTCCTTTAAAGCTGTTCATCCACTGCTCTGTGGTAGCAGTATATTTTTAAAGTAATGTCACAAGGCGATCAGACAGGTTTGAATATAAAATAAACCTTTGGATGTGTGATGTAACCCAGCCCTCAGAAGTCTGACATAATCAAATCAGATCAGACACGACTACTGTCAAATGTGGACTGCAGCTCAATGGTGAACAACTGCCCCCTTCTGGTGAGAGAGAAAACCACCTCGATAATATCAGTTGCGATGAAGAATAAAACAATGAGCATGATTATTTTGCTGTGAGGATGTCTATTTGTCTATCTGCCACACAAAACACAACATGAGAATAACAATTGCAGAGGAGTGTTCCATATACTATCAAAAGTTAAAAATAAAGAAATAATAGTCATTTAGGTTATGTTGAGTTGACCAAGGAGCGCTCTGAGTTCCTCTGGTCTGAAGCCCAAGCGTCTCTTAACACAAATATCTTAGTTAGTTTGTTTATTTGAGCAATTTACAAACATAGATTACATGGTTGCATCATTGCACTGTAATAAAAACTCAAAAGGAATAAGCCGAAGCAAGAAAGCTTATAAGTGCCTACCCGCCATTCAAAGTAATTACTTTCATGCATTTCAGAATAACCCAAGAAATACAACACATAATTGTAAGTCCTTTCAAAAGAAAAGGTCCATCATAAAACTGAGAATATACATAACTGAAACGCATGTGTCCAGCTGCAGGTAAACCCCAATAGGGGTAATAATAACGGTGATACAAGCAGCATCTCGTGTTTTCATACGATATAACACTTAACATTACAAATTCCTGAGTAACCCAGGCACCTGCACATCAGAAGCGTGCATGTCCCTGTTTAGGTACAAGCAATTAGTGAATGACAAGTTTAATTTCCCATGCATAGGCACACACACGACCCTGTGGGTGTGCCCATCTATGAATCACAATTATGTCCTTTCAACATTTACAATTGTCCGCATTAACCTTATAGCAGCATTGATGAAGATCAGCATTCAGAAGAAAATCATATGAGGTTTACAAGACTTCCAAAGTAAGAAGACATAGCACGAAAATAGAAATGTATGCGGTTTACCAATATATATAAACATTTATTTTTATTTCCTATTTTCCCTTTTTTTTTTTTTTTTCTCTTTCCCATTCCTATCTAACCAATGTATCTATTATTAGCAACTAACTAATTGTATATTCAAGACATGTTTGTGGCTGGGGTTCAATCATTTCAGACAGCTATTTGGGCAGTTGCATGTTTTGAATATAAAATGTTTGGTTTGTCAACAAAAAAACTAAAAAAGTGCTTTCATACTGTTTGACAGGGACATATTCACAGAGAGGAGAGATGTAACTTATTGTGTAGATATTAGTTGTTGCTTGCAAGACTGTAGTCATTGTCTGACTCTATAGTTCCCATCCATTGTGCCACGCTCACACTCATGCATTCTTCCTGCGCCACTGCACTGTGTATTATTAAAATGTTTGTGTTGTTTGTCTTTAGGGTGGATATAATTGGTTTCATACTTGTGGTTCTTAAAAATCACTTTCCTCTGTAACATCTGTAAAAATCCACTTCTGAAGGTCAGATATGCTTGCAAATCAAGTAATCCATTAGGGCACCTTCCCCTGCAGGCTAAGGGAGAATGTGGGCCTCAGCTTTGCCCTGGGCCATATATGTCATAATAAACAGAGTCGAGTGTGGCCAAGTGACCACTGGTTTATGGCTTAATATTCTATTCTGCTTCTGGGACTAAACACCTCTATCTCACTCTTGTAAAATATCTTAGACTTAATGTTATCTGATTGAGTCCGCTTTAAAAGAGCTCTAGATGAAATTAAACTAAAAATAAAATACAGTTTAATGTATTTGCTGAAGGGAATGAAGTTTACAGTACAATATCCAAAAATATTCATAAGGCTGTATTACTACTACTACTACTACAAGGCTACTATTTTATTAGTTTGACTTATCGAAATAACTGTGCAGATTTCACTCTTTGTTTCAGTCGTATATTGCAAACTCACTTTTAAGAATCACAAATAGTAGAAAGCCAAAACTATCGGACCACGGTCGATCAAAGGACGAGGAGGATAATTAGATGAGGCTAAATCATCTTTTTAATGTGTTCCCTAATTGCAGCTTTTCAGCCACAACAAATCCCTCAGTGTATTTAAAAAAAAAACAGATAATGCTCATTTGGTGACAACGTGCTGCTAATATCCCAATTAATTTTTCTTTCTTTTTTTCACAGCTTGAATACACAGCGCTCTATAGTTAGTATCTGAGTGTGGGAGGAAGGGGTGCAGAGTGAGAGGGAAGGGTGTACTGTCGCCATTAGATGCTTGGTTAGAAATGGGCTGCTCTATACAGGATGTTCCACACTAACAACTGTCCAGATGCTACAAGCTAAAGAGGGAATAAACACATTAGCCTTGTGCCGGAAAAGCAACAATAACACAATGAAAAAGTAACAAAAAAAGACCACAAAAGAACCTCAAAAAAAGTACAGGAAAAGCGACAGCAATAAAAAAAAAAACCCTAACGAGTTACGATCAGTTTTGTGGGTCTTAGCTTTCAAATGAGGCATTACACTGGCCTTTAGGCTGTGAGCTGTTTTGGGTAAAGCGGAACTGGAGAAAATGCAGGGGTTAAGAGATTAAAATCCATCGGACTGAAGGACAGCTTCCTCCACCAGGCCTGTCAGAAGGTTAGCGAATGAGCTGTATCTGCCTGCTCCTCTTTGCTATCTGGCCCTATGTCCAAAACATGAACCTAACCTGACCCTTCTATTCTAATCTTATCCAAATTTGCTTTCATTCTCATAACCTCAACATTGCCAGACCTGCAGTGCTATTGCTTCATTGTGCCTTTTCCGTAATGCCGCCGTCTCCAACTGCACAACATATCTGATCCTACTTCTTTCCTTTCAGTCTCCCTCTTCTAAACAACCAAATGTAAGATAAATGTAAACACATTTCCATATCAATATTATACATCTGCCATCTGCTGCAGAAGTGTTCTGCATGAAAAAAGGATTTGCTTTTTCAAATAGTTTCCTTTGTTGATCTGATCTCCTCTGCACACTCCCATGTGTCAGAAATGTTGGCACATAAACACACTAAATGCCTGTCATTGTTTTGGATGCATAAGTTAAACAAATTATGTATTAAAGTCTCATCAGATTATGCATGATCCTTGTGTTGGGGAGACGGTGGCTATTTGTCACACGGGGTAATTTGTTACATTGCTTTCCTTTTGTTAGTGCCATAAACAAATAACACTGATCTGAAAGACGGAGAGATTAGCTTTGATTTGAGACGATTTTAGAGCTAACATGCTAAAGCCGTTTGTTAGCTAGCTTACATTGTTGGTAAAGTGGACACTCAGTTGTCACAAAAACTGAGGGTTTATTTGTCACATGGCGTATAAATAGTGGGACTTTTGTTTTGTTTTTGTGTCTAATTTTTTTCTGTTGACTTTATTTTTACATTAGCTTTTATAAAGGCTTAATGTGTGGGGAATTTTTGTGAATTTGTACATTTTACACCAAAAACATCAACAGTTAGTTCAAATCAGTGTTATGAACACATCTGGCATTGCAACTATTTTAAAGAGTATTTTGCCCTTTTCTCTCAAATAGCAAAAAAAGGTGTATAAAATGAAAACATGAAAAACTCCATTAAAAACAATAGTGACAACTAACCCCACACATTGTGACAACTTTCCGCGCATATGGGGCACATTGAATTCATTTATATATAGATGTTTGTGGGTTGGCCTCTGCAAAGAAAACAAAAGTAAGTTTGCTTTTTTTTTTTTATCCGCAGTGTTTATTATTACATTGTTACACATTAAATAATGTACTGCTCACAGTAAGTTAACAATATTGATCAAGGTTCTACAGGAATAAGCAGCTTACACTTAACCACATGTGGTGTGAATTCAGCCACGTGTTTTACAAATGTGAACTTAAAATCTCACTATGTAAATGCCAAGTGCTGCCAAAACAAAGTACAAAGGTAAAAAAAAAAGGTCACCGTGAAGAGGATAAACATACAATATGTACATCACCACAGTTTGCGCAGTTACATTTAAAATTGTACTCCACCAAAAACTACTTCTTGGTTGCCTTTTTCTATAAATTTCATTGACGGAAATTATTATTTGTGCTGCCTGCAATTTAATTTTTTAAAGAACTATTTACATCAATTGTTTAGCACCCAAAATAATTAGTTTAAGGCAGATCAATCTGCAACAGCTCATGTAAGCTTCATAAATATGTTACTAAAGACATAAAAATAAAATAAAAACATTTTAAAATTCTCCCACATCAACCCTCTTGTCCCTGAACTTGCTTCTAGCCTTGGTCCGAGCTTTGAATGCAGCAGAGTTGTGGAGATGCTAGTACAAATAGATGAACAACATTAGTGAATGTTACTCAATGTGGAGAAACAAAGCCATGTCCCTGACTTACCCTTTCGAAGCGAGAGATTTTCATGGCCTTCATTGTCGCGGAATCAACCAACATCGGCGGTCCCAATTCAAATACGTCACGAATAAATTCATTTGCCTGGAAAAATATATGTTTTGGGGTTAGAATCACTTGCATTAAAAAACAATGAAGGTTAGCACAATGTTAAAAGTTGACATTGATAACTTTTAAGCTCCCTCTAGTTTAAAGCAAAGATAATTTTGTTCAATATTTATAAAAAAGTTTTTTTTTAAACTGGCAAAGGAGCAGCATAGAGATAAGAAAACCAACCTGTAGATGGTAGTTCATTCCAGAGCCCACAAACTCTCTGAAGGTGTCATAGGTTCTCTTTCTGACCCAGCTATCAATGGTCATACGCTCTGTCCCAAAACGAATGGTTTCCACCTGAAAGTCCCCCTCCTGAAATACAGGGTGAAATGCAACAGGTCAGTTTATAGTGCGCTGTAAATATCAAACCTGGCTGAACAATAGCAGGCCTCACCTCAACAGCTTTTAGCACATCCCTGAATACAGAGCGCTGCTTTCTCTTATCATTTTTGGCTCTGTGCTTGTTGCAGTCGGTGGCCAAAGCGGACAGTTTATCACACAGGTCATTGTAGTTATCGATCTCAAAATCCTGCAAGGAAAAAATGATGTATAAAATGTATCATCAATCATCATACAAGCAATAACAAAGATTACACCTACAAAAAGCACTTACAGCGTCCATGTCTCGGGCCAATTCAAAAAGCAAAGCAATGGTCTCCCCTGCTGCAATCCTCATGTTGACATCCTCACTCTCCAATAGTCCAGGTAGTTTGGGCATGTGTCTGAAAAATCAAAGGCTCAAATTCAAATGAGTATTCCCATAGTAGGAAATCTAACATGCACAATGTCATACTTCCGGAGGACTTCCTGGAGTTGGCTGCCCGAGCAAATGGTGAGTAGTAGGGCCCATGACAGCAGAGCATTTGTGTGGAGTTGGCTTGTCTGGGGATTTACTGAAGGAAAGGTACCATCGCCCTTCGCATACGAGCGGGAGAACAGGCTCTCGAAGCACTCCATTGTGGCAAACACATCCTAAAGCAAAACCAAGGTTTCAAAAGGTCGCGCTCAAAACCATCAAAAACAAGCGCTGATGACAAGTTTGATTTTTATCGTTACTGTCTTGCAAAGCACACAAATTACTGACCTCAAATTGCCCTAAGCCCAGAAGTGCCAACCACAAACTAAACTAAAGAGCTGGAACTTACCAAAATGTCATCTTCTGCGACTAAAGTACAGAGCCCCAAGCTTGTTGCTACCTGTTAAATAAAATACAAATCAATCATTAAGGTTTATACTTATACATCATTCATTTTCTATTGAAAGTATTGCAATTGCTCTGCCTGTTTAGCAAGACGATCAGGTACTCACAGCCTGCCTGGCCTGGACACTGGCTGATCCATCTGCCAAGATGTTTTTGAAGACAGGTTTAAGGGTTTTCAACACCTCCTCACTCTCGATGCCGGAGCCTAGCTGGATACAGAGAAGGCATGCTAAAGAAGCCGCTGCCCGCTGCTCCTCACCTTTTCCTGTGGACCACAGAAAAGACATTTATTTTTCCACGATACACTTCCGATCGGTGTACTTTTTAGGACTAGATTTGCTGTGGGCAGTTAAATGTCGTCTTTAAGCAGTTTTTCATTATTAGCCAGTAATTTGAGCATGTACCTTTTTTGAGGCATCGCTCAATACTGTCTGAAATGGTCATTCTTCTCTCCGAGATAAACTCGTACAAAATCCGGTTAGCCATAGCAGTCTTCAACCCGTCCAGCGCCCCCTGTCTGGTCTTTGCACTAAAGCAAAAAAACACAAATTGTGTTTTATGTCTTGGCAGTTATTAGTTATTCTTCCACCACATTGATTCAATACATCTTTATTGGATGATAAAACTATATTAAAAAGGCATAATTATAATATAGGTTTTAATATATGGCTTGTGAAATAGATGTTTCAAAATAAACCTCAGCTTTCCACTCCAGGGGTTAAAGCAAAAAATATACATATGCACACATATATTCTCGTACCACCGTTTCTCTAATAAACTCCTATAGAAACAGAACGTAAGCAACAAATTTAGGTACAACCAGACCGAGTTTGATGTAGGGGGACAACAACACAAACTAAAAAAACAATCCTTAGACTTTTAAAAGATATTCTGGTGCATTTTAAATGATGAATGACATTTTCAACTAGTCCTTTTATATTTTATTTTCACATTTTCTCAGCTTTGGTGTATTTTAGGGCTGAACGACATGGACAAAATTTCATATCTCGATATTCATACGATAGAACTATGGGTAAGGTGAAAACTAAGCATTTTTCCGAAAAATAAAATCATAATACAAAAGAGTGCAGTTTTATTGATGCAAATCTATATAGTTTATATCTTGCCTTTTTAATTTTAATATTTTGAACTATTTAAATGTTAACAGTTTTAAGGCAATGAGCGTAGAATACATTTTTCAGACCACTGTGAATTTTATTTTCCGGTTTGAGAACCCCTGATTTATATGGTTATGTACTTGCTTAGTTATTTTATTTATTTATTTATGTATTTATATGAGCATACATTTTGCTCAAAAGGAGTGGGCCGAAGCAAAAAGCTTATGAGTGCCTACCCCCAACTCAATATGATAAAACATTTCATTTCACAATAGTAATAAATAGCAAAAAAGGTTGAGGTGCACAGTCTGGTCATGTTTGGCAAGATGGCATTTACGTTAAGGAAGATTACATGTCTAAAATTACATGTCCATCATGTACTATAGGCTACACCTTTACCAAACAAGTAATACTAATAACAATAACAATGATAATTCTATGTAATGCAATCGTAATCACTCTCGACCCTGAAGCATGTTTCAGTTTCCACAGCAATAATAAGAAAACAAGTTTAAATGTTCAGTCATACATTTAGCAGCATCATTTTGTGATTAGTCTCATTGACTGAAAATAACTTGTTACCTTTCAGAACAGCTCATTAACACAGACCAAACTCACAACAACCTTTTGAACTGTTCATATAATTAACAGAATGAAACACTATTACAAGAACAGTCTTGTAAGATCCCCACAAAGCAAGTAACAAAAGGCGATCATTAATATATTTCTTTCAGATGGTTATCAATGCCAAATATCACTTGTTTTGGGTGATATGTTAATGTAACAAAAGGTTACATTAATATACATATATATTATACTCCGCAATTGTCATTACCATGCTCAACACAATATTAATCTGTGTGCATTTTATTTTGTATTTTATTTTTGTTTTATTTTTTTTATTAAAGCCACAAATAATATGTATGTGTATGCTGACTGTGTCCCTTTAAACAGTTGGTATTGTTACCTCTTGTCCACAGTGCTGTCTATGAAACCCTTCAACTTGTACTGGAAGTCTTCCTGGGCTGTGTCCTCATTGACCTCACCACCTGGCAAGACAAACAAAAACATATTTTCTAACTCTGCTATGTGTACAGAAATCAAGACATGAGGGAGACCAAATTTTCCAATAATGAATGCTACCAGCAACTTTAAAACGTACCCTCCTCTGGTACGCTGGTGGTGTCACTAAAACTGCTGCAATGACTGAGCGTCTCTATGGAGGCGTCCTCATCACTGAAAGGCTGCACATGTGCATGCTGCCCTCCTGCCAAGAAAATAACATACAACACTGTTATAATACAAAAGACATTAGTGCGGAGGAGCATTTCTGTGCAACCATTATGTAACTGAAACCACACAGGTGCTCCAGCATCAGGAAGATAAGATAACCGAATCATAACCTTTGCACCTAATGTGCATCTAATGTGAACAACACCATGTTGCCAAAGCACACGTGGGATACAAAAGTGCAAGATCAGGTTGGAGAGACACAGGTCAACAGAGTCAATGTGACAAGTTATGGAAGATGAGGTATGTAATGCACAGGAATTTCTCTATTGAAATGACTGCAGAGAGTAAATTTAAAGAAGTAAGTGTTCCTTTCAGTGCAATCAACTGATCCTTTGACACTTGGGTTTTATCCATGTTACCCGTACTACACTGTTACAACATAAATGTGGGGTAAAAGTTACTTGACAGAGTGTCTATTGTTCAAAACATGCACTACGACGTTTTTAGGAGGAGTTCCTGTAATGCACAAGAATGATTTGTTTGTTTGAACATATGGTCGGTTATATAGGGCTCATCAAGGAACAGTGCAGTGAATGATCATGATATTCAGCTAGATATGTTGCCTACATTGCCACAAAAAGGTAAAGAGCAATGTTTGATTAGGAGTAAAGTAATACCTGGTAGCATTGGGCAAGGCCGTTAATTGTCGTTTTAATCTAACAGGTAGTATATAACCCCTTACAGTATAATACAGGTCTGTCCCATAGAGCTATAAATCCTTTGTGTTGGAAAATGGCACATGTCCTCAGGTAACCTCTGAAGCCCAACTCTAATGACAGTCACAGTAATATCTAAAACAAATGCAACAATTGGCAACAATGACTGTTACAACAAATGAAGTTGCGTAGTGTTGCTATTGTGTGTTATTCCCTGGGGTTTACAAACACAGAGCTCCTTCATATATAGGGCCTATTCGTATGAATCATGTGTCGACGTGGGCCATTTTTCCCGCAAGCTGATTCCGAGGAACCAGGGCGCCGCCTTTTCGCAGCTTCCGCACACCCCGTTGACGCAAATAACAACTTCATAGACTTAAAGTGACTGTATTAGCAATAAGCTATTTCGAATTGGCCAAATAATCGATAACCAAATTATACAGCCTATCCAACTTGGTCAGTAGTTTGACGTAAGCAATAATTGGCGCTAGCCTGCGGTGAGTAGAGAAGCCACTCTGTAAAATGGTAGTTACTTGTAGTTTCCTCAGTTTGAATCTAAACACAGCAGCCAACGAACGAGAATAACAGATAGCGATGGGCATCAGTAAATATGTCAACGTTGTTAACGTTGCTAAACGGCAGCAGTGGTTACTTAACGTTGGCGATAGGGTCCAAAATAAGTGTTTGTCAAAATGAGAACAAGACTAATGTAATCCGTCTAAAAGGATTAATTGAGGGCAGAAATATGACTAAAATACTGAGGAACGTTTTCCCACCAACAGCAATGCTTTGTGTTATGACTCCTAGCTAGGTTCGTTTTTCTCCACATACCAAGCTGTGACGTTTGTAGTCCGTACTGCATGTACATCCAACGTTATGTAAAGGTACAACGACTCCAAAAGAACTACAACTCCCATGGCGGCGAGTAGGACCTAGGCTAGGCCATAAGCGCTGTAGCCGCTCTACTCACCTTTGCTGCTCTTCTTCTTATTCCGTGGCATTTTTGCGCAGTGTATAAGTAAGAAGTTGATCAAAAATCAGCCAATACACGACCAGCCTTTATTGTATTGTCTCGTAAAATGAAAATATTCTCGTGGCACAGTAGGCAAGGAGGAAATAAGAGCGATCTTGGAGAAAGACTGTGAGCCGAGACGATACATTTTCCCTCAAAAACCAGGGCTGCTTAGGAACAACGCGGCTCGGACTATTTATACCGGCAGACATGTCACGAGGAGGTTTCCCGGCATCGCTGGCCAATCCAGTAACAGGAACGGAAGTCTCATGTTTTCACTCGTGCCCATGCCATTTACCCAGTAAAAAATAAATAAAAAAATGGATGGATGGCACATGGATGTATTATCATGACACCACGAATGTAGAGTAAAAATAATAATTCCCCTCACACTGCCACCCTTGCGAAAATAGTTTATGCGGATAAAAACATTTTGGTCGTGAGACCTTTTCTTTATCAGGCAATATGTCCAAAACCAACGTTTCGATCCTGGGACGTTGCTGTCAAGGTTGGCAGTGTGCTGGAATTATTATTTTCATTGGTGTACTATTTCCCCAACTCTCCTATACGCACCTGCCTTAAGCAATTGATGTGCACATTTTACTCCTAACTCACCATGAGAGTGAAATATATTGTGTCCATTTATTATAGGTCCAATATGAATATTTAATTATTTATTAAAGTTATGACTAGGCAGTCAATGTCTCTCGGTGGGACGTGTTGAGGCTGTGGGCTACCCAAATTAATTTCAAAACATGTCTTTATGCAGTTATTACACAATCCTGACAAAGTTGCTGTTATACTATGAATATATATATTATAGGCTCTATGTTATAATATAACTGTGTGAAGCGCAATTGATGACCAATGTCATGTGAAAATCTATTTAAGGCAAATGGATAGAATAATGTCAATGGTCGTGACAAAATTCACAATTTCCCACATTACATATAACTCACCAAGAAAAGGACCATTGGCTGATACAATAAACTATATTCAGATTTGTGACTACAGAATGTCATAACAGAATTAAAAAAAAAATGAAAGCAGTGTGTCAGATTCTTTTACCTCCACATTATCCAAACACGGTCTTCAAACTTTGGGAACATAGCATCATTTCAACTTTGCAACCATGAATATTTTTTCCCCAAAATAGGCTCTATAAAGTAGGCCTAATGTAAAAGTAGAGAAAGAAAAAAAGTGGTTGCACGGTTTGCTCTTAGAGCAGTGACCTTGTTCTTCTATTAGAATAACACATCTTTTGATCTCAGGTGGAAAATTCAAGCAGTTGCAATAATTCCCATGCTCTCATGACACACTGAGAGATAAGGCTACTAGTGCAGATTTCAAGAGACTGATTTTCCTGCCTGTTTAGAAATATATAGGCCTATAAGTGTTAGTTATGTATCAAATTATCCAGCTACCAGTGATTTTATACAAATCATACAATGTTATGAGGAAGAAGAAAAAGTCAGGTGTTTGCTAATATTTGTAGTGAGTGAGTGAGTGGTTGGTGGTCGGAGGCGCAGACTGCTTGCCTCGCTTCCGTCAGTCTACCCTAGGGCAGCTGTGGCTATAGAACAGTAGCTTACCACCACAGAGTATGGAGTGAATGAATAATGACTATAGTGTAGTGCTTTGAGAAACTTGGTAATAGAGGCGTTATTATTATTACTTACCTTAATTTGGGCAGCTCCAACAGCTGCCTCCACGACCCGACAACGGACAAGTGGAAGAAAATGGATGGATGGAATAATTTACCTTAATTGACACACAATAGGCAAGGGAAGTTTATTTGTATGGCACATTTAATGTACATGACAACTCAATGTGCCTCACAGCAACACCAGACAACCAAACTTAAAAAAAACTATAATACAAATCAATCAATACAATTACATTAAAGAAAATAAGTATATTATGTATATATTAAAATTGGTTAAAGTACAATCAATTGCCATAGTCAAGTAAATAGGTGCCCTTCCAGCCTGGACTACATAGTCACAGTTGAGGCCAGAAGACCCCTCTTGCGGATCTCGGGCCCGAGGTGGTTCATACGGCTGTAACATGTCAGAGATGTACTTTTTATTTTGTATCTTATTTATTAATATTTCTTATGCATGCCCCCTAAAGCCTTATAGTTTAAAGTTTTATAGCTTAATTTTATCTAAATTCTGTGTTATATGTTTTATGTTGCACGTCCGCATCAAGAAAAATTCCTAGTTTGTGAACTTGTTCTCAAACAATGGCAAATAAAATCTATTCTGATTCTGATTCTGATTCTGGTGCCCGACCATGAAGGGACTTATACACAAGCAGAGCTATTTTAAATTCTGTTCTCTGAGTGACAGGAAGCCAGTGCAGAGACCAGAGCACTGGACTAATATGGTCATATTCCCTGATTTTGGTCGAGCTGCAGCATTTTGAATCTGTCTAACAGATCGTTTGGAAAGGCCAGTGAGCAGGCCGTTACAATAGCCGGCTGGAGACAAATGCATGAATTAATCTCTCCAAGTCTGGTTTAGACACTATCTTGTGCCTGGCGCACGAGGTGCGCAATCCCCTAGCAAACTGAGATCTTCCGAGTGGCGGATATGCGCTATTCGCCTCCGCCACGTGCGAGAGGGCGTCACAAGAGGAGGTGACTGCTCTGATGGGAGCACCACTGGCATTAATTTCCTCGTCTATATTCCTTAAGCCTTAGGCTCTCCCTCACAGGTCAAACTAAAAACTTTATTAACCCCATCTGAGCTAAACCATGTTCATGTCTTGAGTGAAAAAAAGCTACAGCCCTCCGCTGTGGCGCGGACCGGCCCGCGCTTGGCATAAACGCTAAACAAAACAAATGCACATGTTCAATCCCCACTCCCCCACAACCCTCTCTCCCTCCCCCTTCCCGCCGCGGAGTCGATCTGGTTGGGGGAAAAAGGTGTCTCCATCCAGGGCCGTAAAATGGGCCCCGGGGCTAAAGTTTTTCAGGGCCCCCATATACTGTATGTCTGTCTATCAGATTTCTCTCTCTCTACAATGAATGATTTTTTTATTTGAACATGCATAGTACTAGTTTAAGAAACAACACATTTGCGAACAGTTTAACATAATGACCCCAATTTGAGGTTTGTGGCCTTCATGGAAGAACCTTTACTACTGCCAGACTGGTGGGGGGACACATTTAAAAGGGGGGTCTGTGGATCCTCCCCCTGAGTTTTTAATTTTAATTTTAATGGTGCATTCTCATCCATTTTAACAGACCAATAGGTACATATTTTTTTCCCAGTGTCAACTCAATGAAAATAGCTCAGACCTTGTCTAGAACTGGTTTAGACCAGGTTTAGTCTTGGGTACAAAGTCATCTGATAAAGCCTTACATGTGAGGGAGTATGCAAAGAGAGAGGGAACTAGTTTGACAACCCGCGCTGAGCATGCACTTTTCTCCTTATGTCCATGGGCCCTTCAACTTGCGGGGCCCCTGGGCTTAGCCCCTGTAAGCCCCAGCATAAATCCGGCCATGTCATGAAACTGCATGTCTGAAAAGGACTTAACTAAATTGTACTAAATTTGAGTTAATAATAATGCGAGGCATATATATATATATATATATATATATATATATATATATATATATATATATATATATAGATAGATAGATAGGGTCTACGCTAGGTCGATGCGCACATCCTGGGTAGCGTGCAAAAGTCGAAAGTTGCAAATGAAAACATGGAAAAATTGAAATGACTTTGCAAAGTCATCAAAAAAAAATCAAATGCAGAGGACACATTTTACAGGGACAATAAAGTACAACTTAACACCTTAACCTTATTCACGGATAAAATAGTTTTCAATCTAGCCAAAATGCTAGAATAAAAGTTCACCAACTTGGGCACTAGGGGGAGCCATTCTGTTTAAAATTCATAGAACACTCCTCAAGTGAAACTCTCCCTCATGTTTCGATGCATTATTTTTTGAACCAGTTAACTGTGCCCACCACTGAACTGTGCCTTGATTTTACGAGTTAAATGGACAAGAGAGGACAATGCAAATATCATACTGTACTGCATATACTGTATAATAATGTTATGCAATTGAGCTTCAGGGTAGTTATATGGGAGCATAATCCTTATATATAAAAAGGAAAAAAATTACCTGCCAATAAACCAGTGTCAAACAGAGCAGCCTAGTCAGAACTTGCTCTAAATGCGTGACGCGTCGTATCAGCGGGCACTGACCCTGACCAAATTTATGCCTGAGGAATACAGATTACACTGATTATAACAGATAGCAGATACAAGGAGGGCTGAGAGCACGTAATAGAACATTTCTGAATATTAATTCTGTATTGCCATTGTTTCTAAATAATTAATGTACAACATTGCCCGGAGCAAAATGATATGAGGCTGCATGATGGTGCATGGTAGGCCTAAAGCTTCAATCGTAGCAACATCAAAGGCCAACCCCAGGTGATTGGTCAACAAAAGCTATCAATGTGCACTTTTTGATGTGGACATTTTGTTGATACAAAGGTGGTGTGCATAAACAGTCCGATCCGACATCACCAATACTTTTCAGCCAATTCAAAGTTCCTATTTTCTGGGACAGAAGAACAGACATCTCACACTTTCTCATTCGAATTCTTAGGGGTCTCAAGGTTGTGGAAGGTGTTTACTTGGTTAATATTGCTATATATTTTAAGTATTTTTATTGGTGAACTTCACTAATTTCCACATGACGTCAGTTCACTAAATGACATAATTAAATCAGGGCTGCAAGATTAGACACCATTTGAAAGTGTGAAAATGTACACTTTCAATGTTATGTCCTCTGCAGACTAAATATGGCGATTCCATGGCTTAAACTACACAAATGTTCTGCAATGCATGTAATACTTGGATTAATTTAGCAGGCCAAAAGTTTTCTCTGAAAAAATACTGCCTCTAACTGTTATTGAAATGTGATATAATGACTTAAAAACAACAACAAAAATCCTAACAAAAAGCAATACTTTAAATATAAATACTTAAAAAAAATTATAGTTTTTCTTTTTTTTTTTACTGTTTTTATTTGGCACAGCCGCAAACTGTACAAAGTCTGAGTTTTGTTTTTGTTTTTAATGTCCCAGTACCAGACGCTTTCATGTGGTAGAATTCTAAATCCCCTACATACATAATGAAATTTAACCCAAATATTCCATTTGGTCCTTCCGATCAGAAGATCTTTATTTATATAGCGCCTTTCACAGACATGGTCACAAAGTGCTCCATACTCAGTGGTGACTTCGTTTTCCCCTGGGGGAGACTGACCGAAGCGCTGTCGCGACTGCACACATCTGCGCCAACGGCCCCTCCACCACCATTCATACACATCATTCATCCTAGCGTCTAGTACATGTTTTTAGTGATAGAGGAAACCTACGCAGACACGGGGAGAACATGAAAACTACACACAGACAGGCCCCGTCCAGGTGGGAATCAAACCCTGGCCTTCTAGCTGTGAAGCGAGAGCGCTAACCGCTGCACTACCTTGCTGCCCCAAAAAAAGTCAATTACACCTATGCCATATTTTTCTTGGTGTTGTCGTATGACCAGAACTCCACATTTTATTCTAATGGGAAAATGTTGAAATCCCCAAATTCTCCTCTAAGGGTGTTTATCTGAGTGAGCTAAATGGTGGAATTTGTGGAATCAAAAGTTATTCAATTAACTTTTACGGATTTTTGCAGTGCAGCCGCAAATTGTCAATTGTCAAATTGTTATATTTTATACAGAAATTTGCTTTAGGATCTATTTGAAATTCTGACCTATTTGAATCTCAAATGTAGCTGTCTTTACTCAACGTCTCCATGCGTCGAGTTGGAGACGTCCCCACTCCCAGTAAAGTTACAAGTCAGATCTTATGTCGATAAGAATTCATGCAAACATTACTCTGTATAAGGTCAAATAATCGCTCTGTATTGTCAAAAAAAAAAACACAAAAAACACTCTGCTGTGATACCTGACATGTTTCCCCTTCCCTTTCCTTTTAATTTAATAAATATTACAGACATTTTTATCATTTAATTGAACATGCCTTTGCTGTGAGCTCACCTAGCCTAGGCCCTGACTTGTAACGTTACTGGGAGTGGGGACGTCTCCAACTCGTCGCATGGAGACGTTGAGTAAAGACAGCTACATTTGAGATTCAGATAGGTCAGATCCTCATACAAATCAATTCTTTGATTCCCCACTGCAAAAGTAACCTTTTTGGTCATCAAGATGACAGTCCTCCTTGAGAATATAGTTAGATAACAGATGCTGCTGAATCCATCTCTTAATTGTACGTTGGTTTTCACTGTTTCATATTTTTCCTAAATTGTTCCATTTCAGCGGGGTTAACCAGTTTATCTGAGAACTCTGTGAGGGACAGGCTAAGCTTCTCCTTATGTAATTACCTCATCATCCTTTTGTTGCAGCTCATATTATACAACTACTTCAATCTCAATCCATTAACCATTTTAAGAGGCCCCTGAGAGCTCCTTTGTTCTGATGTGTGTAGGGCTGCTCTCTTAGAGACATGCCCAACATAGCAGCTAATTGATCAAAGAAACCAAGAGAAAGTAACAGGTGGAAGGTCAGAACAAAGTGCCCGAAACTGCTTTTATCCAAACTTCAAACCTCATCAAAAACACTGAAGATGGTTTTGAAACACAAGTAGCCTGCCATAGAATGGTTTATCTCCAATGTCCTAAACAAATAATTGCCACCACATATTTAGTTTATTGTCTGTTTTGTATCTCTTTGTGACAGTTTAAAGTTGTTTTTTTAATGCTGTGCAGAATGTGAAGGCAAAAAAGAGAAAAAATCTGCACAGCTTGTATTTTTATTAGGTGCACTGCAAAAGTTAAGTTTCGGGTGTAACATCAGCCATTCATCATGTCTGATGAAGGCCTAAAAAGTCTCTTTTTTTTGGTGCAAGCTGTCCAATACTTTTTCCTTTGTTGGTCTTGCTGTTTTACAGATCCTGCACTCTGTGCAGATGTCTGCTTAGTTTAATTTCTATGAAACTGTGTTATGGCTCAGTCTCCTTTGTGTTGTCGGATTTGCCATCAAGGTCTTGGCTGTCAGGTGTCAAGCCACTGGAATATGTGATGAGGGTGTCCTCAGGTGGTATGTTTTGGTTGTCAATGTGCAGGCACATCTAAGGACCAATTAGTAGGTAGTCTACAGTTTACTCTTCTTCATATTTTTGGGTTTTACATACAGCTTAAAAGAACTGTCTTCAGCCTAGATATGAACATTGAGCTGAGGCCTGTCTCACATCCTCTCAAGGACTGTTCCAGATTTGAGCAGGGTAAAACGGAAACACAGCCTCAACGCGTTTAGTCCTGTCTCTGGGAACCAGCAGGAGGGCCCGAGATGGTTTATGTGGTTCTAACATGTCGGAGATCTACTTTGGTGCTAGACCAAGGAGAGACTTTTATACATGCAGAGATGTTTTAAAGTCTCTGAGCGACAGTAAGACAGTGAAGAGATCTGAGCACTGGACTAATGTGGTCATGGCTGTTATAATAATCAAACCTGCTGGAGACAAACACATGGATGATTCTCTGTCTAAAATATGATATATTTTTTTTATCTTGGTAATGTTCTTTCAGATGGTACAACAGTACAACTATTTTGTTAGCTTTCTTTTCTGCACCCCTACTCAAACTGTGTGTTTACTTGTGAAGGTTGAACAGACACAAACTTACTCAAAGACATTCTCATCAATTTCCAGCTCAATCTTAATAACTATCTGCACATAAAGCATTTTGCACGTCAGGTATGGGCTTATCGGAGCAGGCTAAAATCCATTATGCCGCACTTACACACTCGCTCAAAGGAGCACACACACTCAGACTGATAAGGTATTGTCCTTGTCATGTGGCCATGTTATTAAGTAGATTAAAAACACATTTGGAGGTAGGTCCTGGATTTGAATAGGTGCTTAAGAGGTAAATGGTGCACTCACAGCTCTGTTGTCCTCAGTGCTGCTGTTCAATAATGGGTATGCTGGTTGATTCCTAATCTGCAATTAAAGTGTTCTTGTGTTATTCAAATGCTTCTCCAGTGTCCATAAAGTTTATTTAAAAAACAACATGTGCTTTATCAATACACAACAATAAATAGGAGACAACGTGTGGAACATTATGTTTACCAAAATTCATTAGAATCAAAACGTTTTGTAGACTCCACTAAAGATCTGAGTCACATAACTAATCTCAGTCACTTTATACATAATGACATAATAGCCCCCTGCTTTTGTGTGAGTTTGATTATATCCTCTCAATTGGAGGACAGACAAAAGGGGAAGCAATCTGTTTTACAGTTTACCATAGCCCGGGTAAAGCCAACAGTGGGATCGATAGTGCTATGCCGTGTTCAATTTCCTTTGAAAAACCCTTTCCTTAATAGGGCTTTCTCCATTTTCTCTCTTCATCTGCAGGATTGGTAAGATGTTACCAATACAACAATGATTAAATTACGGTAGGTTTTGAAATGAGTAACAATGCATAAAGTGCAATAAACATTATTTTTGGGAACATTCGTATTTGTTTCCGGTGGTAAATACAGTATGCATAATGTTTCATAGGGGTTTAAAATAAGAAAAAAGAGTTTAGGCTTGTCTGGTTGGCATGCTTTAGTATTCTGTTTGACATTTTTAGGCCCGGTTTATCACCTTGGATTTAGTCCTGGTGGTATTTGGAAAACAGCACATTATAATGTGGTACTTGGTGGTGGCTTAATCTGTTATAAGTGGAATCTCTGCACACCCGAGAAGCCGACAGGTGCGTAAAAGAATAGATTACTTGAAAAAAAGCTCCCACACACCCTCTCACTCTTTTACTTGGCTTTTATTGCAGCAACATTTTGGTCACTCTCATCTGCATCAGACTTCAAGTCTACTTTGCACCTGAATACAAGATTTCCCAGTGCAACATATAAAAGTTGCACTTGTGGTCATACCGCCTTTGCTCTGCCCAATCCCATCAGATCTTGGAAGCTAACCAGAGAAGGGCCTGGTCGGTACTTGGATGGGAGACCGTTTGGTAACACCAGGAAGCCTAGCGAATGTAGCGAGTAAGTTGCAGGATGGCACAGACTGGTTGCCTCGCTTCCGTCAGTCTACCCCAGGGCAGCTGTGGCTACAACAGTAGCTTACCACCACCGAGTATGGAGTGAATGAATAATGACGACAGTGTAGCGTTTTGAGAAACTTGTAAAGCGCAATACAAGTGTAAGGCATTATTTTTATAAAAGTATATGTCATGTCTGGTTAAGTTGTGTTCTGTGATGTAAAGCTGTTTTGTTTTGAAATTTGTTTCTCGTTAGACTTCCTTCCTGCTCTTCCCTGTTTCCCCGCCTATGTGATTACCTGCCTCGCCCCTAATGTGTGACACCTGTGTCCTTGCCCTCCCCTCTGTGTATATAAGCCTGTATCTTCCCCATTGTCTCTGTCAGATTGTCTTTGTCCATGTGCAGGTAATCATATCAGTTTGTTCTTGTATGTTTTTCAGTTTTGACTGGCTTTCTTTTGTTCTTTGTCCATGTGCAGACTCTGTGGGAAATTTATGTTAACGATCCTGATTTCTGACCACGAAAATAAAAGAAACTGAGCAACGCAGTTGGGTCTCCTGTGCTGAGTCTGATAGTATAAAGGCATTCAGTAGAAGTCGGACAGATTTGGTTCAAAGATAATATTAGGTGAGAGCTTTTATCCTTTTACTGAAGAGTAAATATCAGTGTGGATAATGTTATGAGAGTTTATTTTATTTATTTTTGTACTTTCATTTGTAAAATCATTGTGGCAGCTTGGACTAAGCACAAAATGTTATTACAGAATATTGCTTCCCTTGTTCTACTAGAACAAGTTGACTATACATGCTGTTACATTCTGTGCTGCCAGGGGCCACAGACAAAATGCTTTTTCATCACTAGAGGACATTGCACCCATGGGCTATAACGGTGGCTGACAATGTGACACAGGAATCTCCATTGCAGCTACAACCATCTATAACACATAGCACTTTGTACATTATTGACTCTTGTTTATCCAACTATGATGTTCCTAGCCATCATAAATGCTCCCAATCAAGTAAAATAAATTAGTTGTATCGGTGTTTGCGGAGGAATTATCATTGTAGATCATTGTAGATTTTTGTCTTGGGCTGCACGGTAGCGCAGTGGTTAGCGCTCTCGCTTTACAGCAAGAAGGTTCGAAGTTCGATTCCCACCTGGACAGGGCCAGTGTGGAGTTTGCATGTTCTCCCTGTGTCTGTGTAGGTTTCCCCTACCACTTAAAACATGTACTATAGGCCAGGATGAATGGTGTGTGAATGCATGGTGGTGGTCGGAGGGACCACAGAGGGTGCAGTTGTGACACCACCGAGTATAGAGTGCATGTAAAATTGTCTCATGTAAAGCGCTTTGTGACTGTCTGTGTAAGGCGCTATATAAATAAAGTTATTCTTCTAACCCCTCAAGCTCAAAGCTAAAGTGGCTGCAAAAGCATTTGTTAAAGAAACAGTACTTTACAACTCAGTCGCTTATAACTCAAGATAGCATCTGTTTTTTGGTCATGTATTTTTCAGTCTGTAGGTAGCATCTCTTGTGTCTTGACTAATGTCTTTGTATTTGGAGCTTGTTGTCATTGTGCCAGTGGTTCAACTTAATGCATTACGTCATGTCAAATTAATTATTCTCAGTTTCTGGTGTCTGTATGTCATATTTTTGCCACGTTGCGGTGACAACATCTTCAATCAAAGTGGCACTTGCAATATGTACCCGTATGTCCACGCCCAAAATGGAAAAGGTTCAAATAGACTTTTTGAGGTATGCACAATATTAGTATTTCATAAGCATTACTAATCCATGTTCCCAGATATAAAGTAAACAAGATTAATTAAAACATTGATTTTACTGATGGCAATTACAATGTTGACATTCACAATTGCAAAAATCTTTTACATAATATAAAAGTCATTTTCCTTTTGGTTCTTAAGCTGATAATCTAATCAGAAAGTAGAAACATTGCCAGATCCCAAAAGCAAAATCAGTATATAAACCTAAAACTCTCTTCATATAATAGTTTTAGATTATTTGTCACACACAATATCCAGCTGTAATAATAACAATAACAAAAGAACACAGGAGGAATAGGAGCAAGGAGTCAGCTTGATTTAACAGCCAAAGAAGAATTCTTACTTTTATCCAGGAGACCTATTGGCATTGCTGCTTTTTAGCGTGTAACAGTCGAATAACATTACAAATATATAGGTTGGTGGTTGGGTTAGTGTCTTACCACTGGGCAAAAATGTTTGTTCCATATGGGCACTGGCCAGGAAGTCAGTGGGGGAACTCCAAGTTACTTATCTGATGTCAAGCAAAGTATCTGTTCTCCTTTTTCTCCACTCTTCCTCTTTTGGTGGCATCTTTTGCTCTGATAAATTTGTATAGTAAACAATGCAAACATATTCTGAGACTCATAGACTGTGTACAAGTGCATGGCAATCTCTATGGATATTTTTTGAGTTACAAAAAGTGACACAAGTTGGAGTTGCCGGCAAACCTTCTGATCACTCTGAGGAAGTGTGACCCTAGTTTTGACGTCTGATGAATCAATGTGACTTCTTGGACTTCTCCTTTTTTAGTAAATGAATATAATATCTGGAGAAAAAAATTCACACGTTGCCATGTTCCGCATTCATGGAAAATTACAAAGTTGGACTTTGGGTCCAACAGTCCACAGCATATTTATCCAGTAGTGCAGTGGAGCATCCAAGAGCTCTTTCGCAAACCAAAGTTGAATAGTTTGGAGGAACACACAACGTCAAGGCAAGGCAACTTTATGTATACTGCGCATTTCGTACACAAGGCAACTCAATGCAACACAAGGCAACATCATGTGTGGAGGACAAATGGAACAGCACATCAACATCAAAATCCTATGCTCATTTTGAAGTTGGAGCAGGGAAAATCATGGTGTTAGGGCCTTTAAAAATATGATAACATGTCATTGTTTGGGTGGTATTAGTTTGAGCAGACTCTTTTTGTTCATTCTTATGATTTTGATGAAGATCAGACCACATTTTATGACCAATTTAGGCAGAAATGTGAGAAATTCCAAAGTGTTCACATACATTTTCATCCCACTGTAAATGAGCTTGTCTTGTGACATGACAAAGCTATACCCTTTTTTACTTTGTAAATATCTCAAGAATACAACTGCATTTATTCATATGCTTAACGATGCATTTTCTGCTTTTTACCCAAAACAACCTCACTGTAAATAAACAAATACTAGAGCAGTGATTCTCAACATTTCTGGCCATGGGAAACACCTTCAACACAACAGACAGTGGTCCAAATTAATGTCAACTTATAATAAAAACACAGTTTGACTCAGCTAAATGCTTATTTCATATTTTTTCATGTGTTGATTGATTCAAGCCTTGATCATGGGCTCAAAATGTCTATCAAGATGTATTAAAACAATTTATCAATTTTTTTTTTTTTTTTCCAGGCGAAGGCCCACAATCTAATAATAATAATAATAATAATAATAATAATGCCTTACACTTATATTGCGCTTTACAAGCCTGTATTACCAAGTTTCTCAAAGCGCTACACTGTCGTCATTATTCATTCACTCCATACTTGGTGGTGAGCTGCTGTTGCAGCCACAGCTGCCCTGGGGCAGCCAGTCTGCGCCATCGGCCCACCACCTGCCACTCACTCATACACCAGGGTACGCAGACACTGGAGGCAAGGAGGGTGAAGTGTCTTGCCCAAGGACACAACGACAATGTGCACCTTCAGGAGGCGGGATTCGAACCCCCGGCCTTCCGATCACGAGACGACCCGCTCTACCATCTGCGCCACTGTCGCCCCGACAACTGCAAATGTTCCTGCGACCCACGGTACCAGAGCCTCCACGTAACCCTAATCAAATTACCTTCTTTTGTACCCTAATACCTTCTTTGTACCCTAATCCAGCTTAAGCAGGACAAAACTGAGGTTTTAGTCATCGGTCCTAAGGCCCGGAGAGAGAAACTTTTACCCAAACTACAGTCATTGTCTTTTAATCCTTCGTCACAGGTGAAGAAACTGGGTGTGATTTTTGACTCTGAGCTGACTTTAATTCCACACATTAAGAATATCACAAAGATAGGTTTTTACCATCTAAAGAACATAGCCAGAGTCCGCCCCATTCTCTCTCGGGCCAACACAGAGACGCTAATGCATGCTTTTATCACCAGTCGTATCGACTACTGTAATGCCCTGCTTTCTGGTCTTCCCAAAAAGAGCATCTCAGGTTTACAACTTTTACAAAATTCAGCAGCTCGTGTCCTGACGAAGACCAGGAGGCGGGACCACATTACACCGGTTTTAGAGTCGCTGCATTGGCTCCCCGTGTGTTTCAGGATCCATTTTAAAGTTCTTTTAATGGTTTTTAAATGTCTTAATGGTCTTGGTCCTTCTTATCTTTCAGAACTGATTTTACCATATGAGCCTTCGCGGTCCCTTCGCTCCTCCGGCAGGGGTCTCCTAGTTATTCCTAAAGTCAACAGAAAGACTCACGGCGAGGCGTCTTTCCAATATTATGGCCCTCGCCTGGAACGACCTGCCGGAGGAGCTCAGGACCGCAGAGAACGTTCATGTTTTTAAGAGCAGGCTCAAGACCCACCTTTTTAGTTTAGCTTTTAACTAATATTTACTTATATTAACCTTATTTACCGGTTTTAGTTCTATTATTTCTTTAGTTTCCCTCTCTTTATCCTGTGCTATTTCACGCACAGTTTTAGCTGTTTTTTAATGTATCTCGTATTAAATATTAATTTATTTTTATGTGTGTGTATATATATATATATATATATATATATATATATAATTTTTATTGTATTTATTTCTCTATTTTTTAGTTATTTTATTTATTTATTTATTTTTTATGTTCTCCTAGTGGTTCCTCTGAGGGAGCCCTGTGCCCCAGGAGTGCTGGTTGGCTGCGGCTATGCGGGCGCTCTCCTGGGGGTGCCTGGATGGAGATAGGACATCTCTCCTACACCTACTCCGGGCCCCCTGAGTTGGCGCTCTGTGGCTGTGGCCGATGGGCTGCTCCTGGTGCAGACGGCTCCTTGGATGATGTTTCCTCTTTCGGTCTATCTGTACTCAGCCTTACATACTCAACTCTATGTCCATTTTTATTTAAGACTTTTTAACTGCTGGCTGTCTGTACGTATATGTGTCTGTGTGTGCGGGTGGGGTGGTGGGGTTGTAGTTTTTATGTATATTTACTGGTGGGGACGATTTTAATGATTTTTAAGCACTGTAAAGCACTTTGTGTTACATTTTGTATGAAAAGCGCTTTATAAATAAAGTTTGATTTGATTTGAATCAAATTGCCTTCTTTGTAGCAGAGAAAATTCAGTCCTGCATGAGCCTCAATTTGTTACGACTCGTGAGGCCGCAACATAGAAGAGGGGCAGGACACAAACAGAGTTTTAAGCCCATGCTAGGGCATTTATTTTATATAAAAAAGGGTTGGTTGGTTGAAAAAAATTGATAAATAAACATGGCATGGCATAGCTGGGCCATGGATGCTATCGTTGATGGCCACAGCCCGTGAGTGGGAGTAAGAGTGAGAGTGAGAGATGTTGTTGTTCCATAGGAGTGCCCAGGCCACTCACAAAACTACATCACTACGACGTTATTTTCCCTTTTAATGTAGCGAATGTCGAGACTGTACGACTGAAGGAACAGCGACCAGCGGACCAGACGCTGATTTTGACATTTTAGCGAAGACAGGAATGTGAGCGGATTATGATCTGTATGCACCAATGTTGGCACTGCCACTTACGTAAACATCGGAATACTGCAAAGCCAAAATGAAAGCAAACGTCTCTTTCGATCTTTTTCGTAGTTTAACTGATGTTGGTTAAACTTTTTCGAGAAGTAACTGACCGGCCTACAGATGCCCAACCCATCCGCCTGTGCCCGCATCCACATACAGCTGAAATGGGTGGCATGGCACCGCCAACACAGGAGCAGCACCGAGGAGCCTTTTCACCCGCTCGAACGCCTGCTGACAAATAGGAGACCATACAAATTTGACATCCTAACGCAGCAAGTTAGTTAAAGGGGCTACAACTGAGGAGAAGTTCTGACAGAAGCATCTGTAATACGCAACGAGCCCAAGGAATCGCATAAGCTCCTTTTTGGTAACCGGAATGGGAAACTGCTCAACTGCTTGGACCTTAGGTCGGACCTCCCACTGGCCCACCACATGACCTAAGTAGGTAACAGTCACCCTCGGTGCCCTGGTCTGACTGGATTACTTTGGGAATACCAAACACCGAAATGAACTGGGTAAGTGCGCGCACCAAGGCCCTGGCAGTTATTGTACGCAACGGATAAGCGGCTGGAGATTGCGTTGCTTGACACATTACTGCAGGTAGAAAGAGCCAGCTTTTGACCGAGGTAATGGGTCCACACAGTCGATGACTAAATGCTCGAATGGCTCGGATGCTGCAACAATTTGACTCAACGGGAACGGCTTCAACACTTGATTAGGCTTGGCTGACAAACGTGACACGTCTTAACATGAGCAGAAATATCTTTTTTAAGGCGCGGACCCAAAAAAATTCTCAGGACCCGATCATACGTTTTCCTCACGCCAGAATGACCAGCCTCGTCATGTGCAACTTTTAACAAACAAAACATGCTTAGTAAACACAAAATCAGACGGCACCCCTAAGCTAGGGGCCGTCACAGCTAGCCTGGTGAGACCAGAATGATTCCCCTCTGTATTTTTTTATCCAGCGGGGGATCAGTCTGGTCACCCAGTCAACGCTCGCGCCTTCCGCAAAATTAATCCGTTCACGTCCAATCTGAATCGTTTATTTGCCGTGACGTGTTGTTAGCGAGCAACGTCACTCACGGGACGCGGAAGTCCCTCAATAACAATCTACGAACGATGCACGAAAGAGAGAAAGCGTGTCTCCAGTCGGCGGTAAATGACCAAAAAACACATCGACAGTAGGTGAGTTTCGTTATTCATAATCCTGCGCAAATATTAACGCAAAACCGCTAATAACACCACATCAACAGCAGACGCCCGCTCTTCGCTGATTGGTTTACTCCGCTTCCTGTTTGCTTGCGTATCTACCGCTGTGGGAAATGGATTCGACGCAACGGTGACCAGACTCACCGGCTGGTACAGCGGTGAGTCTGGATTTTTCCAGGCTACGTCACAGCATCATCTGCATTGTAAACGCGACATTTGTGAAAGAAAAACAGTCCCTGCGCTCTATTGTGTGAACATAGTGCATTTTCCTCCAGTGCGAGTCAGGAAGTCAGAGGCTAAATTAGCACAGGGTTAGCTTTGGTGGTCGGCCTCGTTCACGTCTCAACTCCATCTCGCTATGAACTCCGGCTGAGGCGAGCTTCTAATGCATTTACACAGCAACAGAGAGATTTTACTCAACGTAATTCAGGTAGTGCAGCGGCTGCAGCTTTAATAGAAGTCATAATACCATATTGTGGACACATTGCAAATACTTCTCCATAAAGCTGATGTCCAGTACAAACTCACAAAATAACTGTTTTGCTTTTACACAAATATCTCTTTCCCTGTTTTCCAATTACGATGATCTAATATCAACACAAAAGGAGCAGGTGTTTGCATGGCTGCAGTCCACGCTTCATAAATTTGTTATCATCCTAATGGCTTGAGTGCATGTTCTTTGGTGCAGTGTCCCTCTGAGTAAAGTAGAATCCCTGCATTCTCTCTCGCTCGCCCTCTCTCCCCCTCTTTATCTCCTCGCTCGCAGGAGAATTGGAGCATACAGAGATGTAACCTGGGACTCATAATCACCCAGCTGCTGCCTGCCCAGCACCACCTCTCTCCAAGTTATCTATTCCTCCTCGACCTCCTATTTCATCCATCTTCTCCATAGACCTGGCTGTAATCCTCCCCACAGATGCAGCCGGCGAGTTTACCCAGAATACCCCTGGGCAGGTGTTTATCCCGGCAGAAAGGGTGGAGATGTGGATCTAGGCTGGGGTTCACGGAAGGTTCTCGGGGCTTAAGGCAGTGCCACCCTGCAGAGCACAGCGAGGGGCCGACACGCGGATAGGGAAGCATTAACACTCATTGTAATCGGTTAAACTGTGAAAGTGAACTTAAAGGTAGTATCTATCACAGTGAGAGAATGGGGATAGTAATGGTGTGGTGGTCGTGTTGCAAACATAGACATATTATTAATAGATTTCGAGCGGGAAATCATGGCGGATTTACAGACTGCTCCTCCCCAGCGCTGACGAAGCATGTTCCTAATAAGGGCCTCAGTGCGGGATCTTCACTGTAGACTCGGCCCTTGCGTGACGTGTAGCTCGCGCAGCTCCAATGTCCGACCCTTATTAAGTACGAGATTTCTAAAATGTATCCTACGATAACCAGCCCGGTGCCTCGGATTGTGTCTAACCCAGCGTAATCACAGGAGGAATATCTAGCTGTAGACAGTTAAAAAAAATTAGGCACCGGGCATTAAAGTTTTATTTAACGTGTCTAAAGTGCAATGGATTCCAATGGGGACTAGCGGCTATATGGCGGTACTACAGCAATGGCGGAGCAATGGCGGCCTCCAGTGTCGTCGTCGCAAAGCAGAGCAGCCAGCGGCCATTGGTTGCAAATTAATCAGGCGCAATAAAGGGGGTATGTAGAGCAACAAATTTACTAAAGGAAAGCTTTCACAGTATACGTTGTGGCCATAACTCCTTGTGGATGCCTAATATCGTCAGATCTTGGAAGAAAAGGTCAGAACCTGGATGGGAGACAGAGGGAATACCATGTTGAACACCATGGTGACTGGTGCGTCAGTGAGTGGTTGGCGGTGGTTGGAGGGTCCGTTGGCCAAAGACCGTTGGCCGTTGACCTGAGATTCTCTGAATAAAAAGTGTGTTACAAATCATTGTTGCATACGTAGCTTGCCACCACCCAGCTTAGAGTGAATTAATAAAATCCCCTTACCGGCTTGTGTCATGTGAAAAAACGCTTTACAAATTTGATGTCTTGCACATTTTTTCCTCATACCAGTAATCTATAAGTGCTCCAAAGTTATATCATACTGTATATATCTAACTTCTTGCTTATCCGTCTGAAGTCTCTCACCTTTATAAACCCAACAGGTAAGTCAACAGTGTTCATTTAAACCCGTATGTCCTTGGTTAATATGAGCAATGCTAATGTGTTTCTTAAAACACTCCCTGTAGCAAAGGAATATAATTATAATTGTAAAAAAAAGTGTCATTGTGAATACAGAAATACTTATACAATGGCGGATGCGGTTATTATTAAGAGGTCAACGGAGTAAAGATAACAACAGAGAGGTGCAGTAGGCCTAATGACCATGGGCAGTATTTAAATGAATATGTGGCGCTTCAGTGACTGTGAATTATTACCTGTGTCTGTTCAGGGGAGATGTTATCTGCACGCTTTAAACAGCACTGGCTTTTAGATACAAAGAGAAAGGAAAACCACAACTGAAGATGCCAACTTGTATAGTTGTAAACCATAGACAAATGACATACTAATACAACTCCCATGTAAGTACTTGTTTTAGTTGTTGGGATCCGGCTCTTTTGTATCACGCAAGAACAGATATTTGGAAATAGCCGAAGCATACTCTGGAGATAGAAGTCGTCTCAAAGATAAGGCGTTTATTGCCATTGTTCCTAGTTACAAAGAAGTAAAACCAGCTGATGACTTCAGAGAAAGAGAAGAAGTGAAGTCCAGACCTCCCTTTTATTCTAGTTTTGCCCTCCTCTGGGCAGAGAGGATGACTGCCTATCTGTGAGTCAGTTGTTTGTGGCTATGTGTTTGAACTTTATCTGTATTTCACGTTATGTGCAGAATGATTATGGTGTTGACCGTTGTTTATCAGCTAATCTCACTGGCATGGCCTTCATGTTCTATAGCGTGTAAGCAAAGCATGAGTCAGAAGCTTGTTCAGATTTCCTTACAATCCTTACACAGTCAACATGGCCATGTAAATGAGCATCACAAAGCCTATATACAAGTGTGTCTTTGGATATATTTGCGATTGCTTTAAAAGTTTGATACATTTGTTACTATTTCCAATCTTTTTTATATTTGAAAAGTTTGATGGAACACTCTTGCTCTACCGTATAATACATTTGTTATTTAATTTGGTGGCCGCACAGTGGTGTACTCTGAACCATTAAGGACCCCAAGTGAGAAAAAGCTTCTACGATAAGTGAACTTTTTCATCGTCAATTTGTGGCTGTGAAAATCAGTGTGATTATCAACAGAATGCTTTTACTTGGAAGAAGCTATAGGAGCCTGCAAAGTTCAAGCTCATTTTGTCCCAAGAATAGACTTAAATACAGTTGTTCAGACCGGGAGATGGGCAGTGAAAAATGGGAGGCCAATTCTTTTTAATTATTAGTCCTGATTTTTATATGATGTAGTTTATTCTACTTGTCATCAAATTCTGAGGACATCCATGATCTTTTACTTAAGGTCATTTGGTAATTCTGTGGATTTGGCTATAGTGCGCTATAGTGTGACTAATTGTATGTTTTGTTTTATAGAAATCTGAACTGCTGTGAAAACTGTGAGACCAATTTAGTATCCAGGCCGAAGGTGAGCTGCACTTATCATTACATTCAGACAAATTGGCCTTAAGTTGGATGTGAAATAACATTTGTGAATGGTTTGTGTGTCCAGTGTCAGACTGAAGACTGCAGATGTGGAAGGATCTGCTGAGACTGGAGCTGAACACACTGAGGTGAGACAGAGTCAGAGCTGAGATGTTTGGATGAGAGGAATCAACATTTTACCTGTAGGTTTTGGTCTTGCCATAGGGACTCACGACTAAAGTGTTTTTGTTCTTTATGTCTTACAGAAATCTGACCATGCTGATGAAGACTTTGAGGAGTGAGCTTTGACGGTGATTTACAAAGATCCCCTTCCTCCTGCTGTGAGTCTGCAGATCCTGCTGCATACAGAGTACAGACTCTTCTGAGACACTTCGGCTCCTCGTCTTCATCGGCTCAGTACAGACTAATCCACCTGTTTGGACTGATGTAAACTATGACTATGGGGAAAAAGCGATGTTCTATCATTAATTGCACCTAAAAATGTAAGTGTTTTACACTGTTCAATGTTCAATAAATTGATAACTATACTTTGTTTTGCTTTTTTACAACATTTATATCTTGTAGTAAATTTGTAAAACTTAATTTATGGGAATAACAAATAAACCATAAAAGGAACAAGAATATTCCAGTAACCATTACTAAGAATAATAGTACAGGTTAAGGCCATATTTAAGTAACAAAAGTAATCAATACTAGGAATTCCCAGTTGCCTGTATGTATAGTAATCAGAACTTGTATCATAAGTAATGAACACTGTGAAATCCCTCTTAATCATACTAGCGTTACAAGTAATCATGGCTTAACATTGGGCTTAATAATTATGCATCAGGTTTACAACTTATTCCAAGTAAGTGCAATGAGTTGGAATATACAATGTACTGTATGAAATATTGCAGGAATCAAGTTGTGTTCCAGTTATGTCGGAAGGCAGAAAATCCAACTAGGATCAAATGTTTTCTCTGAGTCGTTGTGGGTTGTCCTGGGCAAAAACATCAGAGATGGACACTTCTGCAAAAGTTACAACTTTGTTTAGAGCATCATAATCAGTTTACAGGGAAACTTGATTGTTATATTATATAATATAGTAATATAGTATCATGTATTATATTTTTTGTAAATACAGTGATATTTCAGCACTAGTAATTTCCTTTTAACCGTTCATTGAGTCTTTAGCAGCAGAGCAGTAACGCTTATCCGCTTTGCATTGACAAGTTTATCTGGGAAACATTTGCCAAATAACACTGTTTCTTGAAAGTTACATTTTTTAAATGTTGCGTAGGGCGTAACCATCTTTAAATAATCCGTCTCAGGTTTAGTGATTCTTTCCAAGTCGGAGTAACGGAGTTGGTGTGCGTTCCTGTTGAAATTTCCAGATTGGAAATGTACACATTGTGTACATGAGGTTATATACTGTTACTGTAAAAATGCTTAGATCTACCGAAGTGCAGCGAGGCCATGGGCAGAAGAGGGGCAGTGGGTCTTTCACGGTTCTGCCCTCAGCTCCACACACGCTGTTCAGCACCTCAGGGATCCTGCGTCTCTTTTTGCTGTGTGGTCATTAATTTTGTTATCTGCTCTCAATTTCACTGCTCTACTAGGAGTCTGCTAAAACAGATGCAGCTAATTTCACAGCATTTGGTGAAATAGGGTATTAAGGGGGAATTAATTTTGATGCAAAGTCATAAACAGGGACGAGCGGACAGCCCAGGGAACTTTTTATGAGAACATCAATCAGTCGCCATGCCCAATTATTGCAGCCAAGCTTTAGAAGGACTCAAAACAGAAAATCTGCTACACTGTTTTTTTTTAATCAATAGTGGCAAAAATGTGGTGTATAAGTTATTTTGCAGGCTATAAATTTAATGAATGAAATTACAATGTTAGTTAAAGGTCCTATATCATGCAAAACAGACTTTTCAACCATGTTGTTCAGCCTGATTAAATGCATAAAACAGCTTTTTCATGATCTCTGTTGTAAGAAAAATAATAATAAAAAGAGAGAGAGAGAGAGAAAGAAGTGCGTGACGCGTCCGTGCTGCCCCTGCGGAGTAAAGAAGGAGCTCTTTCTAACCTACTCTGGACACCGCCTTTTTTTTTCTTTCTTACCTAACGATAATGTCACGGAAAAAATGCTCTTCGAGAGGGCATGACTTTATTCGAACTTCCTAAACAAGAGTCCACTCGCCAAAAGTTGGAATTTCTTTCCGGGATTCAGCAACTATATCAGCCAAAATAGTGTTTGTCTGTGAAGGTCATTTGATGGATGCTTGGTGAACCTTGGCCAGAATCAAAGTGGATTAACTTTTATAACCAACGCGAGTCCCATAACGTAAACACCCAATCATCGATGGAGGCAGTCCAGAGGCAGAGCGGTGAGTAAATCAAAACGTGTGTGTGTAGGCCATTTATGAAGCTGTGTTGCAAATGTCAACTCCTTATAACCGCATTGTAAAGTAATATTTATATTTCTTTTACTGCTAAAGGGGCGACGGTGGCGCAGATGGTAGCGCGGGTCGTCTTATGATCGGAAGGTCAGGGGTTCGAATCCTGCCTCCTGAAGGTGCATGCTGTCGTTGTGTCCTTGGGCAAGACACTTCACCCACCTTGCCTCCAGTGTCTGCGTACATTGGTGTATGAATGGGTGAGAGGTTCCTTGCTGTAAAGCGCTTTGAGTGCCTAATGTAGGTGGAAAAGCGCTATATAAGTTGAGACCATTTACCATTTTACCATTGCATGGGCTGCATCTACTCGGATAGTAGGGCGGAGTTAACTGAATCGAAGCGTCTTGTCTTCCGGGTTTGAAAAATACCTTCAGAAAATACTTCTATTTCTCACAAAAATGAGTACTCCTATAGTGGTAAAGGTAAAATATCTCATATAAATGCCTACAGTTTACTTTGGAATGGCTAAAATAGCATGATACAAAAAAAAATATAGGCTATATTTATAAAAAAATAAAAAAATATTAAACAAAATAAACCAATAAATAAAATAAATGCTTAAAAAACAAACAAAACTCTTTATTTCTTTTTTTCTAAAGATGAATGACTGTATAACGCAAAGCTAGTGAGTTGTGATACTATATTAACTAAAAGTAATATAGGCCATATTACTCAGCCTCCAATGCCTGTTGTAGCATAATGAGGTGATCATGTTTCTGCTCTGTTTACTTAATTGCGCTTACGCTAAATGAAGTGCACTATAATTTGCTGAAGCACAAACTGCTGGCTGAGAAATCTTTCTCCACCTGTACTCGCTGTACGCTGGCCGCACTGCTTTGATCTACTCTAAAAGCCATTGGCCAAATCTCAGACTGCCTCAGCGCCTCGTATCTTGTGTGTATTATTGGATATTGCAAATGCAGTTACTAGTTCAATACAGTGTTGTGGGATGTGTCTTTTATATATGTGCTTAGTTTAGGACAGCTCAGTGTGTGTGAATGGGAGTGAGTGAGTGAGTAAGGGAGTGTGCGTGTCCGAGGCGGGCCCCCCCCCTATGTTTGTTTTTGTTTGTGGCTGCAGGTGGACCACCCTCTATCTATGGACGACCTGGCAGAGGAAACCGTGAGGGGATAAAACGTACAAACAGGTTAATAAAGACAAACAGTTAGATATGCATAATGGCAAGAAAGGAAAAAAAAGTGGAAAAAAATAGCTGATGCTGAATTTGAGCTTAAGTCTCAAGGCACATTGAGTTACCTTGCGTTTGGAATGTGTGGAATAAATAAATATGCCTTGCCTTCTCGGGCCCATTGTTAGTGTGTGTGCCTTTGTGTGCCATAGAAATACATTTTCTCTGGTTTGTAAAGTTTCATGTGTGCCAGGGTTGGGCAAAAAATCGATTTGAATTTAAAATCGAGTTGGTAAGCCAAAGTTTTCTTTTTTAGTATTAATAATTTGGATGTTTAGAAATCTTGCACTGCACAGTTATTTTTTAGTTTTCTACACTGACTGTCTTTGCTATTTTGGGGTTTGTTGATGCACTTCAACTAAAAGTATCTCCACAGGCAGCAGTTAATTTGTTTTAAATGGAGGGAAAAAAATCGAATCAAATCGTAAACATCAGTAGGGGAAGAAAAATCCTGCTACAGTGCCATAATAACCCCTAAAAAAATATGTCAAATATCAGGTCCTGGATGAGGTCTGGGACTGGATTTAAATGAGTGACATCAAAGACTCATCATTTTATTCTGAATAAAAATACACATATCACTCATAACGATGGACACAAATTGAATCCACTCAGCACGCGGCTCATGTTTAATAAAGTCACCGCTCTGGAGAATTGATTTCAAATTCATGATTTTCCAGCTTTCTCCTCCTTCTTCAAGGTGCTTTTACCCACACTGTGCCCTGGTAATGTATTCAGCCGGCGCCGAGATCAAGGATCAAAGATACACGCGTGATATTTTGGTGCGCAGATTGCTACATTTATGTCAGCAGCTAACAGGCATGTAGGCATATCTTCAAAAGCAGCGGTGGGGGCCTGGGGTGAGAGGTGCATGCTGGGATATGTGTCTTGATGTCAGATTTCTTAACAGGATTTGCAGCCTCTTCTTAATTTGCAGTCACATTATACAGGTATCAAGGTAAATCACAGGCTGAAGAGCGTCCACAGTTTCTGCCTATACTGACCTTAAATAAATATTGAAGCAAGATGGCTGATGTGCTGGAAGTCCTACTTCCACCATAACACGCCTCAAGGGGAGAGCAGAGAGGGCTATGAGTCCATGAGAAGTTTGTTGTTAACACTGAAAATAAATCACACAGAATTCAGACGCGTTGGGATAAAAGGGCATTAAATATTAATATTGATCCAAGGAGAACTCTTGTTTCAGTTCAGAGGTCAGACTGAATACATATCGAAATTGTACTTCCACTTGGGTGATGATGATTGATTGTTAGGTGACAAAGGGTTACAGGGCTCAAAAGTGGGACATCAAAACATTTCACCAGTGCGACCCAGGAAAAATATAAAGTCCCAGTGGGGAAATGCTTGACTGCCCTGATCCTCATCACACACCACATTGATCAGAATGTGCACTGCTTTTACACAAAAGGAGCATTTTGATCTCAGTTACATATATATATATATATATATATATATATATATATATATATATATACCTCAGGCACAACCTCAGGCGCAAAACTGACAACGTTATCGTCATTAGCAGCAGTTATAGGGGTGAGGCAAATAATAGGTTTTTAAGATGCAATGTCAATTGCAGTGGAATTATTCTGGATCGAAGCAGCATGGTCAATAATTGGGATTTAGCAAGTTATTGACTAAATATTATAGCCTTTTACATTGGCTTTTTTTTTGCAATTAAAGTCGCTTCTGAAGTAATTCCAAGCTAATCCATTTGTTGCAACTAGGCAATCACAATTATACAATTAAACAATGATTACAAAACGTGGCGGTAAGATAATTGCGAACCCACAGTCACCTCGCCGGCTGCAGCGGCGCTTCAGTGGCGCCTGCTGCGTGTCTGAGTAGACCAGCTGTAGCAGAAGAAACAGCGTGTCCAGAGTTACAGCCGCCAAAAAAACGACCACAAAGTCAGTGTGGGGAGAATACTTTGAAATTGTATTTAGTTACTGAATACTTGCCTTAAAATGTATTTTGTAACGTATTCCGTTACTTTGTCTAATCAGAGTACTGTATTCTGAACACTTACTTTCGCATTGATTGTTAGTATATATTTATGTATTAATATGGCATATATAATTACAAAAATAAAGACTACGGTTGTTGGAACACTTGTATAAACTCACTTACCATTAATTAGGAACTCAAAAACTCTCTTGGCAAATGGAGCGGCAGATACAGCATCATGTGACACACGTGTGCAGTGTTTGTACGAACTGTGGCAAAAGGAGTTTTAAATCTCTATTTTATTCTAGGAGGAAAAACAGCTAAAAGTCATTTCTTAATAATGTTGTGCAATATGGAAATGTAATAATTGAGAGCTGGGATGTATTCCCTTGATATTTGGAAAGTAACTGTATTCTAAATACTCTCAAATGAAAGTGTAACTTTAAGAGAATACAGTTACTCAAGATGAGTATTCTAAATACATATATTTAGTTACTCCCCAACACTGCATCCTGTAATCTCTCATCTTCACATGTGCAGAAATCTCGTAATTCTATTGATCTTCTTTTTGAGGCAGCTTCCCTGGGTTGACCAAGGACATTACTTTTGCGCCTGACGATTTGCACTCAAATGGTTCAAATAATAAGACTATGTATAAAATTCTGTTCAGTAAAATCGGGCTACATCGAACACTGTAAAACAAAACATAGTAGTGCTTCATACTCGGAGGCGTCTGTATATTGATGTAAATGAACACGGCGCAGTTTTCGCCACATGCTATGCCTGCAAATACTGGCTGCTGATAGTTTATTATAGTAGGAACAGTAAAACTTGCCACAGAACACGTTTATCGTGCTCCATGTCATGCAAATAATAAGGAATTAAAAATGGACACAATCAATGGAGTGTGCTGCCCAGAAGATGCACCTAAGACTAAAAAATAAAATGAGCCACTGGGTTTTATAAGGTTATCTCAGCGCCTGTGACCGTTCCATTCCTGTCAGTCAAAGCTCTGATGAGAGCTGAGATAGAGGGACTCAGATGGTCAAGATTTCCCAGATGCCTTGGGCAAGACCTTTCGCTCCTTCTGAGCACCTTGACAAATGCTCTCCCCTTGAAATAAATCCAAGCCCTCCTTTCAGTATTGTGTCAGGAGCAGAGTGACTTTCCCTCTGTGGGCTGTACGGTCGAGAGCACAGATTGGTCTGAGCCGTTTAAACAGAAGCTGAGGTTGATAAATCAGAACCATGGGAAATCTGGGGCAGCTGTTTCTTTCCCACTCTGTCTGTCCAGGTGCACTCTGGGTAACCCTCACCAGCCCCGCATGAGCTCACCCAACTATCAGGAAATACTATAGATGTGTGCCCATACAATACTTCCTGTCCTGTTCTCGCATTAAGGGTATTGTGTTGAAGCATACAGTTAAAGGCAACACACCAAGCTCAAAATAATGCTGTGGATGGTTCCAAGGATGAATAATGGATTTTGTGTGAAAAGATGAGGCTGGCACGTGGATTATTGATGGCATAAACTGCATCAGTGACTCGTACAGAGAGGCTTCTGCTAATACAAAGGTAAACATTTACTTGTTATTAAAGTTACTTCACTGCATTTTGGTTGTGTTGCTTATTCTGGGCTATCTTATTCGTTTTGATAGCCACTTCTTTGCTTGCAATGTCTAGTAATAGCCAAGTGTTTTATGTAGTATGAATAGGCCTTTATGACATAGGCCTTTAGACAATAGACCTTTAGTCAACCCGAGTTGTGGCTGCCAGTCGCGACAGACACAGAGACGTCTCCTCCGGTGAGATTGGCTCTTAAAAAGTTTCAGCCGGAATCTTGAGATCCAATAATAGAAGACGTGACAAAGAAAATGTATATATTCCACTAAAGTTCATAGATAATGTGTATGCATTGTGACATTGAATGAACATTACATAAAGTTTTAAGTGAACACATTAAAGCATCACAAAACGTATTACAAATGCATTCTTTACCATATGATTACACACATTACGTATGTACCCTTGCTAACCTAGGAAGACAATTTAATCAGCACAGATGAATGTCATTCTGCCCGTTTTTTCTTCACTTTGACAGGGTTTAGAAAATGGCTCGGCCACACTTCAATCTAATATTTGAATCAGTCTTTAAAAGTAGCATTTGTGAGCCCTACGTCCCATAAAAGAGTCTGATGACATTTGCTATGTCAGAGTTATTCATGTAGTATATAAGGACCTCTCAAATATACCTCCCAAGGTATATTTGGGATAAAAGGGTTGGCCCAATGTCACTTACAAATAAGGTTTCTTATTCCTGATACAAAAACGTATTAAACTCATCCTTTAACCACTTGCTAAAATACAACGGTGTGTCCCTCCAGAGCTACAGTAGGTGTTCACACTTTTGAAAGGTGTGAAATCAAAAACCACAGGTGTTTTGCTTCCTCATACACAGTCTTTTTGGATAGACAGTTTAGTTTAGTGAGTACAGTCAAGGATCAAAGCTTATCAGACCATGACAGAATGGTGTTAAAACTCTGCATTTGACCAAATAGAAGCAGTAACCTCAGTTGAGTTGAGTCTCTTGGTCACAGCATGATAATCTTTTCCCTGTCTGCCATCTCTTTATCTCCTGTCCATGCTTTTTGCCATCCTATTTGAGATTTGAGATTTGCTGCAGGAATAGCCTCTGCTGTGGATGCTCGATGAGGAGTGCACTCACCTCTGTCAGGAGGAGGTCATCACTGTAAAGCCTGCTGCGTCTCCGACCCACACAGCATCCCTCCAAAGCATTTCATCTGAACCTTAATGGACAAAGATTGTAGTCAAAGAATACCGGGTTACTCATATAAAATTGGTTTCTTTTCATTTTAGTTTTAAATTTAGATAAAAGTGCGTCATAATGAAAGATAATAATAATAATAAAAAAAGTAATTCTGCGGCATTATAGGGCACTCTTGTACAGGAGTTTTTAAAAGGCAAGATATGGTTTTCAAGTTCCCTCCACTAGCGCCTTTCATCTGAGCCTTAAAGTCTTTTTTATTTATTTTAGTTTAGTTTTAAAATTTTATTAGATTAGCCCGTTAGAGGAAGTATATTGTTGACGATCGGATCAGCAGCTGTGGCTTGAAATGCCTTTCCCGAGCCCAGGCATTCGGATCAGAGGAATATCATACGCTTCAATAAACGTATGAAAACATGAACCTGTGCGCATTTAACAAGGCACTGGATTACAAACAGGTTTTAAAAGGGGATTTTATTGTGACATGAGGCTGGACAGACAGGTACTACACACTCAAACCCACACATATTGAAATAATATCTGAGAGAGGGAGAGAGGAAAGAGGCGAGATTTGCCTCAAGTGTCAGAGAAATGTAGGCTGGTAAAACTATTCCACTGTCACCAAAGTACAAACAAAGAATCAGGAAACCATTTTCATTCATATCTTAATGCTTAGAAGCAACTGTGCAGAGTTTTTTTTTTCTACAGAATCAAGCTGTATTGGCTCTGCCTGAGGTGAACACATACGAGCGTCTGACTGCAAGCCTTTTAAGTGTCAAACTAGAAGCAGCAGTTAGGTGTGCAGGCACCATTAGAAATGTTTCAACAAAAAGGTTTTCAACTAATCACCGGAAAGAATTATTACACTCGTGAATCAATACAGCTGATTTATGAACATAACTTTTATCTAATAATCTAACGTATTGAAGTACATTTATGGAGATTAGCCATTGGATGACGTTTGACAATACAAACTGCAAATACATAAACAACACGGAACAATATGCATGATGACACGTTTATCATCAACCTATGAGGGGACAGTTTGCCTGGTGTTTTCTGAAGGTTATGACTATTTCACATCCGCCAGGGTGGGTCTCTAATGCTGTTGACTTATCTGTCCAGATCTGTCTTCCTGTCTCTGGTTTTGCTGACAAAATGCAATGCAATTCCCCACTGGTTTCCTGATCCCTTTATTGCATGTCCTCCCCGTGTTTTTTTTATGGGGGCCTCTCTTGGTTTTCATATTTCTCCCATCATCTAAAGACATGTGTTACTTTGTTTGAAAAATGTCCCTTTAGAGCACATGTGTCAAACATGGGCCACGAGATGATTTAACGTGGCCCTTTGTAGAGCATGAATTTCTGAGTATGTCCACAATATAGTGCCCCTTTTTATCCACTTAGAAAATCGACATGTTTAATTTTGGGTGACTATACTTGGAACATGTAACTTTTCACGTAACTGTATTTAAATAGGGAAAACATGGAACAGCTTGGTAGCTTCTATCTTCACTCTAGTTTGGAGCTATATCTTTGCTGGGAGAGGCTAAATGCTAACAACATTTGCGTGACTGAGCGCATGCACAAAGACCAGACAGGTACGAATCAACTCGTCTAAGCTAAGGTAAGAACATATCTCAGTATGTAAAAACGGTAGCCTTATTCTTTAAACATTTGCTTCTGAACTCTAAATTTAAAGGGATATTTCCGGATTTTTAACTTAGGGCCTCATTTCCTAGTTATCCAGAGTGTTGTTGATTTCTGTAGATTTTATTTAATTGTTTTATTCATGCAGTCCTTATATTTGAAGAGTTTAGTAGTGTTAGGCTAATACAAGGCTAGTGCATGTCTATGGTAACTAGCCTGACCCAAACACAGTGCACCTGAAGCAAATCACTTATAACACCAGACTACCAATATAAATGTCTGTGTTGACTGAATTATTATTTTTTTTAAATATAACCATTTTGCATTTAAAATAACTTATAGTTGAGCAGCAACAGCTTCCTTGTTGTGAGCTACGCAACGGTGGAGGGATCTGCTAGGTTACCGGATCTACAGTAGTTTGTTTACCTGTGCCTGGCATTACTACACGTGGAATTCACAAAGGAGCTTTCTACAAATCAGATATGGTAACGTTTGGAGGAATACCCAATGATTTTGAAGAGGTTTTTTTATGTTTTCCTAGCAGTTACCTTTTTGTTCCGTTTTCCTCCTCGTTTATGTCTCGCTATTTTGTTGCTTATTTTCAAGAACCTTTCAGAAAAAGCCAAAGTGGAAAAAATGTGCTCGGTTAAGGTAGGTAAACTTAAATGCACCTTTCATTGGCTAAAACTAAACCACAGCGCTTTGACAAATTAACTCTTGGGGAGATTTTATCGGAACTCCCTGATCCCAGTCACCAGATTCAATTACCTCTCCCTGCGACCCGGCTTCCCCAGTTATCAGATGTCTCCTTTTAATAAAATCAAAATCTGGCGACTAATGTTGTTGTCATTGGAGATGGCCCCTAAACCTGGATATCAGGCTTGGCAGGCGTTGCATCATGCTCCACAGTGTGACCAAAAAAATCTATAAATTCTATCTTCACACTCTCACACATGCACTCATCTCAGCACCTACGGCGCATATTTACTGCCATTACTCTGAATAATTATAATCTCGGGTAAGCAGATGGAGATTGAAATTCAAAATGTCCCTTATACACAATGTCCTTGCATATAAACTAGCAGCTGGCATGTATTTTGGAGTAATATAAAGTGCTGACTAAATTGAATCATCACAACCAGTGGTTATAGATTGTGTCAGCATGTTTTTGGATGTTGATAACCGAGATAATAACAACCTTAGCTAGTGTAAAAGCAAAGCAGAAATTACCAGCTCACCAGAGAGTGAATCTTAGGTACCGCGTCTTTCTAAGGATTTAAGGGTGTAGGAGGAGAGGCTACAGTCAGCACAGCACATGCACACCCACAGACTAGCAGCGAGAGAGAGAGAGAGAGAGAGAGAGAGAGAGAGAGAGAGAGAGAGAGAGAGAGAGAGCGAGAGAGAGAGAGAGAGAGAGAGAGAGAGAGAGAGAGAGAGATGATAGTCAGCATGGAGCCAGTTGGTGTTTTTTGACAAGTATGAGTAAGAGGAATGACTAAACAAAAGGCACTGCGATGAGGATGGCTAAAAAAAAAAAAAAGGGATGGTGAAAAACATGTGATACAGAGTCACACACAAAAAAGGCAATCTCTTTGAGCGGTGGGTTTGTCTGGTATTCAAAACGACTGTTAAACAAGTTTGCAGAATACCGCCAGATTCACAAGGGTGCCTCGTCGTATCCTTGGGCAAGACTCTTTCACCCGCCTTGCGAGCGACTGAGCGGGAAATCGGTGGCGATCGGAGAGGCTTGCGATGTACACTGGCAGCCATGTTTGGGTCAGTCCAAGGGAACAACTAGTTCCAGTACTTAATTGGATCCCACTCTTTCAGTTTTTCAAAGTAAAGGATCTGGGAACTATTTTGGAGGATCCGGCACAGAATTAGGATCATATATCATGGTGCAGTGTTCGAACAACTTGACCCTGTAGTGACCCAGCAGCTGTATGAGTGGTCAGCATGGCACCTTTACTTTCGAGCACGGCGGTCTCAACAACGCTCCAGGACCTCTTGTTTAGTTTCTGTGAAGAATCTCCGTCAGCAGTGAAAACCTTCCAAACAATTGATCCTGGAGCGTCCTAGAGACCACTGTGATGGAAAACAAAGGTGCCATGCGGACCACTCATACGGCTGCTGGGTCACTACAAGGTCAAATATATACAAATATCAACTTTTTTTTTACATAAAAAGTTGCATAATGCACCTTTAAGCAATAACTGGTTCCAAATCAGTATCTTACCAACACTGTGGAGGGTGAATGAATAATTCAAAGTAAAGTGACCATCAGGCCAGAGGATCAAATCAGGACTAAACTTGAACTTAGAAAGGTTCTAAAATAGACCTGAATTGGACTATTATGTATAAACTGAGTATAAGCCCAACAACTCTAAAATCAAGAAATGGCAACTTTAACTTTTTAAGATTTTATTTTATTCCTTTGCTTTCTTTTGTTTTCCTAATAACAGTGTGCAAGGGCTGTACCCATGTTCCTTAAAGGTCGTGTATAGTTTTCTTCTTTTCCCCCCCTAGTCCTTAAAGGTAACAGTTAGTCAGGACAAAGCAAGTTAGGTCCGTTAACAGCGGTCTAAACTCATTAACTTTTCCAAAGCATTCCAAAAATCCTATTTAGAGCTGACATTTATAAGGACATTTTCCAACTTAAACAATGCTAACAGCTTTTGGCAGGCTAGGTTCCCGTTGTCCCCTTTCATGGTTTGAAAAATGGAAACATTTTGACAGGGCTAACATTGACCCATTACCTCCATCATCATTTTATGCATCTGAAGGGCCAAGGAAAATGTATGATTTAATTAAAGATTCTGTTAGGCAGTTTTCTGTAGGTTGTAAGCTTGTGGGGGTGTCTGTGGTGGCGGGAAGGGGGCATTTTGCCCGGCCTTGCTTTCAAGTAACTTAGATACAACGATTTATGACAACTATCTGTCCAACACAGATTTGTGTGTGCGTATACACGTGTGTTTACGTGTGTGTGTGTGTGCGCGCAAGTGGCTTCAAGGCTGAGTTCTGCTGAATCCATGAATCAGAACACAAAGTTTCTGCCACAAAGACATTTTTGTAGTCGCGCAAAGTTACATAAATGTAAAAACACAATAACTGTACTTTAAAAAAATAAAAATAAATTGTAGATATTGCTAAAACTCTTGAATAGTGACCGCTTGCTCTGATCTTATTTCCTGAATTGTGTTGCAGATGGATATCCACATTTTTAAAGCCCATCATCAGACTCATTCTGAGCAGTTCTGTACTCAAGCTGCATTTTTTGCTAATTTGTTTGCATACCTAGCAGAAGATGACTGCTTATGTAGTCTTTTGAATGTATATAGCAATGGTATGCTGGGTAATCGGGATAGTCGGGACGTTTCTTGGTTGGGCCAAGCACGAGCGACTTTTAGGACTAATGGAGTTCGTGTTTAGGTCTAAAGGCTTCAACTCGGTTTCTTCTATTCTGTTTTTTGGATGTTTGTATCATTTGACATTGAACACCCCTACAAGTAATGAATCAATCCAATCAATCAATCAAACTTTATTTATAAAGAGCTTTTAATACCGAAAGGTATCACAAAGTGCTTTACAGATTACAACGTTTAAAACAATACGCCCGGCACACCCTCCCAGCCCTCTGAATGCATACAAACGTTACACACACACTCAAATTTTCACCCCACCGTCTATGCACACACCCCCTCACTCACTTACTCACACACACACAGAATAAAATAAACAGATACATAAGGCTGGGTACAGATGGACAAGTGTGGAAACTCCATTTGAGGAGCCGTCTGCGCCGGGAGCAGCGAGTCCAGCGCAGCTACAGGGCACTGACCCAAGAGAGCCCAGAGGAGAAGGGGAAACACTGGGAAAGCCTAAAAATATAAGAAAACACTCATAAGTTAGTTCAAGTTAGTAGAGCTGAAAAAGAATGACATTAGCGACATAAAGTGGATGAATAAAACACTTTTCATGTACATTTTTCATTTGTACTTGATGACACTCGGATATAAATCAGACCCATGTGAAAAGAAAAAATGGCATCAAGTGCGATAGAATGTTGATACAGCAAAGGACTTTCAAGGTATGCTAAACTTCCAGCTGTGAGAGCGGACGGACTAAGTTATAAAACTGCAGGCCAAAATGTTTCAGCTCTCCACTGCTACATTACATCAAGAAATTAGGCATGACCACTTTAAAGTGTGAATTGGTTCTCTGATGCTTTAGAAGTTTGGATACTATGACAGATGAGAATGTATTTATTCTTTAACAATACAGAATTGACAAAAAGTATGTTCTACTACCACTAAAACCTCCTTACATTCCCTGGCATGGCACGCTGCATGCCATACATCTTCACACAGTCATAGGGGCTTTTTGAACGTGGTGCATTTTGGTATTGTAACCGTTAACAATTTCCAACAATGCCACGGGGATTTAACCCAAAATAGCCAACATTAATGAAGCCATGAGAACAGCGTTAAGAAAATCTATAATATAATATAATACAAACATCCGGACTCTGTTTTGCGGAATCAGGCCCAGAAGCATAAAACCATGGCCGCATCGCGCTGCCCACTGGACCCAGTCCTCACGGTTCAAGGCAAACCATAGTCGATTTGGGGCGGAGATGGCAATGACATTTGGCACGAAAGTGGAGGGGTAACCACAGGATAGTAGAGCCACACGCAACCTCAAAGAATTGCAAATAGCCCTGATGTAATGTAATTGCATGAATTGAAGGGACTTCTACACTCAGCAGGTAGCACAATAACTGGTCAGACAACCACCAGACTTTAGGGCTATACGCAGGAACGGTGGCTTCCCAAAGCTTGTAGCTAGCAGCTTGCACATACGTAGCTCCCTGGCCTGCGGAACTGCTGCGCGTCGCCAAGTTGTTTGATGTCAGAGGTGAGAGGTTGAGCCACAGAAGAGATCCTAAACTAAAAGCAGGAGGACATTGGAGGGTTGGCGGTGTTAAAAACGCATTCTTTACTATATGGACAAAAGGATGGAGACTTGGTCTATTAAAATAAAAAAACAGTGCTCCTGGAACGTTCTCGTCACTTCTTCTGTGCAATCAGACTCTTCCTTCCAACACACTGCCCCCCAGTGGATCAACCGCAAACACAACAATAGAGCAGTAATAAAATGTCTGCCAAATTCAAATGAACCTCAATGTCATGGCAGCCTCTCCTGGTGTCCATCTATACCTTTTGTTCCCCCCCCCTTGTGTGTCTGTCCGTTCCCTCCTACCTGGGCGTGGCATCTTCAGAGCTCACCTGGCAGCAATCTACAATCAACCTCCATACAAGAGGAGCTGCTCTCCAGCTACTCCTCGCCAGTTTGTTTATCTACACTCACTGTTAGTGACAACACTTGGCTCTAAACAGTTTGGGAATTTTTGTGACTTAACCTTCTTTTCATGTCCAGATACACCTACCTGCCTGCCTGTTCATCGACCTGCCTGCCTGCCCGCTCATCTGCCAGTCTGCTCCTCTGCCTGCCACTCAGCCGATCTGCCTACACCTCTGCTCGGCTGCGATACTCACCAACTACCTTCAGTCAAGTCATTTCCTGTAAAATAAATTACTACTTACCTGTTGTGTTCTGCTCTTGGGTTCAGTCTAGAAGCATGACACTCAAAGCCCAAATTACATCAACACAGTTGTACATATATAATCACGAAATCCTAACCAGGGTCACACATTTTAAAGTGAGAAAAACAGTTCAACAAGTGTTTTATGTACATTACAGACTGTGCAATATTTTTACCATATTAAATTAGTTTGGGTATATGGTGTTGATTGGAGGTCGTGCCTTAGAGCGGTTACATTTGCAACATTAATGTAGCTTTAACTAATCACCGAAAGGGGCCTGTAAGCCATATTGAACACAGAGACAGGTTCTATTCTCTAAGTATCATTTACTTGTTTCAATAATATTTCTCTTTTAATTATTTTTTTTTTTTAGATTTGAACAAAACACAAACAATATCACACAAGGAGCCCAGAGAAGACAAGATGGCTGTTGCCCTGGTGCACTAACCAACCGCTGACTGAAGCAGGACCTAAAATAAAAACGCATCCCCTTCAGACCTGTAACACCTGTTACAACTACAATGTGGCGCAGTTTCAACCGGCATTGTACTGGAATGCTAAGCAGCGACGGCGCTCTTCCTTGCTAGCATGATGCTCCAAAACACAGGGGGACTGAGGCAGAGTGAAGATGCGCGTAGCCTTTTATACTTTATATTGTCACATATGGTAAAAATGAAATCACACAAATAACGGTTTGAAATGAAAAGTGATGGTGACTATTTCCATTATAACTTATAAAAAAAGAACGTTATTTTAGGCAACTGGAAGTTTATTAGAAGGATAAATATCAAGCTAACGCCAAAAGATTTTGACAAGTATGTTGCACTTTCAAGTTCTATTAGAGTCGACACTGTTCATTGAAGCAGGTTTATCAGGGACAGTTACTGAAGGCACCAGCCATTTAACATTCCTGTGGTGCCGTGACCTTGACAGTCCCCTCACTTGGCACTGGATTTGGAGTTAAGTGAAGGAAACCCCACTTGCAGAGCATTTTAAGTGGGAGGTCTTCTTTATAAAGCTAGTACGATTAATATAGCAGTGTATGAAAAATGCTACGTAGCACTGACTCTGTTTTGATAGTAAATGTGTTCAGAGCATGTGTTTAAAATAGATGTGAGACAGCACGGAGAATCACACTGCTGTTTCTAGCGTTTGAATCCCGGAGTGAACACTAAAGTTGACAGGACCTGTTTCTTGTTCAACAGTTCACGTCTCGCTGCTTTTGTCTGCAGCGCTGAACATCAAAACCAGAAAAAATCATCCAGCGTGTGAGCAGAGGATAAAAATGTCCTTTTGTCTATTTTTACATCCAGCCAAAACACAGATGGAACCAAAGGAGCGGTAAGACTTTTCATATCGTTCATGCGGCTTTACGTCAATATTCTCATTTGTAAAGTGAAAAATTGTATCAAATGGGCAGAAAGACCTCAGTTCCTTCAAATAATTAGGCTATCATTCAAGTAAATTATGAGTAAAACAAATGTACTATTTGCATTTCAATACTTGCCTCACATTTAATATCCTTAAATCCCGTTTTGAATCTTGCTTAAATTACTGTGATCACTTGTCAATCGACATGGTTGGTTCAATGTGAATAGTCTTTTACGTACATTAGGTTATATCCTAAATGGGATTACATCAAATAGACGGAGCTGGTGGATAATCCCTCAATATAGAAAGCTATCGCAGCACGTGCCAAAACTGCAGCCAAGCATTTTCTGGCTGCATGGGGAATTAACCATGTTAAAAAAAAACACACAAGTTTGAGTATGACGGTCTGGTGAGGGTTTATGAGTTTTGAAAGTGTGGAGGACGACACTTATTCTATATATTAAGCAACACACTTCAAGAAACGAACCAACAGAATGAAGCAAATACTTTAATGTTTGTCAAAATAAATGATTCTGAATGGTTAGGTCTTTAGATTACTGTAGTCCCAGTTGACAAGAAGCTTTTTAATTTATTTATTTTAAATTCTGGTTAAAAGCATTAATTAATTCTGTGTCTTACTCACACCTTTAGCTGGGTTTGAATTCTGACTTAATTTGGGCATATTGCTCATGTCTGTTTTTTGTGTTTTTATCTGATAGACTACTCTGTGTGAACTCAGCCTGTATTTCTCTTTAGCTATATTTAGAGATGTGTGGATGATGCCTTCTGGGTGTGACCTATAGAAGGCATATGCTCTTCAAGTATCACCCATCTGATCCATTCTTCCTGGTGTGAATTACATCAAAGCTGGGACGAGCTGAAGCAAAAGTGATAGGTTGTGCTCTCTCAATAAGAGCTCTTCCCTATTTAGAGGGCAGCAGCCCTCGGCGGTGGAAACATCTCGCATGTGCCAATTTACCAAATGATAAGGATTTAATTGATCAGAAACTGTCACTTTGGCTGCAGAGGAGTTGCAGAGTTATGCAGTTGCAAGTAAACAGGAACTGGAACATTTGCTCTATACTGTTGCAGGATTCTCGGTGGGGCTGAATTGATGAAAGTTTGCTATGCGTGCCGTTCGTGAAATGCGCTCCTTCTGTTTTGGACTGAGCTGTTCACGGGGCGCAGCAATGCAAAAAGAAATCTGAGGCTTATTACGACGACCACCGCTGATGTTCTCTTCATTCATCAGGAGGTAAACACAGCACAGTGGCACTGACACACGTTATAAATACAGCCTTTTCTCACTTTTTAGTGTAACAAATGCAGCTGCTTATATCAGCTCATATCACATGAACGTGTAAGAGCGCCCATAAAGGAGTTGGAGTCATCGCCGCTTGTAGTACTGTACACGCCTCCACCTGACCCACTTTTTTTCCTAAGCAACACCCTTAGGCTACCGGCGAAAGCACAGGCGCAAAGTGGTATATGCGCAAGATCGAAAATTCACTATGACTAAGACTATCCGTGCGCCAGGCACAAGATCTGGCCCCATATTTTCAAAAGGATGACAAATAAGTCAAAACTGTGCACGATGAATGATTTGACAGTGAATGTTTGTCACTGGTTAGAGCTGAACTGTCCACTGCGAGCCAATTCTGCACACCACTCGAAAGTATATGAAATGCATGAAAGACTGTAAAAAAAAAAAAATGATTTGACCCGGGACAGTTTGATGCATCACAGCTATTTAGCTTATTTGTGGTGATCAATAAGCTACCAGTGGTTTGAGAGGCGAAAGTGCCGAGTAATCTTGGGATCCCATCTGGTGCATTCGAGCGTACCTGACAACTACCATCTCCATCTCGCTTCCTCATATCAGAAGATGAACGCCTGGCGAGGAACATATGCCATCTCCCTGATGAAACACCCAGGAAACATCTCCAAATGTGAGGACACAAGGAAATGGGAGAGATGAAAGGGACAGTGGAGATCACATTGAAATAAGCATGCCCCAGCTTGTCCTTTGAACATATGCCTGACCTCTGCCACTCTGCACTCGCTCAGCAGCCACTTCACCACCCTATATCTGTCCTGCACTAATCCACCCAATAATATCTCCTTGCCACTTATAAACAGGTGGATAAAAGTACAGGTTAGGGCAGTGGTTCTGAAACTTGATATTTGTAATTGTTGTACTGGGTTTGTCTTTTCTTTTCTTTTTATTTTTTTCTAGTAGTATTTTAAGCTTGATTTAGTTGAATTATTTCCAGTCTTTATGCTTTATTTAGACCTTGTTTAGTCTAGTGATGGTATTTACGGCTCTTTACTGGGAGCCGAGTCTTTGGGATCCGTTCTTTTCAAAGAGCCGTTCAAGAGATTGGCTCTTTTTAATATGAAATGTTAATAACGTCAGCCAGATAACAATATGACACGACAAAAGGCACACCTTTTTATTTAAATGATCTAAAATCACAATGGGACTGATACTTGTGCTTGGAAAATCGTGTTTGTGAATTAAATCTACTAATAATAAGATAGGCACAACTGTCGGACAAATAATATTAGCTTTGACTTTAGTGCAAAAAGCTTTCACTTGTGTCGCCTGCTCTATTGTTGGGCTGATTCTTGTTGTTCGTTTGGGGGAGTCCTGGGTAAAATTGACTGAAAAAAAGATCTGGCTCTTTTCACAACTGATATCCAGTTTGCACCTTTCACCATAAAGCAGTACAAAGTAACTCATGCCCCTTGACCTAATTTGTTTTTGTTGTACATAAATGATCTGTGTGAAGTCTCAACAAAGTTAAAATGTATATTATTTGCGGACGACACAACAATTCTGGGTTCCGGCAAAGATCTACAACTGCTTGTCTCAGAGGTCACAACAGAATTATATACATTTTAAGAATGGTTTAATAGAAATAAATTATTGCTGAACATATTGAAAACAACAATTATTTTATTTGGTAAACGGAATAGTGACGTTCAGATTCAAATCAATATTGACAATGCTCGAATAGAACAAGTAAAGGAATATACATTTCTGGGTGTGATCTTCAGTCATAAGGTTAGCTGGAGACCACAATTAGATAACATTCGTGGTAAAGTGGCAAAAAATGTGGCCATAATGGGCAAGTGTAGATTTTTTCTGGACCACAAGGCTCTCTTCACCCTGTACTGTTCCTTAATCCTACCGTACATACATTATTGCTCTGTGGTAAATACCTTCAATAGTCACTTACAGGTTTTATATAGACTCCAAAAGAAGGCTATTAGAATTGTTCACAATGTCAGATTTAGGGACCATACAAATATACTGTTCTTAAAATCTAACACCATGAAACTTGATGACCTCATAAAACATAATACTTTGTTACAGATATATAAAGCTGTAAACACAACCAGCTCCGTAGTAATATACAACAAATGTTTGGCAAAAGAGAGGGAAGATACGATCTAAGGGGTATTCATAATCTGAAAGTACAATCTATTCATTCCCTAAAAAGTCATTGTATCACTCGGAAAGGTGTAAATCTGTGGAATAATCTTGAGGAACCCTTAAAAAGGTGATGCTAGTCTACAACATTTCAAAAAACAGTATAAGAGAAGTGTGTTTGAGAAATATGCTAAAGACATGTGACCTTGTTTTTATTATCTACAAGTAATTTTGTATAACTGTGAACCTGTTTAACCACATCATTGCTGAACCAATGTCACCAACCCCAAGGTTTAAGTTGTTATGAATTATAGGAACTGAGAGAAATGAATAAGCAAAAGCTAACCACAATGCTGTAATAGCCTGTTTCCACTGGTCACTATTAAACAAAATAGAACGTAGGCAGGCGAGAGATGGACCTGTCTCCAGCAGGTTAGACTACTGTAACGGCTGCTCACTGGCCTTTCTAAACGAGCTGTTAGAGCTGCAGTACATCCAGAACGCTGCTGCTCGAGTCCTGACAAGAACCAGGAAATACGACCATATTAGTCCAGTGCTCCGGTGTCTGCACTGGTACATCTCTGACATGTTAGAGCCGTATGAACCATCTCGGGCCCTGAGAACTTCAGGGAGGGGTCTCCTGGTGGTTCCCAGAGTCAATAATAAACACGGTGAGGCTGCGTTTCAGTTTCATGCAGCTAAAATCTGGAACAGTCTTCATGAGGATGTGAGACAGGCCTCAACTCTGACAATGTTCAAATCCAGGCTGAAAACTGCTCTTTTTACCCGAGCATATGAAAACTGAAAGTATTTTATCTGCACTCTTGCCTTTTACTATAATTGATACATTTTAATGTTGATCTTTTAATGATTGATTTGATCTGTTTTCTTGTAATTTAATGCAACTGTGAAGCACTTTGAATTCCCTTGTGTATGAATTGTGCTCTACAAATAAACTTGCCTTGCCTTGCATTACTGGTAAACCGCATACATTTCAATTTTCGTGCTATGTCTTCTTACTTTGGAAGTCTTGTAAACCTCATATGATTTTGTTCTTGTAAAACATGAATGTTTTTCTTTATCAATGCTGCTATACGGTTAAGGTTAATGCGGACAATTGTAATTGTTGAAAGGACATAATTGTGATTCATAGATGGGCACACCCACAGGGCTGTGTGTGTGCCTATGCATGGAAAATTAAACTTGTCATTCACTAATTGCTTGTGGTGTTTTTTGATACTAGCTGTTAGCGCTGAGATAAAAAAAAGTCCTACCTCAAAAAACACAGGCGTCAGTCAAGAATTTACATCCAACGTAATATTTTTAACACGTAGCGAGTCACTTCGGATCAGTATCTCACTCTCAGTGATGTTTTCTTGAACTATTAATTTTTTTGGACAAGACCTCATAGGGAAATAACGGAGACAGGATACGGAAGCACCGACTTAGGATCCACTTGGAAGTCACGTATCATTTGCGTGCATAGAGCCTATCAGCCACTTTGTTTACCGTGTATGTCAAGACCCACCTTCTTTCGCAGAGAAAAGAAGTGAGTGTAGTTTATCAGGCTACACTGCAGGTGTTGTGGCATGTTGCATTTTTCCACCCATTAATTATCCGTGAGAGTAAATACTACGCTGACAGCAAAGACAAAGGGAGAGAGGGATATTATACATTGTGCCACAACCCAATTACACAATGGAGATAATTTTTTTTCACTCAAACTTGGCTGTAAATACTCCTAAAGTGGTGCTAGCCCGAAGTTAGCTTTGCCCGTTAGCTTCTTCTTCGTGATTCCGTTAGTGTGTATTGGTGGCTCCGACCCAGTGCAGGCAAAGTTGCCATTGTGGTTTTCTGGCCAGAGACACCAGGGGGAGATGAAAGACCCGCCCCCAATCATCCCATAAACACTTGTATTACCCCCAGAGAGACTGCGAAAAAGATTGATTATGGTAAATAAGTTACTTAGTACTGCTTTAAAGCAGAACTAAGAAACTCGTGCTCCTAGAGGCCATAAGTGCCACTGCAGGTGCCGTAGCCATCCATCCATCCATCCATCCATCCAAAGGGAGAGAGGGATATTGTACATTGTGCCACAACCCAATTACACAATGGAGATATTTTTTTTCACTCAAACTTGGCTGTAAATACTGCTAAAGTGGCGCTAGCCAGCAGGCAAGTTGCAATCATGGTTTTCTGGCCAGAGCTACCAAGGGGAGATGAAAGACCATCATCCCATTAACACTTGTATTACCCCCAGAGGGACTACGAAAAGGATTTATTAAGGTAAACAAATGACTTAGTTCTTATTTAAGGAGCTGTTCAAAAGAGCCGGTCGGTCATGAACGCCACATCACTTATTTGGTACTGGTGACGTATTTGGACAGCCAAATGTTTTATGAGTTGCTTGGTGTGCAGACATTAGGAACCACATGAACGTTTTGGGTTTCTCAAAAGCATCATGTGTTTTATGACCAAACTGAAAGGGACTGAAGGACTGAAAGTCCTGCATAGAATTTAGTTCAAGTGCAAGTGTTGACAAATGCAATGAACGTGTCATTATAATGATGGTCTGATAGCCTAACATCAATCAAGTTTCTCCGTAGAAAAAATAAAAAGCACACTTCCTTCTGTTCCGTATCCTCAATGGAACCATCCATTGGGTTTGTGTCTTACTGTGCACCCTGCCTCATGATTTATTCAATGGGAAACATTCCCCCATACAACCGGCAATGCACCCCCAACCCCCAACAACCTCTGATCAGAAATATTGAAACACCTTGAAAAATAAAACAGCTATATATTTAGCTTTTGTGATTCATGTTTATAATATACTTTAAGGCTTTTTAAAACATGCAGATAACAATACCAGATGACACAACCCCACCCTGTGTTAGCATACCCATTTATAATTCACCAAATAAGCTTCAAAGGTGAGAGAAAGAGGGGTGCATTTTTGACACTTCAAAGCAATAATGCTTTTACCACAACATAGCCATGGTTAAATAGGCTTTTACCAAAATGCTTTGTGCTCAGATACATGCAAGACCAGTGGGATGAATTAGAAAGAGGCAGAACCATATTTTATAATGTGCCATCAGCGAAATTGAAGTGAAATGCGTAGCGCATTAAAATATTAAAATAATTTGCACTTCTTTCCCAAAAAACCACAGTCGTGACGGCAGAATTAGTATTTGTGCGGAATGGATGTATTAAATAGTGATGACAGCCGGCTCATAAAAAATGTGTGACATTTGTGGAGTCGAGCGCTCACCCACACAGACACGGGGAGACTCTCTCACATGGGGAGGTAGAGATGCAGCTGCACATGGCCTTCACTGGTCTTCACTGCCTCCTCTCTGAGCCTCATGTATTTTTCATCCGGTCCCAGCACGGACCTCTGTTCAGGAAAAAATCTCCCAAATACAATAACAAAGTCATGTTTTACAGTATAGGGCACTGCTGTCTGTTCACATAACCTGCCACTGTATACAGATGATTAGATGATTCCCTGATTATAGATTTTAGAATTTAACCTAAACATTCAAATATACAATCCATCTTACACCATCAACAATTACAGCTGGGCTTCTTCGCAATCCCCCCATAGCTCATTTTATTTATTTTTTTCATGTTGGATCTATTATAACCGCTACGTTGACGTCAACGACTACACTACCCAGAATGCTTTGTTATTATTATTTTTTTCCTTCTTTACGCTGCGTTCAGGGACTCTTCGGGGGGGGGGGGGGGGGGGGGGGGAGGCATTTTTGTTTTCATCTCAAACAGATCTTCATCAGTTGTTGTAAATGTTGATTCAAATTCAATAAAACAATGCAATCTAAAACAATTTACAGCCGGGCCCCGTGCTTAAGCTTACGAAGCAGTGTAAACGGCATGTAAGCCTTTTCAAAGCCATATATACTCGGAAGTATAGCCAACTATTCTCAATACCGAAGCAAATGAAAATAATGTGTGTATTGCGCCTAACGTGTAGCCTATTTCAGTAGCGAAATCCCGTTGTCTAGGGTTACGCACAGATATGACCTTTTTAAAAGCACGTATTTCCTGCAGCCTGTGAACGCACCCCGCGTCAGTTTCACTCTCCAGCCCTCTCTCTACTCCGAGCTCCTCCAGCAGCAGCAGCGGCGGCGGCAGCGGTAGCGGTAGCGGTGCTGCTTTCTCCCTGTCTAAACAATGACTGCTACTACACACACCGGGGCGCACCAATAGAATGTTTTACCGGACACCTAACCTTTGCTTTCCGCTGCTTTTTTCCCGCCCGCTCCCGTGAGTGCGTCCAGCGTAAACATGTGGATACCTACAGAACACGAAAAATACGGCGTCGGTAAGTTTATTGCCTTTTCTCACCCCCCCACCCCCCGTTTCATTTCATCCCAGCATTGCGCCGTAGGACATCGGGAGGAGAGGAGAGGGGGACACAGGGGTTGGAGATGTGCGCCGCTTTGATATTGTGCGTGAACGTGTGAAAGATTTGCTCTGGAGTGAGGCAGCATCCGTTCTTCTTCAAGCAGCCCGTGATGGGATCTTGGCTTTGGAAATTGAGTGCCACATTGCAGTATGTTTCCTCGCTATGCCCCCCCCCCCCCCCCTTCCCAAATCACCCCCTGGAGTCATTATTAATTTTTCATTTATTTTTTTAATTTTTGCATTGTCACTCCATACACATTAGTCTGCACGAACACCACGCAAACACTGTTTTGTTGTCTTGTCTGTTTGCACGGAGGGGGACGGCGACGTTTACTGTAAGGTGATTAAGCCTAATGGTCATATGCAATTAACCCACCGTCGGTCATTTGATTCGAGGCCATTTGTAGATTTAATTTTCAGGGGGGCTACAACGATATGACAGCATCGCAGTCTGGCCGTCTACCTGAGAGGGAGAGTCTTGTGTGCGTTACAGCGCATTGTTCCAGACTGGCGGGACTAGGCATCATAACAACGATCCATAATATATAACAGACACATGCAAGACCGTGCAGGGTTTCCTCTCACCCCCCCTCCCAGCCTTAATGAGTTGTTTTCATTGCTTGAGATGCTGAGTTTGAGACGCGTTTAAAATGTCTCATAATATTCCCCTGAGATATGGGTCTGCACTCTGCCATGGTCCAGTCCCAAATTATGCACCCACAACCATTCACTCAAGTTGTGCCGTTCTAATCCTTTTTTTTTTTGCCAAAGCTCTAATTGTCCCCCAAATCATGCAAAGTAAAACTTATTTTATTTTATTTTGTCTTCAGCTGTTATTGCACACCTCGCATGCTCCTGTAATTGTAGTTTACCGTATCCAAAAATGCCACTTTGCACCGTGCGCTGGAATAACCACAGTGGACTTAAAAACTCAGTCTTTGCCGTCCTCTCTCATGCACTTTGTGAAATTGTTTGGCCTGTAATAGACTTGTTCTCCATTTTCCATGGACTTTGAGTCAGGACCCTGATCACTAAGCACTTATGCTATAATATCCTTAATCCTTGCTCTGGACAGTTCACCCCTTCAGCGTTACCAATTTTGATAAGCCCCTGCACATTTATTGAATTTTCCTCCTTAATCCCTTACTTGACTGTCAGTTTTCACTTGACTGAATACAAAAAAAAACTACATTTATTTTTGAAAACCCAACATCAGCTATTGTCCATGAATTGTGAGAAAGTGTTAAGTGGATTAGGGCCCATTACTATTTTTCTCAATACACGTGATTTTAATTGTTTGCGATTCTGTCCCTTTAAAATTGTCTGGCGGCAGAAGTACACTCATTTGTGGCCTGATTTTGTAAGGAAGGAATAAAGCTGTTGAGAAATTTAGGTTACATTATGACACACGTGTGCACACAGAGGCTGCTCAGGCATAACTAAGTGACATTTCGCCAACAATAAGCACTTAACGTAATATAGGGCAACATTTAGACTTGGGTCTTCACTTTCTCTCTTTTCTCGTGCTCTGATTTTCTTTTAAATTTGATTTGGTTGATTTCCATTCTGTCAAATTTGGCATGGCTGCAATTTTAGGGGGTGCAAGAACAATGTAACTTATAAGGAACAAAGTTTTCCTGTCCTATTGTGATAAAAATAGTGCAACAACTTGACATGTTCTGAATTTCATGTGGTTTATGTCAGTGTAGCAGGTGATATTTCAGTCTCTAAAATGCTCCTAGATGTGTTTAAAATTTGCACTGTAAAAACAGTCTAATACAATTGATACAAATCAAGTATAATCACAATCTGATCGGGTCAAAGACATATAGCTAACGTTCATATTTTTCAAAATAACTTGGGCGCAGTGTGTGCAATATTGGGTGACCATTTGCTGCGAGCCTATTGCATTGCCATTTATCAATGTCATATGAAGTCATTAAGTGGCTGTAAAGTGCATTTTAGAACATGTTTGTGGAGGTCTAAACTACAGGGTTAGCATTAGCACTTTATACATGATAAATCCCAATACAAGGAGTTTGTTGTTTTATGAGCACATTGTGTTGCCTTATAATTGCAGCAATTTGCTAATATTAGGCAATCATTAAAAATTGGGATTTCTATTTGATTTCAATTAAGGAGTTTGTGTTCATATTGATCATCTAAGGTTTAAAAAACAACCTCTTGTAAGCCCAGGTAATTATCTTTATATGACCATTGATGCCTTTCAAAATGATCTGCACTGTTATACTGGGATCACATAATATCTACCTGAACCTGTCTCATTGGTACAACAGCGGGTTTGATGAAGACTCCTGTAACCGCTGCAATGTCTCCTTTTTAGCTTTCTGTTTGGATTGCCACATTGAATCATCTCTCACTCAGTGTACAGACTCCCCGACTGCGTGGGACTGCTTTTTGAAACCCAGGCATGAAGAGTCACAAGCTGGTGCTCATTGTGCCTTCCCCAAGTCTGAAAACATGGAGGTTGTTGTGTCAGGCAGAGAATCTGGTTTATGTTGATTACAAAGTTCATTGTGTTGCTATGATCCCAGGAGGGACGGGCCAAATTGGAGAGAAGATCTAAATATTGAAACGAGTATTGGCTTTATCAGGTGATGATCCCTGTGAACATGTTACCCCTTTAATGCCACAGAGGCTGTGTTAACTAAAGCTACTTCAAATTCCTTGAATCCTTGCAGGGACATTTTGATCTGAGACCAAATGTGAACACTGTCTAATTGGAAGGTAGCTCCCGTTTGATGTTCAATTCGCCTTACCAGCAAAAACGGCCTAGGGAGGATGGCGGGCCCCTGCTATTGATGAAATATGAATGGGCTCTTGGTGAGTTAATGTTAGGACACAATATGACGCCCACAGTGGAGTGATTACTGGATTTGAACCCCAAGCAAGAAGGTTGGAAGATTGATGAGATCATGCTAATATCTGATTTCTTAATGTACTTGTAAAGCTGGGGGTGTAAATTCTTTGATGCGAACAAAATGGTGACTGCTGCCTACAAGACCTTTGGGATCAGGTAGCAGGGAGGAGCAGGGTGCCAAGCCGAGATATCACAACCACGATGACAAAGCTACTCCCAAGATATTTCTGTGATGCTCAAATTGAATCTGTCAGAAATGCCATTGAATAAGCTTTGAGTCAGGCACTTGAGGCAGTTTTGTCATATTGGGAAAGATGAAACCAATGCTATGGGCAGAGTGAGAGAGGGGCTTTTCCCCTCATTAAGACCCGTTGATTCAACCAATCAAGCGTGTCGTTCCTCATTATTAGTTAGTTCTCGTAATAATCTGAATTGTATTCTGTGTGGCTATATCCCACATTTTCTTCTATAGGGGGACTCATGAACTTATGGTTTCATGTAAGCAGCCCAGTACCCATCTGACTTTTTGCCTTCGTTCCTGTGTTATCACCCGTTATTGTTCACTAGTAGGTGTAAACCAATCAGCCAATGATATTATCTCCAGACCTCCTTCTTGTGAACCATAACAAGACAAGGCAAAGGCTACAGAGGAGGAATAAGGTCTTCACCAAGACCCTGGGGATTCTCACACAACACGCCTCTCGTTCCTACAGCTGTGCGGACAGAGGATGAGCGGCTATCTGTCAGTGGAGGCGCTGTGCTCCAAGTAAAATTATGAAAAAACTCAGTAGTAAATGACACTCCGCGGGGAAGCACACTCGTGTTGCATCGTTATTTATTCAGCTTCAGCCATTGTTATCCTCGTTAACTTCCATCGCACAGAAATCCCCTCCATGCTTATTTTCATATTTCCCACAAATGCGATAGAGTCAAGGGTGAAAGGAAGTGATTGGTGCACAATTAATTAGTAAGCTATTATTTCAACAGCTTTGCAAACACATCAACGACAGTCATCCTTTACCTTGAAGTCGCTGCTTTGGCCCATTTAAATTATGAAGGCAGAGAAATGCCCATGTCCACCGCTGTGGCCCATGAGGAATCTTATGTCAGCAAGAACGAATCATCTGCGCAGACTTTGAAAACACGAGGCGCATGGCCTATACGCTTCTGTTTTGTGACATCCATCATTCCTTCCAATGATACACCTCCTTTTCTTAGTTTAGACTCGTATTCCGTTTGACAGAGGCAGAGCAATTTGGCAGGTGATGGTCATGGTGCCATCACGCTGCCACTCAAAGTGGAGCTGTGGAAGCGACGCAATAGCGTCTTTAAAGCGGCGCAGAGTTGCTTGGTAGGCCAAGGTTTGCCCATGTCTGCTCTAACCTATCACTTGTCTTATGATAAGTTATTAAGAGCATTATCTTATTGAATTACAGTCGTTTTAATTCCACTCAATGTAGATATTATATTTTATATCCTACAGTATGTCACGGGAACAGCCAGGCTAGATGTGAGACTGCCCGTCCCCTGAGAACATTGCACTGTAGAGGGCCATCACCGGGCCTGAGGCTTTCCTGCTCTCTCGCAGCTGACATGGCTTGTTCGTCCCTGGGGGGATGTCAGCGTGGTTGATGGGGGTGCAGGAGGCAAGACTGGGTGGTTTCGAGGGTGCTGGCGCGTGTCAAGGTTGCACTCATTTTCAAGGCATCTTCTCTGCTCTGTTACCCCTAAACCCTGACCATGGCACCGGGCACACCCCTGCTGTTCCATAGGGGATTAGCAGGTTGTTTTGGAATCAGCTTGAGGCCCATTCCGGTATTATGGCCATGATTCGCTAATGCTGTTTGCCTCTGGGCAATGTATGGACAGGACAGGCTTGAGGGGGGAGGGGGGGAGGGAGCGTGGTTTAAGCCGAGCCCTGACCAACACCAGCTTGTAATTGCTTCGTTGCCCCGCTGCTTCCTCTCCATCTGCAGAGCCTTCATCCCCTCCCCTTCCCTTGTACACGTATATACACATACGGCCCACAGCCATCATTCAACATGGACCAAGCCTGTAGGATTGAGCAGATGTAGAAAATAATTTAGAAAATAGAGTGAGTTAACATACGCGACCAATCTGTTCAGCGTGTGCAGTTTAAATAAATCTGCATAGACATGTGACATATGACAGAGGAGTGCATAATACAGCTATGATTCACTGACAATAATAGACTTTGTACCAGAAAGACGGAAGCTGAGACACGACTTGGAAAAACGCCACCGCAGCAGTTTAGTTTCTGTTATTCAATTAGACCAGGCGCTATTTGTTATGAAACCTGCAATCATGACACCCAAACTACACAAACATTGACTTGTTTGTTTAAAGTCAACAACCGGATACCACAGAGCAAAGAGACAGTTGTGTCGTGTTGTATATAATAATGAATATATTTGAGATTCAGACTAGCGCTTGGTTCTTTTTATAGCGACTGTGCTGTTGGATAGACTGTGAACAAACGAAGGAAACATTACATTTTAGACAATTTACAAAAACACACAAGCCAAACTTTAAACATCATGTGAACAACTCTGGGTCAATTTCAACCCGTTTTAGACCTAGACCTATAATGGTTCCACACATCATCTACTTAAAAGAGAAGCTGGACTGTCCCAAAGATATTTTGAACTTTGGAAGCACACCGTTTCCACTGACGAGCTCTGGTGGAGGGTCTGAGAACAGAGGTGACAGACACACTTTTTATTTTTTTAATGTTTTTTGTGTGTTATATTTCTGATTCTGAAAATGTTGGCAAAATTCTGTAAAAAAATATCACAACTTTGACTCACATCTATTAAACCCCTCTCTTCTGGCTCTGTCCCACACTGGACCATCCTTGCTTAACTCCAGCCTGTCTGCTTTGGTTTACTGTAATAGTCTGTCCAGAAATGGTATACTGTGCGCAGGCAGCTGGGGGTAGATGCCCTGCGTTTCCATTCCAGTGCCATCCCTGCGCCACTTACTGCAGGGCAGTGAAGCCGTACCACAGTGAGACGCCTCAGTAACTCCCAGCATATGCATATGGCTTGGCCTTGTCACATTGACTCGATGTGAATAATTAGTCTCAGAGGCCTGCATGTCTGCTTGTTTATGGATTTCAAATATGCATTTTATTACCTTTTGATGGAAACATGAGTGGAATGTAATCGAAATGCAGATGAATCGAAATCACATTTTGAATGCTCACAAGCAGCTAATCGCAAAGGCTACAATTTTAGACCTCCTTCTCGTACCACCAAGATTAGACAGCTACGTATAAACATGTTCTGAAATGCACAGTCTTGTGTTAGATTTGCAGTTGAAATTTCAGTCCTCTCCAGTTTTTACTGCTCATGGGTGTGTTTAAAATGTGCCCTGTGGATTGAATCTTACGTGTAATATAATTGTAATCGTGAGTAGATGCTCTGCAGCCACTTGTTAATTCAAGGCAGGCAAAGGCAACGTGAGCCCCGTGACTCCGTCTCCACAGGACATATACTCTGAACCCCCATAATCATTTTTAGAAATATATGATTGCACAAATAGAGGTCACCTTTTAGAATAATCCGAAAATACTTAAATTAATTTTAATACATTTCCTCGGCCTCTGTTTAGGCAACATGAGTAACACAACTACAGTATTTGCACATATTGAAACTTGTGTTTAGGCCTTTGCAAGAAGGCTCAGCCCCATATTTTTGGATAAAAATTGGCCCGTGACTAAGCAAAATTGCATACCCCTGAATTAAAGGAGGGAGTTTGGCTTTGTTGGTAGAGGAAACCGTTTTGGACCGGAGAGACTTATTTGAGACTTAAATAATCCTCCCAGGGAAAATAATTACACCCTCTTCTCTGTGTATCCTATAGCAGTCTGTGAATGTAGCTTCCTTGATACAATCTGTGATCCTTGTGTGAGTGAGGTTAATAGGATATGTCCGATTAGTAATGCACCACTGTATCCCTCCAGTAAAGGGCTCTGCAGCGCTGTGTATTTGCGCGAGTTTGTATGCTCTGTGTGGGCCGGTGGAGAAATGACTGACACGCCGTTTTCATAAGCGAAGAGCGTCTGCCGGTGACAATCACAGTGACTGACAGCTGAGGAGAGCTGTTTATGCGTCAGGAGGCTCTGGGTTTTAGCAGAAAGAAAAGCTACAAACACAAGTGCAGACCGAGCCATCGGTGTCCAGTTGGATCTAATTCAAGTTTGCATAGTGTAGTCAAGTGTATGTAATTTTATCTCTATAGGGTAAAATTATTGCAATAATTAAAATGGTTATTATTCTGTTAAAGCCTCATGATATAGAGGTATCATTGTTCTGGAGAGTGTGCAGACTTATTATCTTGGGAACATGTTGGAAGCCTTGGCAGTAAAGCTAAGAAAAGTCTTATATGACCCAGCCTACCCCGCTCTCCCCAAAGTCTTTCTTTGTATTATCAGCAGCCAATGAAAAAGTAGAACATTTGTGGAGGCACATTAAGCTTTCTTATTTGGAGGTCCCCAAACAAAGACACATTAATATACAAATAAATAATCAAGACAACATAGAAAGATATTTTGTACTTCTAGCACAATCACCACTATTACCATTATTACTACTATTACCACTACAGCTCTGTTATTGGTATCCATCTAACTCCGGCTTGTATGTATCGCCAATAAAGGAAGTGCACATTGATTAGTGCCAGTGCTACTGGTGTTTGACCCACTGCATCCCTATGACCTCCAGGCTTTCATTTCTCTCTCATCATGGCTTCCTCAGCTGCATTTCATACGCTTATGCAAATACCTACTTAGTTAACACCATGCGCTTTATTTGCATGGCTTTTAAATACCGTAATTTAAAGCTGTCAAACCGTGAAAGTCAGAGGTGGTTGAGTAAAGTCTCTCAGCTGTTGCCTTAACGCGTTGGTAGCTCTCACAGACCCTCCCGTACATCCCGATTGTTCACTCGAGTTTATTAGAAGCACGTCTGTATTGGACCGCCAATACTACACTGTGCAAATGTAGCCTCCGACCTCTGATTGATCTTTTGTTTTAATTTATCTGACTGCATTTGTCTTATTGTTCTTTGCTCTATTGTTTTTATATTTATTGCTTTTTATTCCTCGTATTTGTTTTTACTGGGTTTTATTACTTTAATGACTATTGTTCCTGCTTGTATGTCAAATATGCAGTACTTTGGATTGATCGATTTATTGATGGCTAATAGAGGAGATTTGCAGTTGCATTATTCAAGACTGGGATGGCCTATTTTTATTTATGTAAAACAGATTTAAGCACTTTCATAGTCGCTGGGGGGGATGAGTGACAGAGGGGCTCGTTTTGGGCCACTTCAGTATTATTTCTCTGTGGGATAATTGACCCTTATTAGCAAGAACTAAGCTGTTACAAGCACTGCATGTTTCCTTTGAGTGTCCGATACGGCTTATTATTTCTCAACAATAACATGACTACATTCTGAATTAATTGATATATGATTTGATTCATTATCTATTTATCTCTTTACACAAAAATGGTGTTCGAGTGGAGTTTTGTTGGAATAGCAGTAAGACTTGTAAGACTTGTTAGACATTTGACTGTGTCTGTCTGAGGTGATATACTACACAACAACTGCAGTTCATAAAGTGGGTGTATTTGTAGACTTTATTGACTTTCAAGGGAAATGTGTCCACTGCACTTGAATCATTCCTCCACCAGTGCCCCAGGGGAACCAGGACGACCATAGTGCTGCGCCTGAGGTCCCAGCTCCAGAACTTGAGACAGGATCTTGGACTGGACTGCCTATGTACCTGTGACTTTCTTTCTGTGGGAGGAGAGTGCCGCTTACAATTACATTGCTTACGATGTCCAATTTTCGATTACTTATTTACAAAAGACAAACAAAACAAACTTCCTTTTGAGTTGATATTTCTGATTGGAAATTGTTAATAAGAAAGAGATGCTCAGGAAGGACATCCAGCTTAAAACAAAATACCCCGGAACCTTGGGGTCCAGACTAACACTTAGGTTGGTTGCACCAGTACGCCATAGTATTTTTTATTTAGGGACACCACCAGGAGAAAGGAGGGTACTACTAGAATTGTCTCAAAGTTTCTTACAAACAGGATTCACTGCCTATACTTAACAATATTGAATATCAATTCATCTTCCACTGTCATACATGTTACATAATAATAATAATAATAATAATAATAATAATACATATTATGGGAGCAGAAAGCCATACAAGCTGTTGATATATTATTTACAAAGTAAGGGCATGTTAATTTGAGATAGTAAATTATGCTCCGGTAATAAAAAGCTACATTAAATGTATTAAGATTCGGGCAGGGTGATATGGCCTAAAATCTATATCACAATATAATAATGAAATATCACAATAACGATATATTTGACGATATACGTAATTGAGAATAGACAAATTACTTCAAAATATAATAAATTAATTTATAGGTAAAGTTTTAAATAGAGTGAGATGTCTGTGCTCTGAGGCTTGTTCTTTGAGTGATTAATAATGGATCTTTCTTACGAAAAACTACATTTAAATAATGCTATTTGATAAATGTTTAACAAGGATCTTTTTTGTTCAATGATGCAGAAAAGTTTGAGTATGAATTGGTATAAAGGAGATGTATTAATGTAACAAGTGACTTAATTGAAATAATTGTATGTAAATTATGGCCGGGAAATGGCCCTGCTGGAAGCTGATGTAGCATCAAAGGTCCGTGTACTTTTGCGTTCATTATATTTTTGCAATATGAAAAATACTGACTTTTGTTTTTTCATTTATCTATATAAGACTTGTCCTGATAACAGACAGTGCCAAAAAAAACAAAACATAATTAACCTTTATTGATAACATTGAATCCTTTTCTGCGTCAACTCGAATACCCGGAAGTGAAACTGTCTTGATTAGGAGAATAGTGCTAATAAAACGAGTATCTGAGTTTTTGGGCTAAAAGATAAATTCCAAACGCTATTGCCCAGCGATAAGCATCTGGCTTTCGCTCCGCACACGTTCACAAACACTTGATGATGTGCCGTTTACGCACGGTTATTCCAGGAGCGCATCTGTATGTTTGCACTCCTGCCAAATGTGCACAGTGCGTTCTGTGGAGACAGCGCAGCTTGGGTACCGTGCGCACTCGCACTCGGTGTGCAAGGACAATACCAGACTGGCATAAACAGATGCGACATATAGGCTGTTCGCAGTTTGCTGAACTTACAGTAAGTTGTGCCCATAGTGAGGATGACGTCACAGACTGGAGCCAAAATGAGGCCCTCGCCCCCTCTCCAGCAAAGAGAGAATCTTACAATTTGTGACCCTAAGACTTAGATGTACTAAACCTTTATTTGTGCTGTTTTCCTCAACGAGCAAGTTACACTTCCGGGTATTTGAGCGGACGCAGAAAAGGATTCAACGCAATAAATAAAAGCTTTCTTTATTGTATTTTCCTTTTTTGCATACTTGATTATGAAATACTTGTCTTATACGGGGAAATGTATACAGTGCAGAATATGTAAAAAACGCAATTTTTGATATTGTGTTCTCCTTTAAAAATCGAAAATATAATGAACGCAAAAGTGCACGGACCATCAAATGGAAACATCAACTGAAATGAAGTTCTTGCACAGATAGCCTTCAGGGCCCGGCTGTGACCATTGTAGTCAGACATATGAGCTTGTAAATATTATTTATGTAGTATGTGAATTTGGCTTAATTCTATCATAACTCCAGAAATGAGGAACTGCATCTTCATCTGCTACCTATTGCAGGTTTTGCTTGTGTGGCTCCCTGCTGTTTGATATCCTCAGACACTGTGCATTTTCCTACGGAGCGTGCCAAGGCCAGTATAAGGAAGATGCATCACATTTCTGTAATAATGCTTTCATTGTTCCTTTGTACCACAGAAATGCGCTCTTGCATGCGAGAGTCTGTGATCTGCTTGCATCAGCCCCAGCAGCCTGGAAATGTGCAGATGATAAAGGGCTCCAGACACCCTGCAGACTTCGGCACTGTGGCCACTGAGGAGGCTGCCGCTGTAGATCAGTTTGTGGTGCTGCTTTTTCCACTCTCTGCCGAGGCACTCTGTTTTCATGTTGCTTTCGTAAGGAGACACATCAATCTGAAGTGGCTGATGTTGAAGGGAGACCAAAATATCTGTTGTGTAGGTGAAGAGCTTTTGTGATAAAAACATTTTGGCGACCACTGAAGCATCCATCATGTGCTTCAGACTTGTTTTACTTCTGTATCAGCCGAGTGTGTGCCGTCTAATGCGTGTTTACCTTTATCCTCTAGGAAACTCATTCCATCTACCCATCTTTTATTTTTTATTTTTTCACTTTTATTGCTATAGCTTTGAAGCTCTGTAATAATAGGAACATTTCCTGTCAGCTACAGCTTTTTGTGTTAATAAATTTTGTATCGTAAATCAACTCTTTGTAATGTCTTCGTACACATTCGGCTTATTGTTACTAGGATTACACGGGGCAATCGCTGGAGCAAGCATAGCTCCCTATTTCTATTCCTTTTTGCTTCTCTCCCTCTCCCGTCCCTTCTGGTCAGGTATCCCGCTTTAGCCGCAGTATTGACTCTGGGCTCAGCGGCCGTAGCGTTGACATTGATTGGTGTGGATGTGTCTTCTCGGCGGCTCGACTGCTCTTGTTGTCATCACTCGCTCTGTCTGTTCAGTTCACAGCGGGGCAGTGGACGCTCTCCTCGTTTCAGTGCTGTTAGCTGTCTTATTACCTGCCCCGAGCCGTGTGTAGGAATATGTGTGTGTGGTGAGTAAAACCAGAAGTGGTACTAGAGGTACCTGCTACAGATATGTGATGATTCAGTAGAAATAACTTACTTTAAAGTAAGTCTGGTTTGGAAGCAAAAATCAACAAATACGTGGTTTGTGGCTTTTTTGGAATTTCTTTTCATGGGGTTGCTATCGAATTATCATGCCAATGGCAGGCTGACGGACACTGACTATTACAACAGAAATATCTCTCCTGGTAAGCCCGACTATCCGCTTTTCCTATTATTTACAACGACGTGTGGCCTGGGACCCAGTGTTATCTCCACAAGTTGTGATAGGCGTGATTGACGAACTGAATCGCATGTTCTGTCCAACATGGTGGCTTGTTCGAGTACAAAGACGTGAACAAAAGAATTGGTAAAACTCCCAGACGACTGAGAAGCAACGCCATTTTCTGCCAAATCCATAGGCAAATAATTGAATAATTAACAAATCTCCAGCAGGTTAGACTACTGTAACGGCTGCTCACTGGCCTTTCTAAACGAGCTGTTAGAGCTGCAGTACATCCAGAACGCTGCTGCTCGAGTCCTGACAAGAACCAGGAAATACGACCATATTAGTCCAGTGCTCCGGTCTCTGCATTGGCTTCCTGTCACTCAGAGAATAGAATTTAAAACAGCTCTGCTTGTGTACAAGTCGTTTCATGGTTTAGCACCAAAGTACATCTCTGACATGTTGAGCCGTATGAACCATCTCGAGCCCTGAGAACTTCAGGGAGGGGTCTCCTGGTGGTTCCCAGAGTCAATAATAAACACGGTGAAGCTGCGTTTCAGTTTCATGCAGCTAAAATCTGGAACAGTCTTCATGAGGATATGACAGGCCTCGAAAAAAAATGTTTTTTTTACCTGTGCATATGAAAACTGAAAGTATTTTATCTGCACTCTTGTCTTTTACTGTAATTGTTGTAATTGATAAATTTTAATGTTGCTGTTTTATTGATTGATTTTCTTGTAATTTTATGCAACTGTGAAGCACTTTAGCATGTATGCAGCAGGCTTTAGCGTACTGTTGCTGGACACGGCATTTTGTGCGTCGATCAAAAATGTGTTTGAGGAGGTTAAAATGAACTCGGCGGTTGAATTCTCCAGGTTCTAAGCTTCAAAATGAAGTATGGCATGTCAATATTCACTTAGATTCAGTTTGTGAAAGTTGTGTTTTTAAAGTGGTGAGCGCCAAAACTGGTATTGTATTTTATCTGGGTGCGTCACTATTGTGAATGATGCAGGTTTTAAGAGTCTTCTGCATTTGAGTGACACATCAGGAATTCTATCCCACTACTATAACTACTACAGACAACTTCACTACTGCCACTATCACATGCAGTAACATGGGGATAGTTCTACTAATACTTTCATTGTTTTGTTCTGCACTTCCTCTCCGCTCAGAGAAAAAAAAAAAAAAGAAATAAAATGTCGACTTTCAAAAGGCCTTTTCAGTCGAGACCACCGCCGCTTGCATACTAGTTTTCGTCATGGCTTCTTTTTTTTTGCAGCTAATTTGGAGAGACTGAAGTGTTCACGCCGATTGAAATAGATTTTTTGCACGCAAGACAGCCTGGCTGATTGAAATGGCTTTATTAAGGGATTGTCCATTCTGAGTATGCCAGAGACTGACTTCAATTTGCAAACTTGGAAATGAGATTATTGCAATCTGTGGCTCCTGAATGTGATTAGTAAGAATTTGCCTGCGCCGTATATTGATATATGGCGCTTATATAGTGTCTGTCTTGTTTTTACTGTACTGTTTAACACATTTTGAAGTTAACGCTGGTTTGTTTAACCTTCAAAGATCTCAGTTTATTTTGAACTCTGTCTGAAGTGAATCTTCTCCTCCCGTCTTGTGACTTGTTGCATGTCTGTTAACTGAATGGAGCATTTTGTGTATTCCTCCAGCAACACCTATGGTTAGCCTCTGAGTTCATTGTGGGGTTGATTGGCTTTGTCGGTGGTTGTTTTCTGGAAGTAGCACAGACAAACCCTCCTCCTTGATGCGGCGTATCCCCTGGTAGCGTTTCTCGTTTTCTGTGGTACATTTACCACTTAGACTTGACTCATTTGAGATAATACTGTATATACTTCAGTAATTCATTTAAGTTTGGCATTTGTCTGATTGAAATGTGGTTTACACCCAGTTCCGACATTATACTGTATAGTCTTGACGTCTATTTTAGACCCTTTTTTTAATGACTTATTGAAAGGGGTGTCTCGTTGTGCTTTTTTTCCCAAATAACTTTTTTTTCCCTTTGCCCTTTCAAGAATCTGTAGCTTCAATGATTTTTACTTCATTGGTCAGTTATAGTTTACTGAACTATAACCTTTGCAAGGATCCATAAACCTTAACCTTTTCGGCCTTTTAAGTTAATTGTCAGTTTACGGATAACATCACGATCATATCTTGGTGTGGCCGTTCACCAGCCTTTGAAAAGGTGATGTTTAGGATGGACTTTTGACGCCTGGATCGCTGTAGTGACTGCCTCAGCAACTGCCTCAGCAACTGCTGTAAGCACCACTGGAACCGACCCTCGCTCAAGTGCTATAATTCCAGCACATAGAGGGCAGAAAGGAGGACTCTGCTTTACCCCAGGTGTGGAGATATGCAGAACTTAGTTGGGTGTCGAAAAACCGCTTGAACCATGAACCTTAGATCTGATGAAGAGACTTGCTGGCCAAGTTTCACTGCTTGGTTGATTCACAATTCCTCTATACCTGCTCGCACTGGAGGATAAGGAAAAATATAATGGCTATTGCTTTGGCAAAACTGAGCAAAGTTTCCCCTTTCGGTTCAATGGCTTTTTACACACATTTTCTACTGATCAGAAGACCGGGTATCATGGGTTTTAATAAACACATTTGTGACACGTGTTTGGCAGCAGCATGATTAAAACTGCCCTGGAACCCGGCCTACTGGGTTGACAACAAGGACTGGACGGTCTGCGATCTTGGCCCGTCTGCTGAAGGGACTCCATTGGCCCTGGGTCTCTATAGCCTGTTCGTCAATGGGAGTGGAGCTCTACTTCTGTGGTTCTCCCCAAGGTTTCTCGTTTCTCCCACCGGGTTTTTGAGTTTTTCCTTGCCGTGCTGGAGAGTCTAAGGACAGGGGACACCCGAGCTGCTCGTCGCCACCCACTGCTCGTCGCCACCCACTGCTGACGCTTATTTGGACATTATGTTGGATATTTGATTCGTCTGAACTTTACATTGTCTTATTTACTGCTCTGTTTTATTGCCGTAATGTTCGGTGCAGCCCTATGAGGCAACTCCTGTTGTGATATTGGGCTATACAAAACCATTGATTGATTGAAAACTGACACTCATGCACTAAGGCAAGCAAAAGAAGTATAGATAGCGAGTGAAATAGAATAATTTATGCTTATGATTTAGACATGGTTTACACCCATTTTATTTAGCCCAACTCGGACACTTTTTCCACACAGTTTAGTCCTGATTTGATTTTTGATTTCAGCTAGTGATGGCAAGGTCAACTATTTGATGAGGGGGTACTTAGTAAAAAGTTAGAGAACTAGTGCTTTTGAATAAACAAAAGACACGGGACTGCAGCTATCCTGGCTCTTTATAATGTGCTCGTACAAGTTACACTCCAAGCTCCAGTGTGACATTTACTTCCTTTCTCTTCTTTCCATATGCTTCTGGTATGGATGTCAGTTTAATTTTCCTTGACAGAAAAATATACTTCCACTTCTGACATAACCTTTTTGCCACAAGGCTATCCTGGCCAAGCATGCACCTGGCATGTTCATTTCCTTTGCTGAAACAGTCTTGCCCTCCAGGGAGACCCCAAAGGCCTAAAAGTGGATAGTTTAGAGTGGCTGAAATGGATCTCCTTTGTGTGGGAGAGACGGGGGAAATGCGTAGGAAAACCCCCCACTGTGGGAGCTTTTGTGCGTGTAGTTGGGCCACTTCAGTCAGGGCTGGTGCCTCTGGGGTCTGTGGATCATGGAGACCTCAGGGCAGTTGGTCGGATGTGACAGAGGAGATGACGGGAAAGAAGATTTATGGTTAATGTTTGTACGCTGCCTATGTACACAACATGGACAGAGTGCCAGTCTAGCAACACCCTGGCCCCCTGGCTTTTCCCGTAGTAATTCAGGTTGACCTCACAAGTTTCAATGAGACAGATCTGGGTGCAAGGCTTATTAAGAATTTGTATAAATTTTCATAAGACAGTAATGAAGTATTTGAGTTTATTATCTCACAGTTTGATCAAAAAAAAAAAAAGTAAATATTGTTAAATAAATATAAGTATATATAATATAAATATCATTTGAAAGGCCATAACCAAAGTTCACACTATTGGTGTTATCAACAACAATCCTGCCAAGTGTGAAGCTAATTTGAGATGGTCAAGCAGGATTATTCAACTAACAAATTGTGATTTGACATTGGTCATCGTAATTCAGGCAGGGTTATTCAATCAGACTGAGTGTTTGTGTTTATTTCAGTCTCAAGGGTGTCTAAGTTTAAAATAGTCTTAAATACGACTGAAAGAGTTTTCCCATGGTGTAATCCCTCCTACTAATGAATCGATAATGGAAATCTCTTTTTGGATCAAAAAGAGAGAGAGCAGTATACCTGCTGCTGAATGACCTGTCGTGGGTGAGTCGTCTGTCCTAGACACTGCTCACCACAGTATAATCTCACCTTTCAGTTATTTTGAAAAACGCTACTTTCATGTGTTTCATTAGTTTTACTGGGAAAAAGCCAGTGGCAGGTATAGTTTAACATTCACATTTGATGTTCCTAGCCTTTGAAACACGACTCCTTTTCATCTGCGAGACCTTTTGTTCCCCCTACCCCTCAAGTGTAGAAGCTTATTTGTTTATCTTTCTACATGTCCTAATTGTTTTGAGAAAAGCTAAAATAACAGATAGTATGTATTTGAGTTGTATAGGTGGGTCAAACCAAAAGTGTCCATTGTGTGTTTTCTTGGATCTGTTGGTTCTCTCAGACCAGCCTGGCCCTGGTGTTCTGTACAGTGCTGACATAATGAGTATGGAGAGGCTAAAAATACTGATGCTCAAATGGAGCATGCTGCACTACACACATTTATGACATATGCTGTGGGCTTGGATGCTATAGTCGTACCCAGATCTCATGCATTTCCAGAGACTTTTTGAACTGTAAAACATACATTTTGAGTGATGTCACCCACCCTGTCTCATGCTAGAGGTAAAGTCACTCCTAAGACGAAGTATGATTCTCAAATTTCCCAAACCTAGATACTGCCAATCAGTGGTGCTCAGGTCCCTAATGAACTGTGTAACAAGGAGTGAGGAAAACAAATGGCAAAATCGTATATCATGATTTGGTTTTCAATTGCACTTAAATTGACTCGATTCACCTGTCCCTCACTCCCATGATGGAGGAAGGCTGAGCAATAGGAAGAGAGAGTGAGAACAAAGACAGGATGTGTTTGAGCCTAGGGCTGCATTAAACAGAGCCGACCTGAATCACCATCGAACCGTCTCTACAGACTGGCACATTAACACGGACCCATATGACAAAATAATATTGAACACACTCAGTGATATGGTGAATAACTGACATGGGATCAGTCTTTCTTTGTACTGGCCATAAAAACAACAATACCCTCAAGCTTTGAGATCAAAGTTTTCTTCGACACTGTTCATCTCACTGCTGTGTGCTGTGATAGATATGTCAGTGTATTACCATTGAATCAGATGATGATGTTGTAATATTAAAATCAACTGCATATGCCCAGTCCCGTCAGACCTTGGAAGCTAAGCAGGGAAGGGCCTGGTCGGTACTTGGATGGGAGACCGTTTAGTAACACCAGGAAGCCGAGTGAAAGGGGCACCCGGAAGGTTCCCACATAGAGGGTTCCCACATAGAGGAGAAAATGCAATCTCCACACAGTTGGGCCTCTCCGGGCCTGCGAATTAAACGCTAGACCTACTTGCTGTGAGGTGAGGGTAACGGCGGTGCCACTGTGATTGAGCCACCAAATAGCACTCAGACAACTGGCTCAGTGTCCTAGACTTGGATTAGTGCTTTAACTTGCTCTGACTAGACAGGCAAACCTCTGCACTGAATTATGTCTCAAGTCTGTCTTCCACACGGTCATACAGCACATTCTAGTTTACAGTGTCTGTTACGATTTTAATACGTCAAGTAAAAATGTAAATTCTTAATCACATTGAAGCAAGTAATGCCAGATCATTTGCAAATGTATTTGAAATACAGTTGCATATTTTTATTTCCTAGAAATAGATGATGTAGTAATATTTTTACCTGTGTATCATGAGCAATACTACTTTCTTTCCCCCCTCTCTGCCCTCACCTTCTCTGCTTCTCTTCCTCAATTTCTCTCTCTTCGGTTTATCATCCCCGATTCACCCCTCCAAGGTCTGAAGCCAACATGCTTTCGGTTCTAGATGTGCATTGCGAGTCGAGTGTGAGATAAAAAGTTAAGGGAGAAACGCAGCAGAAACTGTTATCCATGAGCACTTGACTTTTTGACCAGTGTTTGCACAGGTGCAAGAAAACTGTGTGTGATTTTCTTTTGTCCAGCTCAAAATAGTCTGTTCAGCTTCATACAGACTGCTTCGGTCTCCTTGCATATCCCTGCCTCTGAGACGCGATGGAGACATATCACACTAGTGTCAGTCAGAATTGTTTGATAGGAATTATATTGCTGGCAGACAAGAACAGGCATAACAGATTCAGTATAACTGTGACTCAACCGGTGTTTGAGCCGAAAAGAGCCATTTTAAAAGCAGCATTTACGCAAGTCGCAGTAATGCTGTCGGGTACTTATTTCCTCAAGTTCATCCAGATGCCCCGAGTTTGCCTCAGCTCAGCACACTTCCACTGCAGCTCTCATTCAGTCCATAGGTCAGTGTGGTCCGGAGCAGTGATGGAGTGCACTGGTAATCAGGCCATTGATTTGCAGAGGAATGTTTCCAGGCATTCGGCGTCAGTGGTGGTGTGTCACTTGTGTAAGCTCCCCCCGGACCCTCATCTGGACTGCAGCCATAATCCTCTTTACACGGGCTGCCCTAATGCACCGGTAACCTTAACATCCCCACCACCTAGGAATGCAGCACATCCAGGGCGTAGCAGGATAAGCTCAATCGGTCGGTTGGCTGTGACTGTAAGCACAATTGTACACGCTTGTATATTAGGCTGTCGGATCAGACCTGGAGCACAGTCAATATGTTACGGCGTAGTTTCAGTCAACCAAAATTGCAAATGTTTTAGTAACACTTTCTGTGGCTTTCAAGGAGTTTAATGTAGTATAGTCTTTCTTTGCTCCTAGCCTTGAGAACCTACAGCACAGTACTGTAAATGTGCACGAAATAAGGCGAGTGAATTATGTTTGGGTTGCTACAAAAAATGTGAAAAATCCCCCTTTATTAATATTTGATTAGAAAGATTCTGCTTATTTCTTTTCGAGGTCATGTTAGTCTCAGGTGTGTCCCAGCAGACTCAATCAGACTTGAGCCTGGTATAAATTGCTACTTGCAGGCAAATATTAGTGAGACACACACACACACACACACACACGTCATTGCTTCGGGCCAATGTATTATTCCAAATCGATTGAAAAAAAGGATGTTGGTTGAAATGTACTGATGCATTCTCGATACTCGACTTGGACGCCATGCTTTTTCAGATACCTGGCAGGAGAACAGGATTTCAAAGTTGAATGAAGAGCAAAAGAAGGAATGAGAGCTGACTGCGAGAGTTTGAGACGGGGGACCTAGCCAGGCGCAGCAAATCCAAGACAGCCTATGTGTGATGCTTGATGGCTTGTCAATTGCTGGTCCACATGGATTTCTCCCTTGTCCGAGTTGAGCTGCCAAGCCTCTCCATAGTCCCCGTGTGTCTCTATCTAACCGTGTGTGTCTGTCTCTGCGCACTCATTATAATCTTTAGGCTTTTCCCTTTGGGACTTCACAGACTTTGAATGGGCAAGCAAATGAGGCTACCTTTGCGCATTCTGTTCCTTCGTTGAAGTAGGTGGAGAAAAACAAAGTTGGAATTAATGGCTCTTCCTCTCCCCTTCATCCCAAAGTCTCCTGCTGCCTTTTAACTAGTTTGATTTAATTACAGACAGGTTTAAAGGCCACACACACACACACACACACACACCCCAGTGTTGTTGACCTAAATCTGAAAACTAGGACATTTTTCCCCCCAAAACGTTCTTACTCCTGTCTATTGATTCGCCTGTGTGGAACAGTCTACCGGCAAATTAGCATCACTTTTGACATTGCTGCTGTCTAGAATGTGTCGTTGGGCTGGCACTGTCTGGTTACTAGATCTGAGGTAGCCTATAACCCATGTGTGTGTGTGTGTTACCCTTTATTTGATCTGTAGAGGATTCGTTGAGAATCTATTCCACTGCTTGGTGACAGGAGCTGATATAAAATGGGGGGCTACCTCTTTGTTCACTTTAAAGTACAGCTGTTGTAAAGTGTAAGATTAGAGGCGATTAAAAAATAAATAAAAAAAAGAATCATTTTCATTTTAAACTATTATTTTCCCTATATTCATCAATCTCAATTTTCGATTTTATATAAAAAAAAAAAACATCTTGTTGATTCATAAAATTAGATAATCTTTTATTCAAACCTCACTCAGCTCAAACAAAAGCAAATGCTTTCCTCCAGTTTCATTTAACACACAAATGTCTTCCATTGCCTCGACCAAAGTCCTAAACTAGGGGCTGCTTGTGCCAAAGAAATGGCTGTAAACCTGTCGATTATAAAGTCCTATGACTATTATTGAGATTAACCAAACTAGAGATTGGGATTTTGATTAATTGCACAGCCCTACATTTCAGTCAGTAAAAGGCTTGGCACACAACCCTTACCGATTTTTTTTTTTTTTTGCTTCAAATAAATCAATGGTTATGAGGGTAACATTTTCAAAATGTGCTATCCACTTCACCTGTCGGTGTTCAAAATGTTCTGCCTGATCGATGCAAACTTGACAGTGTTGGCGACTAAACATAGAAAAATGACAGCGAGGAATCTCTCATGACTCAGGCTCATGAAGCCCGAGTCATAAATAATACGATTTTCTCATTTGATCGCTCTTTCCATAAACCACAAGATATGAAGAATGAAGGACCATATGTGCAAGGATTTGTGTATATTGGCTGTAATTCTCATTCTTTCCTATCTGAAAATTCTGCGGGTTTTGACAGTCAGATAGCACGGCTTGTTGGCACACTGTCCTTTCTGACATCTGCTCGAAGTTAGACGGACCAATAATTGATGTCAAAACCTTATGTAAAGTGAATACTTAAATAATGGGACCACAACTGCAGCACTTCACCAAAAATGTCAACAGGAAACCCTGTCGGGCTAATGATGAAGAGCATGAAATAGTGTCAAAATCTCCATTCAAGACTAATAGCTCTGTAGGAAGTGTCTTTTCCTTCCTGGTATGTGCTGTAGGCATCAAGGCTGTCAGGAAATTTCACAAACGATGGAGTCAATCGTGAATTCGCTTTCAAGTTCTGACATAAGTGGATGCAAATATAAACATGACAGGCCAGAGGGGTTTCCTCAACAGCGTGCGGGAATAAAGAGCTGTGTGTCTGAATGTATAGCCTCTTGTCCGTGCACGTGGTCGCACATTCCTGCCAGGCAAAGAGCCTCAGCTGTCGCCAGGGCTATTTTCCTGTGTCCTCTGCATGCCATTGATATATCAAGGCGGATTATTCCTGGGGCCGGAGAAATGTTGTGGTAGCGCTGGAAGAGAAAGGAAAAAAAGAAGTGAAAAAGCAAGAGAACCACAAACGTTTGGAACCACTTCTCCCGGGAATCAAAACAGAACGGACCACGGAGCGAGGCGGTGTTTGTTATAGCTAACCACATGGAGCAAACTGCAGCAGCCAAGAGCTACACAGAGACAGGGGAGCTTTGAGAGGAGAACTACATGACACTGGTGTTTTCTTTTAGTGCAAAAACTTCATGCAAGTCATTGTCATGGTCTTGCGCAGTAATGTTCAAGAATCGGAATTGAAATAATATTATCATATAATTGGAAGGGAGGTGTCCAATAATGCAGCAATAGACAATGTACTGTAAGGGTGTAGGGCTGTATTGATTTTGATGTGTTAATTTTTTTTAATGTTTTTTTGTTGTTGAATGTCCCCCACCTGAACCGAGCAGATTTTCTCCAGTTTGGCTTTACCCAAATCTAAAGGCTTCTTGAAAAAGTGTCAAAATAGTGATAAGAACAAGGATGAAAATGAAACCAAAAAGTGATGAAAAAGCGGCCAGAAATGAAACAAAAACACAATGGAAAAGTGACAAAAAATACAACTAGTGATGAAAAAGTGACACAGCGATAAAGACGTTACTATCAGTTTTGTAGGTCTTTGCTTTCAAATAAGACTTTGTACTGGCATATCGGCTATGAACTCCAAGAAGCTTTTAGATTTGGGTAAAACCCAAATGCGCTCAGTTAAGGCGGGTGGTAGGGGGTTAATTTATTGTTATTTTAATTTCTTTATAAATATGGCGTTTATTCAAATGGATCATTTAGACATAACATTGGCTAAACCTTACAAACTACTAACTTTATAAAGTCTAAACTAACGTCCAAACATGTGCAGGCGCATTGAGTTGCCTTGTGTACGAAATGCGCGGTATAAATAAAGTTGCCTTGCCTTGCATGACTACTGCTACAGGATTGTCTGACGATCAAAAAACACCATGTTGATATTTGGGATCAAGCATAGATTTAATCACAATTCCTTTAAAATTACAATGCTCGTAACATGGTACAAAGTAAGTTTTACCGCCATCATTTCATTATCAGGGCCTGAATGTTTTGAGCTATGTCTGGTATTTCCACTTTTCATGTTAATGCATATTTCAGCTCTACCTCCCTTCACTGTGGCACTCTTCTTTTCACAGACTTTTCTAAATTGAGACTCTGCCCAATTTAAGCTACAGATCACTTCACTTTGTCAAACAGTGACTCTCTAAATGCTGCAGATTCTGATAATAAGTTATGCTCCGGTGGCTTGTATTTGTGTAGCACCTGCCAGCTAGATGTCCTTGAGTGTCGGGCACAAGAGAGCGTTTCAGAGTTAACTGCCTCTTCCTGCGTTGTGCTCACAATTGGCCCGCTTTTGGCTTTTTTCTCAGAGGCGACAACCACCGTCTGTCGCGGCGTTTTTTTTTGTACCCAAGCGGAGCCATGTGATGCTCATGTGAAAGGTGCATGTTCCAGTCAAAGTGTGTCTTCCCAGAGACGACTTTTCAAAATGTTCCTCAGTGGCCTTCGACTTAGTGCTGTTGTGCTGTTTATACACATCTAACCGGGAAAGGCATTGTCATCATTTATAATGGAGGGCTACGGTTTCTGAAAATAGTAGTTTTTTTCCTGTATGAGTGAGGGTAATGCTTGAACTTCTCTCTCTAAGCAAATATTGTAAAGATACGGAATATAAGTTACAGCTTTTGGAAATAATAATACGGATTATTTTTAGTCAAAACTTGTACTTTTCCTCTTAAGTGGTGGGGTATTGCTGCCCCAGCCCTTGTTTTGACTCAATCCCCGCGTAGTGCCTCTTCTCTGCACTCCCTCACTGAGTGCTTTCTTTCATCTCCCCGAGAGGAGCCGCAGAATGAGGGCCACTAGGCCATAGAGGGACGTGAACATGCAGAGTACAAGCTCCGCATCACTCGAGCCACCAGCCTGTGGGGAACTGTGCTCTCTCTGATTTGTGTTTTTATTACGTTTTCTTGTGTTGTGTGCATCAACAAACTAGGCTAATTCACAATCCCGCTAGTTCGAAAAAATGCCACATTTAAGTAAACAGAAAAACACACTGTAGTCTCTTGGGCTTTCTTTAGTCACTTTTTCAGCAGTGCCAACATTTCATTCGAGATGCAGACTATCGAGGCCATTTTAAGCTGAGACACTGCGGATGAATAGGGAAGAAAATTAATTCAGAGATTTGAAAGCTTTGATATAGATTACTGACATAAATATGAGGAAAAAGGAAGTGCAAGTTTATAGTAATTGTTTTCACATATAAAAAAAGCTATGCATAAAAATATACTAAATTGCCTATATTTTTGATAACCAAATATTAATAATGGGTAGTGCCAGGTTTAAACTTTAAATGTATGTTTTAGTTTTGTTGATATATTAGTTACAAAGATTTACCATGTGGAGATTTTCAATATCTACCCCTGACAATAAACCCTTCATAATCATGTGTATTACAAGACTGGAATGTCTGGTGTTTGTAGATGCTACTTAAGTGGAGATGTTGTTGCAAGAGAAATGAACCTATATCTCCACGCACTTTAGCATCTGGTGTCTTCCAGAAAGGAAATGACCATACTGTATTTAGGGAGAATTGGCGAGTGCATTACACGTCTCACGTGAATAACAAACATGTTAGTATTTTTGAGTGGATATACATTGGAAGCGCGCCAATGTGCAGCAACAAAAATCAGTTTGCGATTTCCTGACAAAATCTAATGCGCATAAAAACAAAATGTCATAAAATAAACCTCGTAAGGGTGAGTTTGGCAACGCTGCCCTTTCCCCCGGCAGAAGATTGGACCCTTGATGTTTATCTTGTATTGGGCTCAGGGTGACTCAATGTTCACACGTCAATTACTATGTGTACAGAGATGTAGCGTGCACCATAAGGATAAGTTGTGGCCTGGGACATGCAGGTTCAGCCTCATCTCTAATGGAAGACATATGATCGCTGTGGTAATGAGATGAAAATGGTTGCTGAGGTTGAAGTCAATATTGACCCCATGGACTGGCAGGGTTATTTATCTTCAGCACATCCTCCTCTCCTTCCTCCCTCACTCGCCCTCCCGTGTGACCAGCTCTTCCTTTCTCCGTGTTCTGCTTTGGCTGAGAGGCGCTAATCAGGTTGAGGCGCATGCTTGTAGTTGTCCACTGGGATCACTCTGACACCTCCACTTGTTTAGTCCTGTGTTTGAATAGTCGGCACAAAGGCATAACCAGATTCCCCCCCCCCAATGTTGTGTATAAAGCTTAACATCATACCGCATCATCTCTGTGGCTTGGCAATGAAGGAAGTAGAGCCAAATTTGTTTCCCATGAATAGCAGAGACATAATGGTGCACCCCATTGATTCAAAATAATATATAGTATAGCATAGTCATATTAAAATATTTGAATATATAAGAGACATTTTTACTTATAATTAGAGATTCACTGATCCAGCTTTTTTGCTTCCGATCTGCTGATATCCGATATTAACCGATACCAAGAGACTTTCTTAGAAATGTGAAAACGTGAATGGTCTTCTTATTCTCATTGTGAGATCAATTAAATCTCACCTTCTCTTGTCATGATGTAACAGAACAATTGGCAATTATATCTATTAATAAACTAATGGAAAAAGATTAAACAAGGATCCTTGGAACACTATCCCTGGGACAGGCAGCTCACATTAAGTGAGCTGATCATTACATAATAATAATAATAATAATAATAATAATAATACCACCTACCTACCTACCTACCTTAGATCAGTTATTCTTCAACAGCATTCCATAAATTAAAAGACTCCAGCAGTGGACGATTTTATTAGGCTACCTTATGTTTTTCTATCATAGTTTCTGACCTAGCCTTTATTAGTTGCTGTTAGCATTAGCATGCTCCTTCCGAGGCATTTTGCGCGGCGATCAAAAATACACTTGCTTGGATTAAAATTAACTCAGTGATCGAATTCTCCAGGTTCTTGGCTTCAAAATGACACACAGCATGTCCATATTCACTTAGATTATCGGGGGGAGTGCAATAGGCGAAAGCCGCAAACTAGTCAGCTTTATTTTTTTTACAATGATTAGATATGTTTTAAGGCAGTAAAACCCCTCACCACACACTTTATACACTTTTCTCACTTGTTCACACGGGTTCTCCCTTATGCCTGGTGTACACTGTGCAATTTTTGTTTATAAGATGTCACATTACAGATGTGGGGATGGTAAAATCGTGTGCTGCACTCGTCTCCTCTGTGTGATGGTTCAAAGTAAGAGACAATCGTAGCTACGGCCAAAGATTTATTGTAGCAGTTTCAGGACGCAGAACACAATACACGTATGGCGTTCATACGCTCTAAAAAAGCAAAATTATAATAATCTGCGAAACAGCAATGCGGTGAAAGGTGAACCACATTGAATCAATCAATCAAATTTTATTTATAGAGCCCTTTACAACACTCAAGGCGACCAAAGTGCTTTACAATAAAATCACATAAAATACACTTCTTACAACAAAAAAAACAGTACGATAGAACAGATAAAAGTGTCGCCGTGCTACTGAATGTTAAAAGCCAGTCTGAAAAAATGCGTCTTGAACCTGGATTTAAAAAGGCCAAGATCAGTGATGGTGCACATATCAGGGGGCAGCTTATTCCAGAGTCTGGGTCCTAGGCACTTCCAGCAAGAGCTGATTTGACGACCTCAAGGATCTGCCTGAGTCACGAATAGTCAAAAGTTCAGACAGCTATGAAGGGCCATTGACCATTGAGGGCTTTAAAAATAAAAAGAAGAATTTTAAAATCAACTCTAAGAGACACTGGAAGCCAATGTAACGAAAAAAGGACCGGGGTGATGTGCTGACGTCTGGGTTTGTTAAAAAACGAGCTGCAGCATTTTGCACCAATTGAAGACGATTAAGACGGGACTGGGACACTCCAAAATAAAGGGTCTGAGCGGTTTAAAAAAAGGCTTTAGTTAAAACACGCAGCTGATAAAAACTTGACCTGACCACGCTGTCAATTTGTTTGTCTAAAAAAAATCACAAAAAAAAGGGTTGCCAGTGCCCAAAGGTCTCAGCATTGCAAACGATTCAGCCTGAAGCATTTTAACTGCAGAAATCTTTTCGCGCTTCTTTCAATCCATGGTGACCACACTGACACCTGCACTGGTTAAGCTGATGCAGGGACCTGCACATAACCGGATATGGTGCACATGCCTTTAGAGACCACATACAGGCGGAGGTTTCAATTGTCATGTGTTGCACTCCTCTCACTTCCTCTGTGCCATTTCCTCCTAAGCCCTAGAGAACTGAAAGCCCTTATCCCTTCATTTATACGGAGGCATCTGTGGTGAAATTCAGTCATTGCAAACATCTTCAACTCTTACAACGAATGCAGAGTAATAGTTTTAGTCCTGCAATTGGGATGAATGAGTTATGGTGCTTTTAACCACAAATCAGTCTACTGTGTTCCAAACAGAGAGGAATCTTGCATATGGGTGTTCACAGCTCGGTGCAGATTCATGTACTTTACAGTAACGACATGCTTATGGGCCTGCCAAGTGAATGCAGAGATGTGCTTTTCATGGTGGGGTGAGCAAGTCATTTTAATGGGGTGATGAGTGGTAGATTATGCTGAAATATGGAATGGTGTATATATAGGTTACACAGCCTCTCAGCGAAGCATGTTCGATGAGAAAATCCCTTTTTATTTGCAATTGTTAAGCTGAACTCTTTACTTTTATGTTGTCAATGCATTACTATTTAACTTAACTTAACACACAGCCTAACCGAATCATCGCAAGGCTCACCCAAATCATTGTGATTGAAATATACATCATAATAACACGGGTGCTAAATAGCGAGTGGAAACTGGAAAGTAGCATATAGATATTTGTGGGCATGTTGCACTTACCGTAAATTTCGGCCAATCTGGCACAACTTACTAAAAGCCGCACCAGCTAAACGTGTGGCCTTGTACACATACAGGCCGCACTCGAATACAAGCTGCTAGTTTTCATAGATGAGGGCAGAGGGAGGGCGGCAGTGATAAAAAAAGCGTACAACAGGCAAAAATGGCCAGTGTTGCCGACCTCAATGTGGAAGTGTAGAGGCCAACACACGCCAGTACACAGGGCGCTGAGGCTTTTCTCAAACCGTGCAGGGCTTTACACACGTGATTTATACATTTATCATAAATAAAAGACACGTATGTCCGTGTTGTAAGAGAGAGAGCAAACCTGGCTCTTTTTTGTAGGTTAATAGCGAGTTGGCGACAGACACGAGTTTAACAGCCTCCCCTGATGCCTGAGCCCTGACGATGGTTTCTCTGTCTCCGCGGCTTCTCTCGTTCCTCCAAACAAAGTTCACGGCGCCCCCTGTTTGTCATGGGCAGACCCGCCTCTGTGCCTCTGCAGGATGGTCATCTACTGTTCCTCAGCCAAGAGCAGATTAGAAGTCCCGTCTCACTTTTGCATTTACTGCTAGAGACGCCTCTAGTGCCCGTTGGCGGCTCTATATTCGCCGCACCGTCATATCGGCCGCAGGGTTCAAAGTGTGGAAAAAAAGTATCGGCATATAGGCCGGTTATTACAGTAGTTTACCATTTGAAATGACCTGTGCTGTATTACAGTTTTAGTGCCCCAAATCTGATATGTAAAAGAGAGAATGCTGCATGAGTAAAAAATGGGAAAATAGCTGCTGATCCACATTTGCACGTGTTCCTTGTTTTGCACATGAGCAAACACTTGGTAAATGACCCCCTCACTTTACTAAACTAGGTGCTAAATTGCAAATACTACCTAAAAGTAGTTATTGCGATTGATAGCGTGTTGCACCTGATTTCTCATTAGAAACTGTGCACATTATTACTAGTGGGCTGTGGGCTTTTAGTGTTCATGAAAGACAAAAAATTTGTGCAAACGTTTAGTAACTCAGGCCCGCTGTGAAAAGTGTTGGGGAGGTTGTAGGTTGTTCAGTTGCTATTGTTGCCCGACTGATTTGAAGGTGAGTGGATCGATCCCCGTTCCCAACCGTGATGACGGACAAACCCCCCTTGCCCCCAGTGTCTGTGTGCACACTGGTGTCGGTAAGAGTGAACAGGATATTGCTCTTTGATGTAGATCGGTTTGAGTGCCCAGTGGATGTGAAAAAAGCGTTTCATAAATGTGGCCACCTACCATTTAATCTTCGCCGTTTTATGTCCATGCCGTGCAGTTGAATGCGTAGAACAACCACACACTTGCAAAGAATTGAAAGGGAACATGGGTATGGTCCTTGTGCAGTACGGATGAAAGCCTTTCCTAGTGTAGGCTTTTATTCCACTCTTATGTGACCAGGAAAGTCCCACTGAGATTCATAATCTAGTTTTTGGGGGCGTACTGGCCCTAGAGCGGATAAACTCCACACAGAAAGACCCCACCTGGCCGGGGATCGAACCAGGCACCTTCCTGCTGTGACCGCTCTGGCATCACATCGATGAAAGCGCACTCTGGGGACAGATGGCACTCCCAGTGGTAGAGTTGTGGACTTGTACTTGTAAACCATCACGTTAGGGGTTCTATTTGCAATTATGAAATACTCGTATTTTAATCATCCTGTGCAGATGATTAAAATATGTATAAATGTATCATTCATCCGGTTATTTGATAAGCTTACTTGCTGCTTTGCCCTTCTTCCTCTCGCACTCACTCTCTATCTATCCCCCTCCTGTCTTCCCTCTCTCCCCAATGTCAATCCTGTGAGTTTGCGGGCTCCGGGCTGTGGCTCTGGGCTCTCTCGTCTTAAATCTCTGGACAGACACACTGCACAAATAAAAACCTACAAGGCTTTCAGCTTAAGCCACCACAGAGCTTGTTACCTGCTCTGCTTATGAAATCCAATTGATTTAGCGTCACCACGGGGCAACTCTTTTCCTTTGGCTGTGTTCTTCTAAATGCCTTTCCTTTAGAGTGTTACGTCTGCCCTTTGGAGCTAAGGCCAATCTCTGTGTATTTTGTTTCAACAGCTTTTCATCATCCGCAGTGGGTATGTGCTCTTGATACTTTCAAGCCTGATGTAGCCTGCAGCAAAGAGGAAGTTTTTTTTTGTGGTCTAGTGGTTATTGATGGCAGGAAATAGTGGCACGTTTTATTATCTTTGATTAATGGCACATACGCCTGTGCTTCACAGCTAGAAGATCCCGGTTCGATTCCCACCTGGACGGGGCCTTTCTGTGTGGAGTTGGCATGTTCTCCCCGTGTCTGCATAGGTTTCCTCTGGGTACTTCGATTTCCCCTACCACTAAAAACAAACAATACAATACAATAGATTCCCCTCTGGGGCCAGGACTCCCCTGGAAAAAGAGATTCCTAATCTCAGTGAGACTTTCCTGCTCATAGGGGAAAAAAAGAATCCAAGTTCATCCAAGATGCAAATCCCGAGCCTTTTCCTCGCAAATATGAGCTACTCTAGCAACATTCTTCATCCATGTCATTAAACTTGTTTAAGTGCCTAAGCCTGAAGCCTACATAGTCATGTTTATGCTGCTGCTTTGAGTGACACTAAGGTCCTGACTTCAATCAAAATCAGCTGTAATGGAAAGCAAATTCTATCATCTGCAGTGGAATGAACATTTACACCGGTGTGCAGTACTCATACAGAAAATAGCTATTTTAAATAACAATTATTTATGTAATGATGTGCTCTGAAACCAATAAATCCTTGAACATTTACTAAGTCTGTGTTTAGACCCTCACACATGAGTTCTCATAGCACACGATTCATCTGATTCATCTCAGTGTCCTTTCAGGTGCTAATGCTCCCAAACTCCAAATAGTCCGGCCAAGTTGTAACATTGAAATAATTGACAGATTGACACTTGCCAGTGTCACACCAACAACAATTGCTTAATTGTTTAATAAATGCTTTAAATTTAGTCTATTCTGATTTGATTTGCTGACATTTTTTACTTCAAATCATTAAGTATTTCAAATGCGTAGTATGGTTGTCAAACCTTTTTCAGAAATGGCCTGTCTTAACATTTGCTTATGTGTGAAGGAACCTGTGTAATGATATCCTGTCAGTTTTAGGTGTGTGCCCACTTAGTCAGTCAGTCACTCATCTCTGGGGCGGAAAGAGTGTCTCAGAAACGCTAAAGGAGGAGTGTAGCCTATAGGTTTCAGTCAGATCTATAAAGAGGGACAGACTGACTCATATGGCTTTTGGCATCTTTCTGTTTATTATTCTTGTCATTGACACACCCTCTATCTGTTTTTATTGTTCTAGTATCAGCAAAACCAACAAGTAACTGGATACTTTACTGATTTACCCAAGTACTATTTTGGAGGTGAAATAAGAGAATGTAAAGTAAACATTATCCTTACATGCTTTTTAGCCTGGCCTGCTCCCTTGCCTTTGAGTCCGCAGCCTTCACAAATGGTAGGAGGGATGCGTTGGCACAGACTTAAACCCCTACACATCAAATGATGTCTTTACTGACCCGTTGCTCTATGTAACAAGCAGGAAGTCAGATGATTGCTTGTACTTCTCCGAACAGTTATGGCAGCAAAAAGACCAATTTCCGAACAAAACAGACAAGTCAAAGATGATGATATCAAAGTGTTATGGGTAGATTGAAATGTATTCAGGTGAGGTAAATCCTCCTAAAGAGGATTAAGATTAGAATCTGAATTTGAGCATCACTGTGCTATTGAATGCTGTCTCTAATGGGAGATTTTGCACCAGATTAATATTTAACACGGAGGTATGAAGTTAATGCTCTTTGACCTATATTTACATTTAATCTGAGTTTTATGATTTATGAATGTTGCAGATCAGCATTTTCACTTGCAAAGCAGGCTGGATAATGGTATAATTTGGTGTAGTGAGCAAGCCTACCTGGTCTTTTTGCAGTTCGCCCTCAATTATTAGATTTTTCTGATTCATATTCTCTGCAATAAACAAATGCAGATTATACAATTTTTTATGTAACTGAATCAACAAGACCCAGCTAAGTTTGTAACTAAAGAGCTGCTTCTGGTCATTAAAATATATATTATGGACAAAACATTGACATTAATGCATATTTGAACTATTAGTGACAAAGCAGCTGTATGGATGGTGAGCAGAGCGCCTTTACTTTCCATCAACATGGCCTCTATTACGCCTCAGGACCAATTGTTTTTAAAATAGGGTGTCTCCCGGCGAATGGAACAATATCCATGGTTGAGGTTAGTGTACTTTATTAATCTCCGTCGGGAAATTTGCATTTGACCCATCATTCGATGCCGCTGGGGCAATCTACGAGGAGCAGTGGGCGACCGCAGTGCAGCGCCCGGGGACCCATCTCCAGATAGCCTACCAGAAACCTTAAAAAAAATGATCCTGGAGCATCATAGAGCCCACCAGGATGGAAAGTAAAGACGCCATGCTAACAGAGGTTCGGCTAAAAAGAAATGTAATGTATATTGTGTTATAGTATCAATAACTTTGCACCTACATTTAATCTTAGAGCAAGTGAGTCTAAAAACACAGCTTTTTCTAATGAAAGAACTCCAATGTGAGCAAGACGCAACAACAGCTCCAAATCTATACATACATTTGTGGCGTGGGGACGATGGGGAGCGGCAGATTCCTTCGGTGGAGGACATTTGGGGTTCATTGGGATTCTTTCAATTTGATAATTAAATAAAACATTAAAACATTAAATGAAATTACCACAGGGCCAAACGTTTGGGAAGTCCTGCCTTGGCAACCGCGCATATTTATGTATTTCACGTTTTGAACTGTGCTTTTTGTTGATTTAACATTTCGATAAAAAATGTCACCCTGCTCTGAAAGGTGCCTCTTCCACAGCGCTTTTATTGTTGTGGCTTTTTTGTGACTGGGCTAAGGTGTGCTATCTCCAAACGCACAAAGGCAGCAGAATGAAACCTGGCCATCGGGCAATGGAGAGGACATATTGAAAGCCGTTCCTCCTGGCTGATCCTGGCTTTTGTCTGCTCTGCCTATCATGCGTCACCACTCTTTGTGCTATGTGTATGTGTGGGGGAATCCAATATAGGCTTTGTGGCATACATCCCAGCATCCAAAGGACAATAGCCATGAAAGTATAGCTTTGACAAAATTACTTTTTTATTTCTTCATTTAAAACACTCCATCAGGCTATCTTTTCTTATCACTATAGAGCTATTGGCAGATATCATAGGAACATTTAACAGTGGGATATTGTTGGGGCAGCAGTGGCTCATTTGGTAGAGCGGATTGTCCAATTAGAAGTTGGCGGTTCAAATCCTGGCTCATGCATGTGCAGACGCCGGTTGTTGTGGCCTCGAGTTAGACACTTCATCCACTGCCTGCATGAATAGTGCGTGAGTGAGTAGTTGTTGCCTGCCCATCCAATGGAGAAATCTTTCTGTGGTTCTTTTCCTCCTACAGGGTTTTTGAGATTTTCCTTGCTGGGTAGAAGAGTCTAATGACTGGGCACATTTCCATCTGCTTATTTGGACATTACATTACATTGTTTTGTTTCATTGTTTTAATGTTTGGTGCAGCCCTGCAAGGCAACTCCTGTTGGTATTGGTCTAGATACAAAACGATTGATTTTTGTGCTGGTGGGAGGGGCTATGTCAAATCAGCCAAGTCTCTCACTCCTTACTGTGTGTTTTTTATCATTTCCTTTTGAAAGTATTCAGTAAGGGGTTATATCGCACATCTCTCGTTTGGAACATCTGCATAAGAGAACGCCCATACGCCAAACATAAAACAGAATGAAAGATTTCTCTAATTGTTTCCCTGTTTGAAATTTAAAGCATGAATATTTATATGGATGTAAAGGTACCCAAATGTTTTTAGTCGTCAGCTATATGTAAATGTCCAGTTCAATCTAAACACACACAAAAAGAAAATACTGTTGTCACTTTTTAAAAAGATATATTTTTTCTCGTTTAACTAAAACTGTTGATATGACAAAGCTCTGAAAAAAATCAATCAATACATACATCAATAAATGCAACAGCGTAAACAACTATCCACCTTTGACTACCCTTTCTTCTCCTCTGGTCCACTCTTGTTGAGCCTCTTACATTAGAATTCATGATTTAATTTTCCCAGCAGCGAGCTCGACACGAGAAATGGCTTTTACAGCCAAGGCACACACTGAATAAATCTGGCTCTCTCGTTGTTAGACACCCCCCTCTCTGCCACACAAGCTTGTTTGGCTTTTTGTAAGAATAAACTTGACTTGATTTGGTTTACAAAATTTCTTTGCAATTCCCATGTGGTTATTCAGGCACTGGCAATATTTTGGCAGGACAACAAAGAATTTCAACTTCTTTTTACTGTGCCACAAAAAAGATAAACGCTTCATGTCTTTGATTAGGACTGCAGCATGTTTGGCTTGGGCTAACACAGAACGTAATTGGGCTAGTTGTGGTTGAGTGAGGAATGCCATAGTCACATTGCTGGAATTAAAAGCACTTTTGGTTTGGCACCTGTGCATCAGTTATAAGAGTGCTGTGTTTATTGGTCATTTCAGGAATTTACTGGGGTTTTTGGTAGAGGTCAATATTTGGGAATTTTATGTAGCGATCTCACTCCAAGGTTTGGTCAAAAGTTGGCAGCCTTACTGAAATAATATGAGAAAATTGGCCACTGCTGGAGTGGCCAAGTATTTATGTTTTTTACAGGATTATAGACCAGACATTTGGAAAAATCGACAAGAGTATCGGCCGAGCATATTGGCATCGGCCTTAGAAAAACCCAAATCGGTCGACCTCTTGTTTTTGGTGCTGCTTTGGTTTATTATGCAAAAGCTGGGAAATAACAATATGAAGCTCTTCCATTACTTGAAGGAAGTAGTTTCTTCACCTTATTTTAAAGCAGTACTAAGTAACTTGTTTACCTTAATAAGTTTATTTTGGGGTAATACAAGTGTTAATGGGATGATTGTGGGGGTCTTTCATCTCCCCCGTTGTCTCTGGCCAGAAAATCACAATTGCAACTTGACTGCCACCGGGTCGGAGCAGCAATACACACTAATGGAATCATGAGGAGAAGCAAAGAGGCTAACAGCCAAGTTCGAGTGAAGAAAAAATATTTCCGTTGTGTAATTAGATGTACAATATCCCTCTCTCCCTCTGTCTTTTCTGTCAGCGTAGTATTTACTCTCACGGACAATTAATAAATAAAAAAACGCAACATGCTACAACACCTGCAGTGGCGCTTTGGCCCCGAGTTAGTTAGTAGTGCTTTAAGCGTGATGGTAATCCTAGAGTACGACTTTTACTATATTGGCAAAACATTTTGTGCAGGTTAGGAATGTTCAGAAGATTACTATAAAGTAATTGGTTATAGCCTACTCGTCACTTACTACAAAAGAAACTGCTTTACTAACTGAGCGATAGTATGATAAAATAGTTACTGGGCAAAATAATGACTGGGTTACAAACACATTTGCAAGAAAGGAACGCTCATTTGGCATGTTGCCTGTTTTAGCCTCATAAACACCAGCACTTCTGTGGTTGCCAGCTTTAAATCCCATCCCAACGAGTCATCAAATAATGAAATGAATCCTTAAAATACACTCGTGAGCATTTGTTCCAGCTTTAGAGAAGACAATGTGTGCTTAAACCTACACGTCAGAACACACTTTTCGCAGTCAATCATTTTGTCAGCCAATGAACGTCCCTGTTGCTGCTAATGCTCTTTCTCACTTCATGAAACAATGAACTCTGTGGAAATAAACGAGGGCTGGATATGAGGGACATTGCTTTTCTCTGAGAAAAATGCATACAAAAAAATTACCACCATTACTTAAGGAGGTGCCGTTCTCACAGAGGAAATGGTAACTAATTAGATTACTCGTTATCGGAAAATCTAACACTGTTATTGATAAACACCATTATTCCCAACACTGGTGTAAAAAAAATTGAAATTTGGCTTATTCACAACTGCAGTGTGGGCCATACATTCAGAGGATTAAATCGCATATGGTGGTTGCAACAGGGAGGGCATCCAGCATCGCATTAAAACCCTTTGTGATGGAAAAAGCCGACAAAAAAGGGATGCAATTGTGTTTTTCCATAAAAATGAAAAGGTTTGTCTAAATTCACACTCTAATGTCACTATTTTGAATTGATAAATGTATCAGAACTTCCCTGTCAGGCCATCCATTTTTTTGCTTCTTTTTTTACTGAATTAACAAAGGCTTTAATAATTGAACATTCCTAAAACACGTTGGCACGGCTCCTATGTTACCGCATCCAGATGAAATATTCATGACCCCTGCATCTGGCAGTAATGGAGGCCATAGCTCCACCAGTTGCTGCATGGCTAAATTATCATATTAACGATATAAATGGCGTATAATTAACGTGGGAGTGGATTATCTGTGGGAATCATTGTCAGATCAATCAGTGAGAAGAAAGGGCACAGCTAATGAGGCTACAAAGCATATTTACATGCTGTCTGCAGGGAATTGAGCTTTGTTTATTTAAAACAAAATGCCACAGGGGCCAAAATGAAATTGCGCTATGCTTTGTAACTTTAATTCAACGAATTCAACTACTGAGTACAGAAGATGACTCGAGTATCTTCATGGAAGTTTGTAACTTTAACTTAAATTGTACACTATAAAATTACAACACAGTATCTTGCTTTTAATCACCGACTTTTACCTACCTCTACCATTAGCATAAGCTGGTATTTGGGATGAGGGCGGACACGGATGCTGTTCTTTCGTGTGGCCCATGGCTGTTTGTACTTCTAAGGAGCTTAAAGATAGTGTGGAGGGGGGGAACCCAGTGTAACGTGGTATGACAGGAGCCGACTCCAAGTGGAAGCCTCCAACGTGTGCATAAGCCTAATCCGCACCACTGTGGGCTTTCCGGGGCTCACGTCTTTACTCAGCAAAATGCTCAGCTGCCAGGATGTGATGGAAAGTTCAAAGATCGGTGCTGCATACCAAACACATATGCAAGTAATTAAATAGTGTTAGATGTACTTGGATGTGCACAATCTGCTGTAGAAAGTCTTTGTCATCATTTTGAATGTGTCTTGTAAATGAAGATACTATGTTGTAAGCATTGAGATGATTTTGCAATGCATTATGCAGCCAATCCAACCCCTGACTCCAATATTTCACTCTGTCACTGAGTAAATTGATATTAACCCTGATTAAAATGTGTTTGGTCCCATATCTCAGCCGCTTCCTCTGCGTAATGATTATTTTTCTTTATTATTGATGAATTAATCTAATCTCTTTAATAATTCACACATTGACTTTGAGGCCAAGGTGATGCAGATTGCTGTCTCAACCTTGCTCTGAGGCTGAGGCGTGGATTGTGTCTCTAAACATGGGCACAGGTACACGTCTTGTGTAACCAGAAGGATATTATCTGTGACTGTCTGGACCGGTCAGATTGGGTTCGCTGTGGGTGAAACTGAGTGAAATTGATATTTGAGAGCTGCTCGTGGCCAAACCAAGGTGCCGGTCCCTGCCAACGTGTGAGAAAATTCTCAACCGTGGTTAGTTATTCACAAATATCACAAAATCTTGATTCAGTTTTATATATTTGCTTTCGTGGCAGCAGCTAATTGCTGTTGGCCCCCACAAGGTTAAAGCCAAAAGAAAACGGTTTATTTAAAACAGAACTAAGTAACCTTTGCCGCTAGAGGCCACAAGCGCTACTGCAGCGGTCGAGGCTCATTGTGTTTTTTACTCAGTAATTGTCCGTGAGAGTAAATACTACACTGGGAAAAGACAAAGGGAGAGAGGAATGTTGTACATTGTGCCACAAGCCAATTATGCAATGGGGATATTTTTCCGCTCAAACTAGGCTGTAAATACAGCTAAAGTGCCGCTAGCCCACAGCTAGCTTTGCCCGTTAGCCTATTAGCTTCTTCTGATTGTGATAAACCAAATAACGTTTTGCTAAATGGTCATCAACAAATGTTTTCCATTATTGGGGTCAAAGCAGGCAAAGTTGCAATTTTGGTTTTCTGGCCAGAGACACCAGGGGGAGATGGAAGACCCCCAATCATCCCATTAACACTTGTTATACCCTCAGAGGGACTACAAAAAGGATTTATTAAGATAAACAAGTTACTTGGTTACAGAAGCAAGGACTATGGAACCACAAAGTCCAACGTCTCTCTCTTCTTCAGACGTCCAAGCTGCAGGTATCCAGGCCTTTTGAATCCCATCTAATTTTTCATCTTAAGAAAGCCAAGCTTCCACTCTGAGTAGTAGCTACATGTTAAATTTGGACATTTTAGATTTCACGAGGACCAAAATGTAATGTAGTTCAAAGCCCAAATTCAGCCTGAAATAATTACTGTCCAATTGGAATAGCGAATGCCATTCATCCTCTTTCGTAGTGTCATCACTTCTCCGATTCTCACTCATTCGTCCCATAGTGACGATGTCCGGTGTGATGGAGATGAGAGCTGCCACCTAGACTCTGTGAAGTTGCAGTGACACTCTGCATTAGTGTCGTGTCACTCTGAATGTTTTTCATTCAGCCCAAATCTGCTCCTTGCTCCTCGGTTTTTCCGCATGTCACTCTCTGTTCTGTCCTCTATATGTTTGGATAACCTCGTTTTCATTCAGGACTGTCCATTGCATTGCATGTTTGTGGCTCTCAGTCATTTCAAGTTATCAAAATTTGCGTTCAGCCCTCATTTTGGGGGTCATGTACACAGCCAGGTGCTAAATTGCGAGCAGTACTTAGAATAAGCACGTGCTGTTTTGTTGATTTGTTGCACCTGATTTACGATTCGAAACTTGGTTAGTTAGTGCGGCAAACCTGATATGTAAATGAGTTTACTGCGTGGGCCGAGTATGTGCAAATCTGTCGCTGCTCTAAAAGGTCTGAGCACTTTTGAGAGAACAACCACATATTAAAGTTATGTTGGATAAATGACGGATGCTCACTGTTACTTCATTTATTTTAAAATATAATCATAATCATAATCATCCTACTAATGGCAAATGGACTCAACTTAAATCTTATCTAAATGTTTGGCTTTAGAGAAAGGCCCTACAGCCTGTAATTTGTGTCTTTCTCTTTCAAATATTGAATCCTTGTTCACACTCTGCTGATTGTGCAAACAGGTGCAGGGGGGAAAACACTCTGAAATAAACCTTCATGCCGTCCGTGCTCATCCAGAGGTGGCCTAGGGATAGGGATGTGCTGGAAAACTTGCAACACTAGGCTAACCAGCATGCCGCTGTTGAATGTTGGACCGAAGATTATGAGGTTTTCAAAATCAGAGTTTGAAACAGTTTTAGGAAGGAACACGCCCGGACATTGGAGACGCCTCGGGATGAAAGGAACAGGCGATCAGCTCGTGCCTCCTTATGTCTCATCAATATACCGTGTACAAACCTTCATAAGGACTTTAATAAGGACATGGGGCAGACTCCTGAAAGCCATTTAATGGACAACTGCTGTGAACTGCTCTAGTTTAATGGAATATAGACGGAAGCCAAGGCCCCAGTCTTGAATGTAGGCTACTTTCTTTAGCCTATATAACTCTGTACACCATCAAAACAACACAATCATCTTATCATTGAGATAAGTGGGGCATTTCTGGAGTTTGCCTGCTTTCCTTGTGTTTGGCTGGGATCATTTGGTCTCCCATGGTTAATTTTTACCCTTATTCATACTCTAATCTAGTGTCTAGTCAGGTGAGTATATTATTAATGATTTGCTCTGTGGTGATTTTCTGTTGTTGTCACAGATCTCAGAAATACATATTTTTGCTGTACAAATTTGCTACTCCCCTTAAACTGTCTGCAGCTCCGTCCTGTTATGTGGTTAGGATGAGAAGTGTCTCTGGTAACCCCATTGGACCAGCATCACACGGGACGAGTCTGAGTTTGTGTCAGAGAGGATGAGTTTGCTTTTTAGTTGCTAGAGCTGCTTGGTCAATGAAGCTCACATCTATTGTTCAGCCAGGGCTGTTTAGTCTGTCGGAGTAGAGCTGCAGTAGTGTATCCAAATTCCAGACGTGCTTTAGCCCGATTATAGGATTTCCATATTTGTATGCCTGGTCTTTTCACTCTACTGCAGCGACACATGTGGAGGAAAGGATTTTGAGAAGAATAAGGGAAAATGATCAAATTCCTTAATTGTCAACGCGTGTCAAGTGTCATCTATTGGAAGTGGTTCAAACCATTTGATCATTTTGTTTCCTACAAAAACAGTGATTTTTTTTTCTTTTCTTTTCTTTTGTTTTCTTTTCTTTGCAGCTGGGAAAGTCCACGAGATTGCTTGTGTTCTTGGCGAGTTTTGTGAAACTGGACGTCAGTGTGGTTACAGTTTGGTGTTGAAATGAATCGCCAACTTGCGACAAATCCCTTGCAAGGATATTGTATTTTTCCCCTTTTAGAGGATAACAAGGGGTTGGAGTCGCTTTTACTTAACAACCGGACTGAACACGCAGTTTAGCCGGCAGCCTGCAATGTCAAGCCCCCGTTTGATGGCATCAGCAGACTTCATTTCAAAGTCAACTTGAGAGCGTGGGCGTGTGGATAACTGTGCTGCATAAGTGACTACATTATACTGCATTTGAAAATATACAATTCTGCCGCTCATTCTTCCTTGGGAGATGCCTCTGTGCATCTTTTTATTGATAAATCTTCACGAGATGTGCCGCGTTTTCTTTGGATATCGATACACATTGTAGAACATCTCAGTACGGCTATGAACTACGTTATACAAAATGACATAATAATCTGAAACACCGTCATATTAATTTTAAGAAAAGTCCTTCTTTCTGCTTTGAAAGATGGTCACCCGCATGCAGGGCCGTTTCAAGATTATTTGGGGGCCCTAGGCAAAACAGCGAAGTGAGGCCCCAAATCCTCCCTCAGGAAATAGTTTTAAATTCAGATGGGATTCCTTGTATTCTGGTGCATTTTAAGAGTCATGAATTATTCTGTAGTACGCTACACAAAGTGGCCACTACAGCGTAGTAAAGGACACAGTGTCTTCAATGAGGCATCATTATTTTTGTCAACAAGGCAAAAACAAGGTAAAAAAGTATAATTATTCATATTATTCTTTAAAACTGTCTTCTCTTAGTGTTTTTTTCTTGAACTATACAATTTATGTTGAATTAAAAGAAAGGTATTAAAATGGTGTACAACACAAACTATTTTAAGAACATTGTACAACAAGGATTTTTTTTTTGTCATGGAATAACCATCCAAAATTAAGAGATTTAGCAACGCTTGCGGACTTTAACTCGCACAAAAGCAGTGATCAAATCTTCCATGTTCTATAACCTCCTAATGTTGCGCTCTATTGATATAAGGGCCACTCCTGTCAGTCTTTCTTGGCTCATGGATGATCTGAGGTAAGACTTTATCAGTTTCAAAGCTGAAAAGCTTCTCTCTGCAGAAGCTACAGTGACAGGAGGAAAGAACTTCACGTCCCATAATGCCACAGACATTGGGGGCCCCCTTCAGCTGGGGGCCCTAGGCAGCTGCCTACCTTGCCGACCCCATTGCAACGGCTCTGCCCGCATGGACATAATGGTTTCAACAGTAGTGAGAGGTAAAAACGGGGCCTGACAAAAAATTCCGAGTGCATGTTCACCTTAACAATAATTACTGACTTTATAGGTGACTCTAAAGACATTTCAATGGAAAATTGCAAGCCATATTTGCATAATAACCCCTGTAACTACCTCAACAAAGAACATTTTGTTCTACTACACATTACCCTCGTGTTCGATTTCAATTAGTACAAACACAATCATCTACAGGATCGGACGTGGGAGAATGAAATAAACATGTTACAAAACATGTTACAAAACTCTTGACTCTTATTTTTTGCCTCTCATAGAAGGTTAAATTTTACACAGTTTTGAAAAGAATATCTTTTAAATGTCAGCCTCCATTGTCAATGCACAGATTCAAGCATGTCGACTGGTATATTGGCTGATTCGGTTCGGATTGTGTTCTGAACGTCTTCCAGGGCCAGTGGACGATTGTTATGAACCAGGATTTTGAGATAACCCCACTGGAAATAATCACAGGGGTCTAAATTTGGCGAGCTCGCAGGTCAGTTTCGATCCTCTCTCAGGTTAGTCGCACTGGCTTCTCGCAAAAATCCACTGAAATCATTTTGTTTTGGGTGAAGATGGAGTTCCTCGCGAAGAATTCGATAAGCTCAGGCCAGCTGCAGAACGCTGTGACGACGAAAGGCACGTTGCACACTGTGGCCGTTATAAAAAGACGCCTGCTATTAGCTTTTCTCTGACCTTAAATTGCACTGGTGTTTTGTCCTCCTTCTGCATGTGTCAGAGAAGGCTTTCATTATTTGATAAAGGCCAAAGTGACGTGTAGTTTCAATAATAATGATTGATGATGAATGAAGATTAAACGTTCACAGTGAGAAAATGCACACCCATTGCCAATGCTGTGAGTTGTCTGATGGGCACTTTATTTACCACAAATTACTGTTTAATTGCGGGCTGGACAGCTGATTAAAACTTCTGTCTGATCAAGTTATCTCTTATCCCTAACCCCATCTGTGTACATAATTGTTATACCTATTATGTCCCTTTGAATGTATGCATTTCTTCTTTTTGTTGCAGTGCTGGCCAGTTTCCGAGGGACCGTCCAACATGGCCTCCCGTTGGAAATTGGAGACACAGTTCAAATTCTGGAGAAATGTGAAGGTACTGTGCAAGTGCATCGGTGTATATCTCTCAGTTAGTAAATGGAAAAGGCTACAGCCACTTTCTTTACGTTTTTTTTTTTTTTTTTAACAAACGACATACAGAGACATTAAAGGCTTGGTATGTTGTAAAAACAGTACATAAATTGTCAAGCATATTTATTTTTGTTGTTTATAATACTTTATAATACTATTTTTGTAACCTCTTAACCCACACCTTTTTCGTAACGTTTGGCTTTACCCAAATCAAAAAGCTTCTTGAGGTGTCAAAATAGCAAAAAAATAAAATAAAATAAAAGTGACGAAAAAGTGATCAAAAATTTTCATCACTTTTTCGTCACTTTTGTTGTGGCTAAAATGTGACGGACACCCAACAAAAAAGCGATGGGGAAAAAAATGTCAAAAAAGTGACGATGACGCAGCAACAACGTGAAGAAAAAGCTCCATTTAGATAATTTTGTAGGTAGCTGAACTGGAGAAAATGCACTCAGTTAATGTGGGGGTTAAGAGGTTAATATTCATAGTCATCAAACATCAATTAAGTGACATTCCTATACTGTAGTTTGTTGTGCCATGTTTTTGCCAACCCTTTGCCAAAAATTAAAGGAAATATTCCCTTTTTTTTTTAACAGTTACCTCTCGCTCACTCAAAGATGCTCTGGCTTTTTCAGTTATGGCTGCAGGGAAGCTATTGCATTTGCAGACTTCTTTCCATTGGGTAGGCAGGTAGAGAGTCTAATCAAGCAAACACAAGCCTGGGAACAGTCGCTGAGCTTTGGCACAAGAGAAGCTCTAATGGCTGCAGTGAAACAAATTGACCTGCTAAGCTCCCCGCGCGCCAATTCAAATGAGCTGCATTGTATCTTTGACGAAAACGTGCGGAAACTCAGGTTTGCTGCCCTTTCCTGCACACTGGCCTCAGTGATTTTCCTGCCTTTGCTGCCTCCACGCTCCATATGTTTTTCTCCTCTGCCGCCTCCTGTAAGACTTTACCTTTGACTTTGTTTCTGTTTATGCGATCCAAATAGTAACTAAGAAAACAAAGACGCTAACACTATCTCACAAATGTTTTTCTTAGTAAAATATTTAAAACCTTTAAAGTCAGCTTCTTCCAGTTTGTGCACTTTTCATGCAAACAGCTTCTCTTGAAATATCGCTCTCCGTTTATGAAGGCTTGGACATTGCACGACGAATAAACTAACTTGTGATGCACCGTTTTGCAATAGCATGACATTAAGTAGCCACCGCCGCAAAAACAAACACACCACTGTTTTCCGGAGGTCTTGACTCATTCAGCCTCACTTCCTGTTTGAAGATATAAACACAATACAGTACATGAGGATCCGAAGGGGTGCGGTAAACAACCCATGAGGAAGAAAACAATAGCTTGGCCCAAAGGAGAGGAACAAATTGGAAATACAGCCAGCAGTTAGTGGGGAAGAAGAGCCCATGAGAGATGGGGGGGAGAATGAGCTTGCTGACAACACTAGAGACCGTCTTATAGCTGTGTGTTGATGCCGTTGGCACATCACTGCATCATTGGACGGCGTGTGGCCATAACAGACATGTGGCTCCCGCTCGCAAACTGAACTCGGCAGTAATTGATTTTTGCTGATGCATATCACTACTCGGCTGCTTGATTTGCAGTCTAAGGACACTGTATGTTAAGTAAACAGCACTTTAGTTGAGCAAAGAAGTTATTACTGTCTCAAAGGGAGAGTCTGAATGTAGATCGCTGCAGCAGTGTGCGACTTTTTGGTTTGAGGCAGACCGGGGGAGTGACAGAATTGTGAAGACTGTAATTGTCCAACAATTCTCAACCCTGTAAGTGTCATGGTGTGTGATGCTAATGCCCGTGTGATGTGTGAGCAGAAAGACGATTGCCAACAAATTAAATGTTAGTTCTTTTACATATAATTAACATGGCACAACTTGCAGGAGTTCATGATTTGTTTTTTCTTCTGTTGCTCCTGTTCGTGTGGAGCATGTTGCTAGGCCTGTACAATCCTCCAAGTACAGAAGCACTTTAGAAAATACTGTGGCTCAATAGACCCTTGCCTACCGCAATTAGTTTCCATCAAACTCTCCCACTTCGGGTAAAATCGGTCCCATCATGACCTCTGCTCCGGCACAAAAGGTTGTACACGATGTACCGCACAATTCACCTTTTACCTCAAACACCTGTTTAAACAATTGAGATCTTATGAGTTTGACTTGCTCACACTCGCAGTCTATTTTCCAGTATCACAGTTTGGGTTGTGGTTTCAGGAAGCCCACATCTTAAAACAGATGGCTTCCTTCCACTGTTCGCTCATGCTGTAGACTGAGATTGTGCTGACATTTTCATTAGCCACTGATAGAGTTAGTCATCAGGGAAAGTGAAACCGGGCAAGCGCTATGTTTCGTCCATTGTCATCAGTCTGATAAACTTACACAAACCCTGTTACTTTTTTAATACAAGCAATGAATGTTTGTCTGAACTGGTTTACTAAAATGCACATTGTATTTCCAGGCTGGTACAGAGGATTCATCTTGAAGAACCCCAATGTCAAGGTAATCAAGTTTAATATCTTCTTGTAATGTCCCTTGAGAGCAATTCTTCAAAAGTGTGCCTAATGTTATGACAGGTGTCGAGGTTTAATTAAGGACAATTAATTGCTTGTATTAACTGAACTGCACAGCCCTTACAAGAATATTCTTTGCAAGGACAAAAGATATGATAAACAGCGAGTTACTTGAACTCAAACTGCATACTAACATCAATAATATTACGATCAAGTACCATATACCTATTTAATTGACAGTAAAGCAGCTCCCTCTGAGTATAGTTGAAAGAAAAGTCTTGATAAAAATACTTTCTGGTGACAGAGCTCAGTACTGAAGTGTTGTGACAGAGCTGGCAGCCAGATTGACAGAAATCAAAAGGTGTGAATGTGGAAGGTACCAAGCCTCTGTCACCTAATGTCCCATTCCCACCTGCCCTAGTTATTACTACTTATTTGTTTGGGCTACCACTATTATTAAGTATTGTAATATATCTTGCAGACCTACCATCCACAACAGTGTAAAATCTTCGATAACCATGGATTACGCCATAATATGAAGGATAATCACACTTGTACTGCGCTTTACAAGCCTGCGTTGACAAATATCTCAAAGCGCTACACTGTAGTGATTATTACTTCACTCCACACTTGATGGTGGTAATTGACTATTGTAGCCACAGCGGCCCCGGGGTAGACTGACGGAAGCGAGGCTGCCATTGGTAGCCCGGCAAGTCCAGAATTATGCACCTCTGCATTTTGTTATTCACAGGGATATCAGTCTGAGCCCAATGCCCTCGTTGGCTGCTCTAGAAAACTCAAAAGGTCCCGTGTTATCAGATTTGTTTATTTACCGTCGTCTTAAGTCGTTCTCGGGCAACGTCACTCTTGGGACACGGAAGTCCCCTGAATAACAATCCACGGCTGGTGCATGGGGTGGGGTAAATGCTAATGCCGCTAATTACAAGTTTTCAACACATGTCCTCCCTTCGGTGATTGGTTACTCCACTTCCTATTTGCTCGTGAACCTCAGAAAGTAGTTGATTCCACCGTCACTGGACTCAATCGCTGGTACAACGGTGAGTCTGGATTTCCGGACATTGTCAGACCAGCTCCAGCCACTCATTTATACACCGCATTCACACACGGGCAAAGTGTGTGAAGTTTCTGGACACAACGACAGTGTGCACCGTGACACCGACCAGTCAGCAACCAGTTGTCTGTTTTGTACCAGCATGGCTCGGTTTGGAACCCCGGCAACATTGGTGCTAAATAAAATGCTCAGGGTGTCTTTTAGCAACACGTCTGTGATTTGCTAAAATCTGTGTCGAGATTTTTTTTTTTATATCGCTGCACATGCATACAATGAATATTTTTAACACCCTTTTGTATGTTTTTTTTAAAGGGGATCTTTCCGACCAACTTCATTCACTTGAAGAATGCCCATGTCAAAAACAAAGGGTAAGCTCATAGTTTTGTTAAATAAATAAAAGTGCCGCCTTGACTTAAATGAAAATATCGTTTAGTTCAGGGGGAAAACACATTGACTTTCAAACTCTCAATCTCTCACAATATCACTGGATCTAAAAGGAAAAGCAACAGCTTATACGTTTTTTTCTTTTTTTCTTCCCAGCCAATTTGAGACCGTCCTCCCTGTTGAGGACACCGTTATCACAGAGATGACGTCGACTCTACGTGACTGGGGCGCCATGTGGAAGCAGCTCTACGTGGTAAGAAAACCCTCTCACTTCCACTAACTGCAGAGTGCTCTCATATGGATTGTGCTGGTGTTAAGGCAGAATTGCCTTTGTAGGTTTTCTCATCAAGGGGCTCTACTTAGCCTTGGGTAATTCACAAACTCCAAAAAGTCGACTACGCGCCGCGCCACAATCATTAGCCGAATTGATGGTGTTTTGCAGCCTATTAAGATGTCTATGTGCAGCAGCTATGTGCAGTTTCAATTGAAATGCGAAACTCTCCTGGATCAAAGCGCATCAATTCACAGCAGTGAGCAGCGGGACAGTGAAACTAATTTGCACAGATCCATTTGAGTGCTCCATCTTCCTTCTGGGTGGTTTTGTTCTTCGCCTTTATACCTCTGTTAATTTAGCTGTACCATCACATTGTGTTCAGTAATTTTGAGTGTTTCACCCTTGTGGAAAAGTAAGAGACCCCTGCATTATTGTCTTTAGTCAGCCTTCGTTGTTTATGCTTTACACCAGCAAGAAATAAAGGTATCATCTATATAAATAATAAATGTGATGTATTTAGTAAACAAGTAAATGCACAAAACACCTCTAAATAAATACGTTCGAAAAATCATATCCTCCACTGACTTTCTGTGCCGTGTCCAACTGAAAGATGAAAATGCTTTTTCTCTCCCACAGAAAAATGAAGGGGACTTGTTCCACCGGCTTTGGCATGTGATGAATGAGATCCTGGACCTGAGGAGGCAGGTGCTGGTGGGCCACCTCACTCATGACCGCATGAGAGACGTCAAGCAGCACATCACTGCGCGGCTGGACTGGGGCAACGAGTGAGTAGAGCGGGGCATAAATTAGTCCAAGTCTGCGTGAGCCTGGTTTTTCTTACAGAACTCATTTATAAACTGAAAGTACAGAGCTGTAATTTCAACCCTGTGGTTTATTTGTTTTGCAAACTTTCTAATCTAATTGTGAACTTTCTGTGTGTAAGAATCGTTTAGTGCAACAATTCTTCATACATTTTAAGCCAGTATTGCAGTGTTAATGGTTTCTGGTCCAAATCATCCAGGGACCGTTATTATATATTCAAAGTGCAAACTCTTTAACTGCACAGCAACATAAATAGATTATATAATCTCTTTTTACACTGCAGAGCATTTTTAGATACAGAACGCAACCTTAGTCATTTATCCATGTAAGTAGTAGTAGTAATAGTAGTTTGTTGAAATGCCAACACACCAACATGTTTTAATAGATTAGTAATGGTCATACTGATTATTATTAGACTGATTTTATGTCTTCATTATTTTTACTGCACTTGTGTCGAGTTTTAAATGTTATGTGGCCATACCGCCTTTGCTATGCCCGATTCCATCAGACCTTGAAAGCTAAGCAGGGAGGGGTCCTGGTCGGTACTTGGATGGGAGACCGTTTGGTAACACCAGGAAGCCTAGCGAATGTAGTGAGTGACTGGTTGCCTCGCTTCTGTCAGTCTACCCCAGGGCAGCTGTGGCTACAATAGTAGTTTACTACCACCAAGTATGGAGTGAATGAACAGTGCAATGTAAAGCGTCTTCGAGTGTCCAGAAAAGTGCTATATAAAATCGATTATTATTATTATGTTATATTCAGGTTTTCAGAAAACTTTTTGGACTTCCCACAAGCCCTTTTCCAAAGTAATATAAGGTCATTTTATCCTGGTACATTGTTAAATTATTCATCCGTTCTTTTTGGACTTGCAGCTCTCCTCCTGCTGCTCTCCTTGACTTTTGTTGTGCCCTTCCTACCCTGTGGCCACTGTCCTCTGTCACTCACATCTCACTCTCCCCCTATCCTCTCCTCTGTGTCCATGTCAAGGGAGCACAAAGATGAAAATATATCCCAACTTTTCTCCTCATCTTTGTGTGTCCTTGTCTTCACTTCAGCTGTCTTTAAAGGAACAGGCCACAGTTTTTCCATACTGAGATATGTTCTTACCTGAGCTTAGACAAGTTGATACGTACCTGTCTGGTCTTTGTGCGTGCCCATGGAAGAGCTTGGTCGCTTCTAACTTCACCCCCGTTTGGAACTATAGGAATATGCCGGGAGAGGCCAAATGTTAACTACATCTTTGGTCTTTTTGGGTGACTGAGGTCAGGTACACATCAACTCGATTAAGCTCAGATAAGAACCAATCTCAGTATGGAACAACGGTGGCCTCTTCCTTAAAGTGTCCTCTCACGTCACAGTCAACATCACACAATGTGTATATTGTCCAACAAACTATTTCAGCAGGAGATTCTAAATTATGCACTTTTAACACTGGTGATGCACATGTGGAAATGGAATTCAACATTAAATTTATTCCAAAGAAGATTGATCTCATCCAGGTAGAAAGTTATAAACATTTTACTTTAATGTTTTATATTAAAAGTTTTAGATAAAGATTAGATACAGAAACAAGAACTGTGAGTTACTTTTACCCATGATTCATTTGCTTTGATTCATTCCCACACAATAAAAACATTGTTGTGTTCTCTGTACTGAACTTCATAGTTGAAGTGTGCCTATAGGAGCCTTGTTTAAAGGATCTTCGCTTAAAAGGGTTGTCAGACATTGTGTCTTGTAAGTGGTTACTGAGTGATTAACACGGCAACGGCTCAAAATACCCTACAGTTGCTGGGATTGGCTCCTCTTGCCTCTTATGGCAAAGAAAAGAACACAAATCCATGAAAGGAAATTATTCTTTCACAGGTCTGTGTTTCTGCACCAAATGCAAATCTTAGTTGTGGTCTCCAGCCGCACAGCCCTCCTCAGTGAATAGACAGTCCCTTGTTACAGACCAGCGTATGCTTGACCGGGCTGGTCTTATTTTTCGCCACAGCATGGAGACAGTCTAGAGTGGCGTTTTGGTCCACTGGGAGGACGATCTCAAAGGAAGGAGTTAATATTATGTGGGTTAGGGAGGAAGATGGAACTAGAGACCGGGCAGATAAAGTGTGGTGTGAAGTCAGTCAGTGGTGGGGAACGAAGTAAGCATTTGAAGGAGTTAGAGATGGAAGAAGCTTGCAAAGGAAGGATAGCGTGTCCTAGCAGGGGGCTAAAAGGAAACATTTTTGTCTTTCATCTTTTGCCCAGGCGAGGACCATCTGTCACATGTGTTTAAAACTGGCAGAGCTGATCCGACAGCACGGCGCAGATGAAAATAAGAGGGTTTCATTGAAATATTGAGGCTCCTAGGTGACAGTGGCTCACATGGTAGGGCAGGTTGTCTTAAGTTTGGAAGTTTCAAGGTTAGAATCCCGGCTCCCACTGGTACAGACTGTTTTTCAATTACCACATGTGTAAATGTAGTTTGTGAGTGGATGAAATGATTGTGGTTGGATGGGCTGCATTGCTTCCATCAGTCTACCCCAGGGCAGCTGGCCAGCTACAAGTATGGATTTATAGAATAATGGCATTGGGAAGCTTTGGGAAACTGTCCGTCAAGACGAGAGTCACTTTCGTCAGTTCATTTCGTCATCCCTTTTGAAAGATCTGTCTTTAGATCATTCCTGAACACCTTGTACCTCTGGACACATCATGTCGGTTACAGCTGTTGTAAATGGCAGCACTGGAAGACAATAGATTCCTGGTGACTTTATGCCTTGACCGTTACTTTGCATGTTTTCCTTACATCTCACTTCTTACAACCTGTTGGCTATTGGCAAATGAAAATGTGAAGAAATAATAATAATATCAATAACTCACACAAACTCTCTTATGTTATAATTGTGCACACAGTGTAGGCTATATCTTTTTCACTGCAAAAAGCTGACGCACCATACACAGCTTAAAATGGTTGAAAAGATGTGCTCAACTTATGTATAAAAATATGACTTCTTGACGGCTTTGAACATTAGCGCTGTTCTAAGCTGTATTTTGTTGTCTCCTGCATTACAGACAGCTCGGGCTGGACCTGGTTCCTCGGCGGGAGTTCAGCATGGTTGACCCTGATGAGATCAGTGTCACAGAGCTGTACAGACTGGTGAGTGCCCCACATCTCGCCACACAATCTCTCCTGCTCCACTTTCAGATTACATGCATAGTGTGGAGAATCGCAGGTGCAAAGAGGACCTAGTTTTTAGCATTTTCTTGCTCAAGAGCTGTACAAGAAGGTATTTGTGATGCAACTAATCAGTGAGATGAGAAGAACCCCATTCTATTGAACGGCTTAAACAGGATGAACAATTTGAACAATTATTTAGATTGTTCAAAATTGCATTTCCCGTTTGACATTAAGATTAAAAATGATGAATTGAAGCGAAGTGTTATAACACTGAAAAGGTTGATTTTTGTCGTGTATGATTCTGGGAAGAGAGTCCGGGAGTTTGTAGCCATAAGATGCAAGAGGAAAATCATTTAATGTGGCTCTAATGACTGAATCATATCGGCCTAATCTTAATAGGAATTAAGTGCGAGAGTATCCCCACATTTTGTGAATTCATAGCTCCTTGTAGCTTTTCCACAATTTCAGTTTGGTTAACAATTAGGGAAGACCATAGCCTGGCTAACGGCAGACTGCTGTGTGCGCTCGAATCATTTTGAACTTCACAACAGTCTGGGGACCATGGCCGAAATCTTTGCATGGATTTGGGACCAATCACAGAACGAGGAGGGACAGCAAGACAATGACGTGCTATTCGACATACGGATGCTTGTAGTTTGTTTAGGGATAAAGAAAATCTAAGTTTATTTACGGATCCAACATGACAGCAGCAGACACAACGCCATCTTTTGATCAAGCTTTAGATTGTGTTCTAAACGGTTTAGCTCAAAGGTTTACAGCGGGTAAGTCATACGTCATCTGATACGATGATAGGATGGGCTATGCATATGATAGACGCATATGATAGGCATTCGTAAATAAATAAAAAAAAAATAAAAAAAAGGGGGAAAGAGAAAGAGCAATGTCATTAAACAGCTACAGTTTGAAAGTTTAGCTTTGAGTCTCCCACTGTCCGGGAGGACGAGTCGAACGGGCAGGATGCTGAAGTATTGATCCTGTGCCATTTAATGACCATACGCGAGTATTTGACCGATCTTCACCAAATAAACACAGATTTAGAGCACAGGAGTAGCAGCCCAGCACTGTGGGATCTCTTAACAGTTAAATGTGGACAGTTAATGTGCATTATTTCCCCTGAATTACCCGCGATCCCCTCGACTTTGAGGTGCGGGCTGCAGCTGCACTGACGCCGGTGCACACACTTGCGTACGCTTTCACAAAGCGGGATGATTGATATTCAGCACGTTTCCATGGAAGAAACTCAAGCGGCTTATCAGCGTGACTGGGGAGTGATGTCTTCAAGTGGCGCCTTCATTTATTTGGCTTCATGCTGTCTACACTGCCCACGTTTTTAGACACAGTAACACACGGTCATCGGGGGGCGCGCCCCACTACTTGAGAACCACTGCTCTAATGGAAAAACACAGCAAAATATCTATATAATGTAAATGGTAAATGTATAATATAATGTAAAAGCAAATTCGTGTCCATTCTTGTTGTCTTGGTCTCCCCATCCACTAATGTAAGGCATGGCCACTTTATTTATACCGCGCATTTCGTACACAAGGCAACTCGATGCGCCTTGTATGTCTGCACGTCCCCTTCCTTCAACTGTCATCTTGTTTTGCCCAGTTTAACAGAGTCGTTAGCTCTGTTTCTTTTGTATGTTTTTTTTTTTGTAAAATAAAACTCAATAAAAAATTTAAAGACATTTGTAGCGCCCAATAAACGGCTATGGAAAATCGTAAACCACACCTCCCCTGCGAGACTAAATATCACGTGTGATTTCAGTCTGGCGTTAGGCTAGGAAGACGATGCAGGGGCAGAAAATTCCAAGTTTGTAGATTTGTAGATATTTTGTAGACAAATTACAAGATACAGCTTCATTACATGGAGTGTCAGGTAGATGTACAATGTTTTGTTTTGTTTCATATCATATTGTTTTCATTACACTACACATGCAGTAATTTGCTTGTCTCTGTCACTCTGAAATGCTGTTAATGTGAAGTTGGAGTCAGGGGAATTAGGGCTGAGGGCTTTATCAGAGTGACATTACACTTCAAAGCATGTCCACTTCCCGTCTTAAACAAGTGGCTATTGACTTCCCAGTTCAAACGAAGAGAAAGAAAGAGGGATTTTTGGAGCAACATATTCTCGTACAGTGCTTCTTTCAGTACGTCTTATTGTGTGAGCAATTTGTCTTTCTCAATTTCTTAGCTTTACAATTATTGTCTAATTATTTAATTAGCTGCTGCCACAATCCTTGGAAGAAAAAGAAAAGTGTTTTGGTAGCGTGTTATCACACGTGTTATCACACGCTATGTTATAATATAAGAATATTTGTGGTAATTGCTCTAACCGACTTTGCATAACTTTTTAAACAACATATTGAAACTGACATTACAATAACACATATTTAGTTGGTGTAGTTAGTACATAAATATTCATAGGACATTTTGTATAATCATAAACGAAAAAGTAATATATGTGATTTGCTATTTTTATGACTTCAAATTGTGCTTCTTTTTTATTGCACAGCCATAAAAACAAGCATACTATACTCATGCATGTGTTGTTCGCATGAGTGTAAGCTGAAAGTTTGTAATGTGTGATGTTGTAGATAAATGTATGAGAGATGAGGGGAGGGTTTATCCACCTTCTCTGAACTTCTCCTTTCTCCTTTTGAGCACAAGTGTCATGTTTTTTTTTCATTCTGTAAAATATGTTTTTTACCTGATATGCTCCTCAAATGAACATAAATATTTTCAAAAGGGACAGAGAGAATAATTCAAACGTCCCTAAAGCCGAATGGTATTTCAATAGAAGTCAGAATGAGAATAATATATTTCTGTCACTTTTCTAACACTTTATAATTTTTTCACTTGCAGTGTTGCCAGTATTTGATAACAAAAGAAATCCACTACTGTAATTACAGTAGATCACTTTTTAGCTAGAAGGTCCCGGGTTCGATTCCCACCTGGACGGGGCCTTTCTGTGTGGAGTTTGCATGTTCTCCCCGTGTCTGCATAGGTTTCCTCCGGGTACTCCGGTTTCCTCCAGGTACTCCGGTTTCCCCTACCACCAAAAACATGTACAATAGGCCGGGATGAATGATGTGAGTGAGTGGTTGGTGGTGGTCGGAGGGGCCGATGGCGCAGATTGGCTGCCTCGCTTCAGTCAGTCTACCCCAGGGCAGCTGTGGCTACAATAGTAGCTTACCACCACCAAGTATGGCGTGAATGAATAGTGCAATGTAAAGCATCTTTGAGTGTCCAGAAAAGCGCTATATAAAACTGATGCATTATTATTATTATTAGTAATGTAACGGGATTAGATTTTAATTACTTTATCAGGTAACTATTGATTACACCTTCCATAATATTTTTGACAGCTGAAAATGTCATATTACTTTTAAAATATCATACAGTTTGAAATACAAATCATATCTACAAAGTCTGGCTGGAAATTAAGACACTATTTTGAGTTTATCTTGCCTAAAGCAAAGAATACTGTGGTCCACTGTTGGCTCTGTGTGTTCTCAACTGCGAAAAACAACAGTAAGTGGGGCAGACCTAAACAGCTTGATTCTTTTTATTTATTTGTTTATTTTTTAATGTTTTTACTGAAGTAACTAGTAATCAGTAATCAAATGGAGTAATCAGTAGTTGGATTACTTTCATGGAGTAAACCCAATAACACTGTTCACTTGCTTCTCTCTGTTTCTGGAGTCACAGCTGCCCTGGGGTGAAACGAGCACCAACAATCGCTCACTCACCGTACACATTGTGGGTGAGAAGAGTCTTGCTCAAGGACACACTCACAGAATTCCAAACGCTCCACCCGTCAACCACAGCCCCCCACAAAGTAACAAACGACAATAGAGTTCTCGCACGATCTTCAGGAGTTTATTGTTGACATATTTCGTGTGAACTTCCCAGTCGACCCCCCCTTTCTCTCCGTTCCCCCTCTCTTCTTTTCTCCCCTATTCCCCATGCGCCTCCATCGTCCCATTTCGCCCCAACCACTGTTACCGTGGCAACCACTTCTCTGCCCTGGTACAGTGCTGGAGAAAACCATGCCACAAGTATACACGCATAGACACGCGCACACAATACAAGACTTTTCCTTCGCGTGGGGTAATTGCGGCTCTTAATCCATCTGTTTTCTCTCTGCGCCAGTCAAAACAACAAGCAGGCGCAGCGGCATGAGAGCTTAATGCACCTCTGTTTAATTCAATACGGAACGAGTGAATGACCGGGATGCTTTTGTAGCGGGGGACACGGGATAGATAAAAAAAAAAAAAAACACAATAGCATTTGCTAGGCCTACTGAAAAGAAACACACAACATGGCAGCAACAACGCAGACAAAATCACATCCCTATTTGCCTGCCTTTGTTTAGGGGAGGAGAGTCTTTGTTTCCGACTTGCTGCCTCTGTGGAGCGACTTAATTAAATCGGGATGGGGATTACCTGCATTTGTGCAGGGAGCAGAGGAGTCGAGCTGTGGGAAATTCTAGCCTGGCAGCTCTATTGCATCATGAGATCACAGCATGAGATTTCTCCGCATATAAGGATAGGGCTAATTTTATATTGTGAATCTGAGGCACTTTGGGTATTTTGTTCTTCAGAAGTAACCAGTCTTTCAACCAGGGATTCGGGGCAATCAGTCTGCCCAATCAATTTGCTAAACCCTGCAAATGACGATGAAGGCGCGTTTTGTGATGTAATTTGCTGATTTATCATTGGTTGTATCTACCGGTGGGCCGACACTGGCTCGGCTTTGCATCTTTACATTCAGTGGGATCTTTGGTACAGACTTCAATGCCATTTTCAGCACCAGTGTTAATTTTGACAACATAGGTTTAGTCTTGGTCTTTTAACGAAAATGGAATTTAATTTTAGTGGAGATTTAGTCAAATATTTCTCTTCAATCTTAGTGTAGGTTTAGTCGACTAAAATTGCATGTAAATTTAGTTGACTAAATTCAAGACAAATTTAGTCAGCTTTGCATTTAGAATATTTAATCCAGCTCCTCAACTTGATGGAGCTTCTCCCAACTTAACAAAGCACAGACGTGTTCCTTCGGCCATGAATTTAAATGATATGAGGCTCGTTCACACTGTTATTGGAAGTTTTGATAATTTTAGTCTCTTCATTATTATTTTGTCATATTCCAGTCGACAAAAATATAATTTTAGTCACAGTTTTAGTCTCATAAAACATTTAGTCCAATGTTAGTCGGCAAAAATATTACCGTGACTAAAATGATGACTACAAATTTTAATCAGCAAAATTTATCACGGTTCCTCTCTCTCCCTTTTAAGCGATGGCATTATATAACTTGGCAAGAAATGGACTTTGATGGGTTAAATCGGGATGAATGGTTTAGAACTCCTAAAGTTGTTGCCCTGTCCGTGCACTTCTTAAGGAAAGATAGAAATTGGTCTGTAACGCACAACGTATCAATGATTCAATGTTGGGCACAATAATGGATAGATCAAAGGGGCTCGAAATTTTTATTGGAGCTTCACTTGACCTGGCTGTGTTGGCAAGTATGGTGGCTGGATTATGCAATTTAGGACAAAGCAAACTATGGGGGACTTTATCATTACGCCATGCTTGAACAACAAACACCCACATGCAATGTACTACATCACTCTTTTCTCTCATTAGTAGTTAGCCATGTCATGAGTTTGCTTTAGTCTTTTTAAAGTAGTTTTCCTTAGAATACATTTGCTACAGAACATTGATTCTTGGTCTGTGTGCTTTATAAGATTGGGTATTTTGATTAGAAAGTGTGTTGTAGAGTGAGACATTCGGTTCCCATTTTTATTTTTCTGTGACAGTTTTTTATACTAAATGTGTTTCGTTACCAGTAGCTCCTTTTCACTGGACACAATATTACTATTATAGGTTTTGCTTAGTAATAATTTGGCTGTCGACGTTTCAAAGTCAATATCACTTATAATATGAAGTAACTCTAGCCAAAATGTTAGTGCCTCTCTTTTTGTGTCTCGTCATTATAGCAACCCTGCTCCCACTGCTGCTGCAAACCAAAATAACCTCATAATCACACCCCACAGTAAGAATCAGGCCTTTTCCACACCGAGTCATTCTGTTTCATACCATAGTCATTACTCAGAGAAAAAAAACAAAAACAAGCTTACAGAGAGAGACGATGCAAATTGTAGTGATGTATTTATTTATATTTTTTCTCACCTATTTGTAAAGCCAAGGTAAAAAACTTGTGAATTAAACCAAAAGGAGAATCAATTGTGACATATTGACATCTGCTTTCTTTAAAAAGTGCAGTTTACTGCCCCGGGGAGTCCCTGGATTAATGTCAGATTGTCTCTCTTGCGCAAGCGGTAACCACAAGCTACTGTTCAGCGGTCTAAGATAACTCAAATAGATAAAACACATCTTCATACTGTATCGTCTACCACTCATTCCCTCTTATTATACAACTCTTTATTTTGTTTTGACTGTTTTTGGGGGGGTTAGAGCTTGTTCCAGCTACAGTGGAACAAGCTCAATCAGTTGAATGCTTGAGATTTTTTTTTGTTTTTAGGATGAAAGCAATCTAAGCGTATACTCAATGTTCAGTACGTTGTGTGGGACTATTGAATAAAATGCTGACATCAGTATACTTTAGGCTTTTAGAAGTATTGTCCGTTCCTTTAACAGTGACTTATAGTGGCACGCACTTTGATCTTTAATTTAAACTGGTTTATCCATTTGTCTTAAGGATTTTATTTTCTAGCACTACATCTATTTCCGTTACCGTTCTGTCTACTTAGGATTAACGGGTGAATTATTTTCTTAGGCCGCTTCTCCATGCCCTCTCTTTCTTTCCTCTCTATGTCCAGAGGTAAATGTGGCGCATAATTTGGCTGAGGGAGCTTTGGCCATCTGGTGTTCTTGGAGAGATTGTGGAGTCTGTGTGTGCGTTCTTATATTTTACAATAGATTAGGAAGAGGCGCCAAACACTGTTGTAATGCTGTTGTTCAGCTCGGCTGTTGTACAATTGTCTACACCGTGTTCTAACCATTTATAAAGTATGTTATTCTTCAATCATCATTGCTGTTTGCTTCTGTAATGCATCTCAAAGCATTGTACTGTATGTAATCATCATGTAATCATCTCATTTACACTCTTTATTACCCCTACCCTTTTCCCTTAAAGGAACAAGCCACCGTTTTTCCACACTGAGATATGTTCTTACCTGAGCTCGGACGAGTTGATACGTACCTGTCTGGTACTGGCACTGAGTCATGCAAAAAGACCAAAGATGTTGTTAGCATTTAGCCTCTCCTCCTCTCCTCCTATGTGGCCAAACAGGGGTGAAGTTAGAAGCGACCAAGCTCATTCACGTTTTCCCTATTTAAATACGGTTACACGATCCGAGTAATTTATAGTTACACAAAATTAAACATGTCGATTTTCTAAGCTGATAAAAATGGGTACTATATTGTAAGGAGTTATAACACCTTAGAAGCACATCGACGTCCGCACAGTAATATCTTTAGGAGTGAAGATAATGCAGCCCATCCCATGTTTGTAGAGTTAGTTTGTTATACCCTCGATCAACTGAGTTGTTTTTTGAGCCATCCATGCATAGTATTTGACAAATTATTGAGAACTATTCAAAGTGTCACAATTGCGATCACAAAGCGCATGTTGCATTATGTTGCATTTCATCTATTGCAGATGGAGCACCGGCATCGGAAAAAGGATACCCCAGTTCCTGCCAGCACCCACCACTTGTTTGTTCATGTGAAGAGTTTGATGAGTGCCAATATCGGAGAAGAGCTCGAAGTCTATTTCCACATCTATGACGGACGAGAAAACCGTCCTCTCAGGTACAGATGCAGCTGTTGTTGTCTTTGTGTTTTGGTTTTGCCAAGCTGCATTAACTTTTGTTGCTTCATGTACAAGATTTTAAGTTATTAGTTTTCATTTCATTTTTTTTATTCACTTGTGCAAAGGTTTAACAACCACTGTTTGTCTGTTTTGGATATGGTAGCGCCTGTTAAAAAAGATGTCATGGTTTCTTGACCCTTTAGATCCTAAAAACTACAGGCCCATATCAAGACTTCCTTTTATTTACAAAATTTTAGAAGAAGTAGTGGCATGCCAGCTGAGCAGCTTTATGGAGCAGCACAACTTGTTTGATACTTTTTAATCTGATTTTCAAAATTACACTCCACTGAAACAGCTCTTATCAAAGTCTCCAGTGATGTTCTGATGGCAGCGGACTTATGCCGCTACACAGTTCTAGTACTTCTTGATTTGACTTCTGCTTTTGACACTGTGGATCACAGTACACTGATCAACCTGCTTCATAATGAGATGGGACTATCTGGATATGTCCTCCAGGGGTTCTCTTCCTATGTTCATGACAGAACCTTTAAAGTTGCTGTAAGTAATCTACAGTCAGATGTTACCATCTTGTCCTGCGGAGTGGCACAAGGGTCAGTTTTGGGTCCTATTTTATTTTGACTATACATTTCGCCGCTTGGTCAAATTATCGGTTGTTTCAAGGATGTATCGTATCATTTCTATGCCAACGATGTCCAGTTGTATTGTTCTTTTAATGATGCTGAGTTCCATCGAAGTTCTTAGAGTGTGTGTCCTCCATCAAAGACTGGCTGGCCACTAACTAATTGCGGATTAAACAGCTCGTCCGAAATTGCTTTTATCACCTTTATCACATCTCTAAAATTCACAAAATGTTGTCAAAAAAGGACCTGGAAATGATCATTCATGCTTTCATATCAACAAGACTTGACTACTGCAACTCTCTTTTTACCTGTCTGAATAAGTCTGCTCTGAACAAACTGCAAATTGTTCAAAATTATGCCGCTGCGCGTACTCCTCTGGCTGCACTCTTCGGTCCTCTGGCCAGAATCTGCTTGTAGCCCCTAAGACTCGTTATAAGACAGCACTTTGTGATTTTATCTGTGAAAAGTGCTTTATAATATAATAATAATTATACTTGACCAACATCTTCATTCATGTCTAAAATTGTGCTCTGTAGCCCCATTTTTTTCGTGGAGGAAATCTCCTCGTGGCTGTGATCCAAATGTTTGGTCACACATGTAAACAGAGCACACACATATTTCTCAGTTTGCCTGGCAGGGAGCCACCGGTCGTCCCTCCAAAGAGCTGTGGGAGTCTGTCAGGGACCAGATGGGGGTTAGACCCATAGTCTCTGCCTGTGCCAGCACCAGCCGCCCCTGTTCACGTTGGCAGCTCCGTTGTGTTTAATAGACTCCTTGTCTCTCTCGCATACACGCATACAACTGAATACTGTATTGGACCAACATAATACCCCACTGCTCTTTTGAAAAATGGCAGACTTACTTAACTGTCCTCTCTGTGTCCTCTTTTGTCCAACTCGCACTTCGCCTCCTCCTTACACTCGCACCGCTCTAACAAGGTCACCCACAGATGAACAGGCCTGTATAGCCGCTGCTGATCTCAACATTTTTAAGCAAAGTGTATTGCCACATCTAGTATCTTATTTGGCAGCCTGCTTTTGGCATACCCCTTCATGTTAGACAAGGTATTTGAGCCCAGTGTCAACAGTTGACTGAATTGTCTTTGCTCGTTGTGTAAAGGCAACATGTTCAATTCGTCCAATTGGGGGTAGAACACCATTTCTTTCTGACTAAGAAACAAAACAAAATGTTAAAATACATATTATTACCTTACCCCCAGATGAAACGCCAAACCTTTTAGGAAGTTCATGCCTTATGTCCGAATCCACATTCTCACAACCTTGTCTATGTCATGACACCTTTTGTTGTGTGAACTTGCATTTTCCCTTTCAAATTTCTACTGTATCTTATGAAATGCTAAATAAAGGAATAGGATACACAATAGCATGTTTATTGTGTTGCCCAGCTGTTGTCAAGTCAAATGTGAGTCAGCTAATAAAATATGCTGCTTATTTAACGTATTGGTTAACCCACTCCACCCACTTTTTACATAAGATTGCATTCGGAGTTCCTAATACGATCTTCGATCTAAGAAGTGGCAATAGTGAAGCGCCTGTGGAGAGAGAGATTGTCCATTCATGATATGTTAATGTGGGCAGTGATGGAGGGAGATATGGTGCCGCTGGGGGACACCGGCCCTCTGAGCACGGGCGATCAACACACTGCAGCCGGCATTGAGCAAGGCTGTTAGAGAGGAGAGCTGAGCGTCTGTTATTGCAGGAGAGGCGGTTAATTGGCTGTAGGGATTTCACCAATAGAGCACTAATTAGAGTTCTTGAAACATGTTCAAGTCTCCCGCCTAATGCACGAGAGTCTGGAGGCTCCGTATGGCCTAATGCTGTAAATGAACTAGCAGGGGCGAACAAGTGCAATTTTGATGTAAAAACTCGTATAGTTTATTCAAGCTGGGAGCTGGTACAAGGGGTATAGCGTGGTTTAATCCTTGTGACCCACGTTTTGCTTCACCCAAGCATGTTTAAGATTAGACGTAAATTTATGTAACGATTACCGGTAAATGAGGATCAAAACGGGGCTAAATGGAACTAAATTTGGGAAATCGTGACAAACCCATTTTCACTTTTCTGTGTGTTTTTGTTTTTGGCTGTGTTTGCAAAAAATGTGTAAATCTCACTCAGATGGACATTATGCACATTGTGTCACCTAATATTGTGATAATAACTTGCCGATATATTTTTTTGCTTTAGTGTTAAATGCTCACTATATTATTAAAAAACCTGCTACTGACTCTCAAACATATCTCCAAAAATGTAATGTACTGTATATCAATGAACCACTGTGTGCACTCCTGAAACCCATACAGTTTCAGAATGGCAGATACACATGACCAATATGCTTAGTAATTAGCATTGGGGATTTCAACAATGCCGCGTCAATTGGAGTGCGTGGAAACCTGCTGAAGTGTAATGCAAAGGAATCCTCCATATGGCTGAATACAGTTAATGGACTGGAAAGATACAGGGAGCAGCTAATGAGCACAGTCATATCCAAACTCCACTATCCCTTCACTGAATAAAAGGGGCTTTACAGAAGGAATACATGTATTAAAAATTATGAGCATTTGTATAATTAATCAAGTGGGGCTTAATTAATTCATCCATGGGCACCCACTGACCTACATACACAAAAGCTGGTTTTAATATGGTACAAGTCAGTCTCTTGTTTACTCCAGTCATTGAGACAGCAAGTTCTGTTTGTGTTTAAAGTAGAATTTGCAAAACATCCTTAACGCGTAATGCTTTCACTAAATGCATGAATGTGTTGCACAATGACTGAAAAAGAACTGGTTTCTAAATGCCTATGTTGTTTTGTCCTCCTTTAGTATATTGGAAACTCAAACATTTGTGGGGAAAAACACAGTGCTTCTAATTATAAAAACTTGCATTTTTCTGGCATTATGTTAGGAAACATTTAACATTTAAATGTTTAAATGTTAAGTGGCTTCCGCTTTTATTGTTTGCAATAAAAAATAAAAAATAAAATAAGGTACAGTGTCTTTAAGTAGAGTTTTGAGGGTCTATATACCATACTTGAGTGTTTTTTGTGTTGAGAATGTATTAATTACTTTTACTCCACTACATTTAAAAGACAAGCATTATACTTTCTTCTCCACTGCTTTTCTGAAAAGGCATCTAAGTAAAACATATTTTCACTTAAGTAATAATTTGATGGAGCAACTTTGACTTTATTGAACCAGTAATGAAATCAAGTACTTTGAACACGCCTGGTTATGACGAACTGGAGGATTATGTTTAAAAACAGTCGGTCATGGTTATTTTTTGTGTGCGCGGCTGCATATTTTTTCTAACATGGTCATCTGTCATGAATGTACTGTTTCTCACAACTCTATCCCTTTACATAACGTTTACATTCAGCTCCACTGTGAATGAATACAGCGTTTGCCACTAGCTTCGCCAGCAACTTGGCCCTTTGTCAGACTCTGGTGCATTACAAGGTTTTCTGTCTGCTTATCGTCGGACTGTGAAAGTCACCTAACTGGATTAGTCCTCAGCTCTCGGGCCAGGACTGGACTGACCCAGCAGGAAGTCTCCACTGTGTCTCTTTGAGCTGAGCGAGTATTATAAAGAGCCAGTGGAAAAGTGCAGTGAACAAGAGATCCATCCTCTCTAGTGTGACCCACAAGCAACAAGGCACTTCTGGCCACCACATGAAGCTCTGGCAATTTATGTAAGAGCAAGTTAACCAGGATTTCTATTATTTTTAGGAAATTCTTTTTTAACGAGGGCCAATATTTTCTAGCCTGGTGCGCTACCTTAGCGACTCTAACAAACAAATCACACAATAAACCGTAATACCAATTTGAATGTTTTGCTTTAGATAATTCCGATTCGAGGGCCAGCTCGAGGAAAATCAATTATGGAGCAGTAGCAGACTGTGATACATCCGATCCAACTTTATTTATGAAGCTTTTAAACAACAACAACAAACAAAGCACAAATGCGACACAAACCAGAGGAAAAAAATGTTTTCAGCAGGGATTTAAACATTTCTTACTAACGGAGCAAGTCAGACCGCTAGCCGTGCTCAGTATTTTATTGTGACTGACTGAAAACTAGGGCTGGGACAAAATAATTGGATCGTAATACTTTTATCAAGCAATAATTTATATACTTGTGCTCGGAGGCATTTTTTTTTATCATGTTACAATACGTATCGGATGGTGACAAAAGTGTATTGTTCCCAGCCCTACTAAAAACGGAAAGTTATGTTTTATGTTAAATCAACCACCTGACTTTCGGCCTGAGGTGAGTAACAAGTTATTGATGCTCATTTCCTCACCTTAATGACGTGTAACCAAAACCCTACCAAATCCTCCGGTCGTGAACTTCAAAATCATTACTTAAGATATGAAGATGGGTCAATCTTTGCAATTAGTTATCGGGTCGTGACTTTCCCAATTATAATCCAGCTCTTGCCTTTAAAGTGGCATTTAGAACCACAGAGCTGAGGTTGTAACATTTTGCAGTGACTGTTTGGTGACAGACAGTTGAGTTTCTGGGCTAAAGATGTCAGAGCGACTATTTGCAACAACACACTAAATATTTCATCCAGGCGCATTTCCGTGTAGACTTGTTACAGACGGTCTTTGTGGGAGTCTTGGTTCAGTAAATCAAACTTTGCACATCCGTTTGCCTCCCCCCCCCCCCCCCCCCCTGTGCCTCTGTTGTCTGTCTGTTTTCCCCTGCACCAGATTCTGTTTGAAGGATTGAGACAGTTTTAGCTTTATAGTTTCAACTTTGAAGACATTTCTTTCTCCAGTGGCTACAGTTGAGTGCTTGACACTTTTGACGTGTTTCTAATCTCTTTTCTGTTCCCGTTAGCAGCAGTTTGGATACGTTTTGTGTACAATGAAGGGGAGCGATCACTTCTGACCTCATTCATCTCCATGTGTGTCTCCTCTCTCTCTCTCCCCTCTTTTACAGTGAACGCTTCTTTGTCCGGCTGAATAAGAGCGGTCTGCCCAAGTCGCCGGAGAAGACCGAAAGACAGTGCACGCTATTTGTGGTGAGCAGTCCATTTTTATCAATGTGTCGAATGACCGAACTGCTGTGTGTGGACTTGTTTTGAGTTTGTGTCATTGTTTATGTAGCGGTTTCAAAGATGTCAACTGGACTAGGTTTGAGTTAAAAATGTTTTGCCTCTTCACAAAGGGTTTTTTCTACTCTCAATTTAAAATGATCCATAACAACAGAAGCAAAAACAAATCTATAGCAGGTCTTACCCCTCCCTTTAGGAGGAGCCTTCTCTTGGGAGGAGAGTTTAAAACTAGCTTGCCTGGCCAGAGACAATTGGATTGAGAGCAGAGGTAGGATTTGTGAAGAGGCTATACGTTCTTAACTCAAAAACAAGAGTCTTGTCAAAGACTTTGGATAAACGTAAAAAGCCTAAAAAAAAAAAAAATTCTAAACTAATTGTTCTTATTGTGATTGTTCTGCCGAGTGTTGCAATCGGGTTTGGATTTGCAGTTTAGGTTTCAGGTTATAATTCAGTTCACTAACTAATATAATAATCTCATGCAATTAGGAACAAGTTCATAGAGGCCTAATCTACAAGGTAGGTGTATGTAAGACCAGTTGAATCCATCCTCAACATCAAGCTGATGATGGTGGTTGAATGTCTATCGAAATTTTCCTGAAGAAAGTATAGAATCTAAAGTCGTCTTTAGTATTGTTGTTGAACATAAAAGGTCCCTAAATTCTCGAGTATCCATATAAAGTAAAGACCTGGCAAATATGTTGCCATGGCTGTGTATTCAATATTTTGGTGATCAAAACAATACATACTAAAGCTGTGCTAAACTTAGTCTTAAAAAAACAGAACAAGGGTATAAATGCCCAAAGTGCCTCAGCTTCGCATACCTAAAAAAGATAAAGCAGGACTAAATCCAGTAGAAACTGGAAACCAGACATGGACTAAACTCCACCAGTGGCATTCAGGGATGGGTCAAATGCAGTGGACAAATTCCTCCTCACCTGATCCTTATCTCAACCTTCACTAAACCTTCTTTTTTAACAGGATTTGGGTAGCAGCGATCTACGAAAAGATGTCTACATTGTTGTCCACATCATCCGAATAGGTGGGTGTCACAAAGTAATGACTCGCCTCCAGAAAGGGTTTTTCACATCCACAATGCTTTTAAATTTTGTTATTTTGTACTCAGGGAGGATGGGAGCAGGAGAGAAGAAAAACGTCTGCAGTGTCCAGTACAGGCGTCCATTTGGTTGTGCAGTCGTGAGCATCGCCGACCTCCTCACAGCTGACTCCAAAGACGACCATCTGCTCAAGGTTTATGCGTAAGTCTCACTACACAAGCTCGTGCACATTTATTCATTCAGCAAGGTCATTCACTGCCGTTTTGCAATTGCAGTTGTAGATATTTAAGTAATAAATTGCAAGTTTAAAATTGTCTAAATTGCAATTTTAGTTACTTGTATATACATAAAAGCCCACATCTTACAGCCCTAGTATGGACCACACAGAGAATCAGTTTGACCTGTTTTTTTTATGAGGTGGAACCACGGTTCTATATACAATGGTACACAGAATTAACGACCTTTACTATGTTCACTTCGCTGTGCAACTTTTTTCCCAATGATATTAGACATACGATTTTAAGTTAAATTGCACATCGAGGAAACAACACCGCCGTTGTGTCTCTTTAATTACACATTGCACCATACTGTCTGCTCCTGCCCTGTGTTTCTGTCCACTCTAACATAATGCCCCAAGGCCCAGACAAACTAGTGCTGACACAGTGGATTGACCTAAATTACAGCAGGATCAGAGTAATGCCCTTTGTCAAAAAGAAACATACACCACTTCCTCTGTGAAGGGCAACACACAAGTTACTCGGATTAGCATTTGTGCTTGGATCTGAAGGTGTATTTTTGGTTATTTTTTAAAAAAACTTTTTTTTTTTTATAGAAGTACGGCTCAGACAACAAGACAACAAGACACAGTTTGTGCCACAACAAGTAATTTGTTTGTTTAAACCGTGTGGTGACATTTACTATATGTCACTCACCACAATAGAACTAATTAAGTAAAAATAACAATTAATGTGTTTATAGATACACTGTCACCATATTTACAGACAATTCAGAAAGCATTGCTTGTGCATTTAGATAAATGCCTTGTGTTGATAGTTTAAAAAGAAACAACCAAATAAAAACAACCCCAAAAACATTTGCGTACATTCATGTTCATTCAGATTAGGTTTGGGGGTTGGGGGATAGAAAATCTGTATTGATTAGTTTTGGTTACTCCCCATTTATTTTGTGCCAGGTGCAACACAGAGAGTGAGTGGTTCCAGATCCACGAGAACATAATTAAAAAGGCCAATTCCAGATACAACCTGTCCGGCTCCAACACCGGTAAGTTTGGTGTAACGTGTCTCTTGGTGTACACATGTCATAACCTAAAATTGTGGGTATTGTGTGGGTTTAAATCAGAGGTGGACATTGTGTTTTGTCCTCAAAATTATTACTCAGTCAATGTGGGCAAATAAAGCATAACAATTTGAAATAACAGAGGCGTAAGTGGTAGTGGTTGAAGTATTCCATTTACAATTTACTACAGAACAAACTTTAATAAACTGTGATCACTAGCGCTACAACTACTTTCTGCTGTAATTGAGCCATTACAGCTGATACTTCCATTACTTCTACTGCTCTTACCAATAGGTTAGAGAGATATGTGTTAATAGTCTTAAAATAAAATATGTTTTGCTTAAATACTAAGTGAAAGTATTGACTAGTGTTCATCGACCAACATTGTCATCATGCGTCATCCTCCTCCTCCTTTATGCAGCTTGTGGTCATTCTGGGCATTGTTTATGTGGGAGTTAGGTTCCTCTCTTCGAAATCTTCTCCTGGAAGTTAAAGCTATTGCACATTCATTTAGATTACAGATTATATAAACAGCCGCCTTCGTTTGCACCAAATCCAACAACAGAGTCACTGGTCTCCCATAGCAACAGGTCGGTGGAGAGTCTAAACAGTGAGTGCGTCAAACATCAGTGTCACGTCTATTGAGGAGATGTTTTGAGACTTAATTATTTCTGTGGCTTGTGCCTCTGTTATGTATTAAGACACAAGTCGGTTTTGGGGCATTATGAGATTTTCACAGATTGTTAAAGTGTAGCCTCCAAGCTTTCCAATGATGTGTAACACATGGAAATCTGATCATATTTGGAGGTGTAGTGGTGATTTGAGGTCGGCAATTCCCAAAAGGCCAAAGGGCACATATAAAGTATCTTGTTTTTCTCCTAAGTTAATTAAGAGTCAAACTAGATACTAGTTGAACTGAAAAGAAACGACCCACTAACTGTCCATGGAGGTACTGCCGCAGCTCATGAAAACTTCTTCCTTTAATTAGACAGCAATATGCACATTGTTGCTTTTGTAATAAATACATGCGAACAAATTCTTCTTGTGTTGAATAAAGGATGCAGGATATCAGACTCCTAAAGGTGAGTTATTGGCAGGCTTTTTTTATTTTTATTTTTTTATTTCACTTTTATTTATAGATAAGTCCCATAGGGAATAGTAATCGAATCTCCAGGGGAGTCCTGGCCCCAGAGGGGACCGATTGTACATACCGTAATTTACGGCCTGGCTATATGCCGCTTTGAACCCTGCGGCCGACATGACGGTGCAGCGAATATTGAGCCGCCAACAGGCACTAGAGGCGTCTCTAGCAGTAAACGCAAAAGTGAGACGGGACTTCTAATCTGCACTTGGCTGAGGAACGGTAGATGAGTAACTTTTAAAATGACGAAGGCTCACTTTAGCTTAAATGTCGAAGGGCTTTGCTCGCCCCAACGCACAACGGAACGCCTTGACGCGTCTATGAGAGAACGCACACCGAGGTTGCAGTGATGCGCGGCGACGCTGGACCCCGCGCCACAGTTCTGCTGAATTCAGACGCGGCACCACAGAGGAAAACGCTTTTAACCATCCTGCAGAGGAGGGTCTGGCCATGACAGACAGGGAGACCGAGAGAAGCCGCGGAGACAGAGAAACCATCGTCAGGGCTCAGGCATCAGGGGAAGCTGTTAAACTCGTGTCTGTCGCCAACTCGCTATTAACCTACAAAAAAAGAGCCAGGTTTGCTTTTTCTCTTACAACACGGACATACGTGTCTTTTATTTATGATAAATGTATAAATCACGTGTGTAAAGCCCCGCACGGTTTGAGAAAAGCCTCTGAAGTGCCGTGACGCGACGCGCTGCGTTCTGGCGTGCTTGGCCTCTACACTTCCACACTGAGGGCGTTTATCACTGCCGTCCCGGCCGCCCTCCCTCTGCAACTGCACCTTTCTACGGGATGAGGCGTCTCTTCCTCCTCATCTGCGCCATGGGCCGCTCTGAGCGGATGCACGGCACTATGAAAACCAGCGGCTTGTATTCGAGTGCGGCCTGTATGTGTATAAGGCCGCACATTTAGCTGACTCCCAAAAGATCTATGAGCAGCTACACAGTAAGAAGGTCCCAGGTTCGATTCCCACCTGGATGGGGCCTTTCTGTGTGGAGTTTGCATGTTCTCCCCGTGTCTGCGTAGGTTTCTTCCGGGTACTCCAGTTTCCCCTACCACTAAAAACATGTACAATAGGCCACAATGAATGATGTGTGCGTGAAGGTATGATGGTGGTCAGAGGGCCCGTTGGTGCAGATGTGTGCAGTCGCGACAGCACTTCTGTCAGTCTCTCCCAGGGGAAACTGAAGCTACAAAAGGTAGCTTACCACCACTGAGAATGGAGTGAATGTTAAATTGTCTCATATAAGGCGCTTTGTGACCATGTCTGTGAAAGGCGCTATGTAAATAAAGTTATTCTTCTCTTCTTCTTCAGCACAGCTTATGTTATGTCAGGGTAAAAATGAAAGTAAAACTGTGAGAGTGCATAGAAATCAGCTGATAGATTAGTTCATTTGTTTGTCACTCTTTTGTAATTTTAGTGAATTCATGAGACGAGAGATCATAGGGAATTATCTTATTATAAAATATCTTTTGACAACATTCACACCAATGGCTTTCTTTACATGTGACTAATAATAATGTTCTATTGCCGATTTATTATTTTAAAATCATAATTTTTAACATAAAAGGTAAAAGCATGACAGATAAGAGATGACACAGGCTGGATGTCCAATAGATTTTCAGTAAAAAAGAAAAAAAAATACATGTAATGCTGCGTTTACACATAAGCACGATGCGTTACGAATGCCACAAATGCACATTCGTGGCCAAGGATCACGAATTTGATGATTCGGGGTAGAGGTTTCACGCGCCGCCACTAACTGTTGCGACCTGTTACTACGCGTTACGATTAATGGCACGAATTATTACGCACGGTCACGAATATGCGTCCCGCGCTGCTGCGTGGTGTTGCGCGCTGCTGCGCGGTGTCCCGCGCTGCCACGCGCTGTTACGGGTCACTAGGAATATTCGCGTTCTGTCCGAAATCTGTCAAGAATTGGGCGAATGTGGAGTGATCTTCTGCCGCCGGGTTGGAGGCGGAGCAGAGGCCGTGCTCTCCCCTGAGTCATTGGGCTCGTCTGGCTCCAACTCCCGAACATCAGGTACGACCCAGGAGGAAGAAAGGTCGGAGGAACACTTTCAGCACCCCGCGGAGTGCTGCTCCGTGGCTTGGAGCGCGGATTGGCCGAGTTTGTGACACTTTTCCTTGGCGTAGCTACTGCAGGTACGAACATTTACTTTGGGCGTAGCGTGGGTTTCTGTCAATTTTGAGCGTGAAAACAGTGATTCTGCTCTACGAATGCTCCACGAATGTTCTCACGCTGAATTACGAAGCGCCACTACTCCTCACGAAAGGACACGCTCCGCTGCGAACTCCACGAACAGAGGGTGATTCGTGACATTCGTGGAAGATTTTTTGACAGACAAAAACTTTCTCCACGAACGTCACGAATGTCACGAACTGATGCGTTCTGTTAAGAACCCCGTTGAGATGCGTTAAGTCACGTCACGAACGTCACGAATGACGGAAAAATTACATTCGTAACGCATCGTGCTTATGTGTAAACGCAGCATAATGTCTTGTTTCTTTTTTTGAACATTTACAGTATTTACTGTAAAGGGTTTGAGAAATTCTCAATATTTTTTTTCCTCCATTTCAATAATTGTGAATAATCATAATATCGCAATAGTTTTCCTCACAAAAATAATATCTAAACAATTGTGTGGTGACATCCCTATTTACAACTTAATTCACCTTTATTCTGTAATAGTGTTTAGCAGGTTGATTTTACGGACAGTTCAGAACATAAAACACAACCTCCTAGCCGCTTCCACTACTCCACATATTTCTCATCCGAATCTCCCGTTTGTTTGTTTGTTTGTTTGGCTGATTTGATCTGAATGAACACACATGTCCAAACTTGTGCAAACATGAGAGAGCATTTTATCTGATACAAACCGGTCAATGACCCTCCTCAAGTTCATCCCCATAAATGTCCACACAAGAGTTAAGGACCACCGTGTGTAATTAAACGCCAGTTATTTATCACCTTGGGTGTCAGGAGGATAATTAAAACAAAGTTGCAGTGGCGGTAAGGAATGTGTCGCTGTGTACATGTTTATCGAGCTTCGTGGAATGTTTCAGTGTGTGTGTCTGTGTGTGTGTGTGTGTGTGTGTGTGTGTGTGTGTGGGTACGATGCTCTGTGCTACTCCTTCAGTGCAGAACTTGGACCTGTGCCAGAGGTCTCCTATTAGCAGCCAATTAGCGGTGAAGGGATGCGCTTAGAGTTTGAAATACAATGAATGCTGCACAGTATGGCTAATCGTCAGGAAAAGAGTCTGTGATGTTTTTGCCCTATAAGGATGTGGGCCAAAATAAATACATTATAACATCTATTTAGGATGGATGGTGCACAGATTTCAAATAATATGGTGATTATTTTTCCTTTACAAGTGACTTTTAAAACCGCATTAGGTTTCTTTTAATGTTCTGAGATAGCCCTACTACTACCACTACCACTACTATTACTACTACTACTACTACCCCAAAGTTCTACTTGTGATTCAAAACACTAAAAAGCTATACAATTTGGAAAGAAAAGTTTGATTTTATTTTTAGGAAATCCACAGCTATACTATAGTTGACAATGAGTTGGGCCAGGTAAAGCAGCGCCCACCTCCATGTGAGCGTAGGCTGCCTCGGAAAACATGCACCGTGCCCGGTGTGTTGTTTTGGAGTTTATGTTTTGGTCTTTGCGAGTTGTGAAGAGGCAGCTGGGTGGGCTGGGGCGCCGAAGGTCGACTCTGTTTGAGTCAGCGTTCGCTCAGTGTACTGGGCTGAATTGTAATGTAGCCACTCTCTGTAATTACGGCTTTGCAGTCGCTTTTACTTACCAGATGTGGAAAAAAAACGAAAACAAAAAAAACTCCATAAAAGACACAGCTAAAACTTAAAAGGATCCTCTCAGTATTTATTTATTTATTTTTTTATCTTGATGGTAATTTCTAAGTCATTTTAAATTATAAATAGGGTTGGGTCATATTGTATCATAGCGTGATATAATTTTTTTGATATCGTTGTAAATTTTGAGATCGCTGTGGACACAATTTAATTTATGTTACGCTCAGCTCCAGCAGAGCAGGATAAACTCTGACTGTCTTAAGGTCCGCACACACTACACGATTTACACTACCGTGTCGCGCCGAGTCTTCCCGAGTCGTGTCTAGTCGAAGGCAGTCGCACAGAGTCGTGTCGTGTAGTGTGGGGGGGGTCACGACTGGACTCGCGTTCGAATCGTGTAGTGTGGGCGGCAGTCAGACGCAACTGGACTACAGTCGCAGGAAATCAAATATGTTTGATTTTTAAGCCCGAATTTGGACGCACAGGAGAAACGTGGGTGATTTTACCGTCCCCAATGTGAACACACAGAAAGCAGCGGCCAATGACAGAGTGAAATAAAGGCAGAAAAACACAGCCTTTTTCATTTCTCCGTGAAAACAGCGGCACAAACAGTTCATTTCATGGCCACAGCCCCACACGAAAAGGCACAACTTTATATCACCAAACGTTCACGAGAACCACCTTTTCAAGCTACATTTCAACCGCGAACAGAGTTTAGCGGCACTTACTGAGTTTGGAGACGAACTGTTCAGCTGCTGGCGGCTTGCCTCTCTCCGCTTTCTCCGCTGTCTCCTCCGCCTCCTCCATCTTGGAGCGGAGGCCCGTCTCCTTTTCTTATTAAATCCACTGAAATACGTCCCGCTTCTTCGTGTCGCCGACTTTTATCTCCATTTGACAGAACTATAGCCAAGTTGAAGGCTTCGTAGCAGTAGAAGCCTTGCACTGCGATGTTGTGACAATGTTGACACCGCTGACCAAACTGGGACACGCACATGTTTCTCACGTTCACAAACATGACCTATCTTTTTGGATTTGGGGTCAGTTTTTGAAGCTGGAGGAAAAATGAAGCGGTAGAGAGGACAGACGTGCTGTGTTATCAAACAGCAGCTGATTGTCAGAATCGTGTAGTGTGTTCGCTCTTACGATTCTCAGTCGTTAAGTGTGAACCCCCAAACGTTCAATAATCGCACTAAATCCAGTCGTGTAGTGTGAACCCCCCATTCTATATAAAATCGTGTAGTGTGTGCGGACCTTAAGCAGTTATATTTTTTTGTGATAAATATTCAGGCCATGTTACAGTTTTTTGTTTCCTTTTTCCTGCAGGTTTGTCGGTGGCTCTACAGTTGCTTCACGGTGACATTGAACAGCTGAGGCGTGAATACATGGTGCTATTTACTCGTGGAGTGTCCATCACAAGAAAACTGGGCTTCTCTGATGTTATCATGCCAGGTAAGATACTCGGGCCTAGATTTGGTGAGTAATGGTCTAATACAAATGTACTTTTCTGTTTTTCTTTTACCTTGTAATTCACAATCAAATATTTGCCAAAGCAAATTAAAATTTAAATCAAAGGGTAAATGACAGGTTGCTTTGTTTATTCATAGTTGTTGTTTTGTTCCAAAATGTGCTTAAATTACGTAAAATAGACTAAATCGAATGTTCTACTAATTTAGGGGAAGCACATTTTTAATCTGAATGAAATCGAGCTGTCCGCATTGCTGATATTAGATTCAAGTTTTTATATTTGTCAAACCATGTGAATGATTTGAAATTAGATTTCTCTCATCCTTGATTGTGGAGCGGGGGGTAGGGGAAGAGCGGTGGGAGGGAGGGCATGGAGTTCAAGCTTCCCGATGGCCTTGTGTATGAAACTGTTCTTAATAATAATAATAATAATAATAATAATAGTGCCTTACACTTGTAATGCGCTTTACAAGCCTGTATTACCAAGTTTCTCAAAGCGCTACACTTCCGTCATTATTCATTCACTCTAGACTCGGTGGTGGTAAGCTACTGTTGTAGCCACAGCTGCCCCTGGGGTAGACTGACAGTGATGGAGCTGGTCAGGATGCTCTCTATAGTCCCTCTGTAGAGGTTGCTCATAACAGAGGCTGGGACTCTAGCTCTTCTTAACTTGTGGAGAAAGTAGAGACGCTGATTATTTTTCTTGACCAGAGATGTAGTGTGCATGGTCCAGGAAAGGTTCTCTGTGATGTGCACACCCAGGAACTTAGTGCTGGTCACCCTCTCCACTGCAGCACCATTGATTGTTAGAGGAGCATGCTGGACCCGTTCTCTCAGAAAGTCCACAACAATCTCTGTTGTCCTTTCCACATTTAGAGAGAGATTGTTCTGTGTGCACCACATGGCCAGACTGCTCACCTCACTCCTGGAGTTTGACTCGTCTCTGTTGCTGATGAGACCCACCACTGTTGTGTCGTCTGCAAACTTGATGAAGAGGTTTGAGTCGCAGTCATGGGTCAGTAGAGTGAACAGGAGGGGGCTCAGCACACAGCCTTGGGGAGCCCCCGTGTTCAGTGTGATGGTTCTGGAGGACTTTCCGCCGACACGTACAGCCTGTGGTCTCCCCGTCAGAAAGTCCAGCAGCCAGTTGCACAGTGATGTGTTGATCCCCAGGTGGAGCAGTTTGTGTATTAGCTGCTGTGGGATTATAGTGTTGAATGCTGAGCTAAAGTCTAAAAACAGCATTCTAACGTAGGAGTCCTTTGTTTCAAGGTGAGTGAGGGCTGAATGAAGTGCAGTGGAGATGGCATCTTCAGTTGAGCGATTGGACTGATATGCAAACTGGTATGGGTCCAGGGTGGGAGGGAGAACAGACTTGATGTGTTCCATGACGAGCCGCTCGAAGCACTTCATAAGAATTGGAGTGAGTGCTACTGGGCGGTAGTCATTAAAGCAGGATGGTGGTGACTTCTTTGGCACCGGAATGATGGTGGTCGCTTTAAGGCACGTTGGGACCACAGCCTGCTGCAGAGATGTGTTAAAAATGTCTGTGAAGACCTCAGTGAGTTCATCAGCGCAACCTTTCAGTACACGACCTGGTATGTTGTCTGGACCCGGTGCTTTGCGAACGTTGATCCTGCTCAGAGATCTTAATCAGAGATTGAGTGGCAGAATATCATTGCACACTTGCCACTCAATTTCCTGCTGTTGTTGTGATGGAATGCTAACTGCCGTTGCTATGTTATGATGTCACACGCATTACAAATTCACCTTTACCATGGACATTAGCATAAAACTGTATCAAAATTGTAGAAATTTGCCATGGGACAATTTCGTTAGCTGCTGCGTTACTAATGGTAAATACATCTAACACACTGCAGTGTTCAAATGTTTTCATGTAAACAATAACTCCAGCGTTTTACGTTTTAAAATCGCCATTGGCTTATGTAAAAAGCCCGCTGCAAATCCCATGATGCTTATTGATTTGATCCCCTAAACACTATTTTTATTTTTTATTTTAAACGCTTGAAAAAAGCAATGGTTTCAGTAGGAAACACCTTGGTTACCCAAATCCTTTCAAACACTGTCTATTAATGTAAGATCAGTGTGATGCTGCTTTCCTTACAACCTGAATCCAAAACACACTTTAGATTTGAACATGGCCAATGGGTGTTTTGCAAAATAGGAGATGTCTTGTTTGTTCTTAGTTCTTGCCATATGCTACACTAAGGCACCTTCTCCACTAAATGGCACAGCCCCCCTTAGGGTAAGATGAGGTTGCTATGGTTACTAACACACAACCATTTGAATAGAAGACAAGGGCAAGGTGCAAATTACCCGCTTTCTGGTTTACATGTAAGGTACATCGATGACTGTAAAGTGGGACAGTATGTCAAAGCGGATTGACAGATTGACATGGCACTGAGGTACGTACGTGTGGTCACTGGTCAGACACAAACAGAGGAAGCAGTGACTCCAGCTCCTAACTAAGACAAATTTATGTTCAGTGTCTTGGTCTTTGTCTCTTTCTGCACATAAAACCCGTTCGCTCTGCCTGTCTGTGGAACTCTGCCCTTGGGCTAAAGATCCCCGCTCTCCTCCCTTTTTTGCAGTCTACCCGTGCCCCCCTCATTTTTGAGGATTTACACCGTGATAGAGACAGATTTGTGTTCACATCTTCTCTACAAGATACAGAACATTTGGTTATTCACTCCCACTGCCCATTGAACAATAACGAGCAGCTACACCACACACTCCCATTTTATTCTTTCACATTACATGCTCTGTAAGGTTTATGCTTAAAATGCACCGTTAAAACAAAGGAATAATATAGACAGCGAAAAAAAAAAAACATTTGAAATCTGGTTTATATTCAAAATGTGACCTCATCTCACACATCAGCAGGAGTACCCAAAGTGTAGTTTTGCCCGTCAGCCTATTAGCTTCTTCTTCGTGATTTCATTAGTGTGTATTGCTGCTCCGACCCGGTGGCAGGCAATTTGCAATTGTGGTTTTCTGGCCAGAGACACCAGGGGGAGATGAAAGACCCCCCGATCATCCTATTAACCCTTGTATTACCCCCAGAGGGACTACGAAAAGGATTTATTTAGGTAAACACGTTACTTAGTACTGCTTTAATGCCTAAAAATGAAGTGGTTGCACAGTTAAAAGCTCTAATAAATGTGCCCGGTTGAAGTTTTTTTAAATGGCCCTACACAATCATTTTTGCATCCCTCGATGGTAAAAAAAGGGTATGTGTGGTTATACTACTCTGTCTTTTCTTAAAGTTAAAGCCACAGTGCGGAACATCCTGGTCGTATGTTGCTTTGTCCCCAGAGCACTTAAACGGCTGTAAAACACAACCAAAACAAATGTGCTCTCAATGATAAAAACAATTCTGTATTTGCAGTGGGTTACCAAATAAATGAAACATTTAATGTATTCCGACATTGTTAGACTACCTGTAGTGAAAGCAAAGCAGCAACATCTTCATGAAGGCAAGCTGGTGTTGTCCCGCTCCTAGGAAACACTCGTATAGAAATAACTGCTTGTATTTTGTTTTATTTATGTGAAAAGGTACACAGTATGGCTATAATCTTTGTTTCTTTTGTGTTTGTGTGAAATTCTTAATTTATTGATTGCTTTTATTGTCCCCCTTCCTCATTTTACCACCAGGTACTGAAACCCTACTTCCTGTATTTCCTTTTTGTACAATAAGGACCCACATGTTGTTTTCCTCTTCACAATATGTGCTCAACAATGCGTTTCCGCGGACACACATTTAAAAAGAAGAAAATCAATGTTGACCCTTGAGATATAGAGATATGAGCCAGGCTTCAGACTCACTGCAGTGGTATAGGAGGAACCTATTATAACAGTTTGACCTCTGATCTGGTTGTTCCCGAAACGGCTCAATCCATTTTTGCTCACAATGCAGTCATTGCACTCTTTGGACTTCCTCTTTGGGGAAAATAAAGGTCCTCTATTTGTGTATTTAACGGTAATATGTCAATTTGCTTTCTTCTTTGTTGCTATAGTGGATTGCAAAATGCCAACTTGAGTTGTGTTTTAGTAACTAACAGTTGATTACAAACTTCCATTGTATGTGTTCTAAGCATTATGAATAGAAAGTGCAAATATTACAAGAAAAAGAGTAAAAAAAAAGGTGACTGTAATCTGGCCTACATTAATTAAATCTGTTGGTGCCTCATTACTTTATTTACTCGCAGATACAGTAGGTCCAAACCTTGGGCCAGGCTTTATTTGATACGGCCTCTGATGTAAATACTACTGTACACCCCTGTCATGATAAATAACATGACAAAGTGTAGCGAAGGCGTGGATATATCATTATTGATGCTTTCTTCTATGGATAACGTCTGGTGACCTTTTTGCTTAATGTGGTGCAGGCGAGATGAGGAATGACCTTTACATCACTCTGGAGAGAGGCGAGTTCGAGAAGGGAGGCAAGAGTGTGGCGAGGAACGTGGAGATTACCATCTACGCACTGGACATTGACGGACAGATACTCAAGGTAAAAAACATGTCTTTCCCATTATATTCAACAAGAAATACAGTAAGTTAAATAAAGTAAATGGTTTCATAAAAAAAATTAAAAAAATAAGCTTTTCTTGGTAAAGCTATATGCAGTGCCATATCATTGCACTACTATAAATGTTTTTTGGCTAAGCCGGCCCATATAAGCTTGTTTTTGTGAATTATTGAATTCTTTACCTCTTAACCCCCACCTAAACGGAGCACATGTTCTCCAGTTTGGCTTTACCCAAATCTAAAAGCATCTAAATAACGACAAAAGCGAGACCTAAGTGATGAAAACGTGACAAGAATGCGACTAAAAAGTGACAAAAATGTAGCAAAAACGAGCAACAAAAAAGCGATGAAAAAGTCATGGGAACAACGAGGAGAAAGATCCATTTAGATCCATTTTGTAGGTCTCAGCTTTCAAATGTGTTACATTGGCCTGTAGGCTCCATTCGAGAAGCTTTTAGATTTGGGTAAAGCTGAACTGGAGAAAATGAGGTTAAAAGTTTTCGAAACAGCACCCATAACAGAAAAAGAAATGTGACTGTAACAGTGTCTCTCCATTTTTGTATGCCCCTCTTTCATCTACCTTACAAGCATTCATATTGTTTTAGTGTCTCAAGAAGGCTGTAGGATTCATTTATTTAAATAATGACTAAACATATGTAGATTTTCGTTTTTGTGGTGATTGCTGTAATAGTCGGATGGAGGATTGAGCGCTTCCCTGCTGCCCAGTATTTCGGGCGCAACCTTGTGGCAGTTTTGCTCTGTGGTTTCATGCACTGCCTCGGCCTTGGAGAGAAAATAGATTCAAATATAACCCTTCTGCCTTTGCTGTTGTCACCACATGGCACGCTCCCTAGTAACACTGGCAAAAACACAAATGAAAAACCGTGCCACTCAAACTTTATTGCTATTTTTGATGTGTTCATGTAAGGCCCCAGTGGTTTTTAATATATTCTTGTCACGTTAATTCATCGTGCAGCTACACACACCACATCCATTATCAACGCCCTCATTTCCTCTTTGTTTCCGGTCTTTTTTTCAATCCCTGCATGCACCTGCATGTTTGCTCACTTGCTTTTGTGTCTTTTCCTGTTAGAGTCAAGTGGCGGCCGGATCCGGAGAACCAGGGGCGGATGAATACCACTCTTTGGTGCTTTACCACAACAACAGTCCGCGCTGGGCAGAGCAGATCAAACTGCCCATCCCGGTCGACATGTTCAGGGGGTCTCACGTCCGCTTTGAATTCAGACACTGCTCCAGTAAGTGCCCCAGGCCAGGTGGGCCTTTCTGTGTCGGGTTTGCATGTTCTCCCAATGTCTGTGGAAGATTTATCCAGGCTCCAGGTGCTCAAGTTTCACCTACCATTAAAACATAATTCAATTAACTGCACCTTGTGTGAAAATCAAATGGTAGCTCCACAACCCGCACAGTGAGTTCTGGTTCCAGTCCAGTAGGCACTTCACATGAGGAATATGATTAAATACGCATATATTAAGTGCTACTGTATTGCTAACGAGACACATGTCCGCTCTGACTTTCTTCGGTGACAACAATAAAAAAGAGGGGAAACGCTAAGCTTGCAGCATTTGGCCAATAGCCTAAGGACACGTCTTTTCAGAGCCAGTTTGGAGTTTAAAGGTTAAATCTCTCGATAAGCACTTGAATAATTATTAAAGATGCACAGATAAATCTGTAGGCTAATAGAGTTCGGGAATGTGATGTCATACCGCTAAGCATTATGGGATGAGCAGCAATTGGAAACTAATAGAGATTTGAAAAGTTAAAATAATGGAGTTATAGCTCGCATTAAAACACCACAGTGTGTTAGATGTATTTACCAGCAGTGACTCAGAGTTGTTCCACGGCTTTTTGTTCCACTTTTTATACTGTTTTTAGCCAATGTTAGTTAATGGAAATGTATGCTAACAGGTGCAAAGATGGCCGATCTCCATGGAAACTCTGGAATTTCCCGAACTCTATACAGCAACAGCTTTCTGCAGATGTGCTAGCAGCATAGCTAAAGTTAGCATTTGATCTGTTATACCAAACTAACATACTTTAGAAAACATTTATACTGTCATCGATCCATGGGGCCAAGGGGCAAAAATGTCTCTGTTTTTGAGAAGAGGAGCGTCTCAGGAGTGCGAGAGTCGTCTAGCAAGGGACGAGAGTGAGGGGAGAGAAAGTGCAGGCTGCAGTGAGAGGACGGGCCAAATCACCCAAATGTATGCTCTTTCAGTTGAGAGGTTCAATTATGTGTTTTGCCTGTCAATTGTTGGGCATAAAGAAAGTTGAACTAATGAATTTGTCGACTTGTGTCCATGCAGCGCTTCTGTTCTTTCGTGCTGGACCGGAAACCACTGCAAGGGTGGTGGCGATACCCTTTGCTTGATTCTAACAGGTCACTTGGATCCCCTCTGAGGTCATGATTACCCTGAAAAAAAAAGTCTAAACCTCAGCTTGATTGAAATTACACCTGTAGATCAAGGTGTAGGTGAGACTGCTTGCACTGTAGAGAGAGCAGAGAAGCAGGGTTGCCAGATTCTCAAAACCAATGTATTGTACCACGCTTCCAAAACTATTGTACACTATAAATATGTCAATAGCGCTGTAGCACCTGCGTCAAATGTGGCTCATATCAACATCACCCTAAACTACAACACAGGCGCACGCACTGTCCCATTTATTACATTACGTACACGCATGGCATAACAACACAGGCACTCACCTAAGAAATGAACTCCACCTCCGCGTCGGAGTCATTCGTTCTGCAGGCACTTCTGATTCAGACGTTCTTGTACAAGTTTGCTAAAGCTATTGAGCGCAACAACATTGCTTTTGTAGGTTTGAAATCAGGACATCCCCCTCCATTCTTCAGACACTGATGAGTCGATTGCTGGATTTGGTTTTATCAGATTGGAGAACACACACACTCACATGAGGCGTTAGAATGAGGAAAAATAATGAGCTAAACCGTAATAAAGAAGCTGGCAAATTACCAACTCGCAGCCAAGGCAGGAGGATAATCCCATAGTGGAAATCTGACTCCAGATCAGAGCGAATGCAAAGCGCTGCTCAGAGGGGACGGTGCATTTAACCAGACTTTATCTGGCGCTCTGAAATTATCGTACATTTAGGGCTTTTTTGAATTATTGATCGTACATTGTACAGGGGTTGAAATTATCGTACAAATACGATAGTTATCGTACATCTGGCAACCCTGCAGAGAAGTGAAAAGGACAAGAATGAAGGTTTGCTACTTGACAGAATACATTTCCTGTTAGTTCTTCTTTGACCTTTTACTCAACCTCAAAAGTCCCGGGGAGGGTTCAAAAATCAGTTTTTCGAGAGAGTTTTGATTCCAATGTACATATAGTACATGTGAATGACATGACAATAGGGATGTAACGATTCACTCAAGCCCCGATTCGATTAAATTTTTGATTTTAAGCTCCCGATTTCGATTTTTTCCGATTTAAAAAAAAATCTTTTTTTAAGAAAAGAATATGACTCATTCAAACCAATGTTTCTTTCTTTTGTTTTAACATGTGCATTTTTGTCCTTGTAACAAACTGCAACTGTCTCAGTAAGAGAACTTTACATTACAAAAAATTACAAGACATGAAAATCAACTATAATCAATCACATGAGTGCTTGTAAATTGACATGTTTTCAGCATAAATAAGATGTGTAGCAAAGCAAACATTTTGAGATGATATTTATTTTACCAAACTTATTATTATTATTTTTTTATTTTTTTTTGCAGTTTGAACATAATACTACCATTTAGAACTAATTTTACAGTGCAGTTGAGCGCCTCACAGCCTCCGGTGCAGCCTTTGTAAACATAAGGAGGAAAAAGACATGACAGCTCCTGTAGGTATTGGATTATTTGACAAACGGACATTTGATGAGGATTTTAGCAGAATCAGAGCAGGTTGGTCAGATGTTTGTCAGTTTACGATCTTTGGTAAACTTCTGTCAAAAGGCTAAACTCTGCGTTAGCCGCTAACACTAATCTCGTAGCTGCTAACTTTAGATGCGTCTGTTTCTTATGCCTACACGCGTTTGTGTTTACATGGTGTGGTGTGTGTTGGGTCTGAGGCGGGGAAGGTGTGGAGCTTGTCTTGAGAAAAAGTTAACGTTGTTAGAAACAATGAGCTTCGTTCTGTTTCGGTCGCGCAAAATGGAATAGCTGAGGGTGGCTTTAAAATCGATTATTTTATTTTTTACATGGATTCAGATTTTACGCATATTAAATCGATTTTAAATTGATTTTCGATGAATCGTTACATCCCTACATCACAACATTGTAAACAGCCCGCGGTGGGGAGCTAAGCATTCTATTGAGGTAGCTATGGTAACGATCAAAACTGTCTACGATCGGACCGCAGGTCTTAATGCTCAATAAATACAAATTAAAAAAGAAGAAAAGGTCTTACTATCAAATGAAAATAAAAGAAAATCAGATTTTTTTTGTTTTTGTTTTGTTTTACTATTCTGGCTGTGCAATCCTTCATAAGAAGGGCATGTTTTACTCCTGCTCCCATCTACTTTAATGCAGAGTGAATGCCATTATTATAATGCGACCTGGCCAGACTAAAGTCACATTGCTAAATATCTATCGATTTTAGAACCACATATCCAAGGGTCTAATGTTTGAAAACATCAGGTCTGTGTCGTTCAGACTGTCATGAAAAGATCAGATACCGGTTGCAAAGGGGCAAAAGAAATCGGAACAAAGCTCAATGACTTCTCCCTCAGCAGATAGTCTCATAAAGGTGTCCAAAAGTGGTGACAATATTTAAACAAATTACGTGGTTGATGTTGGTCAGATGGAAGGACTTTCAGCCATAAGAATAATGTGTTTTTAAATCTGATTACTTTGGAGATTTCTTCCAAAACTATCTCTCTTCCACTGAGTTGTATCGGCTCCTGGTCCACCTGAGATTATGAAGTCGGTACGGGATTTACGTCATTAAGTGTCAAGAAACAAAACACAACAACCACAAACTAACAAACAAAAAAGGATTGGTTAATTGGTGAAGAAAAACGGCGCAATGAGGAGCACAGTATGGCAAAGTGGTCAAGACTTTGCTAATGAAATAAAACTTGAATTATGGCCAAAAATATTGCACTTTACCTGCTCACCATTTTCAGGGCTACATGGAAAAGCCGTAAACCTGTTCTCTCATAACAAGTTGATATTCTGCTTTCTGCTTTGAGCTTGTGTGGATGTGTGCCATAGATATAGTTGCCTCATTACTGCTGGCAGTGTCCGCAGCGTTACCCATGGTCTGCCTATTAAAGGCCTAATTTAAGCCTGTGGTGGCAACAAGAATGGGTACTTTATTGCATGTTTTATTAGAGCTCTCCGAAATGCTACCATAAACTTTGTAATTGTATTTTATTTCTATGGTATACAATACTGTGGTTTCTTTTTGCGAGTTTTCAAAGTATACAAATCAGCAATTGCAACAGCTATATAATAATTACCACAAAGAATCAGCTTTCCCTAATCCTCTTCTTGATGCTGCTTGGCCTCATCAGATACACCGACGTACTGACCTGAACATCTTGTATCGATCTACTATTCTGTCTGTGCAAAATCTATTACACATTTTTATACAACTTGTGGCTTTCTCCCTGGGGCTGCGCTTCAAATAACGCACTGCTTAATCTGAAGCACTACTGTAGAGAATGGGAAATGGGCTTCGACAAGGGGGGGATTTCCACTTCCTTCCATTAACACCAACAGCAGAAGAAATAGTGATTTAAAAACAAAGCAGCTCAATTTCAATCTTGAGCTTAACTACATCTCAAAGCAATGCAGTTGCTGGGAAGATCATTTTGAATTTTAAACTGAATTTATTTTACACAAGCTTTAACAAAACTTGACTACATATTGACATGGGAAAATAAAATTGTTTCGAGGGGTGAATATATAATAGATCCATGTTTATTGCTCAAAATCACCCATGGATTTAACCAAAATGAACATCTTTTACTCTTATCACATGGACTACAACATCATTGAAATACTAAATTATACTGTACATTTTGCTGAGTTGTTGCTCTTTGAGCAGTTTTTCTTAGTTAACTCATTAATACAATTATATTTTATTTCTGCAGCAATTTGTTTTTTTTCTTTTTTTTAGGATACATCTGATGTCCATGTGTTGTTGTTCACAGCTAAAGACAAGGGAGAGAAGAAACTCTTTGGCTACTCCTTTGTTCCTCTGATGCAGGAGGATGGCAGGACGCTGCCAGATGGCATCCATGAGCTCATTATCCATAAGGTAAGAGCAGCGGCATCTCAGCACCTTGGCGCAGATGCATATATATATATATATATATATATATATATATATATATATATATATATATATATATGCATCATAGGTGTCTTTTGGGACACGTCTCATTGAGTTCATTTTTAAGTGTTCTTAATGGCACAGTACAGCCTTTCTGTTATTACATGGTTGTTCTGCATCTGATAAACAGTTTGCATCATCCCACTGAGTAATGCCCTCTATCTGAAATCACCAGGTAGCCAACTGAAGCCGACACCATTATACTTCTTTGTGGGCTATGTGAGAGCAAGACTTTGTTATAGTTAAACTAATTTCCCTGCAAGTGTCCAAACCATTTCAGTCCAGTGCTGACCTTTTCTCCTATACACCTAACATGAACCATCCTCTGACAGTTCCAATCCAATTTGGTTACTTTTTAATCAGCATTATAAAACATTTTCATGGGGGAAATATTGTCACCATTACAGCCAGTTGTTCGACCAAGGGAGGAGGAAAACATTAAGTTAGAATGAAAGATGAACCTTACAAATATCTATGCCAAAAAATAAGATAACAAGAGGCTGATTAAACTAAACATCACCCCAGTGACCCGATAAGAATAAAACACAACTAACCATGAAAAACCAGGATAAATCTAATACGAAATATTACTCTCTGGTATATGTACAGTAGCAATCAAACTCACTCCAACACATCTACATTCCGCTCTGCCTGCTGCCTTCTCCGCGGGATCCATATAGTATAAATCTAAATAAAACTAGATCTTTATAACATTGCATTTCCTATGACCTGTATGAGCGCACTCATACAATTGCTTCACCGAACACATCAAAGGATAAACAACAAATACAAAAAAGCCCAGGATCCTTGTTTTAAAGCCACTGAGAGGTTGTCTTGGGTGTAATTCACTGTAATTGCAGAGTCCATATTCATCCTCAGCTGCAGGCAGGCGCATAAACCTCAGACTGAGCAGGGCGTGGAAACTACTGCACAGTGTGTTACTTTGTCCAGTCATTTTATGGGCTGAAAGGCAGAGCTGTGATCCAAAATGACATTATTTATTTTTCAGTTTAGTTGTAGAACTACACGCATTAGGCCTCGTCGTATTGTTTTGCTTGTGGAGGGACTCTGTGGAGTGACACGGTTGCATCAGGTGGACTACTGTATTTCTAGTGGCTTTTGGAAACGTTTTGTAGTTTAGGTTAAGCAGCAAGCACTGATGAAATTTACAATTTTAATGTAGTTCTCCACACTTGTATAATGCCCACTGCAGAAAACAAAACGTCCAGTCCATCTCTGGTTCATGGGGACTTTATAAATGTTTGTCAACCTCTTACCCCTCGCCCTAACTGAGCGCATCGTCTCCAGTTGGGCTTTATCCAAATCTAAAAGCTTCTTGACCGGAGGGCAACAGTGTTATGCCTCATCTGATAGAAAATGGATTGTAACTTTTTTGTTGCCTTGTTGGTGCGGTTTTGTCACATTTTTGAAGCGTCACGTCTTTGCGGCTCATTTGTTGCTGCTGCTGCTTTGTTTGGGTTTTTGGTCACTTTTTGTGCTTTTTGGTTGCGTTTTCATCTTCGTTTCCGTCACTATTTTGACCCTTTTTTTAAGAAGCTTTTAGATTTGGGTAAAGCCAAACTGGGGAAAGTGTGCTCGGTTCAGGTGGGGGTTAAGAGGTTAAGACATATATAAACATATTCTAAAAAGCGTGTGTTTCTTGTATTCATTGACCTGTTGATATATTATGTATAATGTTGATTAAATGTTGATTCACAAAGCAAAAAACAAACAAAAAACAAATCTGCAATGTAATTAAAATTGCAATACACGTACCGAAATCATTCAGCCCTAATTCATGTATCAGCTCATCTTGATGGACAAAAAAGTGATGCCTAGACCATTAACAAAGTGCTGGTTGCTAACAGTGACCACACATAGAGCTTTGTCGTATTTCCTGATGGGGCACCAGGTGTAGATAAAAATTTGCATTCTGCAGCTGTATTCTGCAACAACAGGAACAACTCCAGTAGCTTGTTTTCCCACCATCAGGACGAAAGGGCTCTTGTGCCAGATGGAAGTTGTTGAAAAGCTCAATGAAACTGCCATGGCCTAGTTTCTCCTCTGACCTAAAATAGACAAGAATCTGTCCAAACGGTGTGGCATTTTTAGTGCTCAAACCCTTGCCCCAACTGAGAGAATTCATCCAAAATAGATTTTTTTTTTAAGCTGTGCTGTTTATTCACAACACAAGCAAGATGTTATTTTTAATTTTTATTGATGTCACGTAATGCTGTAAAGTCCTCAAAACCTTAAAACCAATGTAGACCCTTTGACAGTCTGTAAAGTTTATTTCAGTCTGCATCTTTGTTTGGTGAATCATTTTGATGTTGGATTGAGGTAGATAATAGGTAATAGTTATGTGTGCATTTTAAGTTGTGAGGATATTAAGTATAGTGAGCAAGAAAACGGTCCTGATTTAATGTAAGAGGAGGTGTATATAGATCTATATTTATACTATTTTCTAATACATCATTATCTAATTTGTGGGCTCACAAAATGATGTCTCTATTATTTCTGTCCCAGTGTGAGGAGAATACGAGTTTGGCGGACTGCTCGCGTTACCTGAAGCTGCCGTTCTCCAAAGCCAACCTACCATCCAACAACCAGACTCTGAAAGGGATCAAGGAGTCTTTCTGGATCACCAGTTTCCTCTGCTCCACCAAGCTTACACAAAACGGTACTATATTTCTTTTTTTCTTTTTTATTTCTCTGACTCTCACTTGAGTGTTGATTCTTGACTTGAAGTTATGCTTCTTTGATGGCACACTGCTTGGTTGTGGGTTTGAGCCAAGTCAATAGCAGTACCCATGGTGGTGGCAGAGGAAGTAGCCACCACCATGGGTAGTAGAACACTTTGTTCTTAATGCTTTCATTTATCTTGTATGTATTTTGTACACTTGTGGAATCCGTTGTCCACTGATAAGGCATGGCAGATCAAATAAATAACAATCTCTGCCTGGGATACCCAATGGGCGAGGAAAGAGCTTCTCTTTGGTTCTCATGGCTGAGAGCTGACATTGCTGTAATATCACCCCCAGGTGGCCAGGGGCGACTGAAAAATAAACCTTTTAAAACTTATTCCAACAGACTTTATACCTCCTTAACACAGCTTAAAAGCCTGGCTCCAAAGAGTTTTTCTTTTTATATATATCGCCTTGACCCATGTGATGACTCTGGGCAAGGTATCATAGTTTTAACCACACTGGTTTTTGTTTGGTGGAATTTAACATTTTAAGCCTGAGGCTTTGATTGCTCTGGAGCTTTTGGAGGCTTGTTGCTGCTCATCCCGCCTCATGGATGCAGAGTTTCTCCGCCTTTTTGTCCTTTTTTGGAACATGCTCTGTAGGACCTTAATGGATTCTCTCTCTACTGGAGTAATTCATGTAAATCAGGAGGAGTGAGCAATGACAGTCTGTTAAAAGTAAGTCCACGGTGGTCCCATGAATAAATCACATAGGTTTACAGCAGCTTGTTGCGATCGGGGTTGCAGTTGGCCTAAGAATTATGATCTTGGGTAAAAAAAAAATGTATTTTTAAAGTTGGTGAGTCACATTTTTTTATTGCACCTTTGGAACGTTTTATCAAATTTGAACCACAATTAAGGTTGAAAAATATACATCAGACTCACAAAGTGAATATGACACCATTTAGATGTATTAACAGAAGTGCGTTGGTAAGGAAGCCTATTTAAGAGCCTCAACATTTCTGAAAACTATACTGATTACTGTCTAAGTCAATGATTATTTCAGTTAGCGACTAGTCATGGTCAATCCCACAAGTCTCGGCAGCACTATGGCCACTGCCCACAAGCACTTACTCATAGTGTAAGGCCTTATCGATGTTTTGTTTCTCCTTCTGTCTCTCTCCAGGGGACATGCTGGATCTACTGAAGTGGCGAGCCCACCCTGAGCGAATCAACGACAGCCTCTCAAAGCTGAAGGAGATCGATGGCTCTGAGATTGTCAAAGTAGGTCCACTGTTATCAGATTCTAGGCCCGACATTGCCTCCGCTCCACTGGTGTCGAGAGTATTGATCGTTCCTTATTTGATTTTGATTCATACAGGCTTTTTTATACATTCGAGAAGGTCAGTCTGTTGTGCTGTAACTGTGTGTGTGCTTTATCCCATCAGTTCCTTCAGGACACGCTGGACACTCTGTTTGGGATTCTGGATGAAAGCAGCCAAAGATATGGCCTTAAGGTTTTCGATTCCCTGGTGAGTTTACAAAAGTAAAGTTACCAATTTACCACTATTTTTGTTATTTGAAAGATCTGATTAGGGCATTTTTGATACTTATACATATTCCAATCCAATACTGAGCTACTTTATATTACAATGAATACAATTTATAATTCACACAACCATAACTGATTAGGTCAGCCCACGGCTCAACCACAGAGTCCCACTAAGACGACATTTTTGCACTACTGCGGTGACGCATCAGAGCCCCACGAACCAATCTCACTGCGGTCACACCACACTGCGCTGATAGACCGCAGATAGATCGATTGGTTAGCCGTCTCGCCTTTCCTTTGACTTGAAACACACTGACACATGAACACACTTTTTCCCCCACTATGAATGCCGATATCAGCGATGAAACGCTCCATGGCTGGAGAGACCTCACCATTGCTATTTGTGGGCTTAAATCAGTCGAACAAGCCTGACTCTTGGATATTCTGGCTCCTGTGGTCAGGTAGATAATATACAATTTACAGCAATCTCCGCACATGGGGAAACCAGTGGGTAATGGATGCAGAAAGCCAGCGTCTCTGGTTGTGTAACATAATGGTTTTGGCCTTATGTAATATGCCTATACCGAACAAACACATAACTGGTGAATTTATAAAAGGAAGAAATGCAATAAAGTTTGCAACTGTATAGCAAAGACGCCCATGAAAAAAGTTGCAGTTGTCAAGGCCCTGTTTTAAAGTCCGTTTGTCCTTGTTTATCCTTATTTGTAATTGCCAAATGTTTTATGCAAATGTTTCTTACTTCTTCATAGGTTCACATTATCAACCTCCTCCAAGACAGCAAATTTCAGCATTTTAAACCAGTCATGGATACCTACATTGAAAGCCACTTTGCTGGAGCATTGTCATACAGGTACATTTTATTATGTGGTTTTTGGTTTTTTCCCCCAAAGTGAACCAATTACCAATCAAGATTATGACAAAGATACAGGATACCAGCATATACTCAGGACCATACTTCAATTAATTTAAAATGATTACTATTAATTGTGTTGTTATTATTATTATTATTATTATTATTATTATTATTATTATTATTATTATTAGGGAGAATGGCTTTTACGTTTTTGATCTACAGCTTGTGAAGAAATGCAATTTGACATTTAGAATAACAATATGTAATAATAGACTGATCTTAGTTATATTATAATAGCATGAATCCCAGAAAATTGCCATATGTGGCATTACTGTTTGGGTAACTTCTGCTCAGTGCTGAATCTGTTTGGATGTGAATACAATGGCTACACTGCCCCCTGGCGGTTCAATTGAGAACTACACGGCATTATCTTCAGTCTCCTTCATAGCTCCAATTACCAGCTGTAGTGCCTGACTCACACGGACTCGCATATTCACAACCTGCTGTTCTCACCGGCTGTCGTCTTCGCACTCCCCGTACCGGCTATGATGCCCATGCTGATATCATGTTGTTATTTTACACACGCATTAAAACACACGATGTGCTGCTTTGCCATAACCACCGCGATTAAACAAATAAGTTGAAACTATGAGTACTATGATGACGCACAGCAAATAATTGGCGCATTGTTTATTTAGCGGTGGTTATGGTCCTTAACATGATGCGTGACCTCCTGGGTACACATGCTGTTTGGTGCAGCAACTGCAAATATAAAAAAAAAGTGTGTTACTTTTAGTGTGAATTTCCATTGCCTACACTCTTGAAAGCAATTAGAGAAGTTAAATAAATTTTTCATGATTATATGTGTGTAGTGGCAGCGTGCCTTCACACCTTGCAGCACCTGAGGCTGCTTCTGGGCCTTTTGTATTGGGTAAAACAAACACAAATCTTTAACGCCGCATGGTCGTAGGCGGTGCAAATAAGAAAGTCAAAATGGCTCCTACAGTATGTAATATGAACGCTCGAAATGCCTCGCCCCCTCCTCCTTCTCTGACCGGATCCAGCCCTCGGCTCCATCGCGTACCGTCAGATCAGCTGCAGATTATGGTCCTTAAAATCCAGCATAAACTTCGTGGCCCCACGCCTTTGGAATCAGTCGCCTATAGTGATTAGACAAGCCCAGTGTCTCTGCTTGTTTTCAAGTCATCTCTCACAACACGTCTTTTTTCTCTAGCTTTAAAAAATGCTTGATCTTACAGTATATATAATTGATTATATATTTATTTTTGCCCATGTATTTTGTGTTTTGTGAATGCCACTTTGGCCAAGCCGTAAAGTTTTTTTAAGGGGTTCATAAATAAATTTGTTATGGTATATGCTGCATGCATTTTTATAGCATGAAAAGGATTAAAGATTATATTTATTTATTTTTATTGTATCAAATAAGCAAATAATAGTACATTGATTGTCTTATTAGTTTAGCTAATATTTTAGTGTTCTCTCAAACGTTAGTAATCGTGGCCTTGTCTGTACAGTGAACTCAATTTTGACAGTACAACATAAATTGCAAATCTAATTCCAAGTGCAATTAGGTATTTTTGTAAAGCTGTGCAGCCTAGTGTCAATTTCAAACCTGCTGAAGTTGAAATGTATAACAATTGTATACATCTGCAGAAGGATGTTTGGCGCAGAGAGAGGCAGTAGCTGGAGCTGAATGGTAAATGGCTGTGTGTCTCCGCAGGGACCTGATCAAAGTGCTGAAGTGGTATATGGACCGCATTGTGGACGCAGAGCATCAAGATCACATACAGCAGGTGCTCAAGGTGAGACAAAAAAGCACACAATCTGGAAAAGGGGTAATATCTTTGTATTTTACATGTAGGTTTTTTTTCTGTTTCTGTTTTGATTTTTTCATTTATAACACATCATTGCAATAAAAAAATAAAATTTCATTAGGGAAGATTAGGAAATTAACTCGTACTGTTTTCAGATAGGTCATGCTACACTTCCACTTTCTTGTGCTCTACTGCAAATTTACATCCCTTCTCATCAGTAAATAAACACGTTTACGAACAAACTATTTTACATGATCTTTTACACACCATGCATATTTAAGTATCCCATAATTCTCAAATGTTGTAGGAGACGCACGACACATTATTCAATGTCGTCAAACATTACACGGTATCTTCTTCAGTGGGCTTTCTCATCTATCAGTCATTATTACATTTGGCAACATAGTAAATAATACTCGCTCATGCAATTAATTATAAATGAGCAATGCACGACATACAGGCATCAAAGGACTGCCGCTTACAGTGGTTGATGATTATTTGTATAGTTCTCCAGATAGCTCTTAATAGCTGGGGTAAAAGAGATGTTACCCTGCTCTCTATTATATTGATTTGGTTATGATGGACCTGGCTAAAATCCTTACGTGTGCCCCTTTCTTGCTTTTAACACATGGAAAACAATAAAATGTTCACTTGCTCCTCGCTATCTACCCCACTGAAGAGTTAAATGATGCCTTATAGACTGTATTGCAGTCACCCACTGCTTTTGACAGGTTGCCCCAGCGGCATTGAGGAATGGGTCAAGTGCAGAGGACAAATGGAAGACACAGAACTCCAAAAAGCCCTATGCCGGTAACAAACATCAGTCAGAAGGGCAATAGAAGGTCCGAGGCACTCTGGCTGTTTCCCAAAGTCTAGGTACCTTGCCTTGCCTTGGTCTGATGTGGGCGTGGTCAGGCCTCCACATCATCACTCGCCGCCCAAGTGTTGTTCCAATGTTCAAGTTGTTCAGATGCAAGTGTCCTGCCTTTGGTTAGCATGTGGCTAATTTGCCAAGGCTACATCAGTGTAGCCTTCACTGCCTTGCACCTGCCAAAATTCTCCAAATGTACCACGGCACTCAAGGGAAAAAAGTTGGAGCTGACTTATGCGACTTGTAAAAGCACTTCAACACCCGTTTAAGGGTTCTGCAGCCAACGCTCATTTTGACATTATAATCTAGTTTTAGTCGTCTTTTGACAAAATGACACACACAAAAAAGATTTTTTGGCTTAAGAGGCTTGGAAACTAAATCTAAGATTTGATTTGTCAACTTTGAATTTATATGTTTTTAAAAAAAATTATATATATTTAAAACATTTTCAAATTCAAATGTGTTTGCCATTGAATTTAATTGATCACTAATGTTCTTATTCCCCTTTCAATTTTTATTTAGTATTGATTAGCCAAGAAAAAACATAAGTGTGTTCCATTAGCAGCTCTTTTTGGACCAAGGCAGGACACTTGCCTTGGATTTGAAGAACGTGAGTTCAAAGGCACTGTCTTCAAAACTAAGGCAAGGCTTTGGGAAACAGCCTCTGACTGTAAAGATAAAAGTCCTTTATTGGTACAAGGACACCATCACATTTCGACCTCAACTGCTCGTAGGACAAATAGTCTTGCACGAAAGTATACATTGAGCATAACTAAACTTTGACTTTCTTCTTCCTTTAGGCCAGTGAGTACATCTTCAAGTACATTATCCAGTCACGTCGGCTCTTCTCGCTGGCCACGGGAGGTCAACACGAGGAGGAGTTTAGAGTCTGCATCCACGAGCTCTTCATGTCCATACGCTTCTTCCTCTCCCAGGAAAACAAAGGCATTAGCCCAGTCGCACAAACACAGGTAAAGCTTCATCAGTGTGAGTGTTGGGAACGGGGCAGGGTACGATGCCTTAAAGAACGAACAGGCTTATTGCCGGGCTTGAAGATAAACTGTTATTGAAATTTAGATTGTTGCGATTAGCATATTGCAATGTATCGCCATGGGAACTTGCCTAAAAAAAGATTTTGTTTTAAAGAACATAACAAATGCAGTTGACTCACGAGTTAGTTGAGCAGTCACGCTAGAACATGTTTAAAATATGTGCACTAAACTTGAGTCCATTCTTTTAACCAAATTCATTTTTCAGCCCTTGCTTTTTATGCTCTTCTTCACGTCTTTTTCTCCAGACTCTTAACCTAACCTGCGTCATCAAAACCATACTTATGTAGATTGCTCACTTCTCTGTTTGGACAAGTGCCTTTCTTTAATCTATAATCCTTCAATACAAAGAAAATGGGGATTAAAGCCTATTCCAGGCTGCTATATGAATTCTGCACACACTGCTTATTGCTTATTGAACCGCTCATTGACTGTCTTGTCCCAAACCACTCGATAGAAGCTTGTAAGGCACAATGATTGCTCTTTGCAGCAGAAAACATCAATACATTGAATATGGTCTTAAATGAGTAATTGTTTAAGCATTGATGGATTTTAGTTGTGGTCAGATTTGACACCAGGTTAAAAAGAGTAACTAAGCACTAAATCAACTTTTTTGAGCTTATAAACTGCATAAATATGTTTCTTATAGTGCTGTCTACATGTCCTGGTCATTTTTTTGACATTTTAGTACAAATTAGGTAAAATCTCACTTTTGAGCCTAAAACAGTCTGTGTAGCGCCCTCTCTATATTTTCGGCTGCACTACATTTGAATTTCGTGCCTGTCCTCCCCATTCGCTCTGCCAGCTGTGTGACGTCACTTTGTGCTGTGTGACGTCCGTCGCTCTGCTGCTCGGGGTATAAAAGCCAAGTCTCGCACACGCCCCGTAGCGAGTTGGAGTTGGAATAGTGAGCGAGCGTTTTACATCGATTTTCAGGTTAGCAATTTATTAGTATAGTATTTAGTTAGTTCTTTAGCGCTGCGTTTCTAGTGTAGTTACTTTAGTCAGGTAGTTCAGTAGCTTTTTTGTGATGTGAGCACAACATGCCGGTCACAGAGCGGCCAGGGAGCGGGAGGATGAGGAGAGAAGACCCGAGACGGGGATTTGATCTACGAGCTCCGCTCTGTGTGTGAACCACAGCACTCACATCCCCGACCTCTCCTACTAAATAAAGACAAAACCCCAAAATACCCAGATTCACTTATTTAGTGACATGGCTGGATGTTTTCACGTTTAAACTACAGACACGATAAAGCTGTATCGGGCAGACAGAGATAATCAGGGCTGTCAGTGTTTATGAGATGGGGCTGAGGGCTTTTTACTGTAGTCTCCCCCAGGGAGAGCTCACAGACACCGGGGCAGCGGTTAGCCATCCCGGGCTGCCTTAGAGGCTCAGAGCGGGGCAGTGTGTGACTGAGTGTCCGCTAAAGCCAGGAGGGGGAACGGGGAGATACGAGCGCCAAATGTCCGCCGCGTGTGCTCGGCATGTAGCCGGTACGACAGGCTCGAGAGTCCGGGAAAGTGGCGCCACATGTCCGGAGAAGCTAGCCGGTACGAGAGGCTCGAGAGTCCGTCTGTGGCGCCACATCGTCTAAATGCGGCATAACGGGTGTCTGTCAGTCAGTCCTGTTCACTCTGGCCCTTAGTCTGAGACTGTCATCAGAGCAGAGACCGCTCATACACTCCCCCTCCCCGCGTCCCCCCCAAAGCCTCCTGCCACGCCTCTTTCTCTGAGTTTTTTTAATTTAGGGAGTGGGTAGAATAAGCTCTGGAAGGGGTGTTTAGTAGCTCTTTAAAGATTGCTGTTTTTGTTTGTTTTTTGTCCTCCTATAGGCTGTGTTCCTAAGGACATTCCCTGCAGTGTACGGGGAGCTGCTAAAGATTTTCACGGTGCGGGAGGTGGCTGGTTTCATTAGAGAGACTCTGGGAAGTCTGCCTACCACCGTTCAAGCAGACTGCCCCCTAGAGACCGTCAAGCTGCAGTGCATTGCCAAAACGGTGGAGGACCAGCTTTACATCAACCCAGGTGAGTACAAACAGAGGCGCCAATTTATGTGCTCCTAAGTGGTCTTGCAGTACTTGAAGATGGGCACATTATGAGGGGAATTTCAAAACCATAACTATGCACCTTAAATGTATGAAATTAACTAGAAAATATTCCATGTGTACTGGTCTCAGCGTTGTTGCATCTCGGGCTTTACTCAGTGTAATATCACAATGTAGAATGATAGACATAGCTAGACATCAGAATATCAAGATGATTATAACATTTGAATTCATCCATTGGGAGCGGTAATGAACAGCTCTAGAGTAAATAAATACAATCATTTGCTAGGGTTAATCCTTGGGGTCTGTGATAATTAATGTGAATATAGTTGCGCTCCATGTCTATATTACCATCAGGTGTTGCCCCTGCAGTGTGGTAATTTTTCCTTACACCCTGGATAAACGCTAACCAACAGTGCTCCATGTCATTTAATTATTCTTAATAAAAAGCAAATTACGGTGTTGTGTTTCATGTTTATTTATACTTCACTCCCAAAGGCCTCCACAGGGCAGGGAAAAAACATCAGTCATGCTGCTCACATTAATGTTGTAACTGTGGCGCTTTTAATTATAGCAACATTATGTGCTGGCACTGTTGAAACCTTTTATCCGAAATTGTATACGTCTCCTTCATATGTGCCGAAAAAAATAAAAAACGCAAATTGACAAATTAGTATTATGTACTGTATAAAACCTCCTAACCCATTTGTTTACACATATGTTTTTTTTACATTTTATTATGATTTTATGTGTTGCAGAGTCCCGATGTCTCTTGTTACCAGTGGTCCTCCGGCTCCTCCAGGCCCACATGCAGGAGCAGAGGGACCAAGTCATGTGCGCCCGGATCCTCACCAGTATGCTGTCACTAATCAAGAAGGAAGAGAACGGCACTGCAGTGAGTAATATACATGCACAAACCTGGAAGCTCAAGTTGCGTTGTTATTGCAGCTGTTCACCAAGAATATGAAGAGCAGTTGCACTCTTCAATGCCAGATGGCTGATATGTTTGAGCGTGGGAGTGTGGCTGCGACTGCCCCTGTGTTTTGTTTTGTTTCGAGTACTTTACGAAAAGAACTTGATATTCAATGTACCTACAAAATCCAAAAACACACATAGAGTGGTGGCAAAATGTGAATCTAAATATAAAAGTACCTTAAAAAGAAAAGGGGGACTTATTGTGGATGAAATCAGACAAGCGTTAACCTCTTAACCCCCACCTGAACTGAGCACATTTGGCTATACTCAAATCTGAAAGCTTCTTGGAAAAAAGCGACAAAAACGGGACAAAAAGGCGATGAAAAACTGACACAAAAGAACAACAGAAAAGTGACAAAAAGGCATTAAAAATGCAATGGATACAAAGTGTTTTAAAAAGTGACGTCAACACAAGGAAAGTGATCTGTTTAAATGAGTTTTGTAGATTTGGGTAAAGCTGAACTGGAGAAAATGCACTTGGTTAAGGTGGAGGTTAGGAGGTTAACTATGTCCTCTGGCCTGTGGGACTCTTTATCCAGAGCTCAAGCAGGGCCTGGTTTAGTTTAGTTTATTTGACAGGAACAGTACACATTAATGAACATTTCTGTAAATGTGTCGGTATTAAACTTGCCCAGCCTTTTTTTTAACTGTTGTCCCTGGGCAAGGTGTATAATGCCAACAACATTTTTAAAGTTGAGGCATACCTACTTGCATAACATATTCATACATTGATAACATCTGAATGTTTGTTCTGTGACTTACACAACAGAAACTAAACTGTCCCCAGGGTGAATGCCTTTCTAGGGTAAAACATTACAAACGAGTTTAAGTTATAAATGTTGTAGTGTGTTCATGTGACCTGTGCTGTAGTGATTTATGTGAATAAGCGAAGTCGTAATCTCGTAGTGCGCATGCGCAGCGCTTCCGGTCAAAGGTCAATCGGGATAAAAGCGCTATCTCCCAGTAATCCCAATGTAAAATATGCATGAATAAAGATTGTTTTACAGGTATAAAAAATGTGGTACATTAACAGATCATCACAAATATATCGAGGGTGAGTATCTGTGCTTCCACTAACATTTTGGTCAAATGGTTTTAATTTCCAATTGCACAAGCTAAATTAATTTAATTTGTTGGCTCTTTTCTCGGCCTTCAAGAAACTGTACTTCGTCCCACACCATCCAAATGTATAGGAACTGAAAGCTTTTCCTTGTTAATAATCCAACAGAATCAGAATCATAAATGGTTTTATTGACATTGAACAGGTTCACAAAGTAGGATTTTTCTTCAGAGCAATTGTGCAACATGAAACATAAAACTTAGATAAATAATAAACTATATAAACTTTAAAACTTAAAAAGGGCATACATAAAAGGAGATCAAAATAAAATGTGATAAAAAAAAACAACGAGCCGTCTCCTCAAGTCGCGGACTGCAGTAGTGGCCCGACACTTCCAGACCCTCGGTAAAGTCTGTCGCGGACATGATGCTATTTTCACCGATGTCACGGCACAAGCACATCGTAGATCAGCAGCAAACTCCATCTATCTCGACGACCTGTTTCACTGGAGGAATGTTCAAGGATCTGCCAGAGTTTCTCCGTCTTGTGTCTGACACCAACAAGTCCTCTCTGTAGCCGCTTAGCGATAGCCCGCGTTTCCACACAAATAACTTCAAATTAGCAACTGTCCATCGTCTATAAACATCATGACTCATCTCTGTATCCTCCACCTGAGCCTCTCACACAGTTTAGTAAGTTTTGGATATCATACAAACAATAACAAATCATTTAAACTACATTTATCTGCACTCGCTCGTCTTCGTGTATGCTTCTGCGCTGTCAAAACCTACTTCCGGGTTAAATTTATCCCGATTGACCTCTGAGCAATCCCACAATTCATTGCGCGAACTGAGATTACGACTTCGTCTATTGTACAAAATGATGCCAAACAAATATATACATTGTTATCATATTAAATTAGAAAACAATGTTCCTTGAAAGAAGCTACTGGATTCAGTAATCAATTGATGTCCCCAGCTAACACAAAGCAACAGATTGCTTTGTTTTGAGGGTATGGTTAATTAGTCCTGGTCACTGAGAGACTGGCAGAGTAGCAGTCTGGTAATGAGACCCATCAATTTAGCGCTGGGCATTGTGGAGGCAACAGTCACTCCAAACCATTCAATTGTGTGTGTCTGATTTGTGTCTATTGGGGGCTAACTGGGGTCTCCCTGGTATGGTCTAATGGTTGGCAGACGGGTTAGCCCGTGGTAAAGGCGCCCAGTGGGAGATTATAGCCGCACACAGACTGGCAGTGCCTCTAAAGGGAAGTGACAGCAGTGGCAGCCAATGTGCCAGTCTGAAGCTCCTTCTCATTATCGCAGCGTCCAAGATCTGTCCGTCTTGTCGGGGGGGAGAATAGAAAGAGCCGCACACAAACACGCGCCAATTTATTTTTGCCTACTGCTTTTTATCTTGTCCTGTCTATTTATATTCAAACAATTGTATCTGCAGACTGGAGACTGTCAATTCTACCAGAGCCGCAATAAAAGTCAGTTCTCTGTCACTGCAGTGGATGTGGTTACATTTCAACTGGAAAAATATTGGGTAAACTAATTGTTAATGGCACAGTCCTAAACTTAAATTATTTTGTTTGGTGCATTACATTCTAATTGTTCTAGTATTGTATAAAGTTAATTTGACAATGGACTCAATATTTGGTGTTCATATCGTCCAGGCTCAGCATGATCACATTACTCTTACAATGAGGGAATTTTGGAAACGTGCAAGTTTTATATACCTCGATAAAATAATTATGTGTATTTAAGGTTTTCAGATTATGTGTCTGACCTTTAGAGGACTGGAGAAATACCGGTATTTCCTGAGTTACAGGTTGGAGACGCCTGCTTATTCTCTCTGTTGAAAGATATCTGTTAACGAAAATGACAACAACTACAACAACAACAAAAAAAGCCCAAATTGTCTTGTCACGTCAACCTCCTTTTGTCTCCTGTCTCTCCCGCAGGAGCCCGTCGTCTCCGAAGAGGTCCAGCTAATTGTGGAGAGCCTTTTGGGAGTTTTACTGAGGACCATCCTGGAGATCAGCAACCGGCCCCAGCCTGCGGGCCCCTCCATGAGACTGCAGTTTCAGGACGTCACGGTGCGTCACGTCTCGTGTCTCGTCTCGTCTTGTTTAATGGTTTGGGGACTCGACACAACGTGCTTTGTAATTGTGGATTCAAAAATTACTTGCTGCCATGGCGACTTCAATTCCTCTGTACATGATTAACAATAATGCTGATAATTAAGATTTACGGGACAATGGAGCGTTTGGCAGGCAGTGATGCGGCTGTTAATGAGATAATCATCACCGCCTAATGATCCGATCAGAAGTGAGTTGTGCTAATAACGCCGCAGAGATGGGACAAGAGGTTAATCAAGGCTATGGATTTGAGCAAAGCTTGACTTGTGTCTAACAAATCATACACTGCCTTTGCTCATATATTTCTCTTTTTCTTGCAGGGAGAGTTTGTGGCGTGTTTGTTGGCTCTGCTCCGACAGATGAGTGACAGACATTACCAACAAATGCTTCAGGGGTTCAGCAGCAAAGACGACCTGAGGGTAGGACCAGCTGTCTGTCTTGTGTCACATTCAAATGCCAGTCTGAATGTGTGTTTTTTTCTTTTTTGACTGATGTGTGAGAATAAATTGAAGGAAAAATACATTGTTATTTGGCATAGAGCCCTACAGAATAATGTGCATTTGATCCAAGTTTTTGATTACTGATCGAATCAAACATATTGTATAATTATGCCACTAAACCAGTGGATAACAGTTGCTTGAGTTGAAAGCAACCTATTAATTGCCTACAGAAAATAAACATAATATGCACCCCTACACCATAACAATTTACTTATACTATACTGTATGAGAAGGTCAAACTGTATATGTGGGTGGTATAATGTAAAAACATTGAGCTTTTTTTTTACCGTAGCAAAACCGCATTACACTGTTTGGCTATGTTTTTTTTCCTGAAATATTGCCACTTTTCACCATTTAGGTACATTTCACTTTTTAAAATATACATCGCCTTAGAGATGGTTGTGCCCTTGCATAATTCAGATTGATATTCACTGTACGCCACTACTTGTGTATGAATATATTTGCATTGGAATATCTAAATATCTGCTGCATTTAGATACTGAATATAAATTGAGGCAGGCAAATACGTATACAATGGATACAAAAGTGCACTTTTTTTTTTTTACTATCTTTACTTGAATTTCCCCAATCGGGCCTAAATAAAGCATCTATCTAGTTTTTACTCTCTGTATTTAATTTCCGTTTAGGACTTCCTGTTGCAGATCTTCACGGTCTTCAGGATCCTCATTCGACCTGAGATGTTTCCAAAAGACTGGACAGTGATGCGGTTGGTCACTAACAAGTGAGTTTAAACCTGAAGCATTTTGTATTGTGAAATGTTTCGAAAAGCTTAAAATGTATCTTTGTATGTTCTACTGTGATTCTTATTCACTTTTCCTTTCAGCGTCATCATCACAACAGTCCTGTATCTTTCTGAGGCTCTGAGGAAAAACTTTCTAAACGATAAGTTTGACTACAAGGTAAGTCCGTATGGTGGGAGGGCTCGAGCAATTAAAATGTTGACTGTTTTTTCTCAAACCGTTATTAAAATTAAATTAAATAAAAAAAGAAAGAGGAAATTGTTAATTGTTTTAAATTCTCTATTATTTCTCATGTGTTGAATTGTTTCACCACTGCCAGTCTCACGACAGCATGTTGTGGAAACTGGTTGCAAATTAGCTCAGTTTTTTTCCACAACTATTTCTGGACACTAACAGTTGATGGAGGGGTTTTTGTGCCGTTTTGACAGAATCCCATCTCCATTTCTAGGTGTGGGACTCCTACTTCTATCTGTCAGTAATATTTATCAACCAGCCCTGTCTGCAGCTCGAGTCCTTCTCACCGTCCAAGCGAAAGAAGATTCTGGAAAAGTAAGAACTGTTTTCTCACTAATGAACACACAAACATACAGGTGGTAAGCCCAAGAGTTGAATGTGAAAAGCCCACTGCTTTTTGCTCCATCTCGAATCTAAAATCACTCAAAAGTCTCCCTGCAGACACTGCGATGAGACCTTAACCTGCTGCTGTCACTGTGTAACTTGCCTGAAGCATGCAAATGTATATATTTTATTTTTTTTACAGGTACGGAGACATGAGGGTGATGATGGGCTGCGAGATTTTCAGCATGTGGCAGAATCTGGGTGAGATTATGTTGTTTTGAGGGGTATACTTTAGAAACATCATTAGATGATACAAAAAAAAAAAAAAGAATAGATTTTTATTTATTTTTTTAGCTTCTGTGTCAAATCCAGATGGTCTTGTAGTTGATTTACATAAAGTTGACAGCCTTTTAACACTTGTGAATTATATATTTTTAAGAACCTTAAATATGCTGTCAATGGGATTTTCATTTGCTATGTGTTAGAACAAAACACAATGTATTTCTGGTCAGACAATCTAAACAGGAAATATGTACTATATTATGTAAATAATTTACATTAAGTGTAAGCCCTAAACAGTTTCAGTCACACTCCAGCATAGATATTATCCAAGTTTCTGTAGCCTATATTATATTATCATTTTACATTGATTATTGACTTACCTTTGTACATTTTCCCCCAGAGCTGTCTGACAGGCTTTTTGCCTTCACATAAAAGCATACAAATATAATTAATATGTTGTCTAGGAAACTAGAAGTTTTAGTAATTTATGTGAAGGTTTTGATTATTTGGGCACTTTTTTTTTACATACTAATAAGATGACATTAACATGTTTTATTCACGTGAGGTTGACATTTTATTTGTGTTTATTTTGGTTTGTTTTAGAATAACAAAACTTTTTACAGCAATACTGAATAAAAGCTAACCCTGGGCCTGTTCTAATTGATTTGATGAAATATGCAATATTTCATTTTTAAAAAGTGAATTTTGAGTGCTATATTCATTTTAGGAATATCCACAGACTACCTTTAAAATATATTCTCTTCTCCTTTTCTCATTCTTCTTCTCTTTGTTCGAACTGCCTCTAGCATAAACCCTCCAGGCTTCTAATGTAGATTGACCTGTGGTTCTCCCTCAGGTGAGCACAAGCTGAACTTCATCCCAGCGATGATTGGTCCGTTCCTGGAGGTGACTCTGGTGCCTCAACCCGACCTGCGAAATGTCATGATCCCCATCTTCCACGACATGATGGACTGGGAGCAGAGACGCAGCGGCAATTTTAAACAGGTCTGTGGCCATAGCAAGTTTAATAGGAAAGCTTTCGTCAACGTTTGTAAGGTTAGAATTATTGTCAACACTGAAGTCATACTGAGGAATATACTGTATACCTCAAATACAACATCAACACACACACACACACAAACACACACAAAAAAAACATTGTCTGCACTGTGAGCGGGCTTGCATCCTGACTTGTAACTTTGCTTCCATTACCAGCTCATCTACAGCATAAGATTTAAATGGATCTGGTCCTCCTCGCCTTATTTTGACAACCCATTTAAAAAATAACAGCCTGTGTCTAGCTGAGCATTAGGAGCAACTTTATTCATAGTGTGGCTTAAACAAACGCTACACACGCAAGAAGAAATGTATAAATGTTTACTTTGAAAAACAAAACAACTCAATATTATTATGAATATGGTTTAGGTTGCAGTACTAGTGGTTATAATACACTCCCTGGCAAAAGAAAAGTTGCCACCTGGATTTCTGTTTCATATATTTATTGGTAGGCATACACAACTGTGAAGGCCTTTGGATAACAATAACTTTTTATATGTACAAAAAAAAGCAAATCATTCCAATATAAAAGGAAATGTTTAAAGTCTCTGCAATAAAGATAAATACAATAATTGGTATGTCATTGCTTGGCATACCAATTGTGCTTGGAGTGCTTGGAAATTATTCAATCACTGAGGTATATGGTGGTGCTACTTGTTAAGGTTGGCATTGCTAACCTCATTGTCTACTGCATTACACAGCTTAGGATGTAAACATCCACAAACTCCACCAGATAGGGCGGCCGGGTGGGGGCTTTTTGATTGGGGGCCTGTACCTGTAGAAATTAAAAAGAATAAGTGAGAGGAAAGGAAAAAAAACAAGGTGTGTGTTGGAATTAGGCCTAGTTAGCCTGAAAAAATGCATAAATGGTTGCCTCTTATTGTGGAATTTGTCCAGATTGCCTTGTTTAGAGTATTTTATTTTTCCGGTTTTAAAAAGGACATGACATGGGCCTGTGCCATCAGGGAAGACTTTTTTTTGGTCAGGCACTGCAGTGACAGTCGAAGGGTAGGTATTTCTCTTATATAAAAATGGACATCTGACAACTTCCTTGAGGGAAAATCAGATAAAAAATATTGGGTCCGACGTCACATAAAAGCCCCCTGACTGACAGGACCTAATGTTCGCTGACTCTCTCGCCTCTCAGACATCACCTGTTCTTTATCAGTATTTCTGTGTTAAAAAGTTTTTTGGCCCGCAGGTGGAGTCCAAGCTGATCGACAAGCTGGACAGCCTCATGTCCGAGGGCAAAGGAGACGAGACCTACAGGGAGCTCTTCAACAGCATGTGAGTGTGATACAACAGCGTGATTCGTCTGCACTGTTGACCCAAAGCAACGGGCAAGGATAGATATGTATCATTGTAATTTTACATGGTAGTGTTGTAAATCTGAAGGTAGGTCATCTCAGAGCATCCCCCCCACCCCCACCCTCACTTCTCTGTGGGTAGTTCTTGTCCATCCTGTTTCCATATTGTGCTTCTGCATGCATTAGTGAACTTGTTTGGTTGTGTGGGTGTGTGGTTACTTCAAAATCTATATACTTCATTTAGTATCACAAATGATCACCGTCTTACTTCTAGAAGGATTTGTCTTTCCCACCACATTTGTTCACCCATGACATTTCCACCAAATATCAGTAAGTTTGAGCTTGCGTAATGGCAATGCCCTTTCCATAAAGACATCAACATGCATCTATTTCTCTGTAATAGATGTATAGCACTTACTTGTGTTCATGTTGTAGTAAGTATTTTGATGTGACTCTCTGCAATTAAACACCACTTTTGCTAATCATCTTTTACAAATTATTTATCCCCAAAAATAATTACATTGCTATATTTTGGTTAATTAACATACATTTCTGATTTATTATAAGTTTGTACTTCTCAGTTTAGCTTCTTTGTTTGATTTCCTCTAACTAACTCCACTAACCCCTCGTGTGTGTGAGTGTGCACTGGTATTAATCGTATTAATTTATTCCGCCTATGCTTCCCGCCTGGAGTAGAATTCCTCTGTTTGGTCCGTACCCTAGGTAAGACACCCTCCTCTCTGCTCTCTCAGTGTCATCTTTGTGGAAGTAAATGGATCCGAGAAAACTAACCTTACAATAATAACAAACGTTTTGAGCTTCAAGCTGATGGCTTTGCAGATAGTGGTTCTTAATGTGTGAAACATCTCACCTGGTGAATTAAATTGGATACAAATTACATTAATACCTCCTTTTATATCCTACTCTGTATGGCCGGTGTCACGTCGTGATATTGTCCTGGATGTGCACTGTTGCTTGTCTTGGTTAAGCCCTGTTTTAAGGCTGGTGTACACTGTACGATTGTTTTTGTCTTATAAGGTTTTTAGATGTCACATTGCACGACGTGGGGATGGCAAAATCGTGAGCTGCTCTCGTCTCAACTGTGCGAGTGTTCTAAGAGACAATCGTAGCGACGGGTGGGGCGAATGTATAATTGTCTCATGTAAAGCGCTTTGTGACTAGGTCTGTGAAAGGCGCTATAGAAATAAAGTTCTTCTTCTTTGTCGTAACAGTTTCAGGCTTCAAAAGGCATGTGTTTAGCTCAGGTGAGCGCAACATGCTAGCGAGGTTTATTTCCGCGGAAAAGTCCAGAGACAGTCAACTGTGGAGTCAGACCCATTAAATGCCTGGCCTCTGCTGCCTGTGACTCTGGCGGCGTGTGCTGATGTGTTGTCGAGACGCTTCACAGAGAGCCTCTCTGCAGTGAGAGGATGGATTACTCTATGACTAGTGTTCTAAAATATCCGACACTGTCTGATGTCAGTCGTAGCTCGTCTTTGGACATAAGTACGACGGTTTATTTTAAATCTTTGTGCCCTAACAACCTAAGGCCTGCGATTTTCAGCTACGACCTAAGATTTTTTCTCACGACTAGTGGTCGTACGTCGCAGACGTCCAAACTCGCACAGTGTACACCCGCCATTATGCAGTTTTTTCTATAATAATGAAAATGAATAATGAAAGTTTCATTAGTTCAGTTGTATCCAGTTTAGATCATTTACAGATTGTTGTGTTTATGTTTTTACTCGCGTTAATCTGGATCAGATTATTCTGTTTTGACAGCAGAGTGGATAGAGTATCACTTGCAGAGTGATTTTTAGATAAGATAAGATGATCCTTTATTGATCTCACAATGGAGAAATTCAAACGTTACATCAACTCTCAAGAGTTAAATAGTAAATAGAGGTATATACAATGACTAAACAAGCTTTAAGGGTCAAAAAGTATAAACAACAAAAAACATTATTTAATTAAATTAAATTAGAGCAGACTATAAAAAATGTCCACAGTGCAAATTCTATCAGTCCTAGTGCAGGTGGTTGATATTATTGCGCGTAGTTTTGCATAGTTATGGCACATTACTTTAACTGGTTTTGTCCAAGGGTTGCTCTATTTGTTCTGTTCAGTTAAGATATTAGTTTGTTTTATTTCACTACAAAACCGTGTGGGAATCACTTGTTTGCAATAGCCATAATTGTTAATAAGAGGCAGAACAGAAAGCATAGGTGACACTGGCTTTTTAAATCCTGTGTTGCTTCCTTATCTTCCTTTGGCCCATTGTCTTTCTTTTCCCATTGGCGGAACTGGTACTGGTGATTTTCTTCTTTTTTGGGGGGAATCTTCACTCCTTCGTGTCGTGTCTGTGTCCATTTGTCCCGCAGCCTGTTGAAGAAGATTGAGAGAGAGACCTGGCGGGAAAGCGGGATCTCACTGATTGCTACTGTCACTCGCCTGATGGAGAGGCTGCTGGACTACAGGTCAGTCAAAATAGGCTAGGTTATTCGTAGAGCACCATAGAACCCAAAGTATTATCTAACTATTGTGGTAATCAAAGTGTGTGACAGAACAGGCGTGTATTGAAAGTGGACGACACACAAAATATGAATAGTTATTGTGAGATTAGATTAAAAGAACAACAAGCAGGAAACCACTGCCTGAGAATACACACCTGTTCTAAACTAACACAACTATTTCGTATTGAAGTATGTTTAATTGGTTACTACTGCTCTGCAGGGATTGCATGAAGCTGGGGGAAGTGGACGGCAAAAAGATTGGCTGTACCGTGAGTCTGCTGGTGAGTAATACAATCCTTTATTTTGTTTTGGTCAAAAATGATGCATTATCCATCCATCCAAGTGTTTTATGCGTAGGAATACTTCCAAAATACGGACTAAAATATCAATATTATACATGTAAACATGTAGAGCTGGGCGATTTTGTAAAAAAAAAAATTATTAATACGATTATTTTTCTCATATGATCTCGATTTTCAATTGGATATTTTTGTTTTGATGATAAGAAAAATAAATGTGGCCTTTCCTGGACTAGCAAGTAAACAGATGCCGAACTGAAAACTGCAGCTAACTCGGCAGCAAAAACAAACTCCACACTTAGAGCCTCACACACAGTATACGACATCCCTATCTCACGTCACGTGCCCCGCACCACGCAAACATCTGCAAAGGAGATACAAAAAAGTGTAATGTTTGAAGAAGGTCAGAAGCAAACGGCGAGAGTTGGCGCATGGTTTGTGTTCGGAGCCTCACAAAGCCACAACTTCGCGGAGTTCCATTTGGAACAATTTACAGCATAAATAAATACAAGTAAACAGCGCATTTACAAGTATAAAAGATCAAATTTCCAATTCACTGTTAGAAGTGCAGCTAATCCACGGCTGCAGCTTAAAAAATAATCCATGGTTCAAATACACGATCGATAGTTTTCCTCTTCGAAGGTAAACTTTCCATCCACGTGCGCTCGTCCTGGTCCTCTGGCAGCTCCTCACGTGTTTCTGTTTCTGTTTACATTCTATGGTGACTTCCTGTTTGTTAGTCAGAGTGTTCCCAGGGCTTGACCTGGCTGGCGCTGTGATCACAGCGCCCGGAAATATTTTTCCAGAATGCAACAAGACTGGCCAATTCTCCTGTCGATTAAAACGCACCACACGATTATTGAGATCAACCTTTATTAAAATTGCGATTAGATTAAAATTCGATTGATTGCCCAGCCCTATAAACATACTACAAATTGTTACCTTATGGATCACAATCACTATCTTTTGTAAAAACTTCTCATGACTGCATTGTACTTATGAACTGTATGAAATGGCATTTTGGTCACATTTAACTGAATGGATTGAAACATTGCTAGTATCTGTACTATCTGTAAGCATCACACTGTATCAGCAAATAAAACACACACAAACATTGCCCAAAATCTGATTATTGTGACGGACATTCATTTTTAAATTGACAGTAAAACAGTGTTGTTTTGAGGCACATGTTAACTCGCATAAATCCATTTGTTTTTTAGCTGAAAGTTTAGCAGGTGATTAAGCGTCTGTTTTCCGTTCGTAGCCTGCATAACAATAAAACCATCTGGTGTAGCACCTGGTTTATCAGAATATAATGTTAGGTCATGACAGTTTGACAGATGGTCATCTGTTTCACTCCTTGTGTAACAGTTTTTTTTTGTTTTGTTTTTCTGTTGCCTTTTTCATATAATCTCTATCGTCTGAATTTGTTTGTCCTCGGCTTTTTCAGAACTTCTACAAAACCGAGTTGAATAAGGAGGAAATGTACATCCGCTACATCCACAAACTCTACGACCTACACTTGAAAGCACAAAATTACACAGGTATATTGCTTTGTCTCAGCTTATTTTGCTTTTGTCCTAGCAAATCTTTACCAGCCATTGTTGTTCATTGAACTGCCCTCACTGACTAAACGTCCATATATAAGATTTCTGTTCTTGCTTTACGCTTTTTCCTGGAGAGGCTTAGTCTACATTCTTCCTACATGCCTCTGAGAGAAAGAATCTTGACTATCTTAACTCTAAAACTGTATAATTTTATTTCCACAGCCAGAACTGTCCAAACCACTTTATTTCTAAAACATCAAACCAGCCTTTTTCTGGCACCAATATTTGGTGTTCATTTTGTCAATATATATATATATATATAGTTTTGCCTCTATAATATTTTTCCTTACTAAAGAAACCTGAATCCCTGAAATCTGGGGATTTTTATCTTTGTGTGTGTCCTCAGATAATACAAATTCAACTTCTGAGGAACAAGTCTGGTTCTTGTTCCTGGTAATATGAAATTTACTATTTGCTACACTCTTTGGTTTACCAAATGGATTAAGGATTTCGTCAACTTTTTGCAGACTTAAACTAGACTGTATTAATTATTACATCCGCCACATTTAAAGAATGTCTTTGTAATTCTTATTTCAGAGGCGTCGTACACTTTGCTGCTGTATGATGAGTTGTTGGAGTGGTCGGACCGGCCGCTCAGAGAGTTCCTGAACTATCCCATGCAGAGCGAGTGGCAGAGGAAGGAGTTTTTGCACCTGACGATCGTCCAGAACTTTGACCGGGGAAAGGTGACCCACAACACTCAATATCTGTACCCCACGGCTGCTTTTATGGCTGCATAAAGGCTTATAACACAGGCAACCTTTAATTAGGGAGATGGCCTCAGTTTGTTTATTATGTGCACATACATACTGTACGCCTATATTGTTTTCTGTGCATCTATATTGAAGTAAATCAAGGTTGCTATGGCAATATTGGAAGCATACGATTACATAATGAGCAAATTATACATTTGTCATGGACCCAAGTAGTAGACTGCAACGAGTCGAAAACAAGTTCTATGCTAAATTCTGGAGAAATTAACAATAAGAACAAAGTAATAATGTTACTTATTACTTTGTTACAACTACCACCAATAAATAATTATTATTAGTGGTAGTTGTACAGTTGTAGTAGAGCCGAGTAGTGCCCAGTAGAGGCAAGTATTATATCTGATTGCTCCATGTAAAAAAATTGTCTTAGGGAAATCACACACATGATATTAATAACATGAAATAAATTGCCTTTTTAACTGAGGGAGGTGAGAGATCTGAGGTGTTGCCTGTGTAGAGCTACAGAAATGTGTTGATTCCTGTCAGAGATTTAATTTATACCCGTCATGAGCTGTGACAGTGGCTGGAGGCGTCAACACCTCCCCAGTTTAATCAGATAAATGGCTGACAGCGACAATTAAAATAGGATCCATATCAACTCCCCAATATCCTCCGTCTTTATGTCTGCTCTATGTGGGACAGTGACAGAGTTTGAGTGACAGAAGAAGCATGCATTAAGCAAGAGAGTTTGTTTTTGGCATCAGTACAGTCGAAAACATAGCTTAAAGCTAAAAGTGCAGAACAGCATTCAACTTTTCGTAATGTTATTGCCTCTTCACTTTTGTAAGACTTTGATTAAGAGTCACACACACGATAATGGGTTGTGTTCATGTCATTCTACAAGTTGATGTCAACATTTCCAGTATGTTACATATTATCAGGTCCACAAATTATTTTGTTTATTTGTCAATAAACTGGTTCAAAACATTTCCCTTTCCATTCAAACAATTCATAGCATTGTAGCCTGGTCTCCACCTCAAGATAGAGGGTATGCACATGAATCATTTTCACATAACGTTTATTGGAAGATAGGATGTGTATGACTTTTTGATTTTGGTGTTATCAATTTGTTATTTGGTAAGGGAAGTAGCACATCCTCCTTCCATGACCTTTTAAAGACTTCACTCTGAGACCACATAAGTTAGCCTCTTTCTCTCCACTGAGACGATTGCTTAACTAGCACTGTAATTACGGCACTCTTCTTCAATAGGAAAATTAAGGACCCTTATAAATTAGGCATTCACAAAAAAACATCAACATCTGAATGTTTAAACTGCTCCACTCATTACTCATGGTGCGATCTGACTCAACATTCACAAGGCGTTGCCATCTCCCGTTCTGGCGCTCTGGGAATAGGCGTGCAACATGGAGGGGAAGGTTACCATTTAATTAGCAAGATGGCTGGATCTGGTCCCTACCTGCATGGAGATGTCAAAATTGGCTTCGCCAGTGCCACCAAGTGGAATCACTGGAGTAAAGCAGCGTCGCAAAGCAAAGAGAGATCAGAAATGTTGGTGTATCTGAGTAAATGTAGATGGGTACGTGTTTTTATTTTATAGGTATGCTTTTGTAATGAATATACCTGATTCTCCATAGTGCTGGGAAAATGGGATCATCCTGTGCAGAGAACTGGCTGACCAGTACGAGTCCTTTTATGATTACAGGAATTTGAGTAAGATGAGGGTAAGTCTTTGCAACTTAATGATTATTTAGAAATATGTAAAGTGTACAGTTTTGTTGTCTTTTACAATGGTACCTAATGTAATGTACGTCATATGTTGTTTGATATTTAGATGATGGAGGCATCTCTGTATGATAAGATCATGGACCAACAGCGACTTGAGCCTGAGTTTTTCAGAGTTGGTTTCTATGGCAAGAAGTTTCCTTTCTTTTTAAGGGTAAGGCATAATTCTTGTGTCAGTGCAGTCCTTTAACACTGAAAGTTTCATCTTCTTTAAAGACAAAAACACTCCGCACTGTCTATACTTTCTTTTAAAAACTCCACAAGTTGGAGGTGACATTCAGCTACTCTTACTTAATGCCATTAAATGATGTAACAGCCCCTGTCCTTGGACTTTTTCCCTTGAGTGCAGTTACACAATATGGCCAGTAGATGTCAAACTCACTCTGCGTTTCCTCTCTCCTGCCTCCGCAGAATAAAGAGTTTGTGTGCCGCGGCCATGACTACGAGCGGCTGGAGGCATTCCAGCAGCGGATGCTCAACGAGTTTCCCCACGCCATCGCCATGCAGCACGTCAACCAGCCGGACCAGACTATATACCAGGCCGAGGCACAGTGTATCCTGAACTATGGGCATAAGCGCATTCAGACTGCAGAGATCTAGGCTGCACCTACGCTGTCAGATGTGTGGGTTAAGAACAAAGCCATGCATGCATTTTAATCACTTTGACCGACATGTAAACACACGGGTTTCTTTGTGAACGTTCTACACAAAGCAATATAATGATCCTGACAGTACTGAGCTGGGAAATGCTACTACAGACACCAGATCTGTTTTGTTCTTCTTGTAGCAATAATGCTCTTTCTGCAGGAGTGTAAGGAGAGATTCATTATTCCAATTTTAATGTGGCAAAAGATTCCCATCCACACACATCGCTGTATGTTGCAACTATTCCACAAAATCAAAACTTAAGAAAATAACATACTTTAAGTTTAAGATGATTAAATCTCTTGAGCAGTATCCGTTCTTTAACTAGTAATTTGATCCACACATTGACCTATACATTATATACGTTTATTTAAAATCATAAAAATGCACACTCTCGCACACTTTCTCAGTCAATATGCACATCACTGCAGAAGGTTTCCTGTGGAAGGCAATAGCTTCACGAAAAGACAATACTATTAAATTGATTTATTGTAGGAGTCTAGGAAGGAGTTAAAATTAGCTCAGGAGGGCAGTCTGCTTAAGCGGCTCTTTATTCACGCGTTAAGTCCGCTTACCTGCGCTTTCATCTTCTTTTCTTCTACACGAGGCGAAGGATCGTGAATAAATGATCACTCTGCTTTATAATTCTGACAGAAATGGTAATTAATATAAATCCTTTTAAATTGCTCAGCTGCCCTTAAATTCCGTCAAAAGAATTCCTGCATAAAATGTTGATTACCTGTGTTGCCTCTTACCTCTCAGTTGCCTGTCCTGATGCAGCCTCATCTAGTGTTGTATTCGAGCAGTGTGGGGATAACATTGAGTCACTTCCTGTGTCCTCCTCCGCGGAAGTCTCTGCTTTTAAATATAAGGCAGAGACACAATGACAGAACCGCATTCAAGCATTTTAGTATATCCATTGTGATATATTTTCTGAGGTAAGTAACAGGGCATGGTGATGAAATTGCTTGCGTTTCTAGTCACGTCAAAAATTTGGTCAAAGCAGGAAGCAGACTGACAATAGGACACTATTGATAAGTAGATGGGACTTTTTATCATTAGTGTATGCTTCACTCTGCTACTGCCATGGGAGCAGTTTACTGGCCACTGTGTGCACAACCTTTGTGTGTCCTTGTCCTTCCTCTTTAGTGTGTCCCCATGTTCTTCCAGGCCGTGTTCATATAATGTCACAACATTCTATTGGTCCATTAAACCTCTGTTCAGGTTTATTTTTATTTTTTTTACGGCCAACATCCTGGTCAAAGAACTGGAGTTGGGTTCCCGGGCGCTGCACTGTTGTCTGCAAATGGAATATTCTTGTAAACAGTTCACAGACACAGGGAGATTTTTACACTGCTATTTAACAGTAAATTTGATATTGACATTGAAGCTATCCGTCGCAATAGCAAATAATGTTTTTTAATGGCGAAGATTCTTGAAAATGGCACTCAAAAACAGGGAACGTTCTAGAATGTGATTTGACAGGAGCCACTTTTTCCTATTAAATGCATTATACTTTCACAAGTCGTATCGAAAAAGGAAATGTATGAATTACAAAAATTATCATTAATATCAGTCACTCTATATAATATTATAGGCCTTTGATGTCACCTGAAACCCAGCAATAAGTCGCACCAGCCTTGACAACTACCCTTGCATGGCGGCATAACTGCACCATTGACAAGCCCCTCCTGGCAGCACGTTGTTCAAATACCCAATTGCAAACTTGTTCCTCTAACTGTGGCTATCTAGCTTTTAATCCCACAATTAGCTTTTTTTCTTTTCTTAATTGCAGTAAGAGCCTCTGCTTTTTGCCAGTCCTTCACAAGTTTCTTTCTCACTCCAAACATAACTGATTTTAATTTTATTTTCAGTGGTTAAGTAAGTATGTTAGAGCTTTATTTATTTAAAAAAGTGACTCATAGGCCGGAAAATACAGTATATGACTGAAACCCATCCATAGGAGGTAGCATGCTGAGAAAATGTCCTATGTCGATTGACTTTTATAACTGTTATAGCTGCTATTAATGCATATGTTTTGAACCTCTTTATCAGATTAAATTGCAGCAACATTCACTAACCTAACATTTAATTTGAATTTGCTCGGACTATGGATCACAGCATTTTCAGAGTTTCAAGTTTTATATATAGGTTTTAAACCGTGCTGCTGGCTCCTTAACCCCAGCTCATCCAGACCTGCAGATCTATGCAGTGACTCCTATCCCGGAGAGCCAGGACGTGCTGCAGAGAGACGGTGTGCCTGACAACATCAAAAGTTTCTACAAGTTCAATCACATCTGGCGGTTCAGATACGACCGGCCTTTCCACAAGGGCACCAAAGACAAAGAGAATGAGTTCAAGGTAAAATAGACCCCTTACAGTGATGCTTGTTATCTGTCCCTGGGAACTGTAGGCAGACTGGGCATTTCTTATACTACTAGTTTCATAATACAGTTCTGTCAAATAGAAATACAAAGTTGTTACTCTGAACATGTCACCACAGTATATTTACAGAAGTCGTTTTATTTTTCATTTTATTATTATTGGCTTAACCACCAAGAAATTATTTTTAGAGAGTTTTCTTTTTTCCTTGGCCTTAGAAAGCATGAAATCAATAGAGGGCACTTAGTTTGTGTAGTTTTGCCGGAAGGCCCTTCTTCATCTACAGGAGACAGGATCAATAAACGGTGTCCGCACCCGTCTGCTGTGTGAGAGTGTCCTTGAGCAAGACCCTAATTTTAAACCAGGCTTAAATAATTAAAAAATCCCCTCACTTGTACCTGCACGCTCAATATATCAGGCTGAAGGTGACATCGTAGGCTTGGTCATAACTCTGTTAAATTCGGCATTTTCCCCTGATGTCTTCTATTTCCCATAGACCTACGCTCCATGCACTTTACTGTGTCCCATTGTAATAAAGTATCTTCAAGTGGTGGGTCTATATGGGATTTTAGCGGGGTAAAGAAAAAAGAGAATATTCATTTTCTAATTTCTTGGTCTGATTGAAATTAAAAACTACATACATGTACTGACATACCTACAACAAGAGCCTTTACTTCTTTCAAAAAGTCAGTGCTCGGTTGATGGGAAGCATTGAGTTGGTTTCTTTATGTGCTGTGAGTCTTTAAGTGGATTCTCCCCCCCTATCATTTGCTTCTTGTTCTGACTGTGTTTTCTCATGTCTCACTGCAGAGCCTGTGGGTGGAGCGGACCACACTGACACTGGTCCAAAGTCTTCCGGGCATCTCGCGCTGGTTTGAAGTGGAGAAGAGGGAGGTGGTACGTGAGACCTGCTCTCAAAATAGTCGTGATCTTTGCCTTGTTGAGTTTTATTTTGAAGGATGAATTCAGTTAACCGTTGCTCTGTATCGACCCAAATGTATTGATCGAATGCACTCACTGAGGTCCTGAGGTAAAGGCCATTGGGCATGTTTCATGACCTTTAGAATCTGGTAATCAAAAAGCTTGTTTTGGTTGTTTTGTTTGTATGTATGTGTAAAGAGCGAATGTTTTATTTTTAGTTTTTTTCAGTAATAGTTCCTGGTAGTTTTCTATTGAGATAATTTAGTTAGTTTAGTCTAAACATTTCAAAATGATAACGGGAGTAGTATTTCACTGTATTCACACAGTTTTGAGTAATCCTGTTCACTTTGGTTGTTTCTTCTTCTACTGCTGAAGCCTGCGCTACATTTATGAGGCCCATACTGAACAGTTCTGCGCTCAAAATGATTATTTACGGCCCCATGGCATTGCTAACAATGCTGTTTGCTGAAACTGAACGTTTGTTTTTACATTCACACTGCTACCTACAGAGGGAGCTCCAGGCAAGCTCCTAAACAGCCCTGGTCCCTGTGTCTCAGGCTTAGAGTCTTTTCTTTGCATAGGCATTTCAGTTTATAGAACATAAAATGCTAATGCTGAGTTTTCCACATGCATATTCTTAAGCCTCAATTATGCATGATATGTCGACTTGTATAATACATACCTAAAATAGCAAGTACATAAATATGTACTAAGTTAGGAGTTTATTTTCTAGGACTATTGCATCAGTATGTCTTGATGTATTACTTGCTCTAGTGACATCAAATATTACAGTGCATTGGCTCATAGCCAAGTCACTTTAATTTGTATACCTCACACCAGCCGACTCAAGACATTTTGGTAAAAAGTATGACAGACTTGTACAGTTTGTTTTTCTGACTAAATCACTGTCACTGTAAACCTGTTATGTCACGCAGGTGGAGGTGAGCCCACTGGAGAACGCCATTGAGGTGATCGAGAACAAGAACCTGCAGTTACGGACGTTGATCACGCAGTGTCAGAACCGGCAGATGCAGAACATCAACCCGCTCACTATGTGCCTCAATGGGGTCATCGATGCCGCTGTCAATGGAGGGCTGGCCCGATACCAAGAGGTACGCCTGGATAGATGGAGGACAAGGTTGGAGGGTTTTACAGACTGAGTCAGAGAAGAGAGATGACATATAGATTTCCTAACGATCCATGAAGGTGGTTCTAGTCCGGGAGATGTATGGACAGGCAGGCCCATTTGCGCTGGAGCGCATGGATGGATGGATAGATAGATGGGTGAGTGCATGAAAGAGTAAGGGAATGACTCAGTGCGTCGAGAAGGAGGAGGAAGTGCCCGATTTGATGGATGTGTGATATACAAATGACATGGATGGGGTGAAGTGGTGGATGAATGCAGGGATTAAGATGGGTCAGGTCAAATGTGTGGGTGAAAGGAAATGTAAAAGAGCTAAAGACGTGTATAATAACCAAAAGAATGAGGTGGGAGGGGCTCAGCAGCTGGTTTCCCCAAAGAGCAGTCTGGCGGAGGCACGTGGCAGTCAATGACATAATACTGTAGTGTATGTAAAAAATCTGTGACGCTGAAAATTTTGATCATGCAACTCAGTAAGGGGAAATCATATTCTGTTTAATTGCTTTTCAAGTATGTCAAAATAAAGCTTTGGAATAGTAGTATAATTCACCGAGAAGATCTAAAATGTATTGGAGAGAACGGTTGTACATTCAGCAGTGACTGGACTCGGCGCCTTGCGCCCTGTCGCATAGCAACCATCGTGTTCCGCCGGGGAGCGAGTGTGTGGTATTTTTATTCGTGTGAGGGCCTCTTGCTTTCATGTGTGTGCATGTGCAAGGGTGTGCGCGTTCATTTGAGCGCGTGTGTGGTTGGGCTTTACCTGGGGGATCTAATGTGTGAGGATACATCCCTGTTTATTCTGAAAGATTTATTGCAATAAAGTTGCATTAAATCCCAAAACCGCTAACCCTCTTCTGCTGCTAAGACCTCCACAAACATGTTCTAAAATGCATAGGATTCTTAAGCGAGTTCATCAGGCAATATTTCAGTCTTTATTCAAACGTTAATGCTCCCAGTATTGGTGCATGACTGTGATGTCTGTAAAGGATTTGGACAAAATCCAAAAGGAAGTCTATGGGGAACTGACCAAATACTTTTTGGCCCCACTGTATGTATTTTTTAAACATGACAGTTTGAGTAGCAAAGATGTCATGCATATTCTTAATTACAGTAGTGCATTATTAGTTCTTGGTGAGAATGTTTAATGCAATTCAAGGCACTATATCTCACTATATATAAACATTTATTATCAGGTCGGTATGTGTAGCACCCTCGGAATCATAAATCTATTAATTTCCACACATAATGGCAATTGACAGCAGTGGCACTTTGCTCTTTTAGAAACGTATGAGAAATTGTGATTATTAATATTCAAATTTATTGCTTTAGCTTGAGCTGGACCCCTTGAGGAGGATGCAGTCTGATTTATCTTCCTCCCCTCTCCGTTCATCTGTAATTGGACTTTTCTAATGATTAACTGAGCCACTCCACAGCGAGCTCCGCTCTCCTTTTTGCACGGCAGGAATTTCCGTCATTGACAGATTGGTAGATTGTTATTGATTATATCTGCTAGCCTTTCCTGAGCTATACTGTAATGGGAGAAATGAAATATAACTTTTATCTATTTAATGTACTACCCTGTTATGTCCCAACCTAGATTTCAAATATTTGTTTCACAGGCTAAATCATATTTTAAGTAAGTCTAGAATAGGGGTTCCCAAACTGTGGTACGCGTACCCCAGGGGGTACGCAAAGAAGTTTTGAAAAAAATTAATAAGTTGATCTCAATCTGACCGATATTGACGCCGCACTGGAAACGCGCTTATACAGGCGAAAGAGTCTTATAATTCAGACGTGGATGAGCTTGTTCTGGACCTAAATGTGTCCACTTCAGAACCGAACCTCATGAGACGCTTTGGACCCGAGTGCGTAAAACTCCGCGGAGGCCGAGAGCGCGGCTGAGGCGGCGTCGGCCCTCGTTACAACAGCAGCGCCAACGTTCGATCGAGTTGCAATTTCTGTCATATCTGTCAGGAGCTGTACGCGAGCCGTCAGACTTTGATTTGCAACAGGAGTTTTCCTCTCATTCTGATCCGAGGTGCGACGGGAGAAGCGTCTGTGGCCCCTCCTCTGCCGCTAAACCCGTGGCTTTGTATCTGACACATTTAAATTTACGAGCTGATGTGCGGTGGCACGTAATGTCCTGAGTATACATTATCTTCGCTTTAACAAAAGCTTAAACCAACGCATTTGAGTCTGTGCTGGTGGTTCGACAGTACGACTGAGGGAGCCGCAGAGGGGGCGGGGCCATAGCGCGGAGTCCAAACCCGAGTCTGATGTTCAGAATGAGCTGGTCACTGGGACAAAGCAAAACACTCAGCTTTACCCATTCACACGAACAGCCTCGTTTCCAAAGATATAAAAAAATGGCTTTTTTTTTATTTTGGTATTTACATTATTCTTAATGGCCTTAATCACCCAGACGAGCAAATACTGAATGTGGAAAACCTGCTCGAGTTCACTGTAATAATGGAGGAAATAAACATAATATTACATGTACTATTCCCAGTGTTTTCAATCGCGTCAAACTAGGGGGTACGCGACTCGTCACCCAAAGCTTCAGGGGGTACACGGCTCCAACAAGTTTGGGAACCACTGTTCTAGAAATATCCAATGCTCACAGTGCAGTTTAGTTCCAGACAGTTGCAGTCTGATTCACTAAACTTTACAATATTGTGACAATACTGTCACATTGCTAAGTAAGCTCCTCTTCCTCAGTTCAACTCAGCGTTCCCCACATCAAGTTGCGGACCATGGGAGACGGAGCTTTCTGTGTCCAGGGCCCCACACTCTGGAACTCACTCCCTTCACACATACAAGCAGCTGATGATATTGGTCATTACAAATCGGTTCTGAAAACACATCTGTTCAAATTGGCTTTTGACCTTACTACGCATCAGTCCAACAACCCGTTAGTTTTGTGTGTGTGTGGGTGTGTGTGTGTGTGTGTGTGTGTGTGTGTGTGTGTGCCTGTTTGTGCCTGTGTGTGTATGTTGAATATTCCTTCCTGCTTTAGGAAATTGATAGTTAGCAAAAGACAGTATCGCATTAATTCCAACATATTTACATGAATGCATTTTGCTGCCTTGTTGATTAACATGCATCTTACTGTACGATTTGTACATAAAATGTTGTTGTGAGTTACACTTAAACGTTAGCTCAATGTGCACATTCAGAATTCACTATTGGCTTGTACTAGCTTTAATGTAGTTGTCAGTCACTTTTCTGTGTGTCTTTGGAGACGGTCTGGTGTGTCACTGGGAAAAAGAGCTATGCTGATTTGTGAACCCTACCTTTATCGTTCTTTGGTTTTATGAGCTTCCTGCTGTTCAAGAGTTGTAGCAGATGGCAATTTCGTCGGTTTAGTTTGGTGGCTTAATCTGTACGTTGATGCGCATGCGTGAACCTTAATCTCAAGCACAAGTGATCATTTAGTAGCGTCACTGTTTCTGGGAGGATATGTCAACTCAGGTTTAATTATTATGATAAATTATTTAAAGCTGACATAAATTAGGTCTTCATTAAAACCGGTTGTATTGTTTTTGTCTGCATTAATTAGGTACATTTGAAATTATGTGTTATGTTATTTTGTTTCCAGTTTGCCCATTGACATTTTGAAACAGTAAGTCGCCTTTGTCCTCGTTCTGTGCATGGGCCCGGTGGGGATCTAAACACCGCTCTCTCCTGGTGTGAGAGTAACAGATGTGGTGTGTTTTGTCTCTGTGCAGGCCTTTTTTGTGAAGGACTACATTATGAACCACCCAGAAGACGGAGACAAGATCGGAAGACTGAGGGAGCTCATGTTTGAACAGGTCTGCCCTCAACTTGGTTTGACTTTGCTGTATTTTTGGAGGTAAAAAAGGAAAAAATAGTTTTCAAAAAAAGAAATTATCATTTTTCTACTACTATTTGTTTCTACCTTGGCACGGGGTTAGCAATCTTGCATGCTGGCTTTTTTCCCCTGCATTCATAGTCTTAGGCTTATCTGGATCACGGTGGCACTTTTTGATTAAATAAAGGTCAAATAAATATGAAAAAATAAAATAAAAACTGTTATAATAAATATGAACAACGTGACTTGTATATGATCTTTAACAATAGCAAAATACTCTCGTAGACAAGACATCATTAATTGCTGCAATGAATTCCGCTGTAGGGAGGGCAGCCAATTCGTGCTGATTTATTTTCTCAAACCAGCTATGATAACATGATAAGCTGCTGGCATAACATAGTAGCAGCTAATTTACTATGTTCTCCGAGGAGATCTTGCCTAATTGTTTAATAATAATTTAAAGCCAAAGTCTCTCACAAAGAGTTGCTATAAAACTGACACCTACATAATCAGTGGCATACTGTATAGTGAATAAAATCATAACTATCTACAAAGCAGTAATTAGCAAAGGTCAGTGTGAGGTTTTGTCATATTGATCTTTAATATGTGTAAAACAATTAAAAATAAAAAAAAGGGCTTTAGAAAAAAGGTCAAAGTCTTCAAATTTGAGTGTGATCCTCTACTTCCTCCAGGCTCATATTTTGGAGTACGGCCTGGCTGTGCATGAGAAGTTTGTACCCCAGGACATGCGACCTCTGCACAAGAAGTTAGTGGACCAGTTCCACCTGATGAAATCCAGCCTGGGCATTCAGGTACCTGCACTCTCTACTTGTTTGTTCTTCCAACTGCTCATGCATATTCATCACCCTCCATTGCTGACAAGTTTATGAGGCACTCTGTGATGGAAGGTTTATTATAGGTAATGTATTGAGCATTAGAAAGTATAATATTGTTTTGCTTGAGCCATTAACTGTGTTTTATGGGAACACACCCTGCATTTGACAACAGCAGTGACCTCTTCAGTTCACTGTGAGGAGAGACGCGCCTCATTAAACAAACCCAGTCTGATTTTAGGCACAAACTCACCCATGGATATTGTGCCTAGTTTTCATATATTTCCCAGAAAACATTTACTTTCATTACATTATGCATGTTTGTATTTCCCTTTGCCTCAATTGACCTGCAGGTTAATTAATTAAATACAATAAACTGAAGTTAGTAGCTGCAATAAAACGTATCAAATGATTTGCTACATAGGTTCCAAAAGGTTTGAATTTGTTCTGCACATCTTTCCTTAATAACCTTTCAACATTCTTCCCAAAATGCTGCCCAACACTGACACCAACTTCCATGTATTCACGTGCACTTGCTCTTGTCCCGTTTCAATCCTAGGAGTTCCCGGCGTATGTCCGCGCCAGTCCGGTGCACTTTACCAACGGCAGCCCGCGGACCTGCCGGAACTCTGTGCCCAGCATCATTAGCCCCGACGGAGGCAGGGGAGTCACCAGGCGGAGGTGAGCAACCCGTTTAAAGTGGTGTCATTTTTCAGTTTCAGTTTTCAGTTTTAAAGGCACGCTTGTCTAACATTATGGATTATACTGTTGCTTGCAATACAAAACATGCTCCTAATGACCAGCTAGACAGAGAAAATGCTTTATTTTTACAGTGGGAAATCTAAGAAAAAAGTGAAAGTGTGGATTTGTTTCAGTTTAAACATGATCTGAACCGCACTTCAACATAATAACATAAGAATAAATAGTACGGTACGAATATTGTGTTTGTGTGTTTAAGTTTTAACAATATTTCGGCCTTTTCTCTGTTTTCACATTATGTAACTTTCTTTTGCCAGCGTCCTGTTTAGATCTCTGTCCTCATCGCCTCATGTTTCACCTTGACTTTTTTCCTCCCATCAAGAACCTGACAAGCTTCCTTTCTTTCCTCTCTGTTACTCATAGAGGCGTAAATGGCCATGCTCTTGTTTGGGTGGTATTTGTGTGTATGCGTGTGCTGTGGCCGGTGACCTTGGTGCGGTGTGTACCTGCGTGTTTCCTCCACAGTCTGATCCCAGGGGGCAGTGCTCCACGGAGAGACACAAGCCACTGCATACCCTCAATCTCCCACTGACATTTTACTTCTCCTCGTCTCTGAAATCTCTTTTTATTTTTTATGTTTTTTGTGACAGGAAATAAGGTTACAGGCATTTTGGTGAAATGTTTGTGCTTTGAATGCCATCTCAATTTGGTGTCACTTCCCCGTTTTTAAATTTGTATTTCTTTGTGTTTTCTGTCCCAATTGCTTTGCTGCTGCTCAAAATGATTCTGGTGAGTAAAATCTATCTTTGCAAATGATCATTATTTAATCTATATATGATCATCTTCTAATCTTACAACTGGTCTTTTGTCAATTTTTCTATAGTCCCCTCAGCTATCCAGCTGTAAACCGCTACTCCTCGTCCTCACTGTCATCTCAGGCCTCCAATGAAGTCAGCAACATCACAGGGCAATCGGAAAGCTCTGATGAAGTTTTCAACATGCAGGTACTTGCTACAACTAAAATATATATATATATATAAAAAGCTATGTAAAATGTACTGCATTTTAAAGCTTGTCCTGAGTGATGCTTTTTTTTTGTTAGTAAAGTTGCAGTGGCAGTTGTGTTGGTTGACACAATAGAAGTGGTGCTACTACCACTTACAGTTACAGGCATATTAGTTTCAATAATTGTAGTGTAATTAGTAATGGTAGCACCTCATTATTTATTAAATACACTGCCTAATATGGATCGCCTTTACCTGTGGCATATTCACGGTGGCATTGTTTCAATAAGCTTCTGCAATGACTTGAGATTCAGTGTTGCCTTAATTTCTCAACATGATCTTGTATTGATGGTGAGAGAAAGCCTTCTCCAGCTCATCCCAAAGATTCACAATGGGGTTAATATCTGGATTCTGCTGCGGCCAATCCATGTGTGAAAATTATGTCTCATGGTCCCTGAACCACAATGTGATCCTGATGAATCCTGGCATTATCATCTTGGAATATGCCAGTGTCATCAGGGAAGAATAAATCTATTGATGGAATAACCTGGTGGCCATTCAGGATGTTCAGGTAGTTCAGCTGATTCTTTGGGCACATAGTGTTGCTGAAACTAGACCCGACCAACTGCAGAAACCCCAGAACATACAACCAACCAGCCCATCGTTTTCTATAGCCCAAAATCACAACAGGAGTTGCCTCACAGGGCTGCCCCCACAGGCAGGTGGTGTCGAGCAGTGTATTTTGTAATTGCTGCCTCTCAGACCACCACCTAAGACACACTCACACACACATTCACACATAAACAAGGTGGATGAAGTGTTCTGCTCCTGGACACAATAGCAGTATGCAATACCTAAAGCCTTGTATTTCACTCATACACTTTTGAGAACTTTTTACACCTCTGCTCTGTCTCCTTAATGGAAATGTGTGTCACGCCGTGTTCTCTTTTGAAGCATTTTCCATAGAAAGTACTTCTTCATTATACTAAACCAAAAAGGTAAAATTGTCTTGTACCGCATGGGGAGCTCACCTGAGTTGGCCAGTCCTCTCAGCTTTGGCTAATTCTGAAAACTGCTGGCATGGAGTCTGTTGCACCTGGCAGCACCTGTTTCATTACAAGGAATAGAAAAACACTGTTGTCAGGAAGTGCTGAGCCCATTACAACATAGACATCAGAAGATGCTGCTCCGTTGGCGTGTTTCTCCTCAGAGGATACATTTGTAGGTTTTTAATTGGAGCCCTGCTGTGCTTTGTGGGACATGCGACAATTTACTATGTACACAACCATAATTTCGGGGTTTCTATTAATCAAATCATGTTTTTGTTTGTCTCTCAACAGCCTAGTCCATCTACCTCAAGCCTCAGCTCTAACCACTCTGCCTCGCCGAACGTTACCAGCTCTGCCCCATCCAGTGCCAGAGGTGGGGGTAACAAACAATTTAATTTTCAACTTAGTTCATTCGCAATCATCCAATATAGATAGCGGGGCATTTAAACCCAGAGCGACTCAAAAAATGTAGCAAGAAGACATTTGAGTGGAAGCTCTGAGCAGAGGGAAATGCTCTTAGACCTTTTGATTGGCACAACATCCACCATGTGTTGTTTGTGGAGGTCAGTGAGGGCAGTTGACAGCTAGGGATACGCAGGGCAAGAGGGCAGTGGAGACAAAACAAAACGAGACTAGGAAAGATACAGAGAATATGAAAGTAAGTGAAAATTGACTCATTCACAGTGGCCTCAGAAAGACTGTTCTTAATTTATTCTTTTAGGATTCCCATTTTACGCCACAAAATAGTTTTTTTGCCATCCTGTAATCCAAATTTGTTCCACATTGTTATATGGCAGATTAATATTTAAATCATGCTCAACACTAATCATCCTACAGTCTTCCATTAAAACACTGGAACATTTGTAATGTCAGACCTAAACTCACTGTGTGTCTGTGGCTGAACAAAGATACGAAAAGCCATAACTAAATCAGAAATAAATAAAGTAATAACCAGATTTATATCACGGGGTTATTGCGTAAATCTAGCTCAGTATAGCAAGGCTTTTACTGAGAGTAAACGCGTCCAGGTTCAGTACGTTTCCACACACTCGCTCTGGGCTTCCCCAGCTGCGCTCAGCCCAGTCCGACTGAATGAGCCGTACTATCGCCCTATGCGGGCAGCCTTCGGGAGAGGAGCCAAGATACGATTGAGCATCAATGCAAGATTGCAGAGGAAAGCCCACCTCCACCAACATCTTTTCCAGGTGCAAGTGGCACCAGGGCAAGCTTTAAAACGCTATCGCTCGAAGCTGGCTGTACCGTACACGGGTGTTTTACCATCAAAAAACGGATATTAACCCTAATATCTGAGCAAGATATTAAAATGCTCTGCATGTTAGGACATTTATAAATATGAATATAAAAATAAAAATATAGTGACATTAGGCCGTATGTTAAGTACTAACATCTATGTTAAAATAACCTAAACATATTGATTATAAATATGGAATAATTATGGATATGGATTGCCTATCAATAAATCTAGATTTATACTCCACAGTTTAAGTTGACTAAAACATGTGTTTTTCTCAATAAAGTTGCAATGATCTAAATGAATGATAACACATTAGTGTAAGTAATAAATGTGTTTTTCCCATCAGTGAATAATTCAGACAAAGACTTAGACTGAGAATACTGTATTTTTCGCACTTTTTTTCATACTTTGGCGGGTGGTGCGTCTTTTACTCTGGAGCGACTAATGTGATTATTATTATTTATTTATTTTTCAAATATATACTTTCACACGCCGCTAGAGGGCACTGCAGGCTAATCGAGCAGCAGAAAGAAAGTTTGGAGTGAGCGAGAGAGAGCGGAGGTTACGGCAATGAAGTAAACAAAACAAGCTAATCACGGGCTAAAAGGTAGATGGCCACAGCTAGAGGAACGAGTTCACAGGTGAGAGCTTGAAAACGTGCTGTTGGGAGAGGCTTGTTAGATGTAACTGTAACGGTGCAGTTACATCTCCGTGCCCAGGTAGTTGCGATTGATTTGGAGCGAGATCGAGAGTTTGAAAACTTTATGCTATAGTTATCTGAACTGTTTATGTGACGTTAACATACCAGACACCTATTCATTGTTCATGCTTCATGTAACCATCAAACCGTACGCCTATTCAGCCTGTTGTTTTTTCATTAGGCGATGTTTGACCAGTGGGTCTTATACTTCGGAGCGACTTATCTATGTTTTTTTCTTCTTCCTTACGCATTTTTTGGCTTGTGCGTCTTATACCCCGGAGCTACGTATAGTCCGGAAAATACGGTACTATATTAGGGCTAAGCCACGTTTTAATGACAATGACAAAGCCTAAATTAGACATGAACCTAAACTATCCTTTTGGTTCAATGGCCCAACAAGAGCAAAACAGAAGCAGGAACAAAGCTGGCTTTAAATTAATAATTTAAAGTAGAGGATCCAGTAAAAGTGCAAGACAGGGTATAAGGATATTACCTCTATTATGCATCTGCATCAGACTAACATCCTGTCTGTAGTTCACCTTGTTTCATCCTCTTCAGTGTGAATATTCAATATGCACTTTCAACCTCTCAACTCCCTTTGCACAAATCTGCAAGCATGTTTCTAGCTCTTATATCAAATCATTAATATATGAAGACATTTCTGGAAATGCATACTGTACCTTTCCCTTTGGCCAGCTCTTTATGCTGAGTGGTGTCATTATAAAAATGATCTATTGAAAATGGCTATTGCTGCTCTTGTCTTATCTCAATAAAAATTACTGATGGGTATCTTATGCAATATGACAGTCTGAGAAGTATCCTCCTCAGCCACTAATGGATCAAGGCTTAACTAAAACTAAAGAAACTGAGAGAATTCATGATTATTACATCAGTGAGGGGTTTTCTATATGCATTATATCTAACGAAAGCCTACGAGCCAAATATACCTTTTATAAAAAACCTGAATAAAGCGTCATGTATGACCCTGTGTAGCCTGTAGCATCAAGTTTCAGGACAAAAGTATAAGTAATAGGTACTTGTACTTTTGTGTTTGAAGCAGGGAAAAACGCATTGCCATGATAAGGATGTGGCGACAGGACTATAGCCTCAACAAAACTGCAGCTCTTGTGCGGTGTTCCTGCCCTGCTGTCCAGTAAACAGCCAATTCATAACACGCAACCTTATTACCTGCATTATTAGGCAGCTGTTCATGTTTGGTGTCATCCTTTCGTTTTGATAGCGTTACGTATGCCTCTTTCCCTGTCTTTTTTTGTTGAATCTGTCCAGTGCACTAAAGGAGGCGAGGCATTGTGTATGGGAGTGTGTGGGAGGGTGTTGGCCATTTATCATGTTGTGGACCTAGTGAGGCTGAAAGCACCCAAGAGCGGGTAGTGGGCAGGAGGAGAGATTGGCCTTTCCTGATTGCCTGTATTTGTGGGTAATGTTCTTAACACCTTGCTGCTATTTGGTCCCTGGAGTATTTGTACTAGCTTGTTGTGTAGTAGGCAGAACTACATCTCTTCTTTGTCGTTTCAGGTTCCCCTCAAATGGCAGAGAAACACAAGCATTCCAGAGAAAACGCCTGTCTGTCTCCACGAGAGAGGCCGGTCAGCGCCATCTTTCCTAACCCACTGGATCCTGCACAGGTCGGAACATGGGTACAACGGACACAAGATGCTCGTGTAGGGATTAATGGCTGGACTAATGGGCGGAAACAAATACCCTATGGACTGAAAGGGCACATAATGTACCAATGTTGTTGCCTTATCCAGAAAAATATGCCTGGAGTAGTGTTTTTCCTCATTCGCAGTTTTGAGTAATCCATTCCTCAATCTGTATTTCCTGTGACACAAAACTTTCTCCGTAACCCTGAGGTAGGCCTATGTTTCAAGTAATCTGCTTCCGGATACAACGACATTCTTAAAAAATAAATACTGATGTAGTAAGAAAGATGAGACGCACTCCACATGCGACCATTATTTTAGTTGGATTTGATTTAGCACCCAACCCACAAGTCCAAATTCAAATTCATAAAACTCAAGTGAGCAAAAGGAGTTCATGTCAAGCCCAAAATTATGAGCATTAGTAGCAATAAACTGCAGCTTTCTAGGGCCTGATCCCAACTTACTTAAATAAGGAGAACGTGACACAGAAATTCATAACTAATCCAGGGTTAAAACTAAGTGTTTCTCAACTAATTTGACTAATGTAGACGGATCTGGGACTAAACTATGACCAAGCAGAAGCCTAATCAAACCTAATCCTCAACAATGACCAGAGGAAAACAGTTTCTGCATGTAAATGTTTGCCTCGAGTAGCACTGTCCCAAAGGGTTAGTGTACTGCATGCACGGGGTCACCCAGCGGGCACACTGCTCCCCTTGATTTGTTTTTGGACACAAAGTCAATTGTGCGCTGACGCAATGTCTTTGGATGTAATTATAGCCTCTTTTAATTGCACCAGGTGTGGGGATCCTGTTATTGACAAATAGCGCGGCCAGTTTCCATTTTTACCCGGTGCCCATGGCAGTTGCATTATTTTCACTTCTCCAGGTGCAAATCCCAGTAGAAATTACAACTCGAGCAAGCCACATTTACAGGGTGATTATTTTGATTTATTTCGTACTGATTTAAAAATACGTGCTTCCCCTGTCATGGGGAAATTCAGGACTTGAGCAGCAAAAGTAGCACATCAAAGTTCTCATTCTTCACTGTACGTGACATTATATTTCTGTGCAATGGCAAAAGTTTAACATATTTTTCATACAGTACTATTATTGTGTATGCTGTTTTTTGTTCATATTTTCAGGTGATTTAACAACTTTTCTAATTATGATTCACATTCACAGAGAGCTCCTCCTCATCAAATAGGGGACGCCACTTTACCACGAAGTGACCCCAACCTCTCTGCTCCGGATAAAGGTAAAAAAAACTGTGCACGTTTCTTTATGATTTGTCTCATGGGCATTCAGCACAACGTGTGCATCTTTTTAGTGCAGTTGAGTATGACAGCATGTCACGGGTCTATTCCTCACTTGATTCTCACACCACGGTCATGGCTAAGGTCATCTGTCCAGACATGAAGGGTGTATGACAGTGGCTACGGTCACATGGGGACTAAAAATCTGATCATGATCTGATTTCTGGAGTTCTCCGATTATTGAAGAGACATGTAAACAGCATAATCCGATATACATTATCTGTTATGCATGTAATCTGATTTCTTCCTGATCTTTCCCACGTGTGCCTAAACTAACTAGGAAAATGCAGCAAAAGGCCAAAGTCATGTCAAAAAGACACAGATTCAAAGATATGATAAAAATACTAAAAGCATTTTTTTATCTCAAAAGTTATCCATAAAATAAATCTAAAATGAGTTGGCACAGTAAGTGTGCGCCTGACAGAGTGGTTTAGGCTGCTGCACATATGCAGGACTTTACGAACTTCTTAATGTTGTGAGTTGCAAGGCAACTCAATGCGCCCCTAAAACTCAAAATCTGCACTGGCACATGTAGAACCCGGAGTTTTGGATTCTCCGATTTCTGATGTCTCCCGATATCTGATTTTTCGCACCATGTAAACATAGCCAGTGACATCCAGGCGGTCTGAGACCTCACGGAGTCGAGGCTTCTCATCACACACTTACAGCAATTTTGGTCAGATTTAAGTCCATTGAAAATAAGATTATTGTCGAGTTTATTTATATGGATCGTTTTAAAATTGCTTTTCCGACAAACGATACAAAAAGTATCATAATAAATAACAACATATTAGGAATATCCAGATTACTCATTAAATGATCAAAAACAACAACAATAAAACAAGAATTAAATGCAACCACAAAATATTTAGTGCAAAAAAAAAAACTAAAACAAAACAGCTTTGAATAAAACATGTTTCATTTATTTATATATAATGACATTAAGTTTTATCTAGTAAAAATGTCATGAGTACTTGAGTGTTAATCTGTGTTAACCCGAATCTAAAACCTTTCAGCGTTTTCACAAAGCTGAATACATATCTGTGCTATATAAAAGCTAAGACCAGCAATGGCTCCAAGAATTGAAATAACTAAAGATAAAAAAGAAACCTTCTAAATAGACGTAGGGCATGTGGAAGCGACATCTTCCGTGTGAGTCTCACCAAACCTCATGCAGTATTTATATATATCAAGGTGCGATTGGTAAATGATGCAGCGAGAGAAATTAACAAAGACAATATGGTGCTCTGTGTATGAAAAAAAACAATAATGGGATGTGATAGAATTATATAAAGAGTGAGACTGTACAAATGCGTTTGTCACATTATCGGCTTTGAGGCGTGAATTGTGAAATCTTCTGGTTAAGTTAGTATAACAGATGGGTGTTCTATTATTATTTCAACAGAAGTGCTTTTATATTTCTCTGTGGCCAACGCTGAGTGACTCAAAGAATCATTCATTTGTCCTTGCCTGAGGGCCCAGATACATGGAAATGGATATTTTTAGAAACGGTTCTCTTTCCACTGTTTGAAATATCTGGCCACCCGCAAGTGCTGGCAAATAATCACAGAATGGATCAGAGACGCTGGCAAAGCCAAGTTTATCATCAAGTCTCAGAGCAGAAAAGGCTAATTTTATTTATTTGAAATGACAAAGAGACAGCAAAACACCGTTTAAAATTAGATCCTAAAAAAACGGGTGTAAAATTATGCTGCGAAACATAATGGTGAGGTGTTATTTTGAATATCTGTTTTTCACTCTCTGTACCCTGCCCATATGTGCATGTTTTTTCTTGTTTGTTTTCCATTGTGCGGTATATGTTTTGTGTCATGACATGTGGATGTTTTGTGCTCCATAAGTGCGACCCGCTCCCAGTAGCTGGAGCCTAGACAGTGTCAAAGTGGGAAGCCCATATTTCTCTGAGTCTGTGAGCAAACAGCTATGCCCTCCTGTTCCTCCTAGGCCACCGTATACAGGTAAAATGGCCACCAAAGCCAGGTTTTTTTTTTTAAAGATAATACTAATTTTCTACTCTGGCTTTTAACAACGGTAGACTTGATGCCTAACACTATTGTATTTTCTCAGAATCTCTCTCCCTTTCAATTCTGGCCTTTGCATTTGATTGTCTGCCACTGCAAATCCACAATGATGCCAAGGTTTTATTTGCAATCGGATACTTTCTGAAGAGCCAGAGAATACCGCTGCTAAAATCTCCCTGGACTTTTGAGGCTTATAAGTGCCATCCTGATTCAATTTCTGTATTCCTGGCTTTACACTTTACAAGGCCCTCTAGAAACATGTTAAATAAAATACTTGCTATACGGACATTTATTAGGGTGTAACATTTAACCTCACTGTCATAGTTTTGCATTTTTCACTTCAGCAATCTTAGGTGACACTATTATGCTTGATATGTTGTTTTTTTTGTTTTTCCTTCTGCATGATGTTTGCTTGACTTATATATGTGGGTGTGTGTGTGTGTGTGTGTGTGTGTGTACACCGTAATAACCGGGCTATATGCCGCAACTTTTTTCCCACACTTTGAACCCTGCGGCCGATATGACGGTGCGGCGAATATAGAGCCGCCAACAGGCACTAGAGGCGTCTCTAGCAGTAAACGCAAAAGTGAGACGGGACTTGTAATGTAATCTGCTCTTGGCTGAGGAACGGTAGATGAGTAACTTATACAATGATGAAGGCTCACTTTAGCCTAAATGTCGAGGGGCTTTGCTCGCCCCAATGCACAACGAAACGCCTTGACGCGTCTATGAGAGAACGCACACCGAGGTTGCAGTGATGCGCGGCGACGCTGGACCCCGCGCCACAGTTCAGCTGAATTCAGACGCGGCACCACAGAGGAAAACGCTTTTAACCATCCTGCAGAGGCACAGAGGCGGGTCTGGCCATGACAGAGAGGGAGACCGAGAGAAGCCGCGGAGACAGAGAAACCATCGTCAGGGCTCAGGCATCAGGGGAAGCCGTTAAACTCGTGTCTGTCGCCAACTCGCTATTAACCTACAAAAAAAGAGCCAGGTTTGCTCTTTCTCTTACAACACGGACATACGTGTCTTTTATTTATGATAAATGTATTAATCACGTGTGTAAAGCCCCGCACGGTTTGAGAAAAGCCTCTGAAGTGCCGTGACGCGGCGCGCTGCGTTCTGGCGTGCTTGGCCTCTACACTTCCACACTGAGGTCGGCTACACTGGCCATTTCTGCCTTTTTTATGCGTTTATCACTGCCGTCCCGGCCGCCCTCCCTCTTTAACTGCTCCTTTCTCCGGGATGAGGCGTCTCTTCCTCCTCATCTGCGCCATGGGCCGCACGGCACTATGAAAACCAGCGGCTTGTATTCGAGTGCGCCCTGCATGTGTATAAGGCCGCACATTTAGCTGGCGCGGCTTATAGTAAGGTGCGCTTAATTGGCTGAAATGTACGGTGTATATATATATATATATATATATATATATACCGTTGTATGTTAAGTCAGTATTGAATTTATAAATTTTGTGTTTTCTCATCTTTCTGTCAACAGTTTCGGCTAAAAACACAAGTTCACAGTCGCCACTTCCCAATTCAAGATCTCCACAAAAGGTTAGTGCATCTTTCAACATATTAATGATGTTGTTTGTTTGTCTGTTTGTGTTTTTGTTCAGATGAGTTCAAGCCATTGTTACTATTGAGACAAAATACTTTTTTTTTTTTTTTAAGACAGCAAATTGAAAGATTAATTATGTTAAAGGGATACTTAAAGAGTGCTCAGAGCTGAATGTCACTTTCTTTAGTCTTAATAAAGTGGAATTTCTAGTAATTGACACATAAATCCAAGCATATGCTAAGAATATGTTCATAAGACATATTACTCTGATAATGGAATACTGTATTGATATAACATAGCAAATGCAGGCCTGTATGGTTTGTCCTTTAGCAGTGGTTCCTAAACTGTGGTACACGTACCCCCAGGGGTATCGGGGACGCCCCAGGGGGTACACAAAGAAATTACATGAAATCGATGCACGGCAGCACATGCAGAGCTTGTAATGTCCTGCATATAAATTATCTTCATGTTAACGAGAGTTTAAACCAGTGCATGGATGTGTAGCTACCAGCGGACTATACCTGATTTTTAACCTTTTTAGTCAAAATGTGACGAAATGGGTATTTTTAACGTCACAGCCATCCTTCAGAGTCACTATATGACGAAAAAAAACATTTAGTGATATATTGACTATTCGGGTTGACCATGCACAATATCTATAAATCATAATACGGCGCAAACGTCACACATCAGGCACATTTTTTTTTTCCATAAATGACTATTTTTACAACATACTTTTATGGGGCACAAATAATTGTAACCTACAATAAGAAAAAAATTTCAGGTATTGCTCCTTTAACAGAGAGGGAGACGCAGAGGGGTGGGGCCTGAATCCGAGTCCAGCTCCAAACCAGCATCTGATGTTCAGAATGAGTGACAAAAGCAGCAGAATCCTGGCCAACTGAGACAAAGCAAAACCACAGATTTGTTTTAAAAATAGTTATTTATTCATATGTTTGTATTTAATTAGGCCTACATATTTTTAATAGCCTATTAACCAGACAAGCACAAATTGTTTAAATGTGGAAAACTTACTTGAGTTCCAGGTTGTAATGAATGGATATTTCATTATGTCTGCTAAATTCACATTTTAATTGTCAAAGGAGGGGGTATATGGCCGGTCACCCAAAGCTTCAGGGAGTGCAAGGCTCCAAAAGGTTCAAGCTATATTAGTACTTTCGCAAGGCACTGTATGTATATGTGTATGTATGTATGTATATGTCACTTTGTGATACCTTTCGGTATGAAAAGCACTTTATAATTAAAGTTTGATTGATTGATAGATTGACCATTTAGTGCTACTCTTTTCTACTGAGCATTCTTGTACTAAGTCAGGCTGACCTTGCTTGGTGACAGCCTTGGGTCTTTATCCAGAGCGGCTAATAATGTGTTAGCACTTTGCTCCGGGGTCTTTATCCTGCTCTGTGCCAACTCAAGGCTGGAGAGCTCTGCATTACTGTTCAGTCAAGCTGCTAACTGCTCAAGTGCTGCTGATTTGGTCATTTTATGCCCTGACTGTCCTGTGAAAAAGGGCCCACAATGGGACTGCCTCGAGCAAATTCACTGGTGTACTTAATGTGCACATGATATTGGGACATCAAGTCACCTTGCCCTCATAAAGTCTACAGGGACACATTCAATTACATTTGATTATGTTATTATTACATTACTATAAAGGTTTGCAAGAGAATGTTTCTTAAAGTTGAAACCAAAGTACAACCAGTATAAATAAGTATTAAATCCAGACAATGCTAGGGCTAAAAGCATTTGATGCAATTAGGTCTAAAAAACCTGACATTTTGGACAAAACCATGACTAAACTTGGATTAAGTCAACCAACAGAAAACATTTTTATGAAGCAATCCAGCCTATAAAACTAGATGGGTAGATACACTGTCTGTCCCAGAAGGTGATAGAGATTCTTCTCAGAGTATATGGACAATACTCTATATACCAATGGACGTATGGCGTATTGTCCATATACTGTACCAATGGATAGTGTTGGGTAGTAAAGGAATACATGTATTTAGAATACTAATTTAGAGTGAGCGGCACGTGTGGGGCTCCTGCTTCACTGCTACAAGGTCCTGGGTTCGATTCCCACCTGCACGGGGCCTTTCTGTGTGGAGTTTGTATGTTCTCCCGTGTCTGCGTAGGTTTCCTCCTGGCACTGCGGATTTCCCCTACCTCTAAAAAAACATGTACAATAGGCCAGGTTGATTGAGTGTATTTTTTGGTGGAAATTCTCCCAATCCGGTGTGGCGTGTTTTCATAACAGATGTTCAGACGAGTGTAGACTACATGATTTTAATCTCACGCCACATTTATACATGAAAATCAGTGATGCGCAGGTCAATGTATAAACAACCTGTACCCGACCGACGTTTTCAACTAACCTGGCTGCAACAAAAAAGAAGAAAATATTTTACCCGACCCGCGTGTCTGTGTCTAGTAATCTATAAATTACAAAGGTTTAATTGCCATCTTTATTTCAAACGACCCGACCGACCAAATATCATTAAATTAATTTATGGATGATGAACATATAACACAAATCAACATATAAGTATTCAGGAAATGGTACTGTAACTGTACAACGTAACGCAATATGTTACAAAATACATTTTACGGCCAAGTACTAAATACAATTTCAAAGTGTCCTCCCCAACACTGCCAATGGAACTATCACGCTAACTAACTTGTGTGTTGGTCCTTCACAGCTTACACGGCACAGCTTCAAATTTATAGACTTTGGAGGCAAGTACACAGGATGAGGGTTTGTTTGTGTGGTCTCAGCTTGTATCAGGTGCGAAGAGGGAGAGAGACGGGATCTGGAAAGTGAGAGTGACAGCTTGGTGCACAGCAGGCTCTGTCAGTCAGATTTGTGTGTGCGTGCACGGGATGTGTGTGTTTGTGTGGGAAGTTTGTGAGTGTCGTGGTAATAGAGGAGACCTGTGGTGACGAACCAAGCTGCCCATCACAGCACAGTCAGGGGGAGGCCTTTCTCAGACCTCCAGCAGCCCCTGTTATCAGCCACACGAGTCAACACGCATGATGCCTTTGGGTGGCCAGAGGCAGAGGAGATAAAAGATGTCCTCAAATACCGTTGAAGTAGCTGAGCTCAAGCAGAAACCTCAAAAATATAAAAAAGTATAAAATGATAAAAGAAAAGAAGTATTAGAAAGAACAAAGCAATGCTTTAACACACAATATGTTCCATATGTTCACAATTCCTGAATGTTGATACAAGGTTCCGGATTTGATTCCCGGGTTGGACGGGGCCTTTCTGTGTGGAGTTTGCATGTACTCCACGTTTCTGCATTGGTTTCCTCTGGGTGCTCCAGTGCTACCGCTAGACAAATATGTACAATAGCTTTCCCTCTAGGGCCAGGACTCCCCTAAAAAAGAGATTCTTATTCTCAGTGCGACATTCTTGCCTAAATAAAGGGCAAAAAATAAACTTTTTCTGAAAAAGCCCCTGTAGCATGACTAATGCCACCTAGCTGGTCAATTGTATACTTCAGTAGATCCAATTAAAATTTAGCTGAAATAATGTTACCGGGCTATAATTGCTCAGACAAATATTTTGATGAGTAATTGGATTTTGAACCGGGAAGTGTGGCATATTGTGCCTTTTCATCTCGGTGCACAAGGCCAGCTGATGGAGTGGAAAAACAACCTGGCCCTCCCAATCTGTTCAGTGTCCCTGCTCGGTATTTTGTGCCTCCGTGACTTAAGTACTGTGCTTTTGTGGAACCACAGTGTGTTGGCAATCGGTGTACAGGTGTATGAAGGTGTCGTTCCTCTCGCTGTGGCCATCAAGCTTTTAGCCCACGATTATCTTTCTTTGTTTACTTCATTGCAGTGAGAGTAACCTCCACTTTTCGCCAGTCCCTCACTAATTTCTCGCTCACTCCAAACGTTCTTTCTGGTGCTCGATTACCGTTTTTGTTTTATCTACAGTGGTACAGGAGTAGCGGATACTGGTACATGCCAGAACGCCCTCTAGCGGCTGTCAGTGTGAAAGTAACACATTTGTGAAATTATACATTTTAATATATATGTCGCACCCGAGTTTAAGTCACACCCCCGGCCAAACTATGAAAAAAGGAGTGACTTCTGGTCCGGAAAATATGGTACTACTAGTTCAAAGGGTCTAAACGATGGCTAAACTAAGATTAAAATCGGGCCAAAAAACACCAAAATGTGGCTAAATGAAACATGGAAGGGGACATCGACATAAATCTACCAGCCACTGCAATAAAGAAATACGACTAATTCTACCAAACGCTATTCAAACGATGTTGTAATTCTCTTTTTCTCCCTTCAGACCACAGTGCCACCATTCACGCCCTCCCCCACCGAGTGCCAGTCGTCCAGCCTGGTGTCCAGCTCCCCGGTCCTGTCCGGCAGCTACAGCAGCGGCATCTCCTCCCTTAGTCGCTGCAGCGTGTCAGAGGCGTCCGGCACCGAGCTGCCGACATCCGACCACCCCCTGCCCCACCCGCTGGCCCCTCCCACCACGCTGCCCACCTCCCTCTCCAGCGGCTCGGACGAACCAATACGCAGGGAGAACAAAACCCCGCCCCCATATAACGTCTTCATGAGAGACAATCCCCGTAGGCCCGTCCCGTTGCCGCACAGTCTGTCGATCCCGCCGCAGACGGACCCGCCAGCACTGCCGCCCAAACCGCACCAACTCCGCACTGGGAGCATGAAGCTGGATGGGACGTCTGATCCGCGCGTCCCCAGACCGAGACCTCTGCCCAGAAAAGTGTCCCAGCTATAGGCGCGGGTTCAGGTTACCTCTGGGGATAGAAATACACTGGCAAATTTTGCACTTTTTTTACTGGGCACTCATGTTTTATGGCATTTTACTTTGGCATTCCGACTTTTCAATAATGGGCAGAGATTTACACATCAAGGAATAATCAACATTTTTGTAGAGGGCATTGCAGTGACTTTGCATTTATAGGTCTAGGACATCATTTTTCAACATTCTCAATACAATCTCGAGGCGATTACTTGCTCAGAACACTTTGAGGAACAACGTTGTGATGAACTGTATATTGGCATACATGGAAATTGTTTTGCCTTAAGTATTGCAAACAGAGTCTTTTATTAATATAAGTATTGCACGTTTATTTTATGTTTTTTTTTTTTTTTAAATAACTGTACATTGTATATCGTGTGGCTAAAAAGGTGCTAGAGGCCTCGAGTATGCATTTCAGTGAAGTGTAGTAGATAAGGGTGTGCTCCTGTATCCATATCCACATGAGTAATGGTAGAACATAACGCACAGAAATTAGATTAGAAACGGTTTGTAATCTGTCATCTGTACTGGGTTGTTTTAGTGTTGAGGACCGTTTTTTCCTTTTTGCAGAAACAACTCGGTAGTGATGACCTTCGCCTACAATGAAAAAAATCCACAAGCTTGTTAGGTTTACGGTGTTGGAAGTTGAGACACAATTTCAGATAAAGCAAATGGTAAAGGCTCTTTTTTTTAAACAGTCACACTTTAGGCAAACTGAGGCCTTACCAACACTGCCCTTTTGTAAAACTATAAACTAAACATATTTCCCGCGATTAAACCAGACGATGCCTCGGCCAATAGTAAAGGCTGCTCGTGTATGCCATTTCACCATTACTATTATCAGTGTGGAGGATACGCCATACCTCGGCATGGTGTATGTGGCAACAAATGTTAGGGGTAGAGTCACCAAGTATTGTGCCAAAAGATTGTGTACAATATGCTGTAAAGATCGATTTGCTATTTTCATCTCAGTTCTAAAATCTTCTAAGAAATGTGTGTGCCATTTATTGTATTTTTAAATTAAAGTTTTTAAGGTGTTAGCCACTGATCAAGCCTAGCAAACTTAGCACAAGCACAAATAGTAAAACGGTCGTAACTCACATGACCGTTACCGTTATGACAAATTATCCAATCAAAAAAGCTTTTATTAGAACCGAGTCGCGAAACCTTGCAAGGACATCTTTGGTTAATCAGCCAATCACACAGTGGAAAATTTGCAAACTAATCAGTGTCAAATATTTGTACAGTACAGATTTAATTTGTGTTTTAATTCAAAGCGCTGGACGTGGTTAGACTGTCAGTAGTTGCCCAGGTAAACCGCAATGCCACAGCTGAAGTCGAAGGCTGTGGCAGGCAGATGTCATAATGTTTTGTAAAATACAGAACATTAGAACAGAGTGGATGTTCAATTCTGTGCAGCTTTTTTGAAGGGCAAAACTAGCTCATATTGTTTGTACGTTTCATTTTTGTATGGGTAATCGACTTTTTAATTTTTGGTGAATTTTTGGAGATTCAATGTTCACATTAATCAGTACTTGACAACCTGTAAATTATATGAGATTAATTGTAAGTATGCCAAATATACAAATGTGTATTGCAATTAATGTAAATATTGTGTTTTTAACAAAATGTAGCTATAACAATTTACAGCTTTGAATGTAATGTTGAAGCGGCAAATCATTATTATAATGTTCAAACTTTTATGGTTTTGTGAGTGTAGAAATACTAAGATCACGGCAATGACACACTTAACACATTTACAAGTTCAATAAACTACCCTATGCTATAACTGAGTTTTTCGATCACACATTTATTTTTTTATTTGTCCCATTTATATAGTTGTTTGTTTCCAATCGGCAAATTGACATAATTGCAAATCAAGCCAGTGTTGGGGGGGGGGGGGATAAAAACAAAGCCTGAGCTTAGACAAGTTGATGCGTACCTGTCTGGTCTTTGCAGACAGGTTCTATATTGTACGGCATAGCACCTTCGGAGCAGGACGTCACATAACCGTATTCAAATAGGGAAAACTCTAACTAAACCCTCGTTTGGCCCCATATCGGAGAGGAAGAGAAGCTAAATGCTAACAACATCTTTGGTCTTTTTGCTTGACTGGGGGCACGCACGAAGACCAGACAGGTACACAACAACTCGTCTAAGCTCGGGTAAGAACATTATCTCAGTATGGAAAAACGGTGGCCTGTTCCTTTAAGAGTCACAGGTGTGGGGTTTGTTGACGGTGTACTTTAATGATGTCTAGATACTCCGATTCAATGACTGTTTGTAAACTATGTAAAACAGATACAGTTCCCGGAAAATACGACTACTTCATGAAATACAACTATAAAAATTAGGCCCATTATTATCATTATTATATATTTTTGGAATGATTTTGTTTTTTACTTCTGGCGCATCGACTGTTAAGCTCCTTGTCCTTTAGATTTTACACGAAAAGCTGTAATGAGCTCGTCTGTTATCGCGCTTGTTTCCTAAAGTGCCTCTCCGATTAGAGATGTAGAGACAAAGGCTTGTAGTGTTTCAGTATTTCAGACATCGTGAGTACAGGAACTATAGCGCCGTGTTAAGCAAAAGACCCATTCACACGCGGGACGGAGCTCACCGTTGGTCTAATTACGGCAATGTAGCTGCATAATCATCCCCCCAATTGTCTGTCTGGGCACCGCTTGACCAGATGCCTCCGTATGAATGCGATTGAAATTGTTGTGGTCCACGCTAGTCTAATTGCAAAGACTCTTGTGTGGCATTCATCACTGTTGTTGTCAGTGGGCTGTGTAATTTGACAGCAATTATCTCAGAAATGAATATGCTGCTAATTGTGGCGTCCCTCCGCAGCGGAGCGCGCGGGCTTCCGTGATGGTGGATTCATGGAGTTTAGCAGCTAGTCATGTATCATCAAATCCTCTGTGGGTTTGTGAGCCGGTGCTGTTACGGAGTGAGGAGAACCTTATTAATATAAAACGGCATTGAGAGTTAGGCGTGCATGCTATGTCTGATTACAAGATACTGTCATTTTGTCATTCATTAGATGCAACATTTCAAGTCACCTCACGCCGTACTTGCTCAAACTACTTTAGTCATGCAACGTCGAGGTAACGATCTATGTCACTTATAAATTATCTGTTTTTACAAATGCAAATGGAGAGTTGGGGACACACTGTTTATGCTTATTCAGGACATAAAATTGAGCGTTTCCCACAGTAAAATATATTTCTTCAAGTGTAAACACAGTAGTTTATTGTAAACGCAGCACATTCTAAGAGCGTTCATTATTTCCAGCACCACATTTTGCTGAACGTTTTAGCCCTATTATACAAGCACTAAACATCCTCCGTTTGTAACATTCATAGGTGATGATACACAATTATCAAGGGAGAAGCCGCGCCGAGGTATTAATTTAAAGTTGCCGACGGCGGATTTGGAAGTACACACAGCCACCGAGGAAAGCTGAGGTGTTTGTCTTCCTCCACACAAATGTCCCCGGGGAAATAGAGGAAGCTAGGGTAACTGTGTGGGGACTGAGTAGCCTCCAATTCCAAGACACGTTCAATCGAAGTTTCAAAGACCATGCAGCCAGAAGAAAGAGGATGGTAGTAAGCGGGTTGCCAGGTATAATATGATAAATATATGATATGAGTAGAGGCAATCAAACATACCAGTTAAATAAGAGAATTGTTCATTTACATGTAAAGGCAATTATCCAGCTTCGTATGAGAAGAACATAGACGCCATGCACATAGGGATTTAGAACAGGAATTCCATAAATGCATGTCCTAAATTGAAGTCAAATGATATTTCCATAAACAATATTTTGTGCAACTCTACTCAATGGTGTGTTTAATCAGTTAGCTCTGGCGCTAAACCTGTACTGCACTTTCCCCTGTAGTCTGTTTGGGATCTGCACCCAACAAAATGACAAACCTTTTATTTATCTGTTATTTTTATTTTTTTACAGGCTGTTCTTAGAGGAAAACTGTTGCCTAGACTGAACAGAGTGTAGGTGAGGAGTTTCCAATGCTGTGAATACTGAGCAGGAGGCAGCGGTATGAGAGATCAGAAAAGGGCAGGTGAGGCCGTGTGCTTCAGATACTACTGCAATGCTGTGACATCTTTGAAGGCCGTGTGCGAAGTGTAGACTATGTCAGGGTTCTTTGTAATAGAAATTATTATATCAGGCACATGTAAAGCACAATGTGTTGTGTTGACATGTCATCAAAACAGTCTTAAGAGACTATAGAGTCAAGGCAATGGACGCCTGAAAATTCCATGGTGGCAAGTAACTGTTGAACTGCACAAAAACAGTCTCTGAGTTCAATGTATTCTCGGTCAGCGTGTGAGGCCCAATTATTTTCTCTGAAATGGAAGAGAAAATATTCAAAAACGTGCGTGATGTTGGCCAGGAGAAAGGTCTTTCTGCCATGAAAATAACACAACGGGTTTGTGAATCCAATCACTACAAATATTCTTTTGAATTCTTACAAAGTTCTCTCTCTCCTAAATGATGATTTCGTCAAATTCTAGAACGTGTCGGAACACTTACAGGAACTACAACAGAACCATTTTTTTTTTCACTCATCACACATTTCTGTCAACATTAGTCTCCTTGCTTGACTGTAAAGGACTTCCAACATATTATTAAAGCAACTTCCAGTGTTGTCTTCATCAGCTGAGATGATCAGATTCCTCACCTCTCGAACAGTAAGGCCATGATGAAGAGCCGACACCCGAAACGTCACTGATGTAAGTTACAATATAATAACTTTATTTAGTTGTGTTGAAACACAACAGGAATACGCCTGTTTTGGTGTTAAAACATTTATTTTAACTAATTAAGTGTCACACCTTCTGTTTCGTCTATACTTGTAAATATAAAGTACAAAGCTGCCCTTCCTTATCAAATATTATTTACAAAGATTTGTATGTTGTTTTTTTTAAGCAAATTACTAGAACAATTCATGGAGCCCGTGCAAACTGTCTATTTTGTTCTTCACCTCCTGGCAAGTAGGTTTCAAAAAGCAGAACAGTCACTATTTGGTCCCCTTTATGTGAGCAGGCTAACAGTCGGGGTAAACCTCAGGAGAGAGGGAACTCGTGGTTTGATACTGAGCTATTATTGCAGCAGACGCACACTGAAATCTTCCTTTTGTTCTGGTGTTTCAGCTCAGGGGGTCTCCTTCAATGAATTCCAATTGTTTTTTTCGGTCATGTTATCAAATGGTATGTGGCCATGCAAGCAAGACTGTTTTCCTCATGTTAATGAGGAACAGACTAAACAAAGGCACACCGAATATTTGATGGACTGTGGAAAACTGTACTTGTCAAAATGGGTGCACCAGCACCCACCTGATTTGAATCTTTATATCATTTGGTAAAGTAATATCAAATGGCATTTTAATGTATTTTATATTGATTATTGTTTTATCATATCTTCATTAACAATTGAAACAAACTGCTTTATTTTCCTTATATAGAGAGAAAACATTGGCAACCACTGTACACTGAAGAGAATGAGGAGGAAAAAAACAGAAGAAATTAATGTGACATACAAGTGCAGTGTAGCCTGGCTAACGCCAGACGAAATATCACAAGTGATGTTGTGAAGTTCGAAAGGATTCGAGCGCACACAGCAGTCTGGCGTTAGCCAGGCTAAGTGCAGTGATGATGTTGTTTGTTGTATGTTTGTGATACTTCACTTAAAACAGACTTAATTTAGAAAATGTAGCATTTTTTGCAGTTGGGGGTGGGGGGAGATAAATAAATGTCTATGTTATCTATCTCTTAACATAGAAATGTATTTATCTATGATAAAGGTACGCTGCGTAACCTTTTGGACTATACTGTTGCCATCAGTACAAAATATGCTCCTAATGATCAACTTAACACAGACAATGCAGTGGGTAATCAAAGAATTGATTAGGATTAGAATCAAACCTATTTAAATCTCAAATTCTTCTGACTTTAGTTACATCTCCATGAGATGAGCTGGAGATGTCATGTCTTTGAAGGGCTGAGCCGCTCACAGCAAAGGCATTTATGAGGTATTTTTCAATTAAAATAAATGCTTGTATTTCAATATTTTTTATTGGGTAAAATGTTACGCGGTGTGGCTTTAAGAAAAACAACTCAATAATGTAAACAAAATGTGTTTACATTGTGTCTTTGTGACTTGTGTCTTTGGATTCCAGGGCGGGTCACAAATATAACACTTCATAACCTTTGCAGGCTACACTTATTTTATTCAAAATCTCCCAAACGTTGCCACTGCTCTCTCCCCCTGCCCTCTCGCTGCCTCGTATCACAGAGAGTGCGGGAAAGAAAAAGGAAGATGGAAAAAGTCTGATAGACTCTATCAGGGATCTATCAGACTTTCTGAATCTGTTTCCCCAATAATCATCAACTAGTGAGTAGCACTGCCCTCACTGGAATAAAAGTAGGATTATACTATTCATTGTACCAAAACAAGTAGGATGTTTTATTTGTTTCGTTTGCAAAAAACAACAACAACCCAGCAGCAGCTCACAGCTCTGACTGGCTGCAGCTGCAGCTCCCTCTGACTCTGACTGTCCTTCTGATTCCTGCCTTTTATGTGGAGGGGGCCGCCTCACTGTTCAACTAGAGGGAAGCACAACAACATCCTGTGTTGCTCTGGCTTCTGACCTAGCCAATCAGAGCCTGCATTGTCTGAGCCCCGCAAAGCTTTTATGGCTTTTCCCACAGGACGTCCAAGCAGCTTTTATGGCTGGTTTATTCTTCAGCGTTTATTCAAAACGAGTACATTTACAACAAACTCCTTCAGTCTCCCTCTTTGAAGTTATTTTACATGATATATTGTTCCTATGTGTTAGTGCTTTAGTGTTTTCACTTTTTATGTTACAAAGTTAGAATTTTTTTAATCTACATCACAACGTGAACATAGAGGAGCTACGTGGAAGTTCAAACGATTCTGGCTTGCGTCAAGCGGACGGGGCTGCGGTCGTCGGGACCGGCCGCTGAAGTATAAAACAGCCTTTAAGTGACAGGGAGATCATATAGAAGACCACACTGGGACAACTGATGACATGGCAAGGCAACTTTATTTATACCGCGCATTTCGTACACAAGGCAACTCAATGCGCCTTACAAAAGAAGATATGCAAAATTACAATCAGGTTAAGTTAAGGCAAAGCACATATAGAAACATCGAGACATGGGACATACACAGCACACAAGGTCACGTACAGAATTTTCTTTGGGGGAGGGGAAGGATGACCGGCCATTGACCGGGGGGCGGGGCTGAGGAAACGTGTTGAGGCAGATGCAGAACGATGGGGGAGTGGTTAGGGAGGGGGTATGTGTGTGCGGTTATTTGCATGTTGTCTTTGCTTTGGCCTGGCACCAAGTTGTCTGTCAAGTTTTGGGAACATTACTGTATCGTTTAGCTTTAGGTTGGAAGTATCGTTTTTTCCAGTCTTCTTACCGGGTTTCACAGGGAGCGTGTCATTAAGTCCTTTTTCCGTCTCAAAGAAATCTTGTCCCGTAGTAAGCGAATTTATTTTTGATACATCCGGATAAGGTTCCGTCTCCAAGCACCAGAATATTTTTGGCCTTGACACTTGGCACAGTTTTTCTCTCCATCTTTGTTTTGATTTCTTGTTCTGTTTTTCTCTGACCTTCTCTGTTCGTTATACATGATCTTCTCATGAAACGGATCACATTATTCCAGACTTTTACTTATAAATACGTTTAAAAAAAAAGTTACTTAAAGTTATTAACTTATAAGTAAGTAACTTTAAAAATATATATATATATATATTTAAATAATGACATTTTAGGGGAAGCTCAGCTTCCCTTGTAGTAAATGAGGAGCCGCCCCTGATGTGAACATTAAATGATTTGTGCCGGAGGGGACAAATCAGGCTTTTTTTTAGCCTGTATGCAACATTAGTTAATTATTTACATTTTTATTTGACATTTGGGTGATTTTACTTAAAGTTTTTTGTTGTTCTGGTTTACCTGTTATCATAATATAGGCCTACCAGGATATCTCGTTCCTGGTAGGCCTTCCAGGCTGGGGATGCATGAGTTCATGCATCCCCAGTCCTGGCTGAATGCCTGTCTTTATTGGGGACCTCCTCTGGACTCTGGCTCTAATCCTGGGCCCGTGGCTCAGTTTGTGGCTCAGTGTCCATCTGTCTTCTTCAGCTCGCCCATTGCTGGAGGTTTGGGCCAGCAGGACCACACAAGGCACCAGCTGCTTGCTGCCTTTTACACTGATTCCCACCAAGCCTCACATTTACAGTACTGCTCAGGATAGTGAGAGCGCCTGACCTCCCAGCTCTCAGCTCCTGCCTCTCTTTCCTTGTGTGGTCAATAATGGCACTAAATATAAGAAAAAAAGTTTCAATTTCAAGGTTGAAAATTCATCCAATGGAGCTAGAAGAAAAAGGGAAAGTTTGAAAAAAACAAAACAAAACCTGCCACTCATCCACTTCCAATTTTATTAAGCATGCTTCATGAAACACTAGAATCTAATGTCCAATTGGCCATCAAAGTTCCATTCTTTAAGTTGGACCTTACATTGAAGAAATGACTGAATGGTGCTGTATCATGTGCTTAGTAAGTAATTAAGACTGGCAGCCCGGTTGAGCAGGTCACAGTCACAGGATTGATTTGTATAGGCTGCTACTAAGCATAGTGAGACACTAAGCTAATTAACTCACATATAAACACCAAGCTGTCCTTTAGTCCCATCGAATCAGGCCACAGGTTCTGAATAATGAGCCCAGTGGCGGAGGCCTTTAGGCTAGAAGTCCCTCCTCCTATGGAAATCAATGTTGGTTTAAATGGCAAAGAGATTAGTGCAGTGCAGATTTCATTATGTAAACATGCTCCTCTGCTGCTCCCGAGTCACACTGAAAGGCCAAACTCAAATTTGTAATTGTGATACAGTGATACATTATGTATCTGTAATGCCCCTCCACCGCAGGTACTGAGAGATCACCAGGACCATGAATGAGACTATGAGGACAGTGATGTTTTAAAAGATTTCATTTAAAAAAAATGAAGTCCTTTAATAGGGCAGTGTCATGGATTTGAGCATGTTGGGGCTTTTTGTGCATTTGATTCAATGTTTTGCTGCAAGCCACAGATACACTCATGATGTTTTTTGTATTTATGTTTTGTTCTTAACACAAAAGACCGTTGTGGCCGTAGTGCAAATGAAACGTGTGGATGGCTCCCCCACCTGGGTCTGAGCGAGGCCCTGGTCCGTGTTCTGGCTGGTTTGACAAATCCTTCGACAGCACCACAGCTTTCTTCGGATGGGTTTGTTAGGTCAGGGTTTGAGAAGCTTATTTATTTAATAAAGCTAACTTTAATTAATATTATTTTGTATTTTATTTTGTAAATGTGATCTTGGATTGGCTATAAATGTAATGTTGCTGACAGATTCTATAACCTTCCTCATGCGCAAAACTATCATATTTGTTGTGCTGAAAACAATAATTCGTCATTCCCTGGTTAGAGTTATTTTTTGCCGTGTTTCGTGCGCGCCGTAAAACCTGTGGGTGAGGCCTCCTCATACATGAATATTTTTGGGGCGTTTCATTCAAATTACCCTAGGATTTATCCGTGGCATTTTCCATCAGCTGCTCGTGCGTATGGAAAGATCTGAGCGGAAAGCACAGGTTCATAAATGTCACGCACACTCTGGCGTATTCTCAAATACACCTACGCATACACCATTTTTGTACGCAATGTTGATAAACGAGGGCCACTGAGATGCAACATTAATGTGAGTGCCTATCGAGCCAATATTTCTTTCTTCCAGTGCAGTCACCCTAAGTGCATAGGTTCTTCCTTCTGCTGCTCTTTCATGTATCACATTCTCGTCTTGATGTTTTTTAGCTGAAAAAGGTATTGATAATTCACTTGGCAGTCTCACTACATAAACCATGTTGGAACAGCAGGCACTGTCCAATTGGGGCTGATGGCATGATGACATTCTTTGGCAAGCGTATGTCCTCAGTCTACTACAGCTTTAATGTAATGCATAAGCTTGTGTTGACTTTAACCTTGTGTCTGTGAGTCCTCAATTTCAAAGGATACAGTGGGTTAATTGGCTTTTGTCACTAATGTGTGTACTTTGGAATCTAGCCTCAAGGGATCACAAGTTGTGGGGTGTTTCCACTGGCAGGCCCTACCCAGTCCAGTGCCTGGTCAACCCGGTTAACCCACCTTTCCACGGTTCTACTGCTACTCGCCTTGTCACGGCCCAGTGCTTTTCAACTGCCAACATGCACGTCCTAGGCGCATTGAGTTGCCTTGTGTACGAAATGTGCGGCATAAATAAAGTTGCCTTCCCTTTCCTTGATATTTCTCAAATACGTGACAAAGCGAGTACATACACTGAGGCATGCAGGGCACAAGCATGTTATGCAGAACCACGGCTTTCATGTGCTGCGGAGGAATCAAAAAGGTATCTGGTGTAAAGCCTCTGTATGAGCGCTGTGTCTGAGAAGTAGCCCTGATTAATTAGCTTTATATTAACTTAAAACCCCAAATTACTTTGGGTTTGAAGGAATTTTTAGATGATTAATATTTAACACAATTGTTTTGTTTAGATGTTATGGTTTTGTTTCTTATCTTCCACTGTACATCGACCAATACAGTAGTGTGGGCAATGTGGAATGCCACTTTTGGTTTGACTTTTTTGTGAAAAGGTACAGACCTGGGTGTGAATTAAAAATAAATGGATTGGGATTCACACCTCTCCAACCACATGAAGATCTAACACATGTTCGTCACGGGACAGGTGCTGTCTGCGCGGAATAGTCAACTCTTAGTGAAAGTCATGGGTTGCCACGGCTAATAACGTTAGGAAAAAAATAATCTCCATGACTCAGAATCAGAATCAGGATTGTTTTATTGGCCATTGTGAGTGAACAGGTTCACAACTAGGTAATTATTACTTTTTTTTTTTGGTTCAATCGTGCAACAGATTGAACCAGTTATGTGATACATAAATAAATAAAGTTATTTATCACATCATTTAGATAAATAATAAACTATAAAAACGTAAAACTATAAGACTATAAGGGCATGACTACAAAGATTAAATTTAAACTAAAGACAACAACAATTTGACGAGTGCGAGTGCGGACATACCACATCGTGCAAAAGAGCCGAGCAAATGGCTGGAGCAGGTTAGTACGTTCGTGAGTCTGATAGAGTTATTGAGTCTTATTATCATTCATGAGTCTGATGGCGGAGGGGGAAAAACAGTTCTTGTGGTGGGAGGTATGGGTCCAGATGAACCGTAGCCTGCTACTCGCCTTGTCACGGCCCAGTGCTTTTCAACTGCCAACATGCACGTCCTAGGCGCATTGAGTTGCCTTGTGTACGAAATGTGCGGCATAAATAAAGTTGCCTTCCCTTTCCTTGATATTTCTCAAATACGTGACAAAGCGAGTACATACACTGAGGCATGCAGGGCACAAGCATGTTATGCAGAACCACGGCTTTCATGTGCTGCGGAGGAATCAAAAAGGTATCTGGTGTAAAGCCTCTGTATGAGCGCTGTGTCTGAGAAGTAGCCCTGATTAATTAGCTTTATATTAACTTAAAACCCCAAATTACTTTGGGTTTGAAGGAATTTTTAGATGATTAATATTTAACACAATTGTTTTGTTTAGATGTTATGGTTTTGTTTCTTATCTTCCACTGTACATCGACCAATGTGGAATGCCACTTTTGGTTTGACTTTTTTGTGAAAAGGTACAGACCTGGGTGTGAATTAAAAATAAATGGATTGGGATTCACACCTCTCCAACCACATGAAGATCTAACACATGTTCGTCACGGGACAGGTGCTGTCTGCGCGGAATAGTCAACTCTTAGTGAAAGTCATGGGTTGCCACGGCTAATAACGTTAGGAAAAAAATAATCTCCATGACTCAGAATCAGAATCAGGATTGTTTTATTGGCCATTGTGAGTGAACAGGTTCACAACTAGGTAATTATTACTTTTTTTTTTTGGTTCAATCGTGCAACAGATTGAACCAGTTATGTGATACATAAATAAATAAAGTTATTTATCACATCATTTAGATAAATAATAAACTATAAAAACGTAAAACTATAAGACTATAAGGGCATGACTACAAAGATTAAATTTAAACTAAAGACAACAACAATTTGACGAGTGCGAGTGCGGACATACCACATCGTGCAAAAGAGCCGAGCAAATGGCTGGAGCAGGTTAGTACGTTCGTGAGTCTGATAGAGTTATTGAGTCTTATTATCATTCATGAGTCTGATGGCGGAGGGGGAAAAACAGTTCTTGTGGTGGGAGGTATGGGTCCAGATGAACCGTAGCCTGCTACTCGCCTTGTCACGGCCCAGTGCTTTTCAACTGCCAACATGCACGTCCTAGGCGCATTGAGTTGCCTTGTGTACGAAATGTGCGGCATAAATAAAGTTGCCTTCCCTTTCCTTGATATTTCTCAAATACGTGACAAAGCGAGTACATACACTGAGGCATGCAGGGCACAAGCATGTTATGCAGAACCACGGCTTTCATGTGCTGCGGAGGAATCAAAAAGGTATCTGGTGTAAAGCCTCTGTATGAGCGCTGTGTCTGAGAAGTAGCCCTGATTAATTAGCTTTATATTAACTTAAAACCCCAAATTACTTTGGGTTTGAAGGAATTTTTAGATGATTAATATTTAACACAATTGTTTTGTTTAGATGTTATGGTTTTGTTTCTTATCTTCCACTGTACATCGACCAATACAGTAGTGTGGGCAATGTGGAATGCCACTTTTGGTTTGACTTTTTTGTGAAAAGGTACAGACCTGGGTGTGAATTAAAAATAAATGGATTGGGATTCACACCTCTCCAACCACATGAAGATCTAACACATGTTCGTCACGGGACAGGTGCTGTCTGCGCGGAATAGTCAACTCTTAGTGAAAGTCATGGGTTGCCACGGCTAATAACGTTAGGAAAAAAATAATCTCCATGACTCAGAATCAGAATCAGGATTGTTTTATTGGCCATTGTGAGTGAACAGGTTCACAACTAGGTAATTATTACTTTTTTTTTTTGGTTCAATCGTGCAACAGATTGAACCAGTTATGTGATACATAAATAAATAAAGTTATTTATCACATCATTTAGATAAATAATAAACTATAAAAACGTAAAACTATAAGACTATAAGGGCATGACTACAAAGATTAAATTTAAACTAAAGACAACAACAATTTGACGAGTGCGAGTGCGGACATACCACATCGTGCAAAAGAGCCGAGCAAATGGCTGGAGCAGGTTAGTACGTTCGTGAGTCTGATAGAGTTATTGAGTCTTATTATCATTCATGAGTCTGATGGCGGAGGGGGAAAAACAGTTCTTGTGGTGGGAGGTATGGGTCCAGATGAACCGTAGCCTCCTGCCTGAGGGGAGAGGGGTGAATAGTCCGTGTCCAGGGGCGGGCCATATAGTATCGCATATCGTTATCACAATATAATGTTTTGATATCGTTGTAATTTTGCATATAGCTGTGGATACAGTATAATTTATGTTACTTTCAGCTCCATCAGAGCAGCATAAACACTGACTGTAGAACACAGGGGCAGGTGCTTAAAAAGTAAAATGAAAGGAAGGGCGTAAACTGCTTGAGTAAGATCATATTTGCGAGGAAATTAGCATGGCGCTAAAAAAAGAATGAAATATCTTTGCATTAATCTTCCCAATGGGGTAAGGCTGGAATTTTGAAGTAATTTGTCCGTTGTCAATTATATCGTCAAATATTATTGTTATCGTGAGATTTCTTTTTTATATCGTGATAGAGATTTTAAGCCATATCGCCCTGCCCTAGCAATAAGCACAATATCCCCTTTTTTTAACATAACCCTTTCACTTGCACACAAGATGTTTTGAGGTGATGGCTAACAGAATAGTTTATTTCAAAGCCTATTAAATCATTTTGAATATTGGAATACAGATTTTCCTTCTGTGGACCCACCACCTGCAGGAGGAGCCATAGGAGCTGGTGCAATGTGATTTGGGCATCTCCAACAGCTGCCCCCACGACCCGGCAACGGACAAGTGGAAGAGGATGGATGGATGGAATAGAGATTTTCATCATAAATCTCAAATATGGAATGAAAATTTATTTGTATAGTATAGCGCCTTTCACATGACACAAGTCGCCCAAAGCTCTTCACACAGTAGGGGATTTATATTTCATTCAATCCACACATGGCGGTGGCAAGCTACAGTATGTAACCAGTTTCCCCTGGGGAAGTCTGACAGAAGCGCGACTGCACACTCTGTGCCAATGGTCCCTCTGACCACCACCATTCCTTCATACATTCATACATCCTGGTCTATTGTACATGTTTTGAGTGGTGGGGAAGACCTGTGCACCCCGAGGACACCTACACAGACACAAGAAGAACAAACAAACAAACAAACGGCTGTGCCACCGTGCTGCCCCAACAATCCCAGTTCATTTTAAGTTGTATAATATTTGCACAAACTGGCCATGCATCAGTGACTAAAATGTGAATGATGTCTTCCGTAGAGTACACCAACTCCTTTCTTCTCTGGTCCAATCCTACAGTCGTGTCTCACTTTGGTTTGTCTGTTTTTTTGCTGTTGCTTTTTTCCCCCCACGAGTCTTCACTGCTGCCGAGCGCTGCGTTGTTTTGTGGGATCCAGTGGCGCCTTTGTCTGGAGGCGAACGGCTCATCAGGCCTCTGTGCGGCGGATGTCATTTCCAGTCACAAATTAGATTGTCACAAAAACATGAAAACCATCACATCATGTCCCACATGGGGAGCACAAAGGAATATATTTCCTCTTCTAGTGACTGTGCAGCTTTTTAATAATATTACATCTTCTAAGGGGAGCAAAGAGTGTTCATGCAATAAATACTAGTACATGTACAGTCCTACAGCTTCTGTTTTTTATATTGTACTTGGGGCTTTTTGTTTCAATTCGATTTATGGTAGTCCGAGAGCATTAACATTAGTATTAGTGACAGCTGTTGGCTGATGGCTGAACAGACTGCAGTTGATAAAAAATTACTAAAAAGGATGTGACTTTGAAGCAGTTTTTGTGTTGCCTTCCGTGTGAATATGACAAAGTGAGCCTAGTGTTTCCTCTGTACCGGTGGTGCTGTACGTGTTAGGTTACGTTCACGCACACAGGTGTCGTTTGCCTTTGGGGAGGTGAAAACAGAGCTGCTAATGAACCCGCTGCAGATTTCACTCGGAGCGATCTGTCATCACCTCCAACGTCATCTAAACGCTATGGGAAATTACAAGTTCACACTCTGCGTCCATGTACTGGTAAAGTCAGTTTGGAAAAGCGGTAATTTAAAGGGGGGAAATTATGCAGAGCCTTTAAAAGCTTCTTACCATGTTACACTGCCTGACCAAATATAAACATAAAAAATAGGTAATTCCTCCAGTATTTCAGCAGACCTTTAGCTTTGATTACAGCAAGAATTGGTAGTAGAAAGTACAGATATCTGAGTTTAAATAGTAAGGAGTGAAACTAAAATGTCGGCAGAAAAATTAACAATGAAATAATAGTTGTTGATGTTATCATGTTTATTATTGATATTTGTTTTGTTATAATTGTTGTGTATTTTTTGTTGTATTTATTTTTTTGTTTCGTTTTCTTTCTTTTTTTGCTAACGTCTATAGTCTGGTCTGTCCCCTTTTTATGTTTCTTCCCTTTTTATCTTTTCTTTCCTTTCCTTTCTCTTTCCTCTCTCTCTCTCTCTCTCTCTCTCTCTCACCTGATCACTGGGCAGGGTGGTGGGGAAAAAAGAAAAACCCAAAACATTGTAAATGAAAATGTACAAATCTATGATCACCACAAATATTAAAGAAATAATAAAAAAATAAATAATGAGGAACTTTTACTTCCTTTCTTCCCATCTCTGCTACGGAGGAATATTCTCTGCTGTAAAGGGCCCGAAGAACTTGGTCGGCTGTTTGCACAAAAGAAGCGTGGATCTGTACATATACAGTGTGTGAGAAGAGCTGGTGAAGGCATCAGTGGTGCCCGTGGTCGTTGGGGCACTCGGGAAAGTGACCCTCAAATCGGAGGAGTGGCTACAGCAGATCCCAGGAAATACATCAGACATCTCGGTCCAGGAAAGTGCAGTACTAGGAACAGCAAGTGTGTGTGTGTGTATATAAATAAATAAATAAATAAATAAATAAATAAAACAGTGTACTTTGTAGTAATGAAGTATTACTGTATTAAACCCGACCAGTGCGTTTCTAAATCAGATTTTGATTCCTGTGGAGCGGCTGTGGGGTTCAGTCCACTGTCATCAGTTTCCAAACAACACGGCGCCAGAGTTTTCCTTTCTTCCTCATTCAACTGCAACATGTCCAACAGGCTTCCTCTATTCCAGGGAGCATTTAACTGTCTCCTCCTTTCTGACATTTCCAGACTCTACCCCCATAGTCTGTGCCACAAATCACATATTTATACCACTGCACTTAGTTAATCTGGGACACAGTGTGCTGGCCATATCTTATTAATTACTCACATAATTCTTGCTCTTTCTGCATGTGTAATTGTTGCAGGCTTATACTTAAGCATTATCTATTGCAGTTCACAATGCCATTAAAATGCAATCATATCTAATTTATGTGGGTGTAAAAGAAAGATGAAAGAAATGTATTTAAATAGAAATAAAAAGACTATGCAATGTTTGCCTCCAGACAAATAGTTCAATATCTTGTAATGACTCAAACATCTTTTTTATTCAAACAACATTTACATCACAATTTTCCAGGGCATTAGGTTATCTAATCTTAGTACTGAGCTTCTCATTAAAGGACGCTATCACAATTAGATGGTGCTAAACACCATATTATAATCTTAGCCAAGGTTTATGAGTCAGAATTGTCTGAATTTTCAGACAATAGCGATATGAAAAAAATCTTTATTAATGTAATTTAGAATTTAATTAGTGCTTCCCCCCATAAAACCCCTCTTAAAGTTAAGTTAAAGCTGTAAAACTAAACAAGTCAAAGCAGGTTGTAACCCAGACGGTGCAGTGTGTCCCTGTCCTAAGGATTGGCCCCATGCAGATAAAGGCCAACATGTGCCTATTACATCAACTGGGCGCTATACTAAAGGCCTATACTCTACAGACGCTTGTAATAAACCATGTGCAGAAAATCAGAATCATCTTTATTGTCATTATGTATGACTACTCAACAAAATTAGTTTGAGGCGCAAGGTAGATGCAAAGTCTTACACTCAAACCCATTCAGCAGTGTCAGCGGTGTACAGGCTGCACAAAAACCCAACAACAACAACATGGTGTGCAATGTTTTGACGATGTGATCATTTATTTAAAGCCAGTGATTTTCAAACTGTACGGCTGGTACCACATGGGTCACTCCAAACAGAGCCGGCTCCTTAAGAACATTTTATTCGTGTTTTTTTTTCTTTCTATCTTTTGAGTTTGTCCTTGTTTTAGCCAGTTTTAGACCTAGTATTCGTGATTGCAAATTTCCCTATGGGGAGAAAAAATAAACTTACACTTAACCTTACACCTTCTTAATCAATCATTTTGCTATAGTTTGCCAATCAAAATATTTGACATTCTTTTTGTAAAAATGTTCAGCTCTATCACTTTGTCTGATTACAGAAGCAAGAGAGAGAACATTTTGTACATGCCTCATCGTATGTAAAGCAAATCTCATTTGGTGTTTCCATTTCAAGCATGTTTGTTTTCTTGAGGGGTTTCTAATTCCCACTCATCGCTGAGACTCACTCTTGAAGGCGAATAGTTCAAGGAAAAGGTTGCCTGGTAAATACACTCCATTATTCTGTCACTGAGAGAAAGCTACACCCATCTCCACTGCTAGCACTTTTATCATGCATGTAGTAGCCATTGTAGAACCTCTGTATCTGTCATGCTTTGAGACAATATCAGTGGAAGTCCTGTATGCACATCTGCACAGAAGGCGCACAGTGCTATGATGGGGAGAGTAAAGGAACTACTTGGACACGTAGAAAAGGTAAATACTGAGATCAAACAGTCGTACTGAATTATCCATCGCAAAGCCCTGGCCAGCAAGAGAGTGAGCCCTGAGTTGATGCTGTAAAAGTAATCAACTTTATTCACTCACGTCCACTCATCCGCAGACTTTTCCAAACGCTGTGTCAGGAGAGCGGCACCGAGCATTAACAGCCTCTGCTTCATATGGATGGATGCTGGCTTTCTTCTGGGAAAATAGTACTGAGACTTTATGAACTTCATAATGAGGTGTATGTGTTTCTCAAAGAGCATCAGCATAGTCTCTCTCTCGTGTTTGAGGATGTTGAGTGGGTCAACCTGTCACTCCAAGGCAAAGAGTCACACATTCTCAACATGTACGACGAAGTGAAAGGGTTCACAATGTAGCTGGAGCCATGGATAGCTGTTTCCCACTAATTGAAACTCATCTTGCCACCAGTGAGTTACCCAGGTGGGCAGTAGCCAACATAGTGAAAGCACTGTCTCAGCCCAGCACTGATTTCATTCAGTACTTCCAGGACATTGACAGAAATTCAGAGACTTGACTAGGTGAGGAATCTATTCATCATGAGTGAAAGCAGCAAATAACATTCCTCATGGATTTATTATTTGACCATGGACTGAAGATGGTACACACTACAAAGACACTGACTGAGTTTTGATGGGATGTGGAGAAGGAATATGCAGATCTGGGAAAACGTGCACTGTCCGCTTTTTGGGTCTACCTACTTGTGTGAATTGACCTTCTCTGCTTTGACACACATCAAAACCAAACACAGAAATGAAGCTGTGGAGAGCAGCCTGATTACAGCAGTTGTCTCACTGTCCCCTGATAAACTGATGGGAGAGAAGCAAGCTTTAGCATCTCATGGAGTAAGAAAGTTAAGAATAATCATTATTTTAATAGGCCAATGTTCTGTTCTGTGTAAGTATGCTTTATTAAGTATTTAACCCTTGTTGCAAAAATGATACAAAAGGTTTTCTTAAAAAAATAAAAAAAATAAAAAAATAAAATGATGTTACCGCGTATGTCTCATGATTTGACTCAGAACCCCACGGGGTACACAGGCCTTAAAAAGTTGGGAACCACCGCTTTAGACGATGGGACAATGCTGGAGTCATGCACACGGATTATGCTGCTTTTGTGAGGGGTAATGCAGTCAGGACATTGATGGTAATGTTAGAATCTAATCTAATCACACATGTGTGATTGTGAACATGGTGCTTTGTGCTGTGATGCGCAAAGGCAAAGAGGTTTGCAGAGATACATTTTCCTTACGATATAGTACTGGAGTTTTGGGACCGTCATAGCAGCTCCATTCTTCTGAATTAAAACCTCTTCCTTTCAATAAAAACATTCCTGGATTTTGAGTTGTCTTGCAGCGCCAATTCTGGCGAATGAATGAGAGATTCTGCCCATCTGAGATTGACAAAAGCTGGCAACTTTTCTGTCACATACTGCTGGAGAGGTACAGTACATTGGCCATACGTTGTCAGTATGATGGGCTTGGAGAGAGTGTGGGATATAAAGACGGCACATGTCTCTTTAGTTGTCAGATATAATCATAGTAATGACAGAAAACTCAACAGTTTTCTCCGTCTTCTTCAATGCCCGTGAAAATCTTCAAATGCACTCACCATTTTGAAAATGTCCATCTGAGGTGCCTTGTTTATTGCCCCTCAGAGAGATGACAGATGAAAATCAGGAGCAGAGGGAAAGTGATGCAGGCGACAGCTTTGAGATCTCAGAGTGCACTGCAGACAAACTGTACTTCTGAGGCACGCACCAGTGCACTGTGGGTAGTCAAGATGGTGCTGCTGCATCGCTTTGGTAGGAGGAGAGGAAAATGGCAAGAGATTAAGCTTAGAGGGGTGTGGAGCATTGTTCCTGCATACACTGGAGCAGGAACAGAATGAAAAAAATTGGTGTCTGTTGGGTCTGTGTTTTTTTCTCGGGTGTGTTTCTTCAGACACATGTGAGGCAGGCTCTAGCTAACACATTCAAACATGAAACACTGTGAAACAGGCTTACAATACAGCTACTGTGGGGTCCTTTCATGGGTTTATGCTTCTGCTGTCTCACACAGAGAATACTTATGGGCCAAAGGAAGTATGTAGCAAAATGACGCAAGTGCTTTTTGTTTACTTACTATTCTTTTAGCAGTAGATTGATCGGCTCAATTCACATTTACTCTATTATAGACACAAGCTCGCCAAACGGTGCGCAAGTTTAGCTTTATCATTTGTTCCTGTATGCAACCGTTGTCTGGTATTGAGCTCAACACAACCTCAACAACACTGTAAATATATGAACAGATTAGGCCCACATTTATAAGAAAATGCCGCAAATTTTAAACGTGTCCAAAACTAAGTTTTGGAGGCAGGGGTCCATGCAGCCTGGTGTGTCTTATTTGTTTGAATAAATTGTGATCTTTGAGGCTACAATCTCTCTAGACGCTGCGAACAGAAACATAATTAAAAAAAAGAAACGTGTTCATATGTTGGAGAGAGGTATCTCATATCGCCGTCTCGTCATTTCTTATCTTGTGCATGTTTCTTCTCTGAAACTGCATAGAAGCTAAAATGTACTCAAATATTGTTCCTACATTGACTGGTTGTGTGTTCCGCCTGGCCACAGCAGTATATGACGCATAAAATGAAACACTTACAAGTCAAACAAACTTATGCTGGGATTTGGAAGAAGTAACATACAGTATAAACTAAAAGAAAGACTTAAGTACAAACTTTACTGATCTGCAAGTAAAGTTGTGACAGAAACTCAATAATGTAATAAATTAAACTATCCTAAACCAAGTAATGAACAATGTTAGAAATAAAGCAGGACAATAGATCTGTAGCCTGTATTTATAGCCGCCCTCAGCTATTCCATTTTCCGTCCCGAAATTGCTGCATTCCCACATTGCATCGCTAGATGCGCCACCTTTGAAATAGCGAGTCAACGTTGTCCTGCAGAGACGAGTTGGTCTGATCAGTATTGACAGCGATTGGTATTGGCCGATTAGAATTTCAGTAATCCGTGATCGACCTCAAAATCCTGATTAGTGTACAAACACTACAACATGGTGAATAATCACTCACCAAATAGGTTGTGAACCTGGACTCCACTTAATCAGGACTAAAGTTGGGCTGGTTCTAAATAGAACCAATAGAGCACACTTTCTCCTATCTACATAATGTTATTAAAACTATAACATTGTGTGTGATAAAATGCTCAATAAAGCCTCACAAAATGTTTCTGTTTTTACCATCCAAGCGACAACAGATTTGAGAAATTACTTTTTGATGTGTTTTTTTCTGTGTTCAGACTGTATAGGTGTACTACTCTACGCAGAGCCCACAGTGTAAAAAGCCTTCAGGCATGTTATTTGCACATCGACAACTGTTTCAAGTCCAAAATGAGCCATTTGATTTACTTTCTAAATAGTAAAAAGCATGTTTTCTCTAAAATTAGATTAGATGCTATCAGCACACCATCTCCTCTTGCACTAAATATTTCAGGAACAATAAACACGGGCTGCTGGATGTGCACCGAGATGGTCAGAGGAAGAAATGGCAAGAAGGAGGAGGAGAAAATACAGATCTTCCAGTTCCAAGCTAACAATGTGAAGCGGTTCATGCCCAAACTGGTTAATTCTGGCGAAGTTACTATTTTAAAACAATTTTCACATATTTATGCCACTGAAAGGCCTTGAGCATTTAGTTTATAATTTTTTTTTATCAATTTAGGCTTTTAAGAGTGTATTCCTTTCTCCCAACCAACATGACTTGCCTGATATTCAGAAAAGCCAAGTTCAGCATTTGCAAAATATATTCTTGTTAATTAATTTAATATGAATTTTATTTACATACAGTTCTTTATTTATTATTAGTTTATTTATTAAATTCAATGTATAAAATAAATTAATTCTATGCATTGTATATACCTCTAGTTACTATTACTTGATTGCACATTATCTTGCGTATTTTGCACTCCCTGAATGTTTTTTTGAGAGCTGATGTAACAAGTGAATTAATCCGTTGTGATCAATGAAGTCCTATCTCATAAAAAGATACATGAACAGAGGGTAATTCATACAAGATGTCTATTTATTTATTTCCTTTGTTTAAGCAGACGCACATATTCATTACAAATTCGTATTTACAATGTTGGCCTGAAAGTGCTTTGGGCGCACTTATAGGGACAGGGAAGGGGATACAATATAAACAAATTCTATTGGCCTATAGGTGCCTTTAGGCCCTTTTTCCCGTTTGATGCTGTGTGAGGTGTGAGCGGATCAAACATCCATTTAACCTTGTATTGAGCTCACAGCAGGCTCTTCCTCTTCTTCAGTCCAGCAGCTGTTCACTGGGATCCAGCAATCAGTGCGGCACCGTTCAGGAAAGAGACAGGGAACTGGTGTGAACTGAAGGATAAAATATTGAGCATCATTAATACTTAATTTTATGTTCAGTCACAAACAGATAAAACTGAAGGGTGATTTAACGCAACATTAGCTATTCATTTTGTTTGTCACATCAAATCACCTTTTCCCCAACGAAAATATAAAAAAAACAGGTTGTTGCTTAGACAGCCATTTTCAATTCCTAAATATTCAGCTATAGTAACCCGGCATACAAAGCAGCTTTAGCTTCATGCCGGCGGCCCTGCCCAGAGCAAAGGGGGTGCTGTTGTGCCCTTTGTGTCCCTCAATCAGGTCGTTTTCACACAGGCTGTAGTTAGGTAGATCTAAAGGGGCTATTGACCCAAGGGCGGCGCTTTTGTGTGCAGGCAGTGGTGTGAAGGCAGTCTGAAGGTGAATGTGTGCTTTGTGTGTTGGATATGTCAGCCCCACAGTAAGCATTTAGGAGAAAAATCCATCACCAGTCAACTCGATAATACTGCTTTCAATGTCTTTGCTTAGTGGTGAGCCGAGATACAAATCCCACGAGACGAGACACGAGATTGAGTCCACGGGAATGAGACAATGTCATAATTTGCAATAATAAATAATCTTTTGTTCTTCTGTTTCCTTTGTATGGACCCATTGTATTGTACCCTATTGTTTTTAACATATTATGCACAACGAGGGGTCCATTATCAGAAATAACTAGACGACGCGGAGGCGTGAACGGTTGCTTCCGCGGAGCAGCATCCAGAAAGAGTTTGTGTGTCTCGGTTTGTGGTGTGTGGCTCCGGAATTAAAGCTGGTTAAAGCTTAAATACACATTTGATAATGATTTTTCCGAGAGCAGTAGTTTTAAGTTGTGTAAGTTAACTGAAAGGAGGGGTAGGGCCTCATACGTTGAGTCAGAGCACAGTGTCAGAGAGTCAGAGCACAGATTCAGAGAGTCGGAGCACAGATTCAGAGAGTCAGAGCACAGAGTCAGAGCACAGAGTCAGAGAAGCCTGAAATTCAAACCCGATCTGACACAACCTTTGACTATTTCCAAATTTTTTAATTTAAAAATAAACCTCGCAATGTTAAAAAAAACATTGTGAGGACTCGGGCAAAAATTAAGTTTGTCGTAGAATCATAAAAATCAGTACAGACAAGCATCATGACAAGTCCGCCATATATGTCGACCATTTTGGATGACAGGTCACTAAGCGGGAATCCGCCTTTATTTTTCACTTTGTACAAAATCTATCTCCTTCTAAAGCGTTTATCAGAACGAGCTAATTGTGGGTGGAAAATAATCTTGAGAAGTAGAACTTTAACAGTTATCCAAATTACTTTTCTAAGTTTTAAGTTTTTTATGCGGCAAAGTCGCAAACTGTACAAAGTATTTTTCACAAAAAAATGGCTCCCATTCGCACATAATGAAGCCCGATTTCAATCATTTTGTTATCAGTTGTTAAAGTCCCAGTCCTAAAACACTTTTATTTGGCAAAATTCTAATTGGGCACGATAGCACCCCCTATTGGAATTATATGGAGAGTACACATTTTTGTTTTACGAATATTAAAATAATTTGGCACAAAATTCTATTTGGTCGTTCCGATCAGAAAAGTCAATCACACATATGCTATATTTTTCACGGTGTTGCTGCAGCGATGACCAGAACGTCCCATTTTATTCTGATGGAAAAACGCGGCGCAGTGGAGTTTAAGTAAAATGTAAAATATGTTTCAGTTTGCAGATATAGTGTAATACAACTTCATACTAATTTTGCTCTGTATAATGTCAACCAAAATTGAGCGCGGAGTGCTCAGCATTGTCAAAAAACACAAAAACAATCTTGATTTTTTTCTGAGAAAAACATATGGAATAAAGTTTGTCAGATACCGAGAGGGCGCATTAGAGCATTCCAAAAATCCTAAAACTAAGACCCTAGGGAAAACAGTTAAAACTAAGGTGGTGGAGGGGTTTGAGCACCCGAAGGATCCTAGGAGCTCTGGTGTCGGGGGCTTGGTGCTCCTGGTAGGGTCTCCCAGGGCAAACAGGTCCTAGGTGACGGGTCAGACAAAGAGCGGTTCAGAAGCCCTTTATGAGAGACCAACAGGCCCGGTTAGAACCATGAGGCCGTCCTTCTGTGGACCCAACACCTGCAGGAGGAGCCATAGGGGCTGGTGCAATGTGATTTGGGCAGCTCCAACAGCGGCCCCCACGACCCGGCAACGGACAAGTGGAAGAAGATGGATGGATGGATAGATTGAGGGAGACAAAAGGGCGCAAAGTGCCCCCTTGCTTTGGGCAGGGCAGTCGGCACTGGGCCGATAATTGCCGCTTTGCATATTTTTATGAATTTACTATTTAGAGTTTCTCTGTATTTTGTGTTATTGTTACAAAACTTTCTCCAGCCTAAAGGCCACAGTGTTTCACTACAAAATAGAAAGACAGAGAATATGTAATACTGATCTGTGTTGAATGGACAGATGAGCCTAAGAACAACACCCTGCAGCACTAACATGTTTTAAAAACAAATCACAATGACACACATCTGTGTGGACGTTTGCTTTCTAGTTGCATTAATCCTCACGCCATATACTCCGTCACCTAATAATAAATAAAAAAGGGTATACCTTTAAGTCAAGACTGGTGGCTGGAAAAGTTAGGTAAAGGTAGTTTAACTGTTAATGATGATTTATCCAAGGTTAGAAAACCTTGGATAAGGTTACATATGCAAGAAAAAAAAATCAATACAGCATAGCCAAAAAATGGTCAACAAATGCTCAACAGTCAACAGTAGTTCATAGTGTCGCCTGATATAACTTTTTTAGTTTTCTATCCTTTGTACTAGAAACATGCCGTTGTTTGAAGAGTTTCTGTCTTAGTTTCTGAAAGTAGCATACAATGTTGCAATGTCACAGAGGCCTTTGCTTTGTTCCTAGATGCTTACATACATAGCAACAATCCTGGCAACATGGGCCACCCTAATTCTTTAAAATGCATTAATTTAAGCAGTGAACCTGTAAAAAGAGTGTTGTTGCCAGTATTGCGGATTAGACGGGCTGCTTGGCTGGGACCGAAGAGGATGTGGATTTTTGGGACAGTTTGCCCAGGGACACATTTAAAGCTTCATTTAGCCTTCATCAATTTTCACCCACCAATTTTCACACATAAGCATTATTACAGGACACCTCCATTTCAGAAACATCAATGGTAACTGGGTCACTGCCTTGACACATTGAGAGCAAATAAAGGAAACGATTTAATTGGTACTTTGAATTAATTGTGCTAAATTTAAACTTTGGGGTAAAATGAAAGCCTCATTATGGTAGGCTATTGAATTTGACTGTCCTGACCCAAACTTGTGTTAAAAATCAGGCCCAATTATTCATGATGGGAGCTAATTGCCAGACCTCGTTTTTTGTAGTTGCCCTATAGAGAGTCGTGACACACACCACAGCCAATTATGAAGATTGATTTGTCAATTTGCAGCAACTGAACTGGGCTAATACTTTGTAGTAAGAAATAGAAATTACCTTCGAGAGACATGTGCCTGTGTGGCTTTTGTAGGTGTGTCTGGGATGTTCTCATACTACTTTTTTTTTAAACCCCCATTTAAAAATAAAAAAATAAAAAATGAAGGTTATATATATATATATATTAATTTTTTGTTGCATGTATTTTTTAAATGTTGTCAGCTTTTTAATGTGATTAAAGTGGACATAGTATCACGCAATCATGCATATGGGGCTTAAAAATACCTTTTCATTTGAAAATGATATCTCTTAAATAGGTATGAAATACAGGCGCTAGAGCTGGAGCACACATAAACACACTTTAATCGGAAAATGGCTCAGAACCAATATCATTTTGGATTATGGACTTTAAATTAAATTAATATGCACGGTCTTGACCAAATATACAAAAGGTAAACAAATGAGTGAATGATGTGCTCTTGGAGATTTCAAATGATCACAATCAATGACAATCTTTGTCTTTGAAACAATGTGGAGTTAACTTTCTTACAATGAACTGAGTCTTTATTTTTAAATGCAAATCACAAATTGAATTACCATCCAAATATGTGTCAGGAAAATTATAATTAGACACCACCATTTTGTCCTACCAAAACTGATGCAAACAATACATGTCAGAACCATCAAATAAAAAAACTTTATTCCATATTTTCTCACCTACTGAGGTTTAATATCGCTCTTGATCTTGTACTGGTTTTGTGTTGAATTGTCCTCAACAAATGATTGACAGAATGGGGCCGATTATCTTTAGCTTCTGACCTTGCAGAAGTCAGAGGCCCCTTGTCCACTCATGTTTAATCTTTCCACTGCCCTAAACATCAAATTTCAGGTATTTGCAAATCTTGACAGTAAAAGACAAGTCACTGTGCCTCAAGCAACTACAAATTCATCTTTCCAGAGTCTTCCAAACACATGCAGTGTCCTGCAGCTTCAAATCACAATTTTCTGCACCATCGAGTTGATTTTCTATTTTTTACTAGTAGTGCTAGTACTACTAGTAATAGTACACGAACTATGTGCAGCATTTGCGACATCATAATATATCAAACAATACCTGTACATGTTCAAATTCAAAGCAGAGTGGGGAGAAGTATAACATTTGGCCCTATGGGGAAGATGTTGCTAAATTGCTGGATAGCGCATGACTGTTTTTGTCAGTTTTGTCCTTAAAGCTACGATTGTGAATGCATGCTTAGTAGGAACTGTCTCTTGCAGATGGTGCCCAGGTTTCCTGGCGAGCGATGTCTGCCACCTCAGTTTGAGTTTGTTTACATGTTTCTGTGGCCCTCTGTGTGCGGTCCTGTCTCTGCTTCTGCCTGTGTAAGCATAGGTGGCATACAGAATACATTGGGGCTAAATCTGTATGAAATGAAGTGCTCCTAAAAAGGTATGTTTACCAGTGAGAAAAGTCTGGATATGCAAAATCGGCATTTACTCCCCGAGGTTTAGATACATCTTGGTGTCAAATAAGAGGACCACATTCATTAAGACCTTCTACTCCTCACTACACATTTCAGGGGGCCTCTCTATGGTGTCCCTATTTGATATAACGTCTCTCTTTTGAGACAGAACCAACAAAAATACATTATAAATATTTACAACCCTAAAGCAACTAGAAAAGGTTTGAAACCATGTGAAAAACATCGCTGGGCTGGCTATGATATTTTTAACCACGCTGTGTTTGTGTGCAGCAGAATTAAAAAGTTGAAGCCTAAGTCTTTGATAAGCTCTGGAGCATGTGTTCCTCTCCGCGTTCTTTTAAGGAAGCTCTCTGGAAGGAGATTGAGCAGCCATGTTAATTTCACAGGCCACATGGGCTCATTACTATGAAATAGGGTCGATGAATTAATTACGTAAGGTTTTGTGCAATTGAAAAAATGTATCTAAATGAATCACAATTTACTTTAGCGGCACAGACAAACTTGTTTATTGACAGTTAAGCCGCCATAAAAAAAATAAAAAATCGAGTCCCATCACCAAAGCCCCTTTTCCACAGGCAGACACTACTCAGCCAACAACTGCGGTTGTGAAGTGTAGTGTAGTGGAAAAACAAGCGTGTACTGGTATCGATACGTGCACGTACTAGATTGTGGCGTGTGCGATAGAGCCGTTCTGTGTGGAAAAGGAGCTTAACATCTCAGATTCAGGGTACAGCCTCCAAGGGATACAGTAAGAACCATATGTTTACATACACTTCATAAATACATACATTTGCATTTTTTTTCTCATGGTCAGAAATGAAATCAGAATTAACTTTTAGATTTTTTAGGTCAATTCGAATTTTTTTTATTTGTCAAATTTCAGAAGAGTGAGAGACAGATTTAAAAAAAATTAATTACTTTTTACAAAACCAAACGATTACATACATTTCATTAATATTTGGTAGCATTGCCTTTAAACTGTATATTTTAGATCAAACATTGTGGATTTACTTCCACAAGCTTCTCACAATAGTTGGCAGGAGTTTTGGTCCATTCCTCCAAACAGAACGGATGTAACTGAGCCAAATCTGTAGGCCACCTTACATGCACCTGCCTTTTCAGCTCTGCCCACACATTTCAACTGGATTGAGATCAGGACGTTGTGATGACACTTAAAAACACTGTCTTTGTTATCCTTAAGCCACTTTGTAACCAGTTTGCTTTGGGAATTGTCCATTTGGAAAACCCATCTGCACCCAAGCTTTAACGTTCTGGCTGATGTCTTGAGATGTTGCTCCAATATTTCCACATAGATTTCTTTCTTCATGATTTCATCTATATTGTGAAGTGCACCAGTCCCTCCCACAGCAAAACAACCCCACAGCATGACGCTGCCACCCCCATATTTCACAGTTGGGATGGTGTTCTCAGGCTTGCAAGATTCCCTGTCGTGGTTATGGTGGAGTGAAGAAGAGACCCAATTGCAGGCAGCCAAAATGCAGGGGAAAAATCAAATTTAATGGATAACTCCAAGAACAGACAGGACTGAACCAGCTTACAGGCCAAAAACAGGAAAGCAGGGCAAGACACACACACAAACCGTAACAAGAACGACCACATACCTACAATCAATGAACCGACAAGGACAGGGGAGAACACAGGGGTATAAATACACAGGGAAACAGGGCACAGGTGAAACACATCAGGGCGGGGCAGGTAATCAACACAGGGGAAGCAAAGCAAAATCACAAGGACAGAACAGACATGTCAAAATAAAACACAGGACCAAACCAAAGACGAATACAAAAACGGGGACACAGGACGAATCCTGACAGTACCCCCCCCTCAAGGGACGGCTCCCAGACGGCCCAAGGTCCAAACCGAACAGGGAGGGCGGAGGGGGCCAGGAGGAGGGAACGGGTCCGGGGGCTCGGGCGGGGGCGGATGCAGGTCCGGGGGCCCGGGCGGAGGCGGAGCCGGGTCAGGGCTCTCCGGTGGAAGCGGGTCAGGGGGCCCGGGCGGAGGCGGAGCCGGGTCAGGGCTCTCCGGTGGAAGCGGGTCAGGGGGCTCGGGCGGAGGCGGAGCCAGGTCAGGGGTCTCCGGTGGAAGCGGGTCCGGGGGCTCAGGCGGGTCTGGGGGCTCAGGCGGGTCTGGGGGCTCAGGCGGGTCTGGGGGCTCAGGCGGATCCGGGTCAGGCGGCTCCGGCCGAGGCGGGTCAGGCGGCTCCGGCCGAGGCGGGTCAGGCGGCTCCGGCCGAGGCGGGTCAGGCGGCTCCGGCCGAGGCGGGTCAGGCGGCTCCGGCCGAGGCGGGTCAGGCGGCTCCGGCCGAGGCGGGTCAGGGGCCTCCGGGCGAGGCAGAGGCGGGTCAGGGGCCTCCGGGCGAGGCAGAGGCGGGTCAGGGGCCTCCGGGCGAGGCAGAGGCGGGTCAGGGGCCTCCGGGCGAGGCAGAGGCGGGTCAGGGGCCTCCGGCCGAGGCAGATCAGGGGCCTCCGGCCGAGGCAGGTCAGGGGCCTCCGGCCGAGGCAGGTCAGGGGCCTCCGAAGGGGGCCAAGGCGGCGGAGGCAGGTTCGGATCCTCCGCAGCGGGCCAAGGCGGCGGAGGCAGGTTCGGATCCTCCGCAGCGGGCCAAGGCGGCGGAGGCAGGTTCGGATCCTCCGCAGCGGGCCAAGGCGGCGGAGGCAGGTCCGGATCCTCCCCAGCGGGCCTTTGTGGCGGAGGCAGGTCCGGATCCTCCCCAGCGGAGGCAGGTCCGGATCCTCCGCAGCGGGCCAAGGCAGCGGAGGCGGGTCCGGATCCTCCCCAGCGGGCCTTGGTGGCGGAGGCAGGTCCGGATCCTCCGCAGCGGGCCAAGGCAGCGGAGGCGGGTCCGGATCCTCCGCAGCGGGCCAAGGCAGCGGAGGCGGGTCCGGATCCTCCGCAGCGGGCCAAGGCGGCGGAGGCGGGTCCGGATCCTCCGCAGCGGGCCAAGGCAGCGGAGGCGGGTCCGGATCCTCCGCAGGGGGCCAAGGCGGCGGAGGCGGGTCCGTGAAGTCCGGCGGCGGAGGGAGCAGGGCCGGGTCCGTGAAGTCCGGCGGCGGTGGGGATGCACCCTCCTCCGCCGGCCACGGAGGAGGAGGCAGATCCGGGAGCTGTGCGGGCCCCGGCGGCGGCCGGGCGGAGCTCCGACGAGGAGCGGGGACAGGCGGCGGCGGGGCGCAGCCGAGGAGCGGGGACAGGCGGCGGCCGGGCGGGGCGCAGCCGAGGAGCGGGGACAGGCGGCGGCCGGGCGGGGCGCAGCCGAGGAGCGGGGACAGGCGGCGGCAGGTCCGCGTGCTTGTCCACCGGCGGCTGCGGACGAGGGACTAAGCTTCGGAGGAGGGCCGAGCCGGGCGGCGGTCGAGCGAGACGCGAGCCCCAGAGAGAGGCAGGCAGCTGCCCAACGGGGCTCGGGCCTGGAACAGGGACATAAGCGAAAGAAGCCCACCCCAGGCGAAGGTCCCGGCTCGGAGGTGACCCCAGGACAGGGGGAGCCCACCCTGGACGGAGCGAAGTGTCCAGCGGTGGCTCCGGAACGGAAGGGGCCCACCTCGAGCGACGGACGGGGGCTGGCGGTGGCTCAGGGGCGGAGGTAGCCAGGACCAGGATATCTGGCTCAATCTCCCGGAACATAAATAGAGGGCTACCTGCTGGGTCGCGTTTTGGTCGGATCATTCTGTCGTGTGTGAGGGGGAATGATGACCCAAATGCACACAGCTCCAAACAAAACTTACATTTAATGGTATGACCAAGTACAGGGAAACAGAACAGGATAAACTCACAAGCGCACCGAGGACATCCAAAAAAGGCACAAAACCGTGGAACGACAAACTGGTGCCGAAGACATGAACGACAAACGACATACAACAATGATCCGACAAGGACAAGGGAAAACACAGGGGTATAAATACACAGGGAAACAGGGCACAGGTGAAACACATCAGGGCGGGGCAGGTAATCAACAAGAGGAAGGGAAAGCAGGATGACACAGACACAGACCAAGACTATCAAAATAAACACAAGACAGAGACACAGACCAGGACAGGGGAGAACCAAACCAAAACCAGGACAAAACCAACAATCAAAAACCCACATCATAACATTCCCCCTTTTTTCTCCAAACGCGATGATGGTCATTATGGCCAAAACAATATTATTATTTTTTTCCGTCAGACCACAGGATATGTCTCCAAAAAATACATTCTTTATCCTTTTTTTATTTTCTAACTCCAAACTGTCTTTTTCATGTTTCTTCTGGAGTAAGAGCTTCTTCCTGGCAGTGTACCCTCTCAGCCCTTGTCAGTACAGTACTTGTTTCACTCTGGATAATAAACTCTTACCAGGTTTAGCATCTTCACCGGGTCTTTTGCATTTGTTCTTGGGTTAATATTCATTTCTCAGACCACAGCACGTTCATCTCTGGGACACAGAACCTGCCTTCTTTCTGAACTGTATGATGACTGTACGACTTTGTAAAAAGTGACAAAAGCATTTTTCTGGTTCATTTCCTGGAATTTGACAAATAGAAATATGTTTTTTTAAATTCTAATTGACCTAAGAATAATAAAATGCAAATGTGTCTTTTTATGAAGTGTATTTAAACATATGGTTCTAACAGATGTGTGGAATCAAAGACTTTCCAGCTTTCCAAAGTTCTGCAGTCCCGGGGTGGAGATCCACACCTGAATTTCCCTTCAAGTCAGGGGCTACTCCCCATAGACTGGACCTCCATCCCTGAGCACACCCGGTCTCCTGACATTAAGGAGGGCTTTGGATCAAGAGGCTTGGGCCGCAAGAGTGAAAGAAATGACTGAGATGGGCAGAGATGAATCCTAAACCAAACAGTGCTGTGGAAAAATGTGCCCCTAACATTATAGCTAAAACAGCTGCATTATGACACAGTCCGGACAGTGTGATAGCTTTAGATTATAATGCTCTATATAGTATTACACTAGATGTGGCACGCATCTGATTCAGGTGAGACGTCGTTGTCTGTTTTCATCTGCTTCACTGTGGGTTGGATTGGATTAGAGTTTTTTTATTTATTTTATTTATGGATTTCATTTTTAAAACCCTCTCTCCACAAGACATTAAAAAATGATTATTAGGGTTATTTATTTGAAAGCAGACAGAGCAATGTTATACCAGACATTGTTCAAATATGCCAGATGAACCTATTCTTCATTGGCAGTCAGTCGCAGTCCCAGGTAGAAACAGTGTAACAACTACACAGCCAAATCAATCCAGACCAAACCAATAGTGCAGGACTGCTTGTTTTATTTTGGGGCACACAGCGAGGTGCAATAATAACTGCAGCTTAAAGTCAATTGGGGATGAAGCAATCTCCCTATTTGTGCTGCTACCTGAAATGTATTTCTCATTGTGATGCGCAGCTCTGGATTTGCTAAATGATTTATAATTAGGGTTTGAGAAAAATATGTCTTTGGCGCCCTTGACATAAAGAATTACTCATGTTGTAAGTATGTGTTCTGTATGTGCCTCTGTGTCTGTCTATGTACCTTTTGTATTTATCCATGTACAGCATCAATGTAAATATATATGCATGTATCTATTCATCTACTGTGTACTGTGTAATTGTATGCAATGTGAATAGATGTTGCTCTGTATAGGTGTGTATGTATTTACTGTGCACATATTTACCATAGTATGTAGGCTATGCATCTATGGATGTATACTGTATTTAAGTCTGCATTTATGTAAATATGTATCTGGAGGAGGCTTAAACAAATAAAAGTATTTGATCTATTGTGTAATGGGGCATTTTACTTGTGAAATTTTAAACTCGCATCTTGAAGTTATAAATAAATGACAGAATTGAGCCGTAAAATAAATAAATAAATACACACAAAGTAAATAACACCACCAAGGTACGTGAATGTCTGAGGCCGCTACATCAACGCTGTAACTTTTTTCCTCATGGGCAGACTCCTGAACAGCGTTTCCTGGACAGATGCTGTGACTCGCTCCAGTTCAATTCAGTTGTACACATGAGAAGCAAAGTACAATTGTCACGGATAAAGTGTACATTTGCACTGTGCCCTTCTAATGTGAAAAGATGCTGCTTATAGCCAACATTCATACGCTGACTAGATATTGATATTGCTGAATTAGCTCAACATCATCCTTTACCTTTCACACACAAATTGGATAGATTGACTTGGTGCCGCCCATAATATACCAGCCGCCACTGGATTCCGAGCAAAAATCTGCGACAGAAAAGCTGCGAAGAGACAGGAGACTAAAATCAATATAATCATAGAGACATTAAAACACAACTGACCACCTGGTAAGTTAGCTCGCGTTTGGCTCTAGCTTGAACGCTTTCATTTGTAGCCTTTTGCTAATTATTGGATTATTCAGAAACTAGTCACATACTAAAAAAAAGAAAAATGCATTTGTAAAATTGTTTAACCTTCTTAATTTATTGTTTTTTGAGTGAATGAAAACCACTACAGGATGTTAAACAAAGAAAAAAAGTAATGTGACAACTAACACAGGTGATTAACAAACCCAGTCTCTCCTAATATATGAAGAACACTAATATGTTTCAATTGGCGAGGTGTCCACTGAATACAAACCAATTTTACATATTAAGGATCGATAGACCTTCAAAAAGATCCCATAATGCACTCTGTATTTATCCTGGACTCAAATTGCAGCCAAACACTTTGCGATAGTAAGTGATATGTGTCTGACAAGGTGAGAGTGGGACCTTGGTGTTTTATGACTGATACAGGACTATTTATGAACTCCACCTCTGAGTTAATAGAGCATTTTATAGGCTGAGTTTACACATAAATGGAAGGTATTTTGGGAGAAAAATTGTTATGTGGTTCATTCACATTTTGACGGCACACAATGCTCTGTAAATCATTATAGTTCATAAGCTGAACTGTTCTAAATTTCACACAACATTGCCTCCTTTATACTTTAAATACTATACTAGGAGATGTTGGATTACAAAAAAAAGAGAAATGGAACAAGCCTTTGCATTTGTCAAAGGTTTGTCCACAAAGACTTCAACCTTCTTATTATTCATGGAATTATTATATTTTTTAACTGTGTACTTCCCACATAGAAACGACTGCTAGAGTTGTGTTTCTCTGTACAATGGTCATCAGACCTAGAAAAATGGGAACTGATCATTCATGTGTTTGGCAAATTTCACATATTTCTTCTCAAGTCACCTGATTTTACCTTTTGTATCTATGATCAAGTTTATTTCAATCCCAGCTTTGTCTGACTCATTAATAAATAAATCAGTTTCCCTATAGATTGAAGAGCATATTCCACAAAATCCTTCACCTATTGTGTCTATCCTTTACTATTGGGCCCTACATATGACAAAAGGCACATACATATAGCACCATAGTAACTGATCACAAGTTGACTTTCCTGCACATCCATGATGGATTGTCTTGCTTTATCCTCGGGTGGATTTGGACCTGTATTTTTGGGTTTGCTCCACAAAAGGGAGACCAGCCACCAGGGAAAGTGCTGCCCATTCTAATCCTCCCAGTCCTAAATCTCTGCTCTGAATCCAGCCTCCAAGAACAATGCACCTCTGAGCTTTAGGGAGAAGCAGAGAAGATTCCAGGAGGCGGGGAGGGCCGACATGGGAATTCACCACTGCAAAAGGGAGCTGTAATGTAATTGTGTACAAAAAAACTACATTTCACCATGAAAGGATATTAACCTGTGCTTTTTTGAACCAAAGTATTGTATTATTTATTTACATACACAAACACTTGGAAAATGTACTGCCAGGTGTGAAAAACAGCACACCTAAACAAAGCACTGTTTAAAATGTGTTGAATTTAAGATAGGGATTAAAAAATGGTGCAGTTTAATTACTGCAGTGTTTAGCGTTCACAATAAGGAAAGACAGACAAGTGCAAAGCCAGTGACACTTTGTAGACACTAAACACAATATGATGGGACCAACAGTATGGATATTATATAAATTATAAGCAGTTGATACAAGTAGTTTTGGGTGGTTGCCACATTTTTTTCAGTTAATCTATTAACCAGACATTTTTTCAAAATAGCACTGAGGCAGCATCTCGAGTTTGTCCTGAATCAGGCCTCGAGCTGAAATGCTAATAAAGGCTGTATATTAGTTGTCATATTTTGTTCATACTTTTATTCCCCCTTTTGAGCACCAAACTTTTCACTTCCATGAAGCGCTCTGTCCCACTAAATGTTCCAACTGTACACAACTTCCATATCCTAGAATAGGACCATAGGATACCACAACTCCCACCAAAAAAAATAAAATCTCCTTAGTCCCCTTGTATCCTTTGTGGGGCAAGAAAGAACTGATGAAATAGGGACTGCTTTGAACATAAGAAAAACCCTCACAAATAAAAAGTGACCCAGAGTTGTCTGAAATGTTTTTAGTCCCGGCTCTTTCGCTCTGTTTAAAATCCATGTCCTTGAGTTTTCACGTCTCCTCCTCCAAAGCGCACCTTTATCTTTTATTCATGAAAAAATGAATTGCAGCTTTCCCAACCCAAATAATTACACAGCGAATATACAACCAAATTCTTCTTCGTGTCAGTGTGTCCTCTGCATCAAGGCATTGGATTGCTGTCCCCAAAAGATAGATGGATTGATAGATAGGTAAATAGATTAATAAATACTTTATTGATCCCGAAGGGAATTATGTGGCAGTCGGTTGGTCACATTCACACAAACGTAATCAATACATTAAAAAAAACACATATAAAAATGGCAACGAATACATGCAACACACAAAGACCCAGAACAAATCCAGCCTTCCTAGAAAGTACATCTTGCTCTTCCTTGTAAACAGCGTTCATGTTCGCTGTCCAGCTCAAGTTGTGGACCAGCTGTGGCCCCAGGTAGGTTGAAACCACCTCTACCTCCTATCACTCGATGTATAGGCTGCAGAGAGGGTGGCGCCCGACGGATATATACAGCCTTGGTTTTAGTGGTGTTCAGCATGAGCCTGTTCCCATGGTTCCACTCCACAAAGTCCTTCACCACTCCCCACTGTCATCCTCCATGAGAGTTAGAACGGAAGTCAAAAAAACAAAACAAAGCAACAACACAAATATTCAAATAATGGGTCTCTCTAAAATCGAAGAGAAAAAGCAGAGGTAAATATGGACCAAAAAAAGATGGTGAGTCTTGAGAAAATAGGCCAAGAGTAATAAGTGAAATTGCAATCTCAATTGGCGCAATGAATTGTGGGATTGCTCAGAGGTCAAACGGGATCAAATTTGACCCCGAAGTGTGTCTTGACAGTGCAGAAGACGAGAGAATGCAGATAAATGTAGTTTAAATGATTTGTTATATGTTTGTATGATATTCAAAACTTACTCAACTGAGTGAGAGGCTTAGGTGGAGGTCGCAGAGATGAGTTGCAATGTTTTTAATTGATCGACAATTGCTAATTTGAAGTTATTCTTAAGGAAACGCTGAGCGGCAACAAAGAGGTTTGCCCTTGTAGTTTTAAAGGTTTTATAGTTTATTATTTATCTCAGTTTTATGTTTCATGTTGCACAATTACCTGAAGAAAATTCCTAGTTTGTGAACTTGTTCACTGACCAAATCTGATTCTGATTCTGATTCTGTCAGATTATAAACAAGGAAAAGCTTACTGCAACTCTGGATGGGTGAGGGAAATGTTTTACCTGAGTGCCAAGTTCGAAGTACAGTTTATTGAAGGCTGAGTGCATTCCATCGGAAAAGCAAATTACACATAAGTGTATGTGATCATTGAACAGGACGCATAGAAGGTGCTACTGCACATATTTTACAGGGTGTGTTTCCTATGCTGCATGACTTTATTCAACTTGTAGGCTTATACCGTTTACAAATTTAATTGAGCCTTTCCTTCATACATAATCACTATAATGCCTCCTCCCCCATAAAATGCTGAGAGAAAACATGTTTATGTAGGCCAAATCATTATGTAGTATAAAAGTAGAGATGACAAATTTTAAAATGTTCTTCCTGCTTTTCTATATTACAATTTATATATATATATATATATAAATTGTATATATTTGTCTTTCTCACAATGAAATGACTAGCTGACTGAAGAACTACTTCTTTTGTGTGTTGTAAATAATTGCACTTCTCAGCTATCAAAATATTTATCTATTCAGAATAAAACATATTTGTGCCCGATGTGGCCACATGGTAAAAGAATGACTTTTTTCCTTGGCATAGTTTTTTACACTCCTTTGCATGGAAACATTGAGTTTGATCCTATACTTCCATAAGTAAAGTCTGTTCTGTGCCAGCCCTACAACTTAACATTCTGGTTGTTCAAAATTCTCAACGTTCAATATGTAGAAAAGGATTTAGTAATTTATTAAAAAACCTGATAACCTGTTTATTGTCTTCCCTTGTTTCTCTCTTTTTGTATTTTGTAGGAGCACAGGGAGTATGCAGTGATTAGAGCACAATTGTTATATAAAGTTTTAGTTGCAAGGATTCGCCTTATACACAACCCTATATATTCAGTTTCTCAGAGAACATGTGGTCCATTTCCAGGCAGAGTATGTGCTGCATATGATTTGGTTATTTAGTAATGAACTTGGTGAACTGTGGCTCTCCTTAATGCCTCATTACTCCCAGCAGATCACGACTGTATTATAGCCCATCAAATCAGTGTAAATGCATGATGTATGTGCTCCTGCTATAGCATAGTGAGCTGTGAATATAACATTAATTTGCCTCATTTGGTGTTGGCTGGCAAGCGCAAGCTCACACGTCTAGGAGGAAGGATGAGACAACTACAGCATTAGCATTTTTATTCTTTCCTTTTGTAATTTCCCCTATAGGGGACACCACAACCATCCAAAAGCATGTTCATATCAAGCCGATAATCTGTCAAGAGAGAGCAAAAATCCAGGCAGGTTCGTGCCGATGAAGGGTCCTGTTTCCTTGGTGACAACGTCATCATTGGATGTAGGAAGAGATTGTTGGAGATCAGCAGAGCTATTCCTTGGCAATCCTGTTTGTAGAGTCTGCGTTACCTGTCGCCACACATGGAGAGCTGTGATGACCAGCTGGCTGCATCCTACATTTTCAGACTATAATCTTCTCTTGACTAATATAACTTTCAGATATTGGGTATCTGTGGTGTGGAGATGAAACATAGTTACCTGCTTCTAACAGGCTAACATCTGCAATAAACCAGTCGGTTTTATCCTTTGATAGATTTGTTAACTTTTGCGTTCAGGTTAATTGATAAAAGAGTGGGTGAAAAAAAAAAAGATTTAAGTGTATTTTGCTTTTACAGAATGAGAGGAAATTAGAAAACCTGCCCTCCAGTCAGTGACAGGGTGTTTGGTTGGTGTAAATCTGCTTTAAACAGTCTGACACACATAGGATAGGCTACACTGAACAGGTAAACAATTGTAAGGAAGTTTCTGTTACCTATCTGTCCCTGCCCTGCAGACTGTAATTATGAACAAGGGCTATTCTTGTCAGGTCAGCCCCTTCCCGATGTGCTTTTCTCTCCCCTTTGGTCACTGTGTGGCACTTGAGAAGAAACAAATGTACGAGCCCGTATATGTTGTGTTGGTTCTTCAGTGCTAGTTGGTGCATGTGTTTCCTCCGGGTCCTCCGGTTTCCCCTTCTGCAAAAAAACATGTATAATAGGTGCTCCTTACGGGTTGCCCCAGTGACCTCGAAGGATGGGTCAAATGGAGAGGACACATTTCCCTACAGGGACAATAAAGTATACATATAAACAAACAAATACCAACTGTATTCACTGGACTTAAGCATTTTTTGGCATTTTAATACAGAGAATTGCTGCTCTAGACCTCTAAGTAAAGTATACTGTATATTTTATTGTAAACCTTAAATAAAATTGTGATTATATTTTTCCACTATTTCTGCCTTCCTTCATTTTTGACGCCAGACTTTTTTAGAGGGAATCGAGCCGCCCTCGGTTACACGTATAAGCGTAAAATAGATAGTACATATCCACACAGACTCACACTGATTGTCAGTTGCACAGATTGTAACTTCACAACAGCAGAGACTTGTTTGGACTGAAAGAGAAACTCAGAAAGTGGTGCCTTGACATCTGTGCTTAAATCTGCCGCTTTTTATGCTTGCTGATATAGTCTTTATATGTATCCTTGAACAAGACTGTAAAGCATGTGTGGCAGTATGCCTGCAGGCGGACACTGCCACTTGTAGTTTTGACGGTGATTGGCTGATGAATAGCACTTCCTGTTTATTATTTGTCCTCTTACTTCCTGTACGCCCAGTCTCCCGATTGTGGTTGTTACTCCTCGTTGCTCCATTTCAGATAGTATTCATATTGGTTGCTAAAGTTAAATAACTCAAGTTGATGCTAACTAGTTCCTATTATTTAGTTTGTCCATGGGCCCGTGCTCTCTGTGTGTACGACCGTGCTTGTTACTGAGCGGATTCGGCTGTAGTTTACTCGGACTAAGCTATCAAAGCCCCGGGCCACGCAAATTGGTGGCATGGTCCCATTATTATTCTTGTAAGTTGTAGCCTTACTCGGCGCATGTCTTTTTACATCTGGAGACGCCTGTGGCCAAGGAGGGTCATCACTGCCGCCCGTCTTTTACCCTTTTTACTTCGCCCCGTTTGTGTTTTGTATTCCCCTGTCACTGGAAGCTGGAAATTGTGCGCGGCTTCTGTGTGTGTGTGTGTGTGTGTGTGTGTGTGTGTGTGTGTGTGTGTGTGTGTGTGTGTGTGAACAACACCGCTACAGATGTGCTGTGGTATCAACTGGTAACTCTAACTGGAAATATGGACAGAAACGAATGACTAATGAACTGTGAAATGAACTACGGTAAACAAATGGTCTCAACTGAAGAATGTGAAAATAAATGTAAGACTCTTCTATAACGTGCCTTGCCTCTGTGATCTATTACATCAACAACGAACCTACGTGCTTTACTTTAATACTGGTGCTGGCCATCTCCAGCTGGCATTGATTGGCATTTTTATTTTATGTTTAATCAGCTAAGCAAACCGCTCGCAATGCCACACATGTATATAAATTATTTATTCCTTATTTTGCACTGTGAAATAAATCACAACTTCTAGCAAGTGGTCATTATATACCATAACAGCCCTGTGATACCATTACAATCGCATAGGGGCATTTTGTAAAAAAATAATAGAATAATGGAGATGACTTGTCCCAGCAGATCATTGAGCTTTTAAACCACATGGAAAAGTGTGAAGACCGGACTTGTATAAAAGGTATCTGCCGGCTGTAAAGCACCTCAGGTTTACTGCCGGTCACTGCCTCCTTTGTAAATAGCTGCCCTCCAATGAGCCTATGATGCTAAATGTGTCTGTATCTTTCTTCACAAATGTGTATGTTAAATGGTTGCTCACATGAATGCTGGGTATTTTTTACTTGACTGACCCCTTTGGGCCTGCGAATGTGCTTGCCTAATTCCATATAATGGCTCCATCGTGTAGTGAGGTCCCAGGAGAGTCTTGTTGTGGTTTGCTTTACTTAGCCCCCGTCTTCACACCGCAGTGGAGGAGAGCCATTACTGTGTGATGTGCTAACACTGATGGGAGGAGGACAGCCATTATGTTGGCCATATTATTCTCACTTGATAATGAGGGGATTGCCATTAGCACACGCACTAACCGCTGCGCCAGCTTGCAGCCCGTTTGCACAATCGCCACAGAATATTCAACACACAATAGTTTATTTTTATGCTATTCTTCAAAAATGATAACACATATTATTAAGCTATAAAAGGTCTAATTGAGTTCTATTTCAGTTTTTGTTTGCATTTTCAACTTCACAAATATAGTTTACCACTACTGTGTGTGCAGTGAATTTAAATTGTCCCACATAAAGCTCTTTGTGACCATGTCTGTGAAAGGCGCTATATAAATAAAGTCCTCCCATCATAAATGTTTGTTTTCAGAGTGATCCGCTCCATCAGGGATCTACTTCATTTTGATCTGCCCGTTCAGAGCATGTTTGACAGTTGGGAAAAACCCATGGGAAATCCTGAAAGCAAAGTCAAAGTGCCAATGCTGCTCTGATTAAAAATGAACCATTCCTCATATAGCATGTTCTTGCCTTTCATCGTAAAGGTGCCTTCACACCTAACGCAAATTACTGAGTATTGTCAATGTGAAATGTGCGCCCATGAGCGGGTGATGACTTGGCAGGGGGCGGCGCCGCGGTCTGATCAGACCACAACGCGCGTCTGCTGTTTACAGTGAGGAGAAAGAAGTCCAGGAGCGCACCATTCGAGAAAAAAAAAAGGACACAGATCATCGAATTTGGAGCAACATAACCTCACCTCTACTACATCATAAAGACACAAGTGAAGCAGTGACACCGTCTGAAAAGAAGAGGGAAAGCGTTTTGACTATGCATCAGCTGTGGTTTGAAATGCCTTTCCCAAGCCCAGGCATTCGGATCAGAGGAATTATACGCTTCAATGTATGAAAACACAGACGCCGACGCAATAAAGAATTGCAAAGTGGATTACAAACATGATTTAAACGGGATTTTATCATGACATGAGGTTGGACAGACAGGTACTGCACACTCCAAACTAACACATAATTGAAATAATATCAGCAGAGGCAGGAGGGAGTAAAGTGGCGAGGTTTGCGTAAAGTATCAGAGAAAGGTAGTAAAAATATTCCACCTGTCACCAAAGCACAAGCAAAGAATCAGGAAATAATTTTCATTCACATCTTAGTGCTTAGTAGCAACAGTTTTTTTTTTTTTTTAACAGCAGTGGCGACTGATTGCAAGCCTGTCAAGCGACCTAATAGAAGCGGCAGCGCGACTCGTCCGGTGAGGTGTGCACGTACCTTTAGATCTCCTTTCCACCGTGTTTTCTGCCTCTACAGCTTATTTCCCCACTGTCTTCTTGTGGGCCCTTTTAGCTTACCTTCACCCCCATTCCCCAGCCTTGACCCACAATCTCTGCTTTAAGAAAATGTGAGCAGTGATTAATGCTGCAGGGAGGTGGAGACCTGGGCTGAGCCATCGCTGGGACTCATCTCTGTGCTCAGGTCTGTAGGGGCTTATGGCTGACTGCTGCATGCAAACTCAAATCTATTTCAGTCTCCAGTTTATGTCCATTTCTCAATTTGATGCAGTGCAGGTATATCACCAAAGGTTGGCAGGAAGGTGTGCAACTTACAGTGTATATTAACCTAGTTTTATTTCACACACAAAAAGTCAACGTTTATGAGTGACGTTATCCCTAATAAAAGAATCAATTTGACACTATATTGTGTTCACATAACATGTAATTTAATTTATATAGTTTATTCCAATGATCAAGAGCAATCATGACTAAAACAAGAACTAGGTTGCATTCACATGGCATCACAACAATCAAGAGCCTATATTTTCGAATGGTGGTGGTGGACAGCTATATGAATTGTGGAAAATATTACTATATATATTTTTGTCATATTGGGCTTCAGTGATTATATATAAAACTGTGTTGATGTAATCTGTGTTTAAGTTTAATTTGAATTTGGCGGACATTTTGATACTGCCCCATTGTTGTATTTACGGTTGATCATGTTTTCTGCGCGTTTTTGACCCTGCTCTGCGTAAACACATTGCCTTTTTGACGCGTTGTGACATAGATTTCATTGAAGGTGAATTGTAGCAGCCACACTGAGCTATGTGTAACGGGCGCTAGAGGCAATGCACAGGACGCACTCCTCAAAATAGAACCAATCCTATTTTTCCACGCGTCCGTTAAACGTGTGCGATACGTGGCCAGTGCGTTTGGTCCTTTAAACAGAGATGTTCATTGCCTCCAGATATTAGTATCCCAAGGCATGCTCAGGCCAGCCTAAAGGCATAGTCCCTTCAGTGTGCCTGAGGTTTTTCTTGGGACATCCTCCCAATGGGACATGCCTAGAATGCAACCTCAGTGTCTTCTCTCGAAGTGATGCAGCACTATTTCATGCTCTTCCAGGAGAAGTAGAGATTTTGAGTTTTACCAAATTAAAATACAGTAATTAAACTAAAATATTGGTCATTGTTTTTGCGCATTGCCAACTCAGAGTCACAGAGTCAAAGTTCCAAAACAAAGATAATTTTCCTTGATACTGAATGAGCTTTGTAGTTTTTAATGGTCAGCAATGTTTTTTTTTTCTATTAGCCTATAATAGCTAATACTAAATGGCACTACAAGTATTTGTAGAAAATTGTACATTTTTGTGTTTAAGTAGTGCATAGAGCACTGCTCTCCATTCCAGCTCAACATTACATTATTTATTTTCTGTGCAATTGTCACTTAGAAACTACTCATTAGTTTGAGCTGTTGTGCCGAGGATTTACGCGACAGATCTGGCCATTTTTTCTCTCCTGTTTCCGTAGTAACAGTATGAATGTGTTTCGGTGTGTCAGCTGCACGTCCTCACTGTCTGCTGCATGATTATTGAGGAGGTTGCCGAGTCCCAAAGCTTCTTCAGTGCCATGAACTGGGTCATTTGTTCAAACAGAATTGACGGGATAAGCAGGGCGAAGGCTGAGAGTCTTTAGATGAGTAGGATGTTCAGACAAACAATAAATGTAACACAAAACAGGCCTTTTTCTGTTTTTGATATTTCATGGTCATGGGACCCTTGGAAAAAAGTGAAATATGTCTTGACTGCAACGGAGTTTACAGCTCAGTCTGTCCTGGAGGTAGTCAACAGTTCATCTATCTTCATTTACATAACCAAAAGCAACTGGTTGGCAGTGGTCAATGAGAACCTTTTTTTTCTAATTAACTTATTTGTTTTCTAACTTTCGTGTATGTTAAACTTTTGCACATTTATGATTTACTCCCACACGTGGCACAGAGCCATTTGCTATTATAGTACAAGGCTGACTGACAAGTGCATTTTACAATTTTAATAAGTAATGGTGCAGTACATTGTTTAATAGTTAATAGTCTCCTCGTCATGCCTGTGGGCTGGGCCTGACTGTAATTGATAAAGGATGCAAATGCTTGTGTAACCGAGTGCTATGGTAGGAGATTGAAATTTAATATTACTACATTAAAAAATTAAGTTGTTGCCACAACACCACTGGACTATTATAATCCAGAAAATAACCTTTCACATAAAGGACACAGGTTCGACCCATTGAGGAGAGGCATGATCAGTTAAGTAATAATTTATTCAATATATCTTTGTTTTAATTTCTCAAGCTCATTAGTTTCATGAACATACATATTTTTTAAAGGGACAGATGTCATGACCCATGTCATGAGCACAGAAAACAGTTCACATCCACTTGTTGACATAGGCAACAGACATAGCCCAGGAGCAAGAAGGAAAGCCAGGCGGAAAGCAAGGTGGCTGCGCACTGCCAGGTCACTGCGTTCGTGAGGTTCAACCAGTGGCACTTCAGGAGATCGATCTCACAGTTCTAATGAGCAACTGTGCACCATCGGGCCCAAACGCCACACTAATGACCCGATGCAGGACAGCGGTCTCTCACCACACACCGAACACCATGGCGCTACATAATCAGTGCGTCGCGGGGCTCAGCCACATTGCAGCGACTCTGGCAGCAAGACGGATGACGGACCGAGCACTCACAGGAATAGTGTGCAATTCAGGGAAAGAATCAAGAGAAACCTTGGGCTTTTGTAATCTAAGGGTGATGCCACCTGCTGACAACTCCATCCTACTAGCAGCTGTTTATTGATTAATTGTATATAAAAAACATTGAAAATGACCCAGAAAATTAAGAAGACCAAGAAAATACATTACTCCCATTCAAAGTCAGCATGGCAAGGTACACTTCTCGATTATATGTTAGGTGAAAATATTGTACTGAGTTACTTTTTGCCTCTGATTTTGGCATATACTAGTTACTAGAATATAAGGATACTAGAATTTTGTTTTGAAATTTGAAGGTGAGATTCTGTCCTAATTGTGACATGAATATATAACGATTTAGAGCAGGTTCTTGTTTTTAATCTTTGGCCAGATTGTGCCTTTTTTCCTTTACTTGGCGAAACAGCGCTTCAATCCCACTTGGTCCTCATTTCATGCCTGCACCAAAGACAAAATGCTTAAATGGATTAGTGTTGCTGTTGAATTGCCATTGTCCCCAGTCAATGGCTTTGGTTATGTGTTGTGTCTTACAGCCTTGCAGCGTGTATATGTGTCAAAAACATTCTGTTATCTTGAAAACAGAAACACACCACTGCTCTATGTAGCAAAGGAATGAATAGAAACCTAAATTACTTCGGAGAGTTTGTACTCCTCTCAGTGCAACACAAATTCTCAGTAAATGTGTGTATAAAAATGAAATCACAATTGATGTGTGCTGTGCATGTCGTCTTGTATAAGATAACCAGCTTGACCAGAGGTTCTTAACTTGTGTGTCAGGACCCACCATTTTCACTGGGTTGTGGAGCTTGCCCATAATCACTGTTGATTAAATCGTTTTTCATAGTTGACCTAAGGATAATGCTTGAATAAACATATTTCTGTGAGGAAAACCTGTATTTTCATCTGAAATATTCTAAAACAGGGCCAAACTGCAAATTCTTATCAACATAAGCTGAAATAGTTTTTTTGGGATCACGCCTTATCACGAAATGTTGACGGTGGGTCCTGAACACCAGTTGAGAACCACTGAGCTAGACTACACCCTTTTGTGTCGCAACAGGGCCGGACCTTATCTCCACCAGTTTAGATGGCTGTGATTTATAAGGGGAGTAACCAATCAGAGAAAACGCTTGGTCCATTTATAAACATGTATTCCCTTTTATGCAAGATACTCTACACAGGGTGACAAGCTCATTTGGAGCGGGTGCCAAAAAGGTAAACATAGTGTGTGTCGGGGGCCTAAACAGACTAAGCTTGAGTAAATAATAATTTGACTACCGCTTATAACTTGCACATTACCTATTCACATTTTTTAAGATTAATTTTTTTTTTAATCTGGCCTATTTGTTGAACTTTGATAAGTTAGAAATTCTCAAAAACTCGTAAGCCTCAAACTATTTGTGTTTTTGAGTTAGCTAATAATGGATTCATGTATTGCTAATAATGACCTTCACATCAGACTGGGTTTTTCAGATCAGTCTCACTTTATGTACTGTGACAGTAGCTCATGTGCAGCTGTTTTTAAGGTTATTGCATTTCAATTATCTTTACTCTTCCACAGGACTCAAACAGCAACATAATAGAAAGTGTCCTGTTTGTTCTGAGCATAACACTGTGCACTCACTGAGCAAATAAGTGCAATGCACAGTCCACCAATCCTTACGTCACTGTTAAGACATGACGCATATAAGCAGTGCTTAAGCTCACAATGTTTGCTTTGTAATAAATAGCTGAACAAAGAAAGTTTCACCCCTCGCGTTCTGACATTCTCCCACCTGTCTCAAAAGCTCTCTTGGTCCACTGGCCCTTTGTCCTCTTCTTTGTAGAAAAAGCACTTTGTCTTCTCCTTCTGGATTTGTTTAGTTACACACCACCGCTACAGGAGTGGGGCATGTGATCAGTTTGATCATTGGTGTTGATCTGAAGTCGGTTTGTCACTATTCACATTGTGTTCCCTGTCCCACTCTCCCTTTGGAGTGCCTGTTTCCGACGGTGCATCGTTGGTGTCGCGGTCTTCAGCCCTGTCCACTGAGGCACCCCGCCTACAGGGATTGGACCAGAAGAACAGAAGCTCCAACAAGAACTTGCGTTCTTCTGCAGTCTTGGCTCATCGGCTGAGGGTCTATCTATAGCCTGTCCGTCCATGGGAGTGGATCTCTCTTTCTGTGATTCTCCCCGAGGTTTGTTTTTTCTCCCACTGGGCTTTTGAGTTTTGCTGAGTCGGAGAGTCTAAGGCAGGGGACGCCCACGCGGCCTGTCACCACTTGCTGCCAACTCATATTTTGGACTTTATGTGTGCCTGGACACTTCATTTGCCTGCACTTTACATTGTCTTGTTTATTGTTTTGTTTCATTGCTTTAATGTTTGGTGCAGCCCTGTGAGGCAACTCCTGTTGTGATATTGGGCTATACAAACTTATTGATTGATTGATTGATTGAGGGGCTGCAGGGGCTTATGGGAAATACAGTTCTAACATCATCTCGAGGCCAACAGATATTATCTGCTCCCATTATGTTTAACACATTTGCTTCTGACTCTAAACTGGAAGATTACCTGGCTGCAGTTTGATAGATGATGGTATCAGGGTAGTAATTATATAGATTTAATGTTTATTTGGATAGGGAAGTAATTATAGTTGTGGCTGCAGTCGCACTAGTCATAAGAGTCTCAGTGGTGCTTGTACAATACATTCCTAATGACAGACGTATTCAGAATCAGAATCAGAATTGTATTTATTGCCATGGTTATGAACAGGCTCACAACTAGGATTGTTTTCCGGTTCATCGTGCAACATGAAACATAAAACATATAGATAGGTAGATAGATAAATACTTTATTGATCCCAAGGGATAATCATGTTTCAGTAGAAGCATTATAAAAATAATAATAAAACACATAACTTAAATAATATTAAACTATATAAAACTTAAAGCCTATAAGATTGAATTTAAACTTTATGGTAAAGACAGCAGCTATTTGACATAGAACAACAGTGTGAGTGTATTCACAGATGTGCAGGTGCAGTAAGTGTTAGCAGCAGATATGAGTGCGGACATGCCAAATAGTGCAATAGAGCTGTGCATATGGCTGGAACAGGTTATTATGTTCATGAGTTTGATAAAGAGCTATTGGGTCTTGTTATCGTTCATGAGTCTGATGGCGGAGGGGAAAAAACTGTTCATATGTCAGGAGGTATGGGTCTGAATGGACCGTAGCCTCCTGCCTGAGGGAAGAGGGGTGAATAGTCCATGTCCAGGGTGAGCATGGTCAGCTGTGATCCGACCTACACGCCTCTTGGTCCTGGAGGTGTATTGTATATTATTGCAATTGACACTGAATGTAGCCTGGCTCGAGACTCCTGCCACCCATCACACAATGTGGTTAGTTGTGAAATTAGCTAGTATACTCAGAGAAGTTGTAAGTGCATTGACAGCTGAGAGTTTTTATGTTTTATGATGGAAGTTGTAAACATGAACGTGAATGCGAACCATCTCAACACTTGGTTTAGTCTTTATTGCAGAAATGTGTGCATCATGTACCTGGCCAATGTGTTTTCAGTTAACACCCGACAAAAATTACATCTATAACACATCCACGCCTTCACAAAAACAGGAAGAGAAAAGTGTTTGGCAAAGGAAGGGCGTGGAGAAGGAGGAGGGTTTCACCCGCTCACACCACCAGCCACATTCCCTACAGAGAGAGTGAAGGAAATTACCCAGAAAAAAAAAAAAAAAAGCAGACTGTGAGCCAGTCAGCACAAGGTGCTGATAGGACAGTTACTGGGTGGTCAGTTGCGTTCAGTCCACTCTGTCAATGTATGACATTACATTAGTCAACTTCCCGACAATGTATATCAGGAACCTCAACAGCAGTTTATTTTGTCATTAATATCTTGTAAAGGATCTCCGTTGCGAAAACTAGACTTGGGCCAATGACGGGATTTTTGAGTGGGTGTGGCTTCTTCTTGGCCGTTGATCAGTCAGATGGGAGGGCAGGTGTTGGACAGGACTGGCACGATATTACATGGAGAAGGCACAGAGATGGAGAGAGACAGATGGATGGAGATAAGACATCCGCTTGGGGAGGAATGTATTTCTGGATTTAGCTGTCGGAAAAACTAACTGCATGCACATTCATTGCGCAAGTGAGTTTTTGGACCATATTGTTATTTTTTTTCTTCACTTCAAACTGTGTAAAACTGAAAGGCTGTTGGATTGAAGTGCCCCAGGTGATGGAGATGTTTGTAATGAGAAGAAGTATTGTCAAAGCTGGTCCATGCTCTGAAACCCGTGTGCAGAATTATTATGCAGCCATTATCGCTCACACAAAATGGAAGGGAAGAGACATCTGAAAAATTCTGAAAAGTCACAAATTGTTAATAGCTGGTCAGAGGGATGCTGCGCTCTTGAAAAACAAAAAAAGCAACAGCTGATGCATTCAGGCCTCTAACATGGTTTTGGGAAAATGACCGATCTGTTAGAGTGCAAGGGAAGCGGTGCCCTGTTTGCGAACAACGCTTTTGCCTATCACAGAACTATAATTATTTAATGGATGGCACGTGGGAATGTGTCCCATGCGTGACTGGTTGTATGACAGTGGTTCTTTGAGCGGCCTTCTGAGTGGGTGAGAACAATGCAATATGTTCCGACTTGCACAGATATGATTAACATTTCTGATAAGGTGTTTGTGGTCTGTCAAAAATGGGGATAAACCGATAAAACTAAACAAGTGTTTTCATTTGGATGGATGGATTGATGCCATTGTAAGTACTTTCATACACGGAACACATTAGTAAAATATTTAACAAAGGCCCTTGCTTGCCATCTCTGACAACAGCATGTTGTTGGCTTTGAGAAGCCATGTGCAATTTAGCATGAAGACAATTTCATACTTGCAGAAACATTTTGCTTTGAAAGCCCATGAGGCTGGCTGCAACTGCTGTTGCACAACACCATTTTAGAGCTCACTCTGTCACAGACATTGGTAGAATTATAATAATCAGATTGTCAGCTTGATTTGGTCGTTATTTTGGTTCCTCTTGCCACATTTGAAAGTGTATTAGCTATTTAGACACTTGTGGTGTTCTCTTTTCCAAATGCATGTCAGGCTAGCTATTTCATTAATTCAAGAACGAATTTGGGAATTGACACCACAGACAACTCTCAGACTGGAAACCGGCTATTGCTTGTATTGCATCTGCCTCTCTATATCAGTGCCTTTGAGGTCCCAAAGCAATAAAAGTATTGGTGTTAAACAGAACCAGTCGCTAAAGCAGTGTGTCTACGTAATGTGCATATTGAGTATGCATACTGAAATTGGACTTGACATCCGTTCACGTCCATATCTGTAGCATGAGAAGTCTGGGACAGTTCTGTTTCCAGCTGTCAAAGGGATAACAAATTCTGGAAGGTCACACTTTATAGTGTTACCTGTCACCCAGCCAACAGTGTTGCCCCAGAAGAAATGTAATTAGCTTGAAGTGGCAGTGGGGATGCAGGCCACATTAAAGGAACAGAGTGATCATCTGCTTGTAATCCTGTCTTGGCCAGATAATAGAAGAAAAGAGCAAAACTCTGTCTGTGGACCATTTTTAAGATGATATGTGGCATAATCAGTGATGCACATGATTTTACAAGATAAATAAATTACCCGAAAGTGCTTTGAAGTGTGAGCCTTTCACGGAAATAACACAGTGGACAAGGTTATGATGGATTCATTAATTTCTGCTGTGGTTTTATGTAAATAACAGAACATTTATATATTTTGTTTGTTACCAGTTAACCAAAACTTAACTCAACCATACATGATTAAGCATTAAATACATACAAGGTCAATGTCGAGTCAGAGTCAAGTTGCGCATGTGCAAACATGGTAGAGAAAACGGAAGTTTGCGGGATGGGGAATCACTGTCAAAAAGCATTGTAAAGTAGAATTGAAAAGCTTAGGTTGTGCTGTACGGCTATTATCATCTCTGTAGTACAGAGGTTCCATAATAAATAAAAAGGCTAATCACAACACTCTTGCTAATGCTAAAGCGGCTAGTACCACAGCAGCTCATAAATTTACTCACTGAGGAGGCTCTGCACCTGCTAAACGCGTAATTTATTGCAAGGAAAGATTTACCTTTGCAGCGTTTAAAGCAGAGTCAGCTCTCTGGTCGAATCAAGCAGGTGGAGCGCTAATGTACTGTACGTCCTTTTTTTAACGCATAGTAAGTAGTAGGGGTGGGCCAAGATACAAAGCCCACGAGACGAGAAGAGATTTGGACATCATTTGCAATAATATATAATCTTATGTTTCCTTTTGTAGCCATGGAGCCATGGTACTGTAATTTAAAAAAAACAAATAAGGATGGGAATTGATAAGAGTTTACCATTATCATGGACAAAATCATGCAGGCTCCATTTGTGTGCACAGTTTAATATTAGAACAAGGCTAATACATGTGGCTCTTTTGACAAGTGTATTCTGATAAAATTTCCTAACTGGGATTGTAAATAATAATTAAATAGAATTCTAAGCTTAAAAGTTAATTTCACGAGGAGACACAGACTTAAATTTATCTAAGCAATCTGTGCCAGACACGGACACAGGTTTAAACATTAACTGCCATCTCCCCTGATCAGGGTTAGGGTTAGTTAACCCTAATCAGGATATAATTAGGGTTAAGAACGGCAACTGTAAGTTGTGTTTCACTCACACAGATCTTACACATATTTTTAGAAACTAGAAGGTCTTGGCTTTCAAATTAGGTATCACACTGGCATAAAGACTGTTATCTCTCCAGTCAATACGCTTTGAGGGTTGGATGATAATTGTTAACCCTAATCCTTAACCCTAACCCTGACCCTAGGGTCGCAGTTAAGTGGTTAAACAGAGAGTGATTCTTAGTCAGACTGACCTCTTTCTTCCTTAAATGGCCCGCTGTAATCATCCCTTCATATTCTACTGCCTTTCCCTCGCTGTCAACAACAACAACATCCACGTTGTTTTGCTCCATCTGTGTGCGGTAGATCCACCCAGACTCGTTGCGGCGTGCAGCGGTAAATTGTAGCTTCCAACAGTGGAGACTTTAGTTCGTAATGAAAGAAAAAGTAACGAGGTGCGAGTGGATCTGCAGGCATAAACACTGAGTTGGCGATGCACCCAAGCGACTGGGACTTCAAAGTTTTCTTTCTTTAAGTGTCACTCAATATATAGCACACATTGTTAGATAACTAATGCCTAAATGTTCCCTTAAGCCCTATAAGCAGTCAACAGTAAGTAGGTATAGATCTAAATCGCAGCCTATAAAAAAATATAAGAAGAAAAGAAATATCACGAGATTACTTTACACTGTCACGAGAAATCTCTTGGCAATTTGATCTCGCGAGAGAACAATAAAACTAATTAAAAAAGGAAGTGCTCTACGTGTCCGCGCCGCGCTGCCCCTGCAGTGAAAACAAACACACCCCCTGAGCGTCTGAACAGATGCCATGTTTGCACCGTAAGTTGTGAAGAAGGAGCTCTTTCTAATCTACTCTGGACATCGGCTGTTCTTTTTTCTTACCTAACGATAATGTCACGGAGAAACGCCCATTTGGCTGTGACAGGTGTAGGACTTTATCAACCTTTCTAAAGAAGAGTCCACTCGCCAGAAGTTGGAATTTCTTTCCGGGATTCAGGGACTATCAGCCAAAAGTGTTTGTCTGTGACCGTCACTTGATGGATGCTTGGTGAACTTGGACCAGAATCAAAGTGGATTAACTTTTATAACCAACGCGAGTCCCATAATGTAAACACCCGATGGAGAGGCCAGAGCGTAAATCAAAACGTGTGTTAGCCATTTATGAAGCTGTGTTGCAAATGTCAACTCCTTATATCATTGTGAAGTAACTTCACGTTTTGTGTATTTATATTTCTTTTGCTGCTAATGTTGCATGGGCAGAGAGAGGGGCGGAGTTAACTGAATTGAAGCGTCTTACCCCCAGAAAATACTTTCTCTCAAAAATGAGTGCTCCATAGTGGTAGAGGTACAATATATCATATAAATGCCTATAGTTTACTTTGGAATGGCTAAATTAGCGTGATACAGATCCTTTAGTATTTTAAGTCAGTATTTTAAAACCATGCTTCTTAAGTTTTAGAGGTTCCTGTAGTACAAAATCAAAGCAGCTGCCAGTCGCCCTCTATCAGCCGAAACACACTTCAGTCTTTGAGTTGTGTTCTTGTGTTCCTCTAAAATATTCCCTCTGAAGCACTTAGCCTAATTACTGATCATTTATTCCCCCAAACTAATCAGTCAAAGTGTTATGCGTCCTCTCAAATAATAACAGCAGAGCAGTCGACAGCCTACATTACAGCAGCTAAGTGCATGTATTTGTATTACTGATTTTACTCTCTTCATGTGCATCATTTAATTAGGGACATGGTTTTATATCATTGACAAAATGAAGCACATGTTTCAGCCCTCTGTTCAATAAATTCAACTTCAACTTACAATACACAAAGCATACTGCCAGGGTTTGTGATATCACACACAGCATCAAATTACAAAACCAAAAGATTAACCCTGAGTAATGGAGGTAATCCAAAAACGATTATTGTAAAATTATTTAACCATTTCAAAACATTTGTCAGCTAAAACCCAGCAACTCCATTGCTTTACTTTATCATTTAGAGAATATGTGCACATCAATGAGAACACGTTTCGTTACTTGTGTGTAAATTTGCCAGATTTACCGATATATGGCGTAGTTTCCTTACAAATGTGACTGATAAGATAATAATAATATCTCACATCGAATGAATAAAACAACTTTAAAAGGGGCAAAAAAAATAAATCATCAAAATGAGAACAGAATATAAAATATTGAGATTGAACACGGCTAAAACCTTGAAGTCTTTCCCCATCCAAGTGCAAATGATAGAAATCTTCTACTTTACATCTTTCTCAGAACCAACTGTGAGCAAAAGATTTACACACACACACAATGTCGAGAAGCTAACAGTGTGCAAATGAATTTCACATTACCGTAGGTCACTGAATTCATTTCTGAAAAGGCAATTGCTATAATCTCTCTGGGGACTTGTTGTGAGAAGTGGGCCACATTTACCCAGTTACCCTTGCACCTCTGTGTAGATTAAGAAATACGTTTAACCACTATCACCCAATCGACTGTACCTCATTTGTTCCTCTATGACAATTCACTGAACAAGGCTTTTCCGGGGTGCTTTAATACGGGGCACAGATGCCAAACCAGTCATTCTACTTTCTATTGTAAGTCTATTTTAAATGTACAGTGCTTACCCTCATGGTAAAAGACCAGTACCATATTAGTATACCAAATAAGAGTCAATATAATCGAGTCAATATAAATAATGAGATATATATATATATATATATATATATATATAATGAATGATAGGCACAGATACAAAAACATAGACAAACTGTAACATATGTCTGATGTAGTATATATCATAGTGCTTATAGCAGAAGCTAATTTTCAGCACTTTCAGCAGTCCCTAGATGGGCTTACAAAGTACAGATACAAAACATGTTAAAAGGGCATGAGAAGACAATGACTTTTACAGACACTGAACTGAACATGCAAAAGAAGACAGGGACACAGCACTAAACATGAGTACTATGCTACAGCTGGCACTTCTGTGATTTTGTACATTTTTCAAAGATGTCAAATGCTGTCAAAGATTTTAATTCAGCTGGAAATAAGTTCCACGGATTTGCGCCTCTCACTGAAATTGCAGATTGGGCAAAGGTTGTTTTTTCTAAAATATTATATACATAAGTAACGTTATATTACCTTTGAGGAGGGACCAAAAGCCATCTGTTGCTTTTGATTCCCACTAACTCACTCAGAGCATGATCAGACAGACCAATACGAGGAGTGAGTGGGGAACTGTATTTAAGTGCATGAGCGGCATCATTTAATTTCACACTTTTATTGCACGTTTTTGCAGTAAACATGCACACATAATAACTAATGAACAAAACAAGTATGGCATACAGTGACAAACATACAAACATTAACACATGATAAGGAGAGATAGGGTGGGACTGGGGCGTTTAAAGCTGTAGGGCAACGAGTTATACAAATCGGTTTGTTAGTCTGCATATCATGAAGACAAAAACACAACTATGACTGCATTGACATTAGTCATCAGCTTGAGAAATATGATTTTCATTATTTGTTGTTCTGTTCTTCATTAAACGCTAGGTCATTTTGCACAGTGCAAAGTTGCGCAACACCACAGCCTCCGAATCGACCCAAATGAAGAATAGTGCTCTACTTCTTCGTGAAGGGCGTTGCTGAGAGCCCCTTGTTGCGTGTAGCCTGATCAGCTCTCGGTCTACCCTCTTTACACACACGCCTTGTCACCGTTGTTGCTGATCTTATCGCTCAGCCTATCACGGGACTAATGACCTCGACAATCGTTGCTGACCTGTCAGGGGAAGAGCATCTGCCCAGCAGAAGGGGGCAGAGTCCATTAAAAGATTAATGTAAGGAAGTGGACACATCCTCTGGACCCTGCGCTCCTGTACAGCAGCACCAGGGAGTTTGATTTATAGTGGCTGCCCCTCCTCACTTGCTGAATAGGCAGAGAAGAATGAGTGGTTGAAGTGCTTGGCTTATTCGCCAACAATCGAAAGTGATAGGCATGCACTACTCCTGCCTAAACCTTTTGTGAAAGTGAGTTAACAATTTATCAAAACAAATTTAAATTTGGACCAATTGGGCCTGTGTAGTATATGGTGTGATAAAGGTACTATTATAATGACGTGGGGGAATGGTGCAATGAGTAAAGGTGACCAACTTTTTGTTAAAAAAAAATATGGTTACCATTTTGACACAACTGGACTCTACTAATTGTCTGTATACCTCTGAGACAGATTTGTTTTTAGGCACAGGGTACAGAAATGTTTCTGCAGCATTCAAGGTCCAGAAGAGCACATCATTTGCATTGAAAGGAGTTTAGAACCACCAGGACTCTTTCCTAGAGCTGTCCGCCTGCTTAAACTGAGCAATCAGGGGAGAAAGGCCTTGTTCAGGGAGATGACCAAGAACCTGATGGTCTGTCTGACAGAGCTAAAGCAATACTCTGAGGTAATGGTTGAACCTTCCAGAAGGACAACCATCTACGATGTACCAGCAGGTGAGTCTGGTCACCATAGCATCATTTCCATTTCCCACAGCGGCACATATGCAAGCAAACAGGAAGCCAATCAGCAAAGGGCGAGTGTCTGCCGTTGATGCGGTGATGTTAGCGGTTTTGCGTTTATATTCGCATATTTGAAACTCACCTACTGTCGATGTGTTTTTGGTCATTTGCCACTGATTGGAGACACGCTCTTTCTCTCTCTCATGTGCGGGGAGTCCAGACCAATTTCCGATTAAAAAAAATATAGAGGGGAATCATTCTGGTGTCACCAGGCTACAAGCTTGCAGCATCAAACCCAAGAAGACCTGAGGCTCAACAAAGTACTGAATTAAGGGTATGAATAGCTTACATTTACCAACCCATGTGATATTTTTTTTCTTAAAAATAGTAATAATAATTGTTTCACTTTGTCATAATGTATTATGACAATACATGGTATTGGGTGTAGACTGATGAGAGGGAACTTTACAAAAAAATCTATTTGAGGCTGTAATGTGAAAAAAAAAATAAAAAATAAAACTTTCCAGATACACTTTTTATATTATATTCCAATAATTTAAGTTCAGTTTGACATTTGTTTAACTCAGTTCTTAATTCATGGTTTGAAAGTTAACATGTCAGTGTACTGTTTATTATTATTTTATCAAGGAGTCCATGTTAAAATGGTGCAAACCCAAGCAACTCCCTCCTACAAAATCTCTGAACCACACATTATGGCCTTTCCGAAATCTCACCCTTCTCCTTCTCCCTATCCCCAACATTCAATTTGCATGTGCCCATGTAGTGTTCTGTCCGAAACAGACACAGTTTTAATTTCTCTGATAAGTGATCCTCCGGAGGTGAAGTCGCTGAGGATTGAGTGTGTACCAGAGCGGAGGTGATGTTTAAAATAAATAAATGTTCCCACAACGCCACCCAGTACAACCAGGGAAATCACTTTAGCAAGGTTCTAACTTATGGCACACAGGGGAGTTAAAAGGACCAGACAGAGGCAAATGATTTTCAATAATATGTATTGTTTTATTTGATTATAAGTTATTAAAGTTTGGTTTCTTAAAAGTCCATTTCAGGTTTAGTTGAGTCTTTGATTTAAAAAGTCCAGAGCATACAGAGCAGGAGACACAAAACAGTGGAGGCATGATGGTGCTGCAAATACACTTAAAACATGAGTACATTTCAAAATACACTTTACAGGTGCCAAAACAAATCAAAACAAAGATCCTATCAGGTAGCGAAAGCGAAGTGTGACAAACCCCGGACCACGCCCAGCTACACGGCCCCACTCGGACCGACATCAGCGCTATGTGAACAGTAGAAAATGCACCCGCAATGACACTAAATGAACTTCAAAGTACGCGCTTACCATCGAGGCGTGGAAGTTGCTGGCAAAGTTGTTGGCCTTAAGCCTGACGTCGTCGGCTTGACGCTCCCGACACAACGGACAACTAGGCAACCCCAGACTAGCCGCTAGCCACGCTGTGTCCCGCAGCAGGTGTGACGCCAGAGAGGTGAGAGGACAGGTGATGCGGAAAAGGCCCTTTTTATTGCACGACCCCTACATTGTACAACAACGGAGGAGAAAAAGACAACAAGCGGGTGACATCAGGAGATGCAACAGGCGCCATGGTAAACCTGGGAAATTGAGGACGTGGTCATCCTACTATTGAATTAGCAGCCCTGCATTAAACCAAAAGGAGCCAAAACAAAGTCTGGCCTTCAAAGGATACTCGGTTGTTTCTATTAAAGTTGTCTGTAAGTGTCAAAAACCTTGCATTTATACTTTCGCTTCTCTCGATAATCTCCACTTAACCTGTGTTTAAGGAAATGTACACTTTACCACAGAAATTGCATATGTTATCATGGTGTTTGTACAGTAAAATACTAGATCACAGTGCAGCAGGACGCACTGCTATCCGTGTCCATTACTCTTGTATAGTGCAATGTTGGCGAGGTAAAGCTGCACACTATTTGCTTTTAGTGAAGATTTGCTGCCACACTTGGCAAAAAAGCCCTTTTCCCTGGTAGTCCTTGTGGCGTCAGGATCATTATTGGAAAAAGCATTAGGTCTTTTTTGACGTAATCTTTCACAGTATTTTCTTTCTTTTCTTTTTTGCTTTCACAATTATCCTACGGTGTCCCTTTTCCTTGCAAAAACAGTTTTAGGGGTAGCCGATATTGACAAAAAATAATACCTCAAAATATTACCTCAATAACAGCACTTTAAAGCACTTTTTGTTATTTTTTGCAAACCATCAGAAATAGTATGCAATAATAAAAGGCTCTTCGTCCCCTTTCACTCTGAATGGTCCTAAAAGCCTTTTGGCCAAAAATCCTTCAAAAAACACACAAAACTTTATCGCACTTTTTTTGTTGGTATATTGTTGTTGATAACAGATTACACCCAAAAATATCCACGTCTCGTATACAATATACTGCATGTATCATCGAGTTGCATCATTCTGTAGTATAACATGGTAAAATACCCCTTTCAATCCCTGTGAACTGGGAAATGCTATATCTGAGCCAAATACATAGTAATGCCTGTGCCTCTGCCACTAGAGACTCGAGTTCTAGAGAACAGAGGATTTTTTTTTTAAGCTTGTTAGGAAATCACCCACAGTTGAAACAGCTTGGCATGAAATATTCATTGTGACAGATTCAGATGTGCTTCTCAAACACGCATATTTCGGATATCACATATTTGGAAAATTGCATTGATTTTTGGAAATGGCTCTGCATTTTTATCGACATTCTTACAAAAAAAAGTCTAAAAAAGTCTAAACAAGAAAAAATGTATGCTGTGAATCACATATAGGGTAGTTATTATACTACATTGATTTTTTATTTTTTTATTTAATGATTTATTATTGGTACATACACATGCAAATGTGATTATCATGACAGGTTATAGTGGCAATAAGTGGTCTTAAATATTGTATATTGTAACTTTTTTGCAGTAAAATATGACTCAACATTTGTTATCAACGGGCCGTAAATACACTTAAATATTGACATATTCTCAAGTCTTTTCTGTACTCCTATGGGTGATTTTAGAGTTGTTCATTAAAAGTGTCACATAATGAGCTTTTGCCTTGTAAATTTTCTTTTGAGGTTTACAAGACTTTTAAGCTTCCCACTACCTTTGATAGCCAAGTGAAGCCCAGGCAGAAAAACAAATAAAAAGGGGTCAGTGCTGGTGTTGGCCTGGATAGTGGTCAAAACACTAAAAGCTTTACGGGATTGTTACCTCGAGCCCCGATGGCCTGTGTTAGTGCCTAATGATCGTCTGCTCCTGCTTTTTATATGCAGCAAGGGTAATTAAACCGATGGATACTGCTGAATCGATCCACCGCCAGTGCCATGAAATATGACCACTGTTTGCTTTAGCAGAGCTCAGAATGGTAAATAAAGTCATTATGCGTGTGTGTAGATGAGTGGATAGCTCAAATTGCAAGGCTAAATTTGCAATTTATATGACAGATGAGATGGGTTATTGTAAGCGGACGATGGGCTTTGTCACTGCAGGTTCCATTACAATGGCCTATGCCTTGGATAAATAGGACATTCAGCTTGTGGCACTGCATAGCACATACTCTAATAATGGACAGTATAGAATTCATCCGGTCTTTCCTTAATCCGTCTTTTCAACCTCTATTAACTCTGCACATTATTTTTTCAATTCCTCCCCTGCCCCTTCATACCCTCGCTTTTCACTGTTTGTCCTTTTTGCGCCACACTTTATCATATGCCCCGCTGTTCTTGAAGCAAAATTGAAATAAGGGTCATTTAGGCTTAGGGCCCAAAAAGAAGGAAGTCATCATTAGCGAGGAAGTTGTTAGCAAAAACATGTATCTGGCTAAAGCACAGGAAAGATAAAAGACAAGGAAATGCAAAATCTGATACTGGCAACTACAGGCCAATTAGGGAGCGTAGTGTCTCCTTATTGCCCACTGCTGCTAGACTAGGGAGAGTGCTTTGGGTTACCATTTGACCTAATAATGACTACTCAAACTGAGTGAGAGTAAAACAGTATTAGGACTTAGAAAACCCTCTGCATTTGTACTGCATCATATTCAGACTCAAACTCTCATTACAGTTAATATTTCGGCCACATAGTGCAGCCCTTGTTAAGTAAGTGTGCTATAAAACCACACACATTTTAGCCATCAGTAGAGTGATTGTAAATAGTAGATGGTAAAAGTAGATCACCAATTATTTATTATTCATTTAGGGAGACTTAAAGTGGCTGTACACATTATTGATACTCAGAGTTAAATCTATCATCATTCCCCCCTTGCAGTAGATTGTGTTTTTGGACACTAATGGCGCTGCTAATCAGAAAGGTGTGTTCGCATTGTGGGAAAATCCTACAACTATATTAAATATATACAGCTTTTACTTGCTAGGTTGATGTTAACGGCTGTATTTACTGGCGGTAAACGGGCGGTAAACGGGCACAGCACAGGTTAACGCCGCTGTGGCAAAAAAGTGCTATTATACTGTGTTCACACCGCACGCTTTTCAGGCGTCAAAATTGCGCAAAAAGTCCCTTGTGCTTATTGAAGTCAGACGCTCTGAACACACATCAGCTCAGAGTGTGTTCTGAAGCGTAGCCACGTCTTGGAAGGAGCTCTTGTCTGAAAAATAGCTGCTGTTTTGGGGCTAACTATAGTCCCTCTTTGCTACTGCCATGTCCTATGGATCTTTAACTATACCCCCATGGTCTATGCCAGGCTCTCCCCAGTATTAAAGCGTATAAAGCCCATACACTTGAATAGAGGGCGATTATTTGTGCCAGTGGACAATGATTATTCCAGGTTACCCCGGTTAGCATGTTAAATTGAGTGTGATGATCATTAAGGTAGTTGCCGGCTTTATTGACGTTATTAGTGCATACTATACTTAAGTTAGCAGCTAGTTAGGACGCAACACGGAAAATGTATAAGCTACCTGGATTAGGCTCTTAAGGGAGACATGGTAGGTGAACGTATTGATTTTTCACGCAGTGGTCGAAGTGGAGATTTGTATCAATTTTCCTCCCTTTTACTTAGTTTTACTGTCAGAGTATAAAAATGACCAGACTTACCCCGTATGATGCTTATTTTATGGCGGAGACAACCCGGAAGTAGCAACTGCACTGCTTCGCAAAACCTTCTCTGTAGGTGTCAACACGCTTTGAAGCCTCTATGTAATTGGTCCAAGAAAGCTTTAAGGACAAAGATCTTCTTTTTTTCAGGGCATTTAAAAGTCATTACCAACATTTTCATAAATCCCCTCCAGCTGTTATGAAAAGAATAAAAAGCAATAGTAGCAACATTTTCTTTTTTCTAATCACGATCACAACTTTTGTAGGTGCAAGTAATCAAGCTGTTTCCATGCAAATCACGAAGGAAATTGTATTCTTCTTGTCGCTTCATTAGGGTAAATTCATAACTATGGGGCTTTTATTAAAACACAACAAGGTTCCAGTCACTGCCTCTGCCTTTATTGTTTTCAATCTTTACTAATTAAATTGAAGAGGTCCTGATTAAAATAATGGAATTGTTGCCAGGGACACTGTCTGAGCTTATATAAATTGATTGTGCCTCTACCAAGTACACACGTAATATTATGCCTGAGTGGTGTTCACATAAAAAAAATCTCAAATCAACAAGTCAACATCTGGATTCTTCACATGGATGTAAACCCTTATTTGACAGTCAAGTGAATTAGGGTTGACCACCATAGAAATATCTTAATTCGCATTGGGATGCCCTGTGTACGAAATGCACAATGTGAATAAACATGCCTTGCCTTGCTTCTTTAAAAAAATAATACACGGAAAGTGGTCAGACCCATTAATTATTGTCCATAATGGAATTCTTCAAATTACAGTTCTTATTGGTTTCCCAGGCCCCTGGTGTCCCAGTGTCAGACGGCGCCTATTTGTATGGTACAGACAGGACGTTCTGCTCCGCTCCGGTGTGTGACAGGCAGCGACTAAAAGCTCATTTTGGGGACACAGAGTCAGAACACACAGAACCTGCTCTCGGTCTCTGCGGGCTCATCTTGCGCTGACAGCAGGAAGTCCCTCCAGCATCACTGCAGCTGGCTGTGACTGATTTCTCCCAGGCAGAACGAGCCACAGGAGGCAGCCGCTTCTGCTTTGGCCCGTCCCTTTTGATTTGCTCTAAATGCATGCTGTTTGACGTTTGTTGTTTAGTGTGAGCTGCGTGTGTTCGCACTGCCGCATTCCTGAGGTATCTTACAATCTGCTCAAGGGAGGAACACTAAATATGTTACTGAGGTCTTAACCAATCAAGTGAAGTAGGAATTTACTTCATATTAATTGGCTCCTTGCAATCATCTATCGTATAACACCTTGATTTTAAAACATTAAAACAATATCTTCAATCTTTTTACCACTATCTTCAAATCCAGTGACCACCTCAGGGGAAAATGCTCTTCCAGATGAGGCACACAACTAAAAATAAGAATTTAATTCATTACTGTTGCTATGTGGTGTGAACATCTTAGGGCATGCGTTGAGACACTGTCTTACATTATGCAGTAGCAGAATAAATGTCCTAGATAGTTAACATAAAATTATGTTTTATTTGTAGGTATACCTTCCCCTATAAACAGTGACGTGAGCTTTGTATTGCACATTTTCAAGAACTGAGATAGAGGTCATGCAAGTATGACATCCCTGCTTTATTTATGACTAAACGTTTCGACCACAGCTATGGGGTATAAATTGCCATGTCTCTTCAGCAGATGGTGGTCAAAGGGGACATAATGAACAACCACTCCGAAGAAAGAATCATCATTTAAATCCTTATCTACTAATTGCTCTTTGATGCGTTTTTATTTAACTGTGCAAGAAGCATTGTGTAGCCAGGAGCATTGCTAATTAACTGCACATATCTAATGCATCAGATTTAGAGCGAAAATGTGATGATTATTTTTCTTTTAAGAATGTTATAGGGGTGTGACAGTCTGGCTTACTTATTGTTTGATAAGCGAATATTACATGAGCTGAGATTTGTGCTTGGTTTAGTAAAAAATGAGGGTGACACAAACTGTGATGATGCAGGAAGTCCATTATTGATACGACAAAAAGGCCAGCTTGTCCTCACTGCTTTTCCCACCCATGGCAATCCCAGGAGCCCAAGCAGCAGACTATACCAGTTTTAATGATGGTTTATGGGGCCTGTCAGTAGGATGTGGAAGGATGTAGCACAAGACAGGGAGGTCCATGGAGGAGACAGAGGTGGGATGTGTGGGTTAGTTGAAGGTGCAAAGGAAAAACAAAATAATAATAATAATTACTGGGATTATTGGTGATGTTTATGCAAAGTTAGTGGGAGGTTGCTGGTCATCACGAGACAATACATATGACTAGGGACATTTTGTTCTTTGAAGGGAGTTGCCTTTTAGCTTTCTTTTTTTTGGGTGTTGATTTTCTGATTTCATCTTAACCAATTCAAATCAAAGTACTGTTTTTGGTAAAGGGAAATTTCAAAAACATCGGCACTTGGCAACAAATTATCAACTTTTAATCCAATAAACAGACAAGCCCCTCCAAAACAAGAGCAGTGTAACAGTCTTTTAAAATAGTACAAGGATAGCCTTCTTTTGCACGAGATATATGAGATGGGATATACAAAGCCAAGGTTCTTAATAAAAATCATCCATTTTTGTCACTGTCATCCAGGGGAGATTTTGCACGGCTATCAATAGACATTCTTTTCTTCCTATCTGGCTTCTATCTTTACAGAGCTGAGACCGGGCTTCTGCTGTATCCCATTGTCGGACGCGATCTCCTACATCATCCTGTGACTTTCTGAAGGCTGACCTCTCAGCTGTACGTTTTGGAGGCTATCAAGAGCCACTGAAAGTCACACTTATCACCTGCAAAAAGCATGGCTAACCCTACACCATTTATTTCTCCATTTCCTGGTGCAGCGTGGGTGTGATTGAATCCGCACGCTGGGGCCGTCCCGAGAGAAGTGACCCTTATACTCCCAAGCTCAAAAACACATTCCTCTAAGTGGACTGCTGTGATTTGGCAATGTCATGAATTGAATTTGATTGTCAATATGGCAAACAAATAAAGAAATATTGAACTTGTATTATGTCCAATAAAGCCATATTGCTTATCATTTATGGCTGCAGAAGCCAAAAGTGAAGTACATGTTACTAAAGTTGCAATTAAGTTATGTGTAATTAGCAGGTCATACTGCAATATAAGAGCGCAAGACACACGAGTCTAAACCTTCGAAAGACATGTTCTGAAATGCATGCTTCTATTGGTAAAGCAGTTCTCAAATGTTGATATACCTATCGCATTGTTTGAAAATGTGCACTGCAATCAGAATCACAATTTTTAGACATTAAGCCCCAAATCTATTACTTAATATAACAAAAATAACAGTTGTATTATTTATTTGTCAATTTATTTTTTGTCATCATCATGCACCTCTCGACAAAATAATTAACTTTTATCTGACTGCACCCCAGATATATTTTTCTTCCCCTTGTACAGATTTTCTTACATTTTATATATGACATAATGAACATGTAAACAAAAATATAACATTATGCTCACTGCATCCATGCTTTTTGTTTTGTTTCACTTGCCGCAAAGACACACAGTATCTTTACTGCACATACTGCGTTTTTGATCAATATACAGTGTAAACATGTGTGCAGACCATGGTGCAATTGACCCCTCATTAAACTGAACACTATTCTCCGCTAACTCTCCGTTTTACAGCCAATTTAACCCTTAAGTCCTAACACGATTTATTACATTTGTATTATTTTCTGTTTGGAATTTAAATGACAAAGTGGCTACATGTTATCACTGGATTTTTGTATTAGAAGTCTTGCCTATTATTTGATTTGTTTACCGTTTGCTTTTCTTTTTCCAGCTCCCATCATACATCTTGTTGTTGCTGCTACAGTCAACACACCTTGTCACCTTGAGATGCACATTTCATTTACTTTCATACTGCCTGCACACTGTTGTTTCGGTCTTAACATGACTCACACATGGAAAACACTATCCCCCACATTTTATTATTTTCCGGTTGTCAGATCGGATATGTAAATTTCTTTCCTGCTAAAATGATAGAGACTTTTTTTTACTCCCAACCTTTTGAAAATGGACGCAAATGCAGTTGGATCCTTTGCGTGGTGAGAAATAAGATGGAGAAGATGCCCTCTATATATATATATGATCTGTTCCAGTCTGTTGAAAGGCAAAAAATAAATTAAAAAAATGGATGGCTTACCTTGATAAGCCAAGGAAGCCCACCCAACCCAACGCTCACCCAACCCGACCTAACTCTTCCGCCTGCTCGCTCATGCGGCCCACTCTCGCCACAGCCTCAGTCCCACCCCGGCTTCACTTACCCCTGCTAGCTCTGTTGCAAACTCTTGCAAAATTATTTCCCTTTTGAATGCATTTTTTCAGTGTACAAAAAAGAAAATACAACAAAATGTACCTGTACATACAATGCACTGCTCTTGTAGATAGCCAATTGTAATCCGCTGTACGGTTGATATGTACATTGTTTAGTCATTTACCATTTTCGCTTCAAGCTAGCCAACACAGAATTTTAGTTTTCACTCAGCGAGAACCGTTTTACAATTTTTTTTTGAATCAATGTAAATGTGAGCATACAGGTGAAACTCAGAAAATTAGAATATCGTAAAAAAGTATTTCTGTAATTCAGGCTAAAATGTGAAACTTATATGATGATATAGACTCATGGCATGCAAAGTGACATGTCAAGCCTTTCTTTTAATTTTGAAAACTTTTGCTTACAGCTTGTAAAAACCCGAAAATGAAAATTTCAGAAAATTTGAATAGCATATAAAATGAATGAAAACAATATTTTCAAACAAAGAAATGTGGGCCCTCTGAAAACTGCAATCACACATATGTACTTTTACTTGAATGCCTTAATGCGGTTGCGTGGCATGGATGCTATCCGCCTGTGGCACTGCTGAGGTTTTATGGAAGACCAGGATGCTTCAACCAGAGGAATATGAAATTTGAAGCCCATGTCCAGGATCCGTCTGTGTGCGGTGCCTCCTGACTCCAGCATCAGTCCACTCCTTGTGAAGGTCCCCCACACTTTTTAAAGGCCTTTTCCTGACAATCCAGTTTTCCCCATGATGGTGAATTCTATTGAACCACTGAGAGACCATTTAAAGTCTAAGGGACCCCCTTGCAGGCGTTTTGGATGAATTAGCTGATGAAAGGGTGACCCTTGGAGCCTACAATAGTCCCTTTTCACAATATTCACAAACACAAATTTGTGTTTGTGAGCCTTTGGCATTCAGTTTCATTGTTATACTAATGCTACCCAACTGTATCTGTCTAGAAAACCCGGATCCACCTGCCCCACTACATTAACCAAATGCTTGCCATCACATCTTGGATGTCAGCTATCAAACTCCAACTTAATGGTAACAAAAGTGAAATACTGTTCAATGGCTCTAGATCCACATTGTCCAAAATCCCCATGTGAGGAAGCTGGCAACGAGTGATCAAAATGGGCAGGCAGACTTAACAAAGAGTAAAGTTCTTACCAGGCAAAATGTATTATTTCAAACAAAAGGGAACTTCTCAATGACAACCATCACTTGGATGAACAAAGTGGCATCTCTCCCAGTGACTACAAGCAGTCAGCTTCATACCTCTCCTAATGGGGAAAGACCTCCCACAGGTAAGTACCATTAGCTTGATGGGTAAATTCCAGAAATAAGTTTACTTTTTATATTTGACCTAAAACAAGTAGTTTAGTCCACAAACGATAACTGTTCAAATCAAATGAATAAAGACAAAATAGAAACCAAAATCATACACAAAGGAAACTCATAGTTTAAACCGGTTTTCCCGTTGCCACGCCCTCCCTTTGTTTCAACCATGTCGTACAGGTAAGTTTGTATACTGACAAAATTAACAAATAAACAAAGTTTTAAACAGACAATTTGAAGTGTAATTATTAACTTAGCAAACTATACATGAATCCAATGATTATTGTTAGCTGATGTATATTGCAAATGAAACAAAGTGTCAACATTATATAATGGGACAAACCCACTTTGTCACACCCCACCTTCCAGCATTTGCATTGACAGCTGCCAAGCGCCCATCTCTTCTCAGGTTAAAAACTAACCCAACGCTTTCATTCTCATCACCCATAAGCAATACTATCCACTCAGCCTTCTTCCACTATGTAACAGCTCCCGAGTCCGCCTGTTTGTCACACAAAACTCATTCAACGACCTCAAGATGACCATAATGCAGCAGCAAGAATAATCACCTGAACACAATCTACAGGTGCTCGTCATATAATTAGAATATCATGAAAAAGTTAATTTAATTCTGTAATTGAACTTAAACTGTGAAACTAATATATGATATAGACTCATTACATGCAAAGTGGCATAATATGACATATTATGTCAAGCCTTTATTTGTTATAATTTTGATGATTATGGCTTACAGTCTATTTTCAAAATATTCTCATTTTATGAGATTTTTAATTTGGGTTTTTTACAAGCTGAGCCATAATCAAAATTATAAAAAATAAAGGCTACACATATCTCACTTTGCATGTAATGAGTCTATCATATATTAGTTTCACAGTTTAAGTTGAATAACACAAGTGAATGCACTTTTTCATGATATTCTAATTATATGACGAGCGCCTTTGCAACACATCGCACCAGTCCTCATCCAGCTCCACTGACTCATGACATAACCCATAGGACAAACTCCTCCTGTTGTCATTTAAGGCACTCTATGGCCTGGCTCCCCCTTACCTGTTTGACATGCTTCATCCATACACTCCAAAGCATTCAGCTACTCTGCCCCAAGCTCTGGAACAGTTTACACCATCACCTTTATCAGCTGGACTCTCTGGTCACTTTCAAAACCCAACTCAAAACCTACCTTTTCGGATCTGCTTACTCACTATAATTTTAATAATTATTATATAAATAATACTGTTTTAATGTTGTTTAATGTGCTCTCATGTAAGGTGTCCATGGGTGAGATGAAAGGCTCCATCAAATAAAATAAATAATTATTATGATTGATAATTAAAAGCCAGCTGAGGTGGCTAGGGCATCTGTTCCGGATGCCTCCTGGTCACCTCCCTCGGGAGGTGCTCCAGGCATGTCCCACTGGGAGGAGGCCTCGTGGAAGGCCCAGGACACGCTGGTGGGACTATGTCTCCGAGCTGGCCTGGTGTCGCCTCGGGGTCCCCCCAGAACAGCTGGAAGAGGTGTGCGTGGATCGGGAAGTCTGGGCATCTCTGCTGAGACTGCTGCCCCCGCGACCCGGCCCCGGATAAAGCGGAAGAAAATGGATGGATGGATGGATGATAATTTAAAAAAAAAATAACGCGCTGTATTTGTGTAGATTGATTTGAACCCAATCTGATGTGTACAGATTACTGTATAAATATGCCACTAAGTGGGTTAGATGGCAGAACACTCTGTGAGCCGCTGTTATGCTGTCTGTGTTCTCCCTGTGTTTAAGACAATAAATGACCACTTGATTCAGACTTCAACTCTCTTCTTTATGGTTTTTACGTTATTATATATATACGAAATCTCATAACACACCTATTTTCTCCTGTCACGCCAGAAAAGAGCACATTATATATTCACAATGCACACGGGAAAGAGACCCACATCTGATTAGCAAAGCAATAGCATCCATGTTGGAAGGCATGGTAAGCGATTAATTAATTTGTTTTTTGCAGTTTCATGCACATGGATACATCTAGACACAACAGAAAGATTACGTGCCAGGTTTTTCGACACAATTTGAATTTAATATTAGCAAACGTCTGCCATTTCTTACAACCATATTAATAAATATCTATATCCAATATGTTGCACGGCTGATTTTTCATTATTTCGACTTCCACAACTGCTTCAAACTGGCTGAGCAGTGAGATGTACACAATCAATTTGCGCTTTCTATTGAAACGGAGTCATTAAAGCCATGCATACAGTTCATAATTAAAACAGGAGCAGAACAGAGAGGCGAACTCTCATTAGTTTTATCTGCCATGTGTGGTTCATTTCCTTGACTAATTTCTAATGTCAGTTTAACTTGTTGCTCTGATATAAGTGTCCTCATACGCAGAGCCGTCGCAATGGGGTAGGCAAGGTAGGCAGCTGCCTAGGGCCCCCAGCTGAAGGCCCCCCCGATGTCTGTGGCATTATGGGACGTGAAGTTCTTTCCTTCTGACACTTCCTGTCACTGTAGCTTCTGCAGAGAGAAGCTTTTCAGCTTTGAAACTGATAAAGTCCGACCTCAGATCATCCATGAGCCGAGAAAGACTGACAGGACCGACACTTTATCAATAGAGCGAAACATCAGGAGGTTTTAGAACATGGAGGATTTGGTCACTGCTTTTGAGCGAGTTAAAGCTAAACCTCTTAATGTTGGATGGTTATTCCTTGACAGAAAAGATCCTTGTTGTACAATGTTCTAAAAATTGTTTGTGTTGTTCACCATTTTAATACCTTTTTAATTCAACATAAATTGTATAGTTCAAGAAAAAAACACTACTTTGCATATAAGAGAAGACAGTTCTTAAGAATGATGATAATATGAATAATTATACTTTTTTACCTTGTTTTTGCCTTGTTGACAAAAATAACAATGCCTCATTGAAGACACTGTAGTGGCCACTTTGTGTAGTGCACGACAGAGTCATTCATAAATACAAGAGTCCCATCGGAATTTAAAACTATTTCCCGAGGGAGGACTTGGGGCCTCACTTCGCTGTTTTGCCTAGGGCCCCCAAATATCTTGAAATGGCCCTGCTCATACGTGCGAGCACAACGGGTCAGTGTGTCTGCGTGAACACAATAAGAATCAAAATATACATGACAATAACTGTTCAAGTAAACTGCATTAAGAACATTGGAACATTGTTTATGCTTATGCTGCTGTGTGCAAAATGTAAAAATCGTACAGTGAAAGTGGCATATTATTTTTGTGTGCTTCTGAAATTGTAAATTGAAAGAGAGTTGTATGACACTACCTCCTTTGTCATAATTACTCAAAAGTTGGACTACCATAACAAGAAAGTAAAATCCACAAGCGACTGCATCCTCCTGGGCTTCACTGCCCGGCTCTATGTTTCATTTTGTCTTGTTTTGATGTAGTCGTTACAGTGTTTCTCGTGCGAGCTCCAACTAACTGAAGGACAGCTTCAACCACCATGCTGTCAGGAAACTGGCCTCTCCCTCTTCTTTCATCCGCTGCCTCTTGTACTATGTATCAATACATTTCTACCCACCAAGGAACCAATAACTACTTAACCACAAGCCTCCATAAATACAGAATAAAATTGGCATTATACCTACAAGTTAATATCAACCCGCATTACATTGCTTTGAGTTCTGTTGAACCTTTGATTAACTTTTTGTGGCTAAAATGTCAATAATTAGCTTTTTCTGTGTCAATATTGTTCCATCTAATTTAGGTCAGATATGCACATGTAACAGTGTGCCCTCTAGGGGCGCTACGTCAGAAGTATAAAGGGTCACGCCTATCTTCGCTCTGCCTCTGGTCGTTGTTCTTCCTGGCGGTTGTGCCGGTGTCTTCCTGTACTTGGAGCAACAGGCTAACAGGTAGAGTGAAGTTTAACACTGTTTGCACAAATTATAAATAATTGATTTAGGCCCTGATCCAAGCCATGCTTTTTAACTATCTGGAGAGAGTGCCTCAGCGCGGCAGTGGTTATAACATTCGTGAGGCTGCGCACAATGTTATATAAAACAAAACAAAAACAAAACAATGCTATGAGGAATAAGTGAATAATAACTAAAATTGGCACTTTTAATAAAGCAGACAAAAATAGAACTGTGCGTGTCCGCCTGTCCACCACTCAGCGGTGACGGGCGGAGCAGACATGCATCTGTCGCTCTTGGAGCTTTTACTCCGTGGGTTCATGGTTAAACACAACCTTTTATCTGTCAGATAAATCTCTATCACTAAATTAGGATCCAGTTTAGCAGAGAAATTAGATGTGGACAGAGAGTGGAAGGAGCTCAGGCAGCTTGCTGCAAAGTCAGATCCGAGATAGATTTACAGCATTTTGGAATGGTTGCGTGACAGTTGCAGGATTCTTAGAGGGGCTGAAATAATGGAAGTTTGCTATGCGCCCTGTGTCTGAAATGCACTCCAGTCTTGGATTTTGAACTGAATTGAACATGAGGAGCAGCGATACAAAAAGGAAACATGAGGCTTATTACGACGACCGCCACTGCTGCTCTCTTCATTCACCAGGAGGTAAACGCATCACAGTGACACTGACCCATGTTGTGAATATTACAGCCTTCTCTCCCTTTTTAACGAGACAAATGCAGCAGCTCATGTGCGCATACATGAGCTCCCACGCTGCGCTCTGGCCCACCTCATCGAAGTGGGCCAAAGTCGGGAACTGAGCTGGACCTGAGCACCTCAGGCTACCAGCGAAAGCACTAGTGCAAGGTTGTGTGCGTGCAAGATTGCAGCTTTGCCTCGACTAACGCTATCCTTGCGCCAGGTGGAAAATCAGGCTAAGAGTGGATTTGTGACGTATGGTTTGCTCTGTGCATAGTGAGTGTTGCAGTGCACTGCATCAAACTCCCTCTCATATGTGACATTGGTGCTGACTGGTGCAGCTCTGCGAGCACTGGGATGGCTGTGTCCTCCGCCTGTGCCAGCGCTAAAGGTCACCAAGTGATTTATGCACCTGTTTGTGACTTCAGTTTGCATTGTGGGCCCCACGCTGATCACCTGAAATATGCACACACACAAACATTATAATAATAATTATATATATATAATATATAAATCGATTCACAAGGTTGAGCCAGCTTGGACTGTATTGATAAGCACATAGGCAAGTTTGGGCACATGCAGTGTGATGTATTGTTGGCATTTTAGCCGTACCAAGGCTCTGTGTCACACATGTATTCTTTAACATAGCACCACATTGGGGACTCGGCAGATGGAGCCTGACTCTACTGAATGGATTTCTCATGACAAGGTGCTCCTCATCTGTGCCAGACAAGTACCCGCTGCACTCTTTCTGCATGTTTATCAAGTCAAACTTAAGTATGAAACTAGTTTGGCTATCACAGGAGACATCCTAAAATCTTAAATATTAAATAAATGCCATTCTGAATTATAGATTATACCCTTCAACTTCCATTTATTGTAGTCCAGAACGGCATTGTTTTACTTATAAATAAAGGAATATAGCATAAATGTTTACTTAAAGGGACTATACAGTTTTTTTTTTATTATGTATTTTCCTCCCCTTACATGTTCCAGCCGTGTCCTAATGTGTAGGATGAGCTCAGACCTGTTCACCACAACTGCCTCTAAAATCCTGCACTGTCACTCAAAAAGGTGTTATGTCGGGTCCGAAGTGCCGTCATGCACGAGCTTAATATAGAAACTGCAGTTACGCGTAAGACCTGAGGTGGCAGTAGTGAGTATAAAATGACCAACTTGCATCTAGTCCCTTTAACACTGAGGCACCGATCTATGCTATATTCCTTTATTTATCTACACTTTTGGGCTGACTCTGTGAAATCTTCTGCTTCAGACTTGGTGCCGTAAGTGGGCTGGACAGACACCCATAGTGATGTTATGTAAAGCAGTGGGCCCTCTCTCCTCCTACAGACCATAGCAGACTTTTCATCTACTTTGGGTACTAGAGTAGGACCATCGATATGTTCTCTCTCTCGGGCCATGGACAGTGTTTAACTCCTACTTTGTCCTGCGAGAGCCTAATAAGATGTAGCCAACATGTAGCGCACGATGTTAATGTAAAGAAGAGGAAAGCGAAGGGGGAGCACCAAACGCTTGTTGCTTCGGCCGACCCCATTTCCCCCTAAGCAACGCCCTCAGGAAACTGGCAAGATAGCAGCTTCATCTTGCGCAACGCTGTTGTTGAGGGAGATTGGGCCCGGAGTATTTGTTTCTATATCCAGCATGATAAAGACAAAGCCTGGCTGACATTGTCTTACTAGCTTTTAACCAGGACATGCTGATGCACAAGCCTTTTAACCCACAACGTTATGGGTCTGCTTTAAATCAAACTCAGCTACTGCTGGCACAATGGCCTGTTTCTCCCGTGATCATGATCCAATAAACAAGAAAGAGCTTTGAGTATCTTTTAACACACATCTATTTTCATCCTATGTATTTGTGTAGTTTACAAAAGCAGTAATGATAGCAGTTGTAATACCAATGTGTAATGTACCTCTTTGTAAATCTTTGACCGAGTATAAAGGACTATTGCCATTGTGATCAAATGGCATTGTACAGTATTTGCGCCGCCGTTTTATTAATGCCGTTGACCAATATCGGCCCGTATTCAATGAGAACAATGAGAAAGAAGAGTTATAGAAATGTGTGTCATTGCGATGACGACGCATGCAGGAATCCATGTGCAGCGCGAGAAGACTTTTGCATCCTGCTCTCCGGTGCCTGTGCTCGCAGCGGGAAGTGAAAAAGGAAAAGAGGGGAAGGCACAGAGATGGAAGTCACGTCTGAGCTAAAGTGGAGGGGCGAAGCAAAGAAACTCAGGTTCTGGGAGGCAAACAACTATCAAACTGTTACATCTGAACTCACTTCATTTAATTCCACATGTTGGTGTGGTTTCGAGAGTGCGTTTGATTTTAATGAGCTACCCCTCCGCACCACAATACCAAAATGGCTGGCAGCGGGAGTTTCAAGTGCTTGTAGTGCCTGAGCGAGTGCTTGAATATAAGGTGCCTTTGTAGTGTTATTTGCTCTTGGGTCTCTTTCAAACTGCTTAGAAATTGCTCCTGTGTGGCCAAAGTGCTGATGTTGTTTTTATGTGTGCTTTCTGTCACTTTAGAGGGTCAAACTGACTCTGTGATATCCGTTGCAGCACTTACAGCCTGGCGGTAGTGTGATGGAAGGAGGCTGTTCGGGGACAGTACTGCAGGGATTTGATGGGTAACCTCTGAAATGGAGCAGGGAATGTGCGCCAGTGTGTGATAAAGGGGCTGTGGTGAATGGCAGATGAATGGCCAAGCTCGAGACACCAGGTGGAGAGCAATATTTAGTATGAGGCTGGAAACACAAAGGACTGCCAAGACAGACAGTTACATGACATGCTGTGCTCACATGTCGTACCTCACGGACATTATTCACACTGCTGTAGAACTTCATGTCTGCAAAACGCCTACTTTTCTCATTCACTTTTATAGAGACAAGTTAGTCGATGATTGGTAGTTTAGCAGTTACATTAACAATCAGATTTAGTTTTATTTATATTTATATTAATAATATATTTTAACTCTTGGCTTTTATTTGTATATTCAGTAATCTTTCTGAAAGGGTTGGGCAACAAGCGCACTGAAAAAGTAGATTGTTAAGATATAATTCAATACTGAATATCGTATATTTATATATATATGTAGCCATCGTATAATAGTGCACAACAAACAGCACAATTGGTTTGTTCTAATTTGTGAGGAAAAGCTGAAATTCAACTCAAGACTGTGCAAAGCATTCTTTTGGGAAAGTTATTTGGGCTTACCAGGCAATCCACGTCAAGCTTTAGGCCTGGTCTGCCTCAGTGGCTTTATTCTGCGGCCACTTTTTTTGTTTATTTATTTATTTTTTTCTTAAGGCTTTCTGGCTCACTGTGCACACTTTAATTTACTCATTGTTGCTGTGGCTGCTCTGAGACTTCAAAGCACATTTACATTCATGCATTTTGGCACTTCACCAAAGGCTTTTAGCAACTGGCCAAGCTGGAGGAGGAAATAGAGAAAATGAGGTCTAAAGAAAAGGATCTGCCTATGTGGGCATCCATCATTGCTAATGAACAGCTTTTCAGGAAAAAAGGCAGTATTGTGCATATTGTAATAGAGTGGCCATCAATAGAAATCTGTAGGTGTTTGTGTCGTCACTGGCACTTGTTCATTGATTATCAGACAATTGTGAGTGGAGCATGGCAATAATGAGCATCCCCAGTGGTTCACTTAAATATGAGTCAGATGCTTGCATAACTATATGACTATATCCTATTTTAGATGCAACAATATCAAACTTTTGTCTCGTTTATAATTTCTCTCAGCTACCACAATAAGATAAGAAAACATTTGTCCCACAAAAGCCAAGTACTTTGAAAATTCAGCTCTTAAAATCAATATCCAACCAAAGAAGCATCCTTATGGAGAAAAAAGAAAGAAAGGAATAATTGATATAATCTATAGAGCAAGACTGAGAAAAGCAAACGACATAAAATGTGAATGCAGGTGTACAATATATAGCAATACACAGCTAAACTTTAAACTAACAATGTTGCTCAAATAAACAGAAAGGACAATTGCGCACGATACACTTTAGTCAGGACACAACGTTACAATCTGGTTCAACCCATCTCCCTCGCAAAGCCTAGCCTCAGAATTGAAGAGATCGCAAGTACTGCCTTCTGAGAGTAGTCTACGGCCCGGGCCGGGTCCAAATGGATGAATAACAGCTCCGTCAATCAGCCTGCCAGGAAGCAAATCTGTCTCCCTGCCCCGCCTCCCTCTATCTATCAATCAATCAAACTTTTTCTTACCGAAAGGTATCACAAAGTGCTTTACAGATTACAACATTTAAAACAATACGCCCTACATCATATATATATATATATATATATATATATATATATATATATATATATATATATATACATACTCTATGTCCAACTGCATTCACAAAACTGTGATCCACTCCAGCATGTTCAAAGTGTATCATTGTGTACATATTTTGAGATGTAATTTTGAACTAACTGCCTACGTAGTTGTTGTGTGATGTTATATATTAAAAATTAATATATAACATCAGAGCTAAAAAGTAAACAAAAAGACCAGAGCTAAAAGTAAACATTTAACTCGCTCCCGGTTTCATTGTTTGTAAAAAAAAAAAGAAAAAACAAGTATTTTCAGATGTTTTACTATGTGATTGACATGGTCACCGCCTCCGGTTATAAGGTTTATTTTTGTCACACTTTTACTCTAGGCAGTGACACAAATAATGGCGCAGAATACAGGAGCGGGGTGTGCGGGACTTTGGGTCTAGATCCATCTTCCCCTGCTTAGAGCCCTGGCGCTGGGGTAATGGCGGCGCGGTGGGGGCCCACAGAGGTTAGGACACAGGAGATGTGAGATCGTGGAGCACAGAGGCCAAACTGAGAGGGGATTTCCCGAGCAGAGCCTCCTCATTTGGGGGGTGGAGGGTGTGCCACTGCTGTCTCTGCTGAGAGAGGCCTGGAGCAACACAAAAATAATGCTCCCCACAGGAACAGGCCGCTGCAACAAACCAACTCTGGCGAGAGCTCGAGTCTTTGTGCCCCAGTAACTTCCATTGTTTTCATTCTTCTTGGCACTTATAATGGAGATTATTTTACCAACTGGGTATTGTCAAAAGGGATAATCCAGCCATGGAAAGGGTCACTCATAATTGGGTTAGTCTTAATCTGAGCATGGTGCATTTGTAACATAATGTATAGTCAAATTTTCCTTAAAGCAGACGTATAGCCTCACAGAAAACGTATTGCAGCCCAGAGCGCCCACTCACTTTAATGAGGTCAGTGTGCTGAGCAGAACGAATGGAGTCCCAGGCACATGCTAAATGATACAACACAACAGCCGGGGAAATATCTCTGCTGGGTTTTGCATGAAATATGACTTACTATACTCTGGCATTAAAGAAAACAGTTTAATGCCAAAGAGGCCGACCTTTGTGAAATATTGTTTGATTTGGGCACTGGTTGTACTTGAAAGTCAGAGGGAGCACAGTTGAAGACAAAGAGGCCAGACATCAAAGTCGTCATTTTGTGTTTGAACAAAAAAGTCTCTGGAGGACAAAACGTTTTTTCTCGTTTGTACTTGTGTTGGACATGTTTAACTTTTGTGGCTCTCAAAGCAAAATCCCATTCAATTGGGATTATTTTTTTATTCTTTTTCAACATAAAAGCTAAACATTTTCTGGCTCTGATTTCCGCTCTTAATAGTCAAAAAAATCTAAACGGTTTCCACTGTATATTTCAACTAGTAGCCTAGTAATGTTGTGACAAAAACATGTACAGTAGGCCTGGATGAATGTGTGTGCGTGTGTGTGTGTGTGTGTGTGTGTGTGTGTGTGTGTGTGTGTGTGTGTGTGTGTTGTAATCGCAACATTGTGAGGACCAGTTTGAGTTTTTAACCAACAGAGTGAGGACATTTTTGGAAAGTGAGGACATTTTGGGTGGTCCTCACTTATTTGAAGGACTGCTTGAGGGTCAAGATGTGGTTTTAGGGTTAGTGTTAGAATTGGGTTTAGATTAGGGTTAGGATTAAGGTTAGGATCAGGGTCTTAGGGTTCAGGGTTAGGGTAATACATTATGCCTATGAGTGTCCTCACTAAGATAGAATTACAAATGTGTGTGTGTGTGTGTGTGTGTGTGTGTGTGTTTAAATGCATGGTGATGGTCAGAGGGACCGTTGGCGCAGATGTGGCAGTGTTTCCCTCAGGGGAAACTGAACACCACCAAATATGGAGTGAATGTATAATTGTCTCATGTAAAACACTTTGTGACCATGTCTGTGAAAGGTGCTATATAAATAAAGTTCTTCTTCTTCGTCTTCGTCTTCTTCAAAAGGATGTACTCAAAGTGATTGAGTTTTATACAATATACAATATTTTATCTAAAATACCATTATAATTTCTCCTTCTTCTTCTTCTTCTTCTTCTTATTACTCTGTAGTCCCACTTCAATTTATAAATTGAAATGTTAACGGCTCGATGGCCCTCGTGTCTTAATTGAAAAAAGTGTTCTAGCTTCTTACAATCCCTTGTCACCTTTTAAATATTCAACCCAAGTGCCATCATAAAGTTGCAAGTACTTAACATGAACGGGAGCCCACTTTTCCAATGGAATTGGTAAAACATTCTAATCAAATTTAAAAGGTAAAATCCCACATTAGCTCACCGCTGCACTTTCAATGTGCAGTCATCTTTAATTGATGCAGATATACCAAGAGACATTTTAGGATTCATTTAGTTCAATGAAAGACGGAATTAAAATTCAACTGTGAAAGCTGGAGCCTTGGGCTTCTCTGCTATATCTGAAATTAATACGCGGGGCATAAAATGTAATTATTAGAACATAAATCTGGAGACGGAATAGAAATAACCTTCAATGTGGTAAATTTTATAGAAAAAGCCTATTGTGTCAAGAAAGCCATTTGTCAAAATTCTAAAGAGGGGTAGGTTCTCCTAAGAAACCCATTTTCTGTTCATTTCTAAAACTGTGGCAGCATTTTTGACATGCTTGGAGAAAACTGTTGACACATCATAAATTAAATCCAGCCCTCTCTTTTCTTCCATATGGAGTAATACTTCATTAGTTTGTTCATCCATGCCACAAATACAAAGGATTACTTCCAGGGAAATAACAAAGGGCCTCTTTTGCCTCAGAACTGTGGAAGAATAAAGCCTCTGACAAATTAATGAATAATGCAGATAAAATCAAAAGTTCTCACACAGCAAGCCACTAAAATCAACTCAATCAGAAATAAATTGCAATGCGCTGCTGATGCATGGCCATGTGAGCAAGATAGACGGCTTTTGTACGTTTATACATCTAAGAAACAGCTATCGTGAATCATTATGCACCACCCCATTAGGTCTGTACCTGCCGAACGCAGTCCGCACTTTTCAGAAATGCTGCACAGACGCGAGGCGAGGGAGAGCAGCGGGGGGGGAAGTCAGTTCGAGGAAATCAAGTTTTGTGCAAATTTTAAACAGCTAATTTCTTCTTTATTTTCCTCAGAATTTATTAATATAATCCAAATATAACATATATGAATTCAACCATAGGCTTTGTGTAAAGTGTTTAAATCTTTTTTTTTTTATAGCCTACTTTGACAAAAATATGCACGGACACTGGAGCGCGCGGTCGCTGGCTCCAAGCGAGAAGCAGGAAGGACCTGAACCGCTCTGTGATTTTAACCAAAGTCTGACAAACTCCTACAGAGACCACGCTGAGGGTTGGTCCGAGGCACAAGTCCATTCATGACCTCCCTCGCTCATCCACACCACCGACACGGCTCCTCATTCATGCCACCCAAAGCGAACCGCTGCCTCATCCTAAAACCTGGACTGCAGGCACAGCGTGGTCAAGAAACAGTATCAGTGATTAAAAGCCCCGAGCTTATTGTGTACTTTCAGGAAGTTTGTGATATTTGCCAGTTCTGTTCACGGAGCTCAATCAGCCGACTGGCTCTTCTTCTAAATGTTTCCAAAAGTTGTATTGAGGAAACACTGCCTTGTGCCAATACTTGTGATGAGAGAAGCTGCGGTAACGTATCAGTAAAGACCAACAAGGCTTTGCTGTGGCGTGAGGCCCCTCCCGCTCTGCCTCCTGTGTCTCAGTAAAACCCTCTCATTATTGCTTGGCCTCTTGTTTAGGTAGATCTCATTCATAGGTCACTTTGCATGTTGTGATGTGATGTGAGGAGGCGCACATTTTTCCTCCAGGTGGAATCAGTGACATCGGGCTCACACCAAGCAAAAAAAAGAATAAAATAAAATAAAGCTTTCCGTTGCTCAGCTTGTTTTAATTGTTTAAAACTGTGCGTGAGCCAATTACGCACAGGTGTCTCTCAGGTCTTCTTTTGTGGTTGGTGGTCACCGCCGGAAATGGCTCTGTATTTGCACAGAGTTGGATTAAGTCGAACGTACGTTCAACTTAAAGGTTGTACATCGGGTGCATGGTGATCAAAACAAAAAAATAAACGCAGCGATTTGGGAAACGCCAAAAAGTTGTATGTCCGGTTGTGACTTATAGCTTAAGGCTAATTTCCACCCACTGTCCCCCACTTGCACTCTTAAACACACTCTTATTCATCCTGGCCTATTGTATCGTTTTTTTAGTGGTAGGGGAAACCGGAGTGCCCAAAGGAAACTTGGAAACGCAGACAGAGGGAGAACATGCAAACTCCACACAAAAAGGCCCTGTCCAGGTGGGAATTGAACCTGGGTCCTTCTAGCTGAGAGGCACGAGCACTAACTGCTGCACCACTGTGCCACTCATTCTCCTTTAGAAAAGTTCTTCTGCATCCAATATCACATTAAAAGTTATCTCAATAGCTTTATTTCCTCAGTTTTTTAGAGCCTCTGTCGGCCACTTTGTTTTTTAGGCTTGAGTAAGAGAAGAAGAGCTTCATTTGTACAGCGCCTTTCACGGACATGGTCACAAAGCGCATAAGACAATTTTACATTCACTCCATACACAGTGGAACTCAATTAGATTCAACATCTCAAGACTCAAACAGATTTTAAATATCCAAAATTGTATTTATTTGCTTAAAGTTCCCTTTTGTGAGTGTTCACTGTGAATGTTCTAGTAGCAATGCAGATCATTCACAGCGTTGGATTTCTAGAACACACCCCATAATCATTTTATCCAGTCAGTGAGGATAATCTTGTAAAATACCAAATGAAATCATTGATCTTATTCAACAAATTACTACCAATTAACATACAGCATTTTTTACAATTCGTGAGAGAACTCACTAATTTGAGGCGATATGGAGAGTTTGTAGTACCCAATGTGACAGGGGGGGATTTAGGCAAGGCGTGTTTATTTATACACAAGGCAACTCAATGTGCCTTTCGCTAAGGGACCCTGCTCCCAAGTTCACTGAATTTGAAAATTACCAATTTATGTTATAGGGTGCTTTGAATTGTATTGTCATTTAATTTCACTGGCATTTTCATTGTTGAGTTAAAAGAAGCACAATAAATAAAATACAATTGCTTACAGTTGGAAAATGTTTCCGTCTGAGTTATATTCACGCATATTTAAATGAATTAATCAATATTTAATTGTGTACGGTGCACAATGTGGGAAGAGTACATAACAAACAAAAACAAAGCTGTGAATTAGGGCATTTTCACACATGTTGGAGCGCCTTGTGGGTCGAGCCGAGACCGCCCTAGTTCCAACTGCATTTACTTCAAAGTTAGTTCAGTCCGTGTTCACACGTGCCCCACCAAGAGTCGCACCATCAGCCACATAACAACAATCAGCTGTTTACTGAAATTATCCCCATGACAATGGGCATCACCCTGTCAATGCGTTGAAAACACACGCACATACGTGCACACTTTCCCAATGTTACGCTATGGTCACTCCTCTCCCTTGTGGTAAAATGCAGTGACGCTGATTATGCGAAGCGAGGAGAAACGCTGTTACGGCGCCCGACCTGCACCTTCACTCTGTCCCGTGTTTTGACCTACGTGTGCCTCATTTAATATGGAAATGCTGCTCCTCGCCTCGGATTGGTGGACTGGTTTTCTTTCCTGGCTGTGGTTTGTTCTCCATCTCCGGACTTGCAGGTTGGTACATCGCTTCCCCGCCTCTCCAATCACCTGTCTCCATCTATCAGCACCGAAGACCAATAAAAGGGACATCTGTCGTTCGAGGCGGCTGGGACTCAGTAGTGCAGCTCGCCTTAGATTGGGATGTGTCTCTCGTGTGTTAAGCTTGTGTTTGTAATTGTGTGAGACACTAACTTTGTGAATTTGATATATTTACTTGTTATTTTGTTTGGACTATTTTTGTACTCAATTTAGAGCCTAAAGAGCCTTTAGTGCCGGCCGGCACGGTAGAGCAGTGGTTCGAGCTCTCGCTTTACAGCTACAAGGTTCTGGGTTCAATTCCCACCTGGACGGGGCCTTTCTGTGTGGAGTTTGCATGTTTCCCCGTGTCAGCGTAAGTTTCCTCCAGGTACTCTGGTTTCCCCTACCACCAAAAAACATGTACACAAGGCCAGGGTGAATGTATGGTGTTGGTCAGAGGGACTGTTGGCGCAGATGTGTGCAGTCGCGACAGCACTTCTATCAGTCTCCCCCAGGGGAAACTGAAGCTACTAAAGTAGTTAGTAGTATGATGGTATGTTAGTGAATGTGAAAGGCTCTCATGTAAAGCGCTTTGTGACCATGTCTGTGAAAGGTGCTATATAAATAAAAATCTTCTTCTTCCTACTTTTGTTGTTATTATTTGCCTTCCTCACACCTAATAAATTGTAAACTTTATTTTACCCATCTACATCCTGGTTTTTATATTACTTCCTTTTACCGTAGAGAAACAGGTCGTAATATATTGGGGGCTCGTCCGGAAACTTTTTACACTTTTTAACACCTTTACCGGTGTCACAATGCGGCAGTTTTCAATTATTGAGGTAAGTTGTCACGGCTAGTTTGATTCCGACTAACCAGTTGCTCACACAACCAGAGAAACTAGCAACCAGTGTTAATTTTGACAAGATATTTTAATTTAGTTTTAGTCTTAGTCTTTTGACGAAAATGTAATTCAATTTTAGTCGAGATTTAGTCGACTAAAATTGCAAGTCAATTTAGTCGACTACATTTAAGACACATTTAATCGACTTTGTATTAATAATATTCATTATAATCATATTTAATCGAGGTCCTGCTTCATGGAGCTGCTCCCTCATGAACAAAGCTCAGAGCTGTTCCTTTGGCAGTGAATTTACATGACATGAGGCTCTTTCAGACGGTCAATAGTAGTTTGGATGATTTTAGTCTCTCCTTTCCATTTTTATTTAGTCTCATTTTAGTCGACTAAAATATCTGGACATTTTAGTCATATTTTTAGTCTCATGAAAAACTTTACATTTAGTTTTAGTCCAATTTTAGTCATCAGATCAAATCACTGACTAAAATTAAGACTAAATATTTTAGTCGACGAAATTAACACTGCTAGCAACCACTAAAAACACTTTTCCTGTTCTTACAGAAAGCCTGTCGTTGCCGTGCTCCCGCGACCACCTGTGCGCAGAGCAGAGGCCGGTCCAAGCCTACGCACTATGGTAGGCGGTGTGATGAGTAGCGACCAACTTGACAACGCAGGTTACTTCCTCGACCATGACACGTTATGGCGTAAATGGTCTCCAAACACGGTTGATGATCCTAATCTCCACGCAGTTTACCAAATTGTAGTGCCAACCAAGTACCGGCCAGCTATCTTAACCCTAGCTCATGAAAGCAAATGGTCAGGACATTTGGGTGTCACCAAACCCATAGTCTTATTCTCAAACAGTTCTTTTGGCCTGGCCTAAAGAAGGATGTTACTGAACATGGCCGCACATGCCACGTCTGCCAACTTGTTGGTAAACCAAACCAAGTGATACCACAAGCCACATTGCATCCTATCTCTGTGATAGACCAGCCTTTTGACAGGGTAATAGTCGCCTGCGTTGGCCCGTTACCCCGTACCCAAAGAGGTAATTAATATTTACTCACAGTTATGTGTGCTGCCACTCGGTTCCCCGAAGTAGTACAGTAGCTGATCAGGCTGAACAATTATCAGTTTGGATATGTTAAATATATTTTCGTTTCCCGTCTCATTTATATTGTCTTCTTGGATACATGTCAGTCTACCCCAGGGCAGCTGTGGCTACAATAGTAGCTTACCACCATCAAGTATGGAGTGAATGAATAGTGCAATGTAAAGTGTCTTTGAGTGTCCAGAAAAGCGCTATATAAAACTGATGCATTATTATTATTATTATGTATTGTTTACTGTCAATGATGTTAATTTAATGACCATCAGTTCTCACTTGTTTGCAATACAGGGTTTACCCCTCTTTACTTTCGGCCATTGGTCACAGCCTGCATGCCTTCCCTCTTCCAAAAAAATAACACTTAAGATGCTTTCATTTGTAATATTTGACCAGTATGACACTTTCCTAAACCCGTCACGTGTCCAAAGGCAGGCTAACAAAGCTATAATTGGATTCGCCACATGCCCATGGTCAGTAAAAGCAAAACATGCAAGATGGTTCCAATGGCACTGTTCCAGCGACCATGATGTGAAAGTTGTGAGATTTAATTATCATGAGCAGAAGGAGGAAATTATAGGTCTTGTCGGTCTAGCATCACATTTCATCCTCCTGCTTTTTCTGTTTGTGGGTCACTTTAAACCTACTGTCCCAAATGCTTTGGCGGGGATTATGCGATTTTGATGAGAGGCAAAGACAAAAAGAAGTTTATGTTTGGAGAAATGTAGCAGTAACGTCAAAGAATGATTTATGTACGACTGCCTCCCCAACTCTCTCTCTTCTCACACAGTCAGTTCACATTTCAGGAAAATTCAATTGTGACTTGACTTGAAGTGTACAATTTCCGTAGGTCTGTTTAATACAGTATCCCAAAAGCGGCCTCAAGCGATGTCAGCGGTATTTGCAAAAAAAAAAAACAGAGAAGTAGTGTGTTTAAAGCTGCAGTATCTTGAAAAGAGACAGACAATGATTTTGTACACTTAAGTTGAAAAAAAAAAGTATTAATTTTGTCCATGTACTCACTTTAAGAGAGAAAACACATTTTTATTAAACAAACTTAGCACAATCATATGTACAATTCTGCTATAAAAAATTCCACACACTGCCCGGTGTTGAAGTGGGAGAGACCCAGGTGATGTTCTCGCTTCGTGAGCTAAAAGTCCGAACAAGTCCCAGTTTTGGGTAACACCAGAATCAGGCCATTCCGAACAAAGTCCAGTTTAAAATAAACAACGATAGGGATGGCAAACATATCCGCAAATAACGCATTTCCTAAATTACACCAAAGTTCAATCATTCAACTATAAAAACAAAAGTTGTATTGGTTGTTTCTGACAGCTGGGTCCTTTCAAACAGAGCTTCCTCTCGCTGTGTGATTGACCTTTATTCTTTAATGGGACGCCAGCGCGTTTTGACCAGTGCAGTCTTCTTCAGGGTTTACCATAACATTATTATTACTTATTATACACTAATTTAAGTATACGTTTTACAAATGTCTGTTATATATTGCATAAAACCAATCAAAGCAGTGCAGTTCCACTTTGATGCTTGGCTCCAGAAGGAAGAGGTTGCAACATTAAAGGCAGTCTGTAGGCTGGTACGACAAACATTAATACACCACTTACAGGATTAGGGCTAAATATTACCTTCCTTTGCATAATATTTATTTTTTCTGACATCAAGCTGATGTGTCCTAAGAAATATTTCTAAGAATCAGGCAAGAAAAGGGAGGAGTTTAATATGTGGTACAGCAGACCCACAGTCACACTTGTGCTTTCCATTGCCATGTAAAATGAATTCTCAGCCATGATTAGTCTGTTATTCAAAAGTAATTAGGCATTTGATTAGGACAAATGACGACGAAGACACAACACAGTGAAATTAAATCACAAAATCCATCAACCACCTAGCATGCGGAAATAATGTCTCAAATTTAATTGTGATGTCAGTCATTGCTTGTGCTTGCTCGTGAAGTATTATTGATTGCAATTTTTTGAATATGCAATCTTTACACCTGCATTTTTTTTTACTTTGTTTTATGCTACAGACAAATGTAGAGGGTTGTCATCAATGAGAAGAAAAATAAAACTCAACTCAAACGTCTAATGATGGAATTCAGCCAAGTCTTTGGGATCTGCTCATTTCAAAGAGACGTTTAAAAGAAGTGCATTTAGCTTTCATTTAGCTTTTACCTGTGTCGCCTTTTCCATTATTGGACTGAATCTGCTGCTCAAAAGAGCTGGTTCTGGTTAAAATGTATTGTGCTCTTTTCACAATTGAGATCTGGTTCAACCGTTCACCTTAAAAAGCAGTTCATGAACGTCACATCACTACAAATGTCTAAATGTATCCATCTGTGGCAGGAGGGTGTAGAGATTTGCATTAATTTAAAATTCTGGAAAAGCAGTGCAGCAACAACACCACATGGACAGATGTTACCAGAATCAAACTGACCTCTCTGATGACCTGTTTAATGCTTCTTAACATTTTTAAATGTGTAATGTGAACAGAAGCTTTAATGCATCACATATTCCATCATAATAAAAATAAATAAATGTGGGCTTTCAATTGCCAATGTACGGAGCCCGCCAGGGGACATCACAATAATAGTTTTGCGTTAAAACTTAATAATTATTGCGAAATAGCGCAATCATATTTGGGTTGAGAAATACATCATAACAGCGTCTATGATGTATAGACTACACTATCATCCTCCACACACAATGGAGCATGAATGGGGAAATTAATTGACCTTCATGTCGAATTGGGTTTAAAATACAAAGAATCAAGATTAGTGCTGGCCATCAGACATGGTATTGATGTAGCCTAAGTGAAAGACGTCTTATTAGCCTACGTATTACACCGAAACTGTACGAGGTCTTGGAGGGTGTCCCAGAGTCAGGAGAGGCGATCTTGGGACAGACCAGGCAAGAGGGTCTCTCCCCTACCGCTGTCTGGCTGATTGTGGACGTGTCAGCCCCAGATTCCTGCGTTGCGCAGCACACGTCCCATGAACCTCATAGCCTACATATTACGTACAGATTCAGCACCTGCAACTTTCAGTCAGTCTCTGCTTAAAACTGGCCTGAATTTACGATCAGCTATCCACCAACCCCGTGGTGAATGTTGTTACTTGTCCCCAAATAGCTGCCACTTCGCGCTGCTGCAGTGGGTAAGATGCGTAAAGACACGCTGCCTTTACGCATCTTACCCACTGCAGCAGCGCGAAGTGTCATTGGCACCAGCACATGGAAAGGCACCAGCGCTTCCACCCATCCCATCAAGGAGCGTTGGCTACTCTTGAATTAAAAGTTTGGTCTGAGTACGAAAACGACCCTCTCCCTGCGCGCACCACCTTTGCCTCTGGATCATTGTGCGCTCTTTTGGCTCGGGAATTACCAGCTCTCAAGTCTATACTAAATGCTGAACTTATGAATTCTTCAACTTGTCGCAAAAGTCAATATGCCAGATAAAGTTAGGTCTTCTGACAAATTAGTTTCTTCTTTGAAGTCTCCTGGCTTGGCTTCTAGACACACCGTTTGGATCCAATTCCTTGAGGAAAATGCACGTCTTCCTTTCTCATGCCTAAACCATTTTCTCTGCACTTGGCGTACATCCATCGGTATCCCTGGAGTCCAGAACCGTGCACACAACTGTATACTTCTGGTTATGATTTCAACCAGAACCGCCAGGTCGGAGTATTCCTTACGCCTTGCCCTTTGCCATTTAGCCTCCATTAATACCATGTCTGTTGGCCAGCACTAATCTTAATTCTCTGTAATTTAAACCCGATTCGAAATAAAGATCAAACCTTTTGTTTTAAGTATTGCGAAATAACCCAATAAAAAAAATGTGTGTCCACTGGCAGGCTCCATATCAATGAGATTTTTTTCTAATTTCTGGCAATAAACACTATGGTTCAATCTAATGAGACCAAGACCAACACAGTTTGGGGCTTGACGTAACTATATACCCGGCCAAGACTTTCCACACCACTTGTTTCTGAAAATTCTGAGGGACCGCTAAAGTATTATCTGTTTTGTGAGGACACGGCCTTCTGTGTTGAGGGTTTAATTCTCACCCACTGGCTCTTCACACATGGCTTGGACTCGTCCGACCGCACTCTCGATCGGGACTCTATCCACACCTGGCTGCATCTTATCCTGACCACAATCACAGTGAAGGGGAGGCCCAAGCTCCAACGCACACAGCCAATAAGTTCCTTTGTGCTCTCCGTGCTCACTGTTCAAGTCGGTGGTACTCTGCCTACAGTTACATGCATTTGTAGTTTTCCATTTTGTCAAAAGCAGTTCCCTGTCTCACACAGGATGATAAGAAAAGACTGGTGGGGTATTTGGCTTTTGTGCTTTAAAGGATTTTGTGCCTTACAATTTAAATGTGCTGCTTTGAAAATTCAAACTGTTCAAAAGTATAGTTCTAGAAAGTCTTAGAAAAGTACAAACGGAAATAGTTTGGAGTTAGGAGGCAGAAAGATATACATTAAAAGCATTTTGATAGAACGTGTATTGGCCCTACCGTCCAATGGCAGGAGAAGCTGACGATTATAAATTGTGAAAATCCTGTAAGAATATCTTCTTTTCATAACTCATTATTACCACTATGCGTCTTTGTCATGACAGGTCATGATTGTGGCACACTGGGAGAATGCAGCCACGATCCTCACAGTTGCACAAAAGCAGACAATAGCTGGGGAGGTGCTGCCGCTTTGTATGCGAAACACAGTTTCAGTGGTAATCAGCAAAAACAAACTTAACCAAGCTTTTGATTGTTGTTTGTGTAACTGTCTGATCCAATTTAAGTCGCACACCCCAATATATGCACAATGGAAAGCCGCTATAATCACGGGGTTTAAATACTATATCCTCTTAAAATTGACTGCAAGGCCACACTGAGAATAGGGTTAATACAACAATGAAGACTTAATCATCATAAACACTTCAATTTGAGGCTTTATAACAAGGAAAGCTGGGATCAGAGCGATTGATTGAATGCACATCATTGAAGTGGTATTGTGTGGGCGGGCTTAAAGTGGAGTGTGTCATGGTACAATATAGTTCTCTTAAAATATTCTGTAAAATGGAGGAACGGAAGGAAGAATCTGAGTGCCTAATTATGTGTATGACATGTATGACAGTGAATGTCTTATCACATGGAGGATCCCGCCAAACAAGATCGGTTTGCCATTCTCTCCATCCACGCTCTCAAAAGGCATTTTCACACAAAGAGACAAGTCCTGTCTCTGTCGACTGGGGACGGGTTTTCTAACTTCTCCTGGCCTTTGTGCTTTTTTTTTCCTGCCTCTGCGAGTATGTTGTCTGACTTTTTTTCTTGCTGTCCTCCCAAACCGCTAAACTATGGAATTGATTAATTGGAATCTCAGCGCAATTGATTTGTTTTTTTTCTTCACAAAATGAGGCCAAGGAGGAGGTCGTCTTCCCTGACCGGATTTTCACAGCTCGGTTTGCGAAGTGGATTGTCGTTTGCCTAGCGGTCCTGTCGGTTGTAGACATTAAAGATATTTACTTATTTGAACTCTTGAGAGATGTATTCTGAATACTTTAAATACTATTTAAATAAAGTATATATTATTGTAGTGTATATTCCTGATGTAGGATTAAAAACATGTGTAACTAAGTTCATTGTACTGCCATTTATTAATGCTTAATTTGTTTATTTGCCATGAATATTTACCACGAGGTGGAACGGCTGGCGTCCTGGTGCAGCCACAACAACCTGGAGCTGGACGCCCAGAAGACAGTGGAGATGATCGTGGACTTCAGGAAAGACACAGCCCCACCGTCCCCCCTCGCCCTGACAGACTCTCCCACCCCCATCTCCATCGTGGACTCCTTCCGTTTCCTGGGCACCACCATCACCCAGGACCTCAAATGGGAGCCGACCATCAGCTCCCTCATCAAGAAGGCCCAGCAGAGGATGTCGAGGATGTTGCTGCGGCAGCTGCGGAAACTTAAGCTGCCAACCAAGATGCTGGTGCATCTGGTGGAGGCGTGTGGGTCGGATCACAGCTGACCCTTCTCACCCTGGACATGGACTATTCACCCCTCTCCCCTCAGGCAGGAGGCTACGGTCTATCCAGACCAATAAATCCCGCCACTTGAACAGTTTTTTCCCCTCCGCCATCAGACTCATGAACAAAAGTCTCTGTAGCTTGTATGTAATCTGCTCTGTTGCTCTGTGCGGTGTGTCCACACTTAGACCCGCTGCTATTACTTATCACTTGATCACTTTATATCACTTAATATCACTTTATATGCCTACACATCTGTAAATACAATCCCGCTGTTCTTCAATGTCAAATTGTTGTTGTCTTACCAGATGTTACTTTTATTTTATCTTATTTATTTAATATTTTTTATGCATGCCCCCTATGACTTTATAGTTGAATGTTTTTTAGCTTATTTTTATCTTCACTCTATGTCGCACGTTTGCACCAAGAAAAAAATTTAGTTTGTGAACCTGTTCTCAAACCATAGCAATAAAACATTCTGAATTAGACAAGGAGTTGCCTTGTGTTCGAAATGCGCGGTATAAATAAAGTTGCCTTGCCTTCACTGTCCTTGTGACCTTTTTATTAGCTGCCCCTATGTCTGCATATATGGTTTGAGTTTTCTTTGTATTTCACTGATGAAATTTAATTCAGGACCAAGATTAAAATGTTGCAATATAGTGTAAAATTGTACAGTTTGTGAAATATCCTGTATTTGCTTTGAGAACCCTGCTCAAACTGTCAGAATTATCTCCAACTTTGGTAATACACACATTTGGCATAATCCCCATGGTTGTGCCTCTGCGAATTAATCCACTACTATTGCAATTTCCTTTTTGCTTTTGACCTTCCTTTGAGACCTGTTATGAAGAGGCATTTGAAAGATGGAAACACAGAACCTGTTGAATTCTGACTGTTCCGATTGAGGGACCTCCTATCGTGCCACGCTTAGTGGGGAGCCCACACACCGAGTTTGGCTGACTCCCAAACCCTGCTACTTCCATTCTGCATGAAATATGGAACATAGATGAATTATACACAGCACCTGCTCATTTGACATGCCAAATGTACATGACTTATGTGCCACAAGAGGAGCTTCACTGGAGCCGCACCTGTTCACCAAATGTGATAATGTCCTACTCCTCTGGCAGGGAGTGTAAGACATACTTAATATTCTGCATTTTATCTTTGTTAATCTTCCAAGACATGGTGTATTGGTAATGTAATGAACGTGAGAAAAGAAAATGGCAGTCTGAGCTTGGCAGCTTACTGTACTTACTGTAAGCTGTATTCTCATACAATTGTTACTTTACAATTGCTTTACTATCCTGTGTTACCAAGTTTCGCAAAGCGCCCCAGTGAAATTATTATTCATGCACACCATACTCGGGGGTGGATTGTAGCCACAGCCGCCCACTGGGGTGGACTGACAGAAGGCTGCCAATCTGAGCCATCGGCCCCTTCAACCACTCACACTCTCATTCATTCTGGCCTTTTGTGCATGTTTTTAGTGATGGGGAAACTGGAGTACCCGAAGAATACGTACGCAGGCATGGGGAGAAGATGAAAACTCCACAACTGTACTACCGTTCCGCCAAAGAATAGGTTATGGGAACGGTAATTGTGCGTTACCACTGGACTTTGTCCACCCAAAAATAACTACAGTATGAAATAGTGCTAAATTGAGTTTAGAATCAAATTTAAAATCCTGCTCCTCACATTTAAAGCCATAAAGGGTTTGGCTCCGCTCTGTCACCAAGACGTTATCGTTTCATATCGGCCAACCAGAGACTCCGCTCTCAAAACTCAGGGCTACTAGTGATTCCTCGGGTCTCCAAAATCACTGTAAGAGGAAGAGCCTTTAGCTCCGGTTTTATGGAATAAACTCCCAGCTCACGTTAAAGAAGCAGATACAGTCCCTATATTTAAGACTAGGCTCAAAACGTACCTCTTCGAATTAGCTTATGATCAGGTCAGTTAGGTAAAGCTAACCCTCAGCCTGAAGTAAAGCTGCCTTAGGACAAACACTGCTGTGGGTACACTGAGCGCTATCCTCTTCTTACTGCAGACTTTGTGTTATTATGATACAATATTTATTTTATCTGTAGATAAAGTACTTTGTACTTGAAACTAGACCGTTTGTTGTAATTGTGCTTCTTTTCTGTTGATATACGAACACTTCAAACAGTGTTTTGTAAATAATAGTTCTTTGTAAATAGTTTGCAGGTATGTGGCGTTGTCATAGTTGTTTCGTAAATAATTATTTCATAATTAGTTGTTACGTAATCGGTATTGCTCCGTTTTGGGGTTTGGTCGGATGCTGTGGGTGGGTTTATTTTGTTTTGCTGTTGTTTCCATTTTGTCCACTATGATGATTTGATGATGAATGAGTGGGTGCTTATAAGCTCTTGCTTCAGCTCACTCCTTTTGAGCAGAGTGTTTAGTCCTCAAATAAACAAATAAAAAAAATAGTCTGTTCATTACTATTCACATGGTGTCTCCTGTCCCACTCCCCTCGGGAGTGCCTGTCTAGAGCGTTTATTGGAACGAGCACATTTTGGGTGGAAAATTATCTGGAGAAGTAAAACGTTAAATGTTATCCAAATTCTTTTCTAAGTTTTACGTTTTCGCGATTTTTCGCAAAATATACACATATGTATAATTTGGCGAGGGCTGATAATCGCTGCTTTGCGGCTATATTTCTGAAATTGCTTTTCCACTAGACTAAGCTATAGCAACCCTAACAAACACTGCCTCTCTTTAACAGTTCCATGCAATAACGCCTTGGGCTTGTTAGAAAGGTCTCAGTCTGTTCACTAAACCCTTTTAAATGTTCAAGTCTTTCATTATAAAACTAGGAAAAGACTTAAAACTTTGCTTCATAAATAGTGTCATACCATTTGTTACATTGCATTCAATTGTGTCTACTTCTAATTGTGATTTGTACAGCATCCATTTCTGGTCATAATATTCCTTTTCAAAAACCTTTGTTGTATTTTCAGCAATTCTTGTTATTCGTACAATTTCTTCTGTCGTCTCTGAACTTCTGAAACAAACCTCAGGAGGGAAAACTTGCGTTTCTTTGACAGAAGGACTCAATTAAATCACAGATATTGGCTCACTCTCTGCAGTCACACTGTGTTAGGTATTGGAAGACTTCAGTCTATCAATACCTGCTATGATTGGGTCAGGTTTTCTGAGGCTTTTAAGATGCCACCAACAAAATGTAATTTTCAAATGTAAGTCCATCTTGGTGAGTTTGTCCACATCACATTTCAACTTTGCCCCTCACTATGTAAACACTGGAGAGGTTCAGTATCATATCAGGTGTTAGTGCATATAGTGGAAACAATATTATACTTTTTGTTTTTTTAAAGTGCGCAATAAAAACATCCAACCAATCGCAGTACTTTCTCCACTGCATTAAATACAAGCAACAGTGAGTGATGGTGAGATAGCTCTGTGGTGCAAGTGTGCTTCCTAGTGCTCTCACTTGGTCCAAAAACGTTTACATCCCGATGTATTGGCTAGATCCATGGATCCCAACACATTAAACGTACGAGCATCGGCGCATCAGCGTTAAATTGGCTTATGCGATGCTTAGATTGTCGAGCTGTTGAGAAGCTATTGGCTAAATTATGCTAACCTGGTTGAAGGTCTTCTCCGCTGATGTTTACTTTGGGCAGCTGTTTGTGAGTGTTTCAAACCGCCGTGTACAAAAGGAAACATATCCAGTTGCTATCTGTGCAGACTGTTGTGTGAAAGTCAGTGCAATCTCTAAATCTCTCTCTCTAAAACCAAAAAATCAGGTTAGAAATCTAGGAGTAATCATGGACTCAGACCTGAACTTAAACAGCCACATTAAAGCAATAACATCATCAGCTTTTTACCATCTGAAAAACATTGCTAAGATCAGAGGAATAGAGTCAAAACCAGACTTAGAGAGACTCATCCATGCATTTGTCTCCAGCAGGTTAGACTACTGTAACGGCCGCTCACTGGCCTTTCTAAACGAGCTGTTAGAGCTGCAGAACATCCAGAACGCTGCTGCTCGAGTCCTGACAAGAACCAGGAAATATGACCATATTAGTCCAGTGCTCCGGTCTCTGCACTGGCTTCCTGTCACTCAGAGAATAGAATTTAAAACAGCTCTGCTTGTGTACAAGTCGTTTCATGGTTTAGCACCAAAGTACATCTCTGACATGTTAGAGCCGTATGAACCATCTCGGGCCCTGAGAACTTCAGGGAGGGGTCTCCTGGTGGTTCCCAGAATCAGGACTAAACACGGTGAGGCTGCGTTTCAGTTTCATGCAGCTAAAATCTGGAACAGTCTTCATGAGGATGTGAGACAGGCCTCAACTCTGACAATGTTCAAATCCAGGCTGAAAACAGCTCTTTTTACCCGAGCATATGAAAACTGAAAGTATTTTATTTGCACTCTTGCCTTTTACTGTAATTGATTAACTTTATGTTGATGTTTTAATGATTTAATTTTATGCAACTGTGAAGCACTTTGAATTGCCTTGTGTATGAATTGTGCTCTACAAATAAACTTGCCTTGCCTTGCCTTGCAATCAATTAAATAAAAGTGTGTCACATCAGTGCTAGTGAAAAAAGTTATTCTATTTTCTAACATGCACATTAGGTCAATCCTACAGCCAGGGGATTCTGACCATAAGGCTGGCATGACGTCTGGAGATGGATCCCCTCTGTTCTCCACGGCTTACACCAGCAGCATTGAAAAATGGGTCAAATACAGAGGAAAAATGTATCTACACGGACAATAAAGTACACTTTACCCCTTCATCTCGCTTAAGACATACAGGGGAAACAAGGTAGATGTCTGTGGCCTTCTCCCGGGATCCGCACCACGATCTATACACCTAATGAAACAAAGGGCCACTGTCTCAATAACGTTAGCAGCAACAGAGAGAAAATGATCTCATGACTCACCGGAGCAGCTGAACCTCGGCAAAGAATTTAGAAAGACAATGGGATTTACCTCATAAGGTGGAATGACTGATAACCTTGGTGGTTAAATGAAAAACGTGCAAATGCTTTCCCAATTCACTTCCTTTATTGTTTACAGGGCACCTAAATGGGCCCTGAACACTGTCGACTCAAGCGTCAGCATACAGCTAATATGGTACGCTAAATCACTTTAGCAGAACGGAAATGTGGTTCTAACAACCGCCAGTTTTTTGTTAAGTGACAGAGGTACATTACAGCGGTGGTTCCCAACCTGCGGGATGCCGAGGATTGCTGAGGGGCCTTGAGCGAATTGAATGGTAAAAGAAAAAGAAAAAAAAGACAGATCGGGCTACAGGTACAGAAAACACTCCTTTCAAATTGCAATACTTTTTTCGGGTCATTATTTTTATGTTTCTACGTATTTTGTGGGAGCCATGTTTTTTGGACTGCGGGGGCTCGTCCTGGCTTCAGAGGGGCCACAAGGAAAAAAACGGTTCAGGACCACTGCATTACAGGAGCGGCTGAATAAAGTGAAGAAAGAAGGAAAAATAAATAAACACATTTTTGCTTGATTTGCTTCCACTTTGCACGATCCAATTGGGCCCATCCACTCTGTCCAAGTGACACCGCAAAGGCTCTTTAAGAAGGCAGCACAAATGGATAACTGGCTAAAAGACAGAGGCACTGGTGGCAAGGGATTAAGCACTGTAATTATTCAGAAGAGAGAAGAGGCTACCATTGCCACAGTATTCTAAAATGTCAAGGCAATTGACAACATAGTAACGTTATTTATGTTGTGTTTGCTTATTCTCCTTAACGACTCAAAGTGGGGAATCTTGAGCAAGGTGATGGGCGGCTGTGGGCACCCACTGTTCCTGACAATGTTCTCATAGCACTCTTTCCCTTTACATCCTTATTTTATTCCTTGACCGGTCTGTCATTAGAGATGAGGCAAATTTTCCCACAGAATATGACACTACTGGCAAACAGAGAAACTTCAATCTGCCAGCATGTGCCTTGTGTACTACAATAGTTTTATTCCACTGCCTTTTTCTCCATTATTGATTAAAGCTATTCACACTTTTATAATATTATTGCATAAAGTAAAAAAAAAAAAACAATCAAAATGAACAAAAGATGTGCTCATAAATCATACTGTTATTGCCTCTTCCCGTTTTCTTGGCGAAGAAAAGGATGTTCAGTGCGAGTGAGAAAAACCCTACTGAGATGTGTGTCCATGTGCAGTTCTTGAGGAGATCAAAGAACTGAGAGAACCAGTCAGCATCTGCTCCTCCTTTTCTCTGTTGTTTGTTTTTCGATGTTTCTTCAAATGAGGATGACTTGCCATTGTAAATTCACTGCCAAAATATTATTGTTGCGTTGGTTTGGTGCCATGGCCATTATTCACCCAATGTTGTTGTTGTAATGTGTGTGTCTGTGCGTGTGCATGTGTGTGTGTTCTTGTAATTACGACATTGTGAGGACCAGTTTGAGTTTTTTACCAACAGAGTGAGGACATTTTTGGAAAGTGAGGACATTTTGGGTGGGCCTCACTTATTTGAAGGACTGTTTGAGGGTCAAGACGTGCTTTTAGGGTTAGGGTTAGAATTTGGTTTGGATTAGGGTTAGGATTAAGGTTAGGGGTTTAGGGTTCAGGGTAATACATTATGTCTACGAGTGTCCTCACTAAGATAGAATTACAAGGATGCGTATGTGTGTATGTGCATGAGTGCGTGCCTGTGTGTTTTATATAAACTTGCTGATCTGTGTTGTTTTCTCAACAGCACTTCTATTGCTCCCAGCTGACATCAAACCAGTACTGGGTGTGTGGTGCCTTTGCATCCGTGGGTGGTATGGGAGCATGTTGTCTGTGTGAAACCATAGTGTTAAACTCTTTGGATAGAAATAGGAAAAATACCACTGAAGTCATTTAACGTAAATGTACAAAATCGAAACAATATCATGAAATATGAAAAACATTAATACATAGTAGTTCAGACGGTCGCACAGTCAGATAAGTCAGAGGCAGACAGTACCGTGACATTATCAGCCAGTTTTTAAGATTTCTTTAAAGCCACACTGCGGAACATCACCTGCTCGTCTCCATGGAGATGCTGGTAGCGAGCACAAACTGTATTAATACATGAGGTCTTCTCCCAAATGCTTTATTCTGACGTTTATGTTTGGGGTCGTTTATTGCATTTTATGAAGCATTTTTTTAACCTTTCTGTTGCGTTTGCAGTGGAATGTTCTTTATTGTTTAGGTGATGAGTGGAATGTTCTCCACTCATTCGCAAATGTGCGATTAGTTTTTAAAATGTTGAATAATACTGCACCTCCACCACTGAAAACATTTGTTCAGCTCTGTTCTCCAGGTCCACAAGTCACAATGACTGTAGACTGCCTAAACGTAACTCAGCCTTTAGCAGACATCCTTCTCATTCAAAGGCATTAAAGAATGGAATAAACTCCCACAGAATCTGAAACTTTCCTTAGACATGAAAGATTTCTCTTGTAATACAAAAAAAGTGCTGTTGGAAAACCAGTCATGTCAGCACTGAAAACTGTAAATGTAGATCTGACCTTTAGTGATGTTTTATGTAGTAATTTTAGCATGATCCTATGTCGACTGATTGCTGTAACGGGTGAATGAATGAATGAATATCTGTACTTGAGAGGTAAAATATATTTTATATTGTACATTTTGTAACTCACCTGCTCAGGGAGGACAGATGGAAACTAGTTCAAGCTAAATCTGGTGCAAAGCATCTTTAATTAATGTGTTTGCAAATTGTCCCTGTTGAAATAAATTAAAAAACTAAACTTCTCGGTTGTTAAGGTGATGAGTGGAATGTTCTCTGTTGTTTAGGTGATGAGTGGAATGTTCTCTGTCGTTTAGGTGATGAGTGGAATGTTCTCTGTCGTTAAGGTGATGAGTGGAATGTTCTCTGTCGTTAAGGTGATGAGTGGAATGTTCTCTGTTGTTTAGGTGATGAGTGGAATGTTCTCGGTTGTTTAGGTGATGAGTGGAATGTTCTCTGTTGTTTAGGTGATGAGTGGAATGTTCTCTGTCGTTAAGGTGATGAGTGGAATGTTCTCTGTCGTTAAGGTGATGAGTGGAATGTTCTCTGTTGTTTAGGTGATGAGTGGAATGTTCTCGGTTGTTTAGGTGATGAGTGGAATGTTCTCTGTTGTTTAGGTGATGAGTGGAATGTTCTCGGTTGTTTAGGTGATGAGTAGAATGTTCTCTGTTGTTTAGGTGATGAGTGGAATGTTCTCTGTCGTTTAGGTGATGAGTGGAATGTTCTCTGTCGTTTAGGTGATGAGTGGAATGTTCTCTGTTGTTTAGGTGATGAGTGGAATGTTCTCTGTTGTTTAGGTGATGAGTGGAATGTTCTCGGTTGTTTAGGTGATGAGTGGAATGTTCTCTGTTGTTTAGGTGATGAGTGGAATGTTCTCTGTTGTTTAGGTGATGAGTGGAATGTTCTCGGTTGTTTAGGTGATGAGTGGAATGTTCTCGGTTGTTTAGGTGATGAGTGGAATGTTCTCTGTTGTTTAGGTGATGAGTGGAATGTTCTCTGTTGTTTAGGTGATGAGTGGAATGTTCTCTGTTGTTTAGGTGATGAGTGGAATGTTCTCGGTTGTTTAGGTGATGAGTGGAATGTTCTCGGTTGTTTAGGTGATGAGTGGAATGTTCTCTGTTGTTTAGGTGATGAGTGGAATGTTCTCTGTTGTTTAGGTGATGAGTGGAATGTTCTCGGTTGTTTAGGTGATGAGTGGAATGTTCTCTGTCGTTAAGGTGATGAGTGGAATGTTCTCTGTTGTTTAGGTGATGAGTGGAATGTTCTCTGTCGTTTAGGTGATGAGTGGAATGTTCTCTGTCGTTAAGGTGATGAGTGGAATGTTCTCTGTCGTTAAGGTGATGAGTGGAATGTTCTCTGTTGTTTAGGTGATGAGTGGAATGTTCTCGGTTGTTTAGGTGATGAGTGGAATGTTCTCTGTTGTTTAGGTGATGAGTGGAATGTTCTCGGTTGTTTAGGTGATGAGTAGAATGTTCTCTGTTGTTTAGGTGATGAGTGGAATGTTCTCTGTTGTTTAGGTGATGAGTGGAATGTTCTCTGTCGTTTAGGTGATGAGTGGAATGTTCTCTGTCGTTAAGGTGATGAGTGGAATGTTCTCTGTCGTTAAGGTGATGAGTGGAATGTTCTCTGTTGTTTAGGTGATGAGTGGAATGTTCTCGGTTGTTTAGGTGATGAGTGGAATGTTCTCTGTTGTTTAGGTGATGAGTGGAATGTTCTCTGTCGTTAAGGTGATGAGTGGAATGTTCTCTGTCGTTAAGGTGATGAGTGGAATGTTCTCTGTTGTTTAGGTGATGAGTGGAATGTTCTCGGTTGTTTAGGTGATGAGTGGAATGTTCTCTGTTGTTTAGGTGATGAGTGGAATGTTCTCGGTTGTTTAGGTGATGAGTAGAATGTTCTCTGTTGTTTAGGTGATGAGTGGAATGTTCTCTGTCGTTTAGGTGATGAGTGGAATGTTCTCTGTCGTTTAGGTGATGAGTGGAATGTTCTCTGTTGTTTAGGTGATGAGTGGAATGTTCTCTGTTGTTTAGGTGATGAGTGGAATGTTCTCGGTTGTTTAGGTGATGAGTGGAATGTTCTCTGTTGTTTAGGTGATGAGTGGAATGTTCTCTGTTGTTTAGGTGATGAGTGGAATGTTCTCGGTTGTTTAGGTGATGAGTGGAATGTTCTCGGTTGTTTAGGTGATGAGTGGAATGTTCTCTGTTGTTTAGGTGATGAGTGGAATGTTCTCTGTTGTTTAGGTGATGAGTGGAATGTTCTCTGTTGTTTAGGTGATGAGTGGAATGTTCTCGGTTGTTTAGGTGATGAGTGGAATGTTCTCGGTTGTTTAGGTGATGAGTGGAATGTTCTCTGTTGTTTAGGTGATGAGTGGAATGTTCTCTGTTGTTTAGGTGATGAGTGGAATGTTCTCGGTTGTTTAGGTGATGAGTGGAATGTTCTCTGTCGTTAAGGTGATGAGTGGAATGTTCTCTGTTGTTTAGGTGATGAGTGGAATGTTCTCTGTCGTTTAGGTGATGAGTGGAATGTTCTCTGTCGTTAAGGTGATGAGTGGAATGTTCTCTGTCGTTAAGGTGATGAGTGGAATGTTCTCTGTTGTTTAGGTGATGAGTGGAATGTTCTCGGTTGTTTAGGTGATGAGTGGAATGTTCTCTGTTGTTTAGGTGATGAGTGGAATGTTCTCGGTTGTTTAGGTGATGAGTAGAATGTTCTCTGTTGTTTAGGTGATGAGTGGAATGTTCTCTGTTGTTTAGGTGATGAGTGGAATGTTCTCTGTTGTTTAGGTGATGAGTGGAATGTTCTCGGTTGTTTAGGTGATGAGTGGAATGTTCTCTGTTGTTTAGGTGATGAGTGGAATGTTCTCTGTTGTTTAGGTGATGAGTGGAATGTTCTCGGTTGTTTAGGTGATGAGTGGAATGTTCTCGGTTGTTTAGGTGATGAGTGGAATGTTCTCTGTTGTTTAGGTGATGAGTGGAATGTTCTCTGTTGTTTAGGTGATGAGTGGAATGTTCTCTGTTGTTTAGGTGATGAGTGGAATGTTCTCGGTTGTTTAGGTGATGAGTGGAATGTTCTCGGTTGTTTAGGTGATGAGTGGAATGTTCTCTGTTGTTTAGGTGATGAGTGGAATGTTCTCTGTTGTTTAGGTGATGAGTGGAATGTTCTCGGTTGTTTAGGTGATGAGTGGAATGTTCTCTGTCGTTAAGGTGATGAGTGGAATGTTCTCTGTCGTTAAGGTGATGAGTGGAATGTTCTCTGTTGTTTAGGTGATGAGTGGAATGTTCTCTGTTGTTTAGGTGATGAGTGGAATGTTCTCTGTCGTTTAGGTGATGAGTGGAATGTTCTCTGTCGTTTAGGTGATGAGTGGAATGTTCTCTGTCGTTTAGGTGATGAGTGGAATGTTCTCTGTCGTTTAGGTGATGAGTTGAATGTTCTCGGTTGTTTAGGTGATGAGTGGAATGTTCTCGGTTGTTTAGGTGATGAGTGGAATGTTCTCGGTTGTTTAGGTGATGAGTGGAATGTTCTCTGTCGTTTAGGTGATGAGTGGAATGTTCTCTGTTGTTTAGGTGATGAGTGGAATGTTCTCGGTTGTTTAGGTGATGAGTGGAATGTTCTCGGTTGTTTAGGTGATGAGTGGAATGTTCTCGGTTGTTTAGGTGATGAGTGGAATGTTCTCGGTTGTTTAGGTGATGAGTGGAATGTTCTCTGTTGTTTAGGTGATGAGTTGAATGTTCTCGGTTGTTTAGGTGATGAGTGGAATGTTCTCGGTTGTTTAGGTGATGAGTGGAATGTTCTCTGTTGTTTAGGTGATGAGTTGAATGTTCTCGGTTGTTTAGGTGATGAGTGGAATGTTCTCGGTTGTTTAGGTGATGAGTGGAATGTTCTCGGTTGTTTAGGTGATGAGTGGAATGTTCTCTGTTGTTTAGGTGATGAGTGGAATGTTCTCGGTTGTTTAGGTGATGAGTAGAATGTTCTCTGTTGTTTAGGTGATGAGTAGAATGTTCTCTGTTGTTTAGGTGATGAGTGGAATGTTCTCTGTTGTTTAGGTGATGAGTGGAATGTTCTCGGTTGTTTAGGTGATGAGTGGAATGTTCTCTGTTGTTTAGGTGATGAGTTGAATGTTCTCGGTTGTTTAGGTGATGAGTGGAATGTTCTCGGTTGTTTAGGTGATGAGTGGAATGTTCTCGGTTGTTTAGGTGATGAGTAGAATGTTCTCTGTCGTTTAGGTGATGAGTGGAATGTTCTCTGTTGTTTAGGTGATGAGTGGAATGTTCTCTGTTGTTTAGGTGATGAGTGGAATGTTCTCGGTTGTTTAGGTGATGAGTGGAATGTTCTCTGTTGTTTAGGTGATGAGTGGAATGTTCTCGGTTGTTTAGGTGATGAGTGGAATGTTCTCTGTTGTTTAGGTGATGAGTGGAATGTTCTCGGTTGTTTAGGTGATGAGTGGAATGTTCTCTGTTGTTTAGGTGATGAGTGGAATGTTCTCGGTTGTTTAGGTGATGAGTGGAATGTTCTCTGTTGTTTAGGTGATGAGTTGAATGTTCTCGGTTGTTTAGGTGATGAGTGGAATGTTCTCGGTTGTTTAGGTGATGAGTGGAATGTTCTCGGTTGTTTAGGTGATGAGTAGAATGTTCTCTGTCGTTTAGGTGATGAGTGGAATGTTCTCTGTTGTTTAGGTGATGAGTGGAATGTTCTCTGTTGTTTAGGTGATGAGTGGAATGTTCTCGGTTGTTTAGGTGATGAGTGGAATGTTCTCTGTTGTTTAGGTGATGAGTGGAATGTTCTCGGTTGTTTAGGTGATGAGTGGAATGTTCTCTGTTGTTTAGGTGATGAGTTGAATGTTCTCGGTTGTTTAGGTGATGAGTGGAATGTTCTCGGTTGTTTAGGTGATGAGTGGAATGTTCTCTGTTGTTTAGGTGATGAGTTGAATGTTCTCGGTTGTTTAGGTGATGAGTGGAATGTTCTCGGTTGTTTAGGTGATGAGTGGAATGTTCTCGGTTGTTTAGGTGATGAGTGGAATGTTCTCTGTTGTTTAGGTGATGAGTGGAATGTTCTCGGTTGTTTAGGTGATGAGTAGAATGTTCTCTGTTGTTTAGGTGATGAGTAGAATGTTCTCTGTTGTTTAGGTGATGAGTGGAATGTTCTCTGTCGTTTAGGTGATGAGTGGAATGTTCTCTGTTGTTTAGGTGATGAGTGGAATGTTCTCTGTTGTTTAGGTGATGAGTGGAATGTTCTCGGTTGTTTAGGTGATGAGTGGAATGTTCTCTGTTGTTTAGGTGATGAGTGGAATGTTCTCGGTTGTTTAGGTGATGAGTGGAATGTTCTCTGTTGTTTAGGTGATGAGTTGAATGTTCTCGGTTGTTTAGGTGATGAGTGGAATGTTCTCGGTTGTTTAGGTGATGAGTGGAATGTTCTCGGTTGTTTAGGTGATGAGTAGAATGTTCTCTGTCGTTTAGGTGATGAGTGGAATGTTCTCTGTTGTTTAGGTGATGAGTGGAATGTTCTCTGTTGTTTAGGTGATGAGTGGAATGTTCTCGGTTGTTTAGGTGATGAGTGGAATGTTCTCTGTTGTTTAGGTGATGAGTGGAATGTTCTCGGTTGTTTAGGTGATGAGTGGAATGTTCTCTGTTGTTTAGGTGATGAGTTGAATGTTCTCGGTTGTTTAGGTGATGAGTGGAATGTTCTCGGTTGTTTAGGTGATGAGTGGAATGTTCTCGGTTGTTTAGGTGATGAGTGGAATGTTCTCTGTTGTTTAGGTGATGAGTGGAATGTTCTCGGTTGTTTAGGTGATGAGTAGAATGTTCTCTGTTGTTTAGGTGATGAGTAGAATGTTCTCTGTTGTTTAGGTGATGAGTGGAATGTTCTCTGTCGTTTAGGTGATGAGTGGAATGTTCTCTGTTGTTTAGGTGATGAGTGGAATGTTCTCTGTTGTTTAGGTGATGAGTGGAATGTTCTCGGTTGTTTAGGTGATGAGTGGAATGTTCTCTGTTGTTTAGGTGATGAGTGGAATGTTCTCGGTTGTTTAGGTGATGAGTGGAATGTTCTCTGTTGTTTAGGTGATGAGTTGAATGTTCTCGGTTGTTTAGGTGATGAGTGGAATGTTCTCGGTTGTTTAGGTGATGAGTGGAATGTTCTCGGTTGTTTAGGTGATGAGTAGAATGTTCTCTGTCGTTTAGGTGATGAGTGGAATGTTCTCTGTTGTTTAGGTGATGAGTGGAATGTTCTCTGTTGTTTAGGTGATGAGTGGAATGTTCTCGGTTGTTTAGGTGATGAGTGGAATGTTCTCTGTTGTTTAGGTGATGAGTGGAATGTTCTCGGTTGTTTAGGTGATGAGTGGAATGTTCTCTGTTGTTTAGGTGATGAGTTGAATGTTCTCGGTTGTTTAGGTGATGAGTGGAATGTTCTCGGTTGTTTAGGTGATGAGTGGAATGTTCTCGGTTGTTTAGGTGATGAGTGGAATGTTCTCGGTTGTTTAGGTGATGAGTGGAATGTTCTCTGGAGTTCTCTGAGCTATTTTTCCATGTTATAATGTTCTCCTTTTTTATTTCTACGGTTTCAGCTGTTTTTCATCCATACATATTCAGTGGCAAAGATGTGTCGGAGGTTATTACCACATACCTGGAAAAAGCAGAATACCCGCTCTTTAAGTGAGTGCAGGATTCTTCGATTGGAGTCCTTCATAGTAGAGCAAACCCGTCATGGTGCTTTCTTCTATAGGACCATAAGAGTGGACTTCAGAGACGGCATGGGTTCAGGTTGGCAGCAGGCAGGCTGTGACATGGAAGTGATGTTCCAGCTGACAGCTTCGACCCTGCTCGTGATGTGATCACTGATGCAGTGTGTTGTTTTGGGACACACAAAACTAGCAGTAGCTATATTAATACACAATGTGCTTTTGGATACTGGAGAAACTACAAGTAGGACAAGAATATTACACAGACTCCAGACCTCTAAAGGTATGTGCACAGCTAACCACATGAATCGCACTGCCACGTCTATGTGGTCGCTTGAAAGGCTTGCAATCAGATGTCGCATAATGTGAATGAAAATGGTTTCCTCGTTCTTTGCTTGTGCTTTGGTGACAGTGGAATACATTTCCTAGCCTACCTTTCTCTGACACTTGAAGCGAATCTCGTCTCTTTCCTCTCTCCTTTCCCAGATACTACTTCAATATGTGTGGGTTTGAAGACCTGTCTGTCCAGCGACCATGACATGATAAAATCCCGTTGAAATCATGTTTTAAATCCAGTGCGTTCTTTATTGCATCCGCGTCCGTTTTTTTCACAAGTTCATGATACAAATGCCTGGGCTCAGGAATGGCATTTCAAACCACAGCTGCTGCGTCGGCATAAACCTTTTCCTCCTCTTTCCAGACGGTGTCTCCGTTTCGCTTGTGTCTTTATGATGTAAGGCAAGGCAAGGCAACTTTATTTATACAGCGCATTTCGTACACAAGGCAACTCAATGCGCCTATGATGTAGTAGAGGTGGTTATGTTTCTCCAAATTCAGATGATCTATCAATCTTTCCCTGAATGTGTGCTAGCCCTACTGCCTCCTGACGCCGCGTTCACACACTCTGAACAGCTGAATCCCACTGCTCTTCCGCACCTGCCGCCTCGCGCAGTAATTTAATGCATGTTGGCGCACATTTCACATTCACAAGGTGTGTATGCACCTTGAGGCATGCAGGTTCGTTTTTGATTCACTGGAAAACAAGTCCATAATTTAAAAAAAATAAAAGGCTATTTAGAGTTTATTATTATATTTCAATACAGTGGGAGGAGAAAGTATGTGAACTCTTTGGAATTTCTTACATTTCTGCTAAACTGGTCATAAAATGTTGTCTGATTTTTATTAAAATCACAAGAATTAGTAAACAGTGTCTGCGTGGACTAATATCCAAACAACTACATGGTATCATACTTTTATTGACCATAACATGCAAACATTAACAGGACAGAGAGGCATAAGAATAAGTACACCTCCTGGCTGAGTATCCTCCAAGAGCTAAATAAACACATGTATGCAGATATTTAGACTCAGTTGTTAGCCAACCTTAAGTCCAATCACTGAGGTGTGGCTTCAAGCTGCCCTTGCCTCTGTAAGGCTTTAGCTGACACTCTAGGGTTCTTTTTGACCTCATTAGGTATTCTGCACTGTGCCCTTGGAGTCATCTTTACAGGGCGGCCACTCCTTGGAAGTCAACAAGCGTTTGCTCATGTGTAAAACTAGTAGCACTCGCAATAGTGGATCTGCAGAGTAATTTGCAAATGTATTTTGTGACACAGCATTATCTTATTTACAATTCACATTTGGGGTCCTAATTCCAGGACCCCAAATGCGATAGGTAAATATTGGTGGGGACCACCAATTCATGTTCTCAAAGGAGAGGTCTGGTTTACGATTGTCCATATCATACAGTATGCGTCTGCACGTAGCCATAACCAATCATATCAATTGTATCTGATGACGTATGACGTAGCCGCTGTAAACGTTCAAGCTAAACTATTTAACACGGTATAAATCTTGATCGAAAGATGGCGTTGCGTCTGCTGCTGTCATGTTGGATGACAGCAGCAGTAAAAAAATTGTCTTGCGAAGATTTTGGCCATGGCCGCAGGCTGCTGTGAAGTTTGAAATGATTCGAGTGCACACAGCAGCAGGGTAGGTCCCAATACTGTAATACACACCATTTAAAATGATTAATAAAGTGCAACTCCCTCACAAATAGCTATATTCTATTTTCCAGCTTGCACTTGCTAGTTAGCACCTGCAACAGTGGTGCAGATGATAGAGCAGGTTGTCTCATGATTAGGGATGGGAATTGAGAACCTCTGTTTGAGCAAAGCATCGGAACCGTACGTCTACTTCATTAACGATCCCTCTTATCGATGCTCCCGCTCTGAAAACACTCTTTTTGCGCCGCGGAGCTAGACGCACGTGTGTTCTCCGAGTATGTTGACGCTGCTTCAAAGTAAGCAGGGAAACATCGGTCCAATCTCAATTCTACCCCTTAGCCCGCCGCTTCGCCTTTCCCCTCCGTTTTGCGCATTCACGAGCGACAAAAGAGTATCGTCAATTAAAATAGTCCATTGCAATAATGTGTCAGTTCTACGTTTTCACTTTGCTGCTACGAACGCTCCGTTTATTTGCGCTGTATTGCTGTTTCTTTCCAAACTTTCGATACATCGCTATTGACATGACACACGGGGTTCAGTGCCTCGCTGCTGCGCCCAGTGTCTCTCCCCGTGCCGCTGTGCTCTGAGTCCGAGACTGACCCGCTCTGAGCCCCCGCTCTGGCCCGGGGCTCAGAGCGGAGGCTGCTGCCGCCTGTCCCCGCCATGAATGCACTGTGAGCGGGTCTACCTTTTGCCCGTCCCCGCCATGAGTGCACTATATGAGCACTCATGAGCACTTATTATGATACAATATTTATTTTATCTTTAGTCTGTTCATTACTATTCACATGGTGTCTCCTGTCCCACTCCCCCTTGGGAGTGCCTGTCTAGATCGAACGTGGGAACTCGGCTGAACGGAGGAACCCTGCCTACTGACAACAAGGACTGGACGGTCTGTGATCTTGGCTCGTCTGCTGAGGGACTCCTTCGGCCCTGGGTCTCTATAGCCTGTCCGTCCATGGGAGTGGAGCTCTCCTTCTGTGGTTCTCCTCAAGGTTTCTCGTTTCTCCCACCGGGTTTTTGAGTTTTTCCTTGCCGTGCTGGAGAGTCTAAGGACAGGGGACGCCCGAGCTGCTCATCGCCACCCACTGCTGACGCTTGTTTGGACATTATGTTGGATATTTGATTCGTCTGAACTTTACATTGTCTTATTTACTGCTCTGTTTTATTGCCTTAATGTTTGTTACAGCCCTATGAGGCAACTCCTGTTGTGATATTGGGCTATACAAAACCATTGATTGATTGATTGATTGATGAGCGGATCGGCTGATCTCTCGCAGCTCTGGGCTGCAACAGAAGTAGTTCACACGGACAGGGGGAAGGAGAATGTGTTACAAAACAGCATCAGTCTGTTACAAGTTACACTTGTTGAAGTACAAATGTTACCATTATATTTTAGAGGATGCCACGCAGGCTGAGTGCCAGCAGGAGCCACACTATACAGTGGGGGGAAAAGTATTTGGCCAAAATCCAATAGAAAGTCTATGGGAAACTGACCAAATACTTTTTTCCCCCACTGTATTTGGAAACTTGCTTAATTTAATGAATATTTTTTCTTGAGAAAACTAACTGACTTGCTTTTCCACAACACACAGACAAGTCAGGCATCGATAAGAAAATCGATAAAGAATCGAATCGATAGATATAATTATTGATGGCATTGATATCAATAAAATCTTATCAATTCCCATCCCTACTCATGATCGCGAGGTTGGGGTTTCCAATGCCAGCTCCTGCAGGTGCACACTGTTATTGTGTCCATGGCAAGACACTTCACCCACCTTGCCTCCAGTGTCTGTGTATATTGGTATGTGAATGAAAGTGTGAATGGGTGAGTGGTTCCTTGATGTAAAGTGCTTTGGGTAAAAGCGCAGTATACAGTAAGTCGATATCCTTTACCATTACTTGTCTTGACAGATGCATGCATGTAATCATTTTATTTCTTTGGTAGAAGAGTCCAGTCCAGATTTTAATTTGGGTGTGCATTGGTGGGAGTTTAAACCCTTGTATGACTCTCCATTTGGCAGAAACCCTGAGCTGATCCTGTTCGCAGTTTTCCCAGCCTCCCTGTAAGATCAGCAGACCTAAAAGCCCTGCAATGGCCATAATCCTAACCTGTGAGTCTGCACCTCCAAATCCCCTTCTTGAGCTAGTCCCTTAACAGGGCTTTGGTTTCTGCTCAAATGTTACTGTCAGACCTCCTCTGGGGTAAACCCAGACCCATTTCCACCCGGCTCACGGACGCACCAGAAACACAAGGCTTAAAACTAGAAAACGTGTGTGAAGAGCAGAACAAGCAAGGGAAGGAGACGAACCATTGTAAACCTTCAAGGTAGGGTGTATGGAAGTTTTACTATATATATATATATATATATATATATATATATAGTTATCAATCAATCATAAGTATCAATCAATCTTTATTTATAGAGTGCTTTTCATACACAGGTGCATCACAAAGTGCTTGACATTTAAAACGACATTAAAACCATTTTCGCAGTTATCACAATACACACGTACACCTACACGCCCTACCCTTTACTCTACACTCACACTCATACATAGAATCAAAATCAAGTACATAAGGCTGGGTACAGATGACCATGGTGAAGAAACCCCATCAGAGGAGCCGTCCTCCCCGGGAGCAGCAGACCAGCCGCGGCCGCCCGGGCACCGACACAAGGGTCCCCCATAGGAGGCGCGGCAGAGACACCACACCTCAGCCTGGGCAAGACAGCACCCACACAGCCACAGCCAGTCACCGCTCCCGAGGCAGAGGGCTCCTTCAGAGGAAACACAGGAGATTCTAAAAATATTAGAAGTATAAAACCATTGATTAAAAAGTTTAAAAACAAAGTAAAAATCAGTAAGAAACTAGAAATAAATATCAAAATATCAATAAATATCAAGTTATCAAGGTTAATAAATAGATAAATAAATAAATGGGACTACAATAAATAAACAGATGTCAGCTAAAAGCTAAGCTAAAAAGGTGGGTCTTGAGCCTGCTCTTAAATACATGAACGTTCTCTTTGGTCCTGAGCTCCTCCTCAGGTCGTTCCAGAGGCGAGGGCCATAATATTGGAAAGAGCAAAATTTTGCTTAAAAATTGTAAATTGGATACCGGTCTAAAATGGTTAAAATCATTACAGTCCAAATTGTTCTTCTTCAGCAGGGGCCTCACCCCTTAAAGGCAGCAGGGAAGACCCCCGTCTGAAGAGAGCAATTCATCATGTGTAAAAGCTCATCTCTAAAAGATCCATAAAATGTTTTTAAAAACGGGGTTGGGACCGGGTCTAAAAGACATGTAGTGGGCCTCACTGAGGAGAACACTTTATCAAGCATCTCAGCATTAACCTGTTTCCTCTGAAACAAGTAGACAACCAGATCTATTTAAATTTGGGTAGATAAAATATTACATCTGATAGAGGCGGTGGGGTTTAAAGGAGGTCGGTTAAAATCAGGATTTAAAACATTTTCTATTGTTGTGAAGAAGACTCTTGGATTGTTTTTATGGTTTTTGATTATTGAGAAAAAGTTGTTATTTCTAGCGTCTCTAATTGTGGTATTGTAGATTTTTTGTTGAGCACAGAAAATGTGACGGTTTATTGTAATTTTATCTTTCCTCCATATCCTCTCGGCCTTCCTGCAATTTCTTTTTAACTCTTTTAGCTCCTCGTTTCTCCATGGAGGTTGAGGTTTTGTTTGAGTATTTTTTGTTTTTAGTGGCGCGAGAATGTTGAGAGCTGACTGTAGTTTAGGGCTGGGCGATAAATCGAATTAATTCAATTAATTCATGATTTTAAAAACAGACGATGTGGAAAATGGCTAAATCGTAAAACCGTTTCTACCGCTGCATGTCCGCCTGACGAGCGCTGTGCTGCCATTTAGCGCCGTTTCAGACGCTCCGTAGGGACTCTTTTCGAAAATGACACCAGCGGAACCCAGCCAGCGACTTTCTAGCGATCTCTGTTGCTTTATAAAGGCGCGCGTTGTGTGCGCGATGGAGTTTTCTTTGCAAAACAAAGTTTCCCCCCGTCTGCTTCTCTCACGCGGAGCCGCTCTGAGCCGTGGCAAGCATTTAACTCCGCCCCTTTCCCTTTGAGTTTCCATGGAGACAGTTGTCAATCACAGCAGACAAAGAATATTTAAAACAGAAATAACAATTTTGAATGGGCCTAATTATGAATCCATCCATCCATCCATTTTCTTCCACTTGTCCGTTGCCGGGTCGTATCCCATTGCACCAGTCCCTATAGCGCCTCCTGCAGGTGGAGGGTCCACAGAAGGACGGCCTCATGGTTCTAACCGGGCCTGTTGGTCTCTCATAAGGGGCTTCAGAATATATTATGAATCTAAATATTAATGAGCAGGACTCTGTGCAGTGTTCTACATATGAAAGATCAGGAGACCTTTTTAAGTTTATTTCCAATAAATTCGATTAAAATAGTAATCGTCCAACCTGAGTAGAAAAATCGAGATTTAATTGTTTGGCCACATCGCCCAGCCCTATAGTAGTTTACTGTTAAAATTGTCAAAAATAAAATCGCAGTTAACCGGTAAAACCACAGGAGGAAACTGTTCTAAAACCTGTATGAAATGTGCAGCCACTTCAGGGGTAAGATGACGTTTCCTCACAGGTCTCTCGTTGGATAAAACCGGTGACATTAAAAAACACAGTAATGGTCAGAGACGGCCAAGTCAGTGACAGAGCACATACGTGATGACCAGGTCCAGACTGTGTCCTCTGTTGTGAGTTGGCGGCGTGACATGTTTGGTAAAATCCATATAGTTAAGCATATAAAAAAAAAAAACTCGGTTGCAACCGGATCTAAAAGATTGTCTATGTGCAGATTAAAATCACCAGTTAAAATAATCATCTCGTATCAGTTATGAATAATAGATAAAAACTCTGCAAATTCAGTGTTAAAAGCTGTACATTTCTTTGGTGGTCTATAAATAGTGACGGCTAGAATTGGAGGATTACTAAAAACAATAGCATGATATTCAAAAGAGTTAAAATGCTCAAATAAAACAGGTTTGGTGACAAGACTATTAGAAGTTATTGACGCAGTGCCACCTCCCCTTTTGCCATGTCTAATTGAAAATGCACTGCTAAAATTAGGTGGAGAGGGCTCCGTGAGAACAGCGTTCGCATCCGCACCCAGCCAGCTCTCAGTTAAAAACAAACAATCAAGTTTCTTGTCTAAAATCAAATAATTTACAATAATTGTTCAGCAGAGAGCGGACGTTTAAAAGAGCCAAGCTTAATGTGGTGGGGGACTTAATATTTATGGAGGTATTTTGTGGTTGTGATATGGAGATGAGGTTATTGCTGTTAATGGAGTGAAAGATAGTTTTACCTTTAGTCCGCTCTCTGCTGACTAAAACCGGGATGTTCATTATGGTGGGTGTGGAGGGGGATCTTCATGATGCTTCTATTGTGAGTTCAATGTTCTGAGAGAGGAGGCGGGATCCGGAGAGGTTGGGGTTGGAGTCGGTCTGGTCTGAAAAGTTCGGGCCGGTTAAAAAAGGTTAACAAATTGTCCACATATGGGATGCTATTGACTGTGCAATATTTCTGTAAAAACACGTGGAGAAACCTAAATCTACTGAATTTTCCAACACCAAAACAGGGTGCAGAAAAAGGTCCAGAGACGATGCAGGTTTTATTGTTGTTTTTGCTGGTGTTTATGAGTGAAATGAAGTCCTGGTTGGGTTTTTCTGACTGCTGAAGTTTGAGGTCGTTGGTACCGCATGAATTACAACTGTGGAGACTGAAGGGTGATGGTGGAGGATGTTTGGGGCGGAGTTCTTGAAATCCAGCACGAGAGCACCTGGGTGGCAGGAGGTGTGGCCATTAATCCCTCGCACGTGGCGGACCATGGACGTTCCCAGCACAAGGACAGATGGATTAGGTGTGGGGATGTTCTCTGGCATTACCGCGGCACGATCCCGGCTCCAGGTCTGACCTACATTCACAGCGGAGAAACGCCCAGATCCAGGTCGAGCCCTAAGGCCCGTCCTGCGCCCAGGTGGAGCAGGAGACGTACCCCCTCGCACACTGCGAACGCTATGGCACGGCGCATGCTAGGAGGAGGCGGAGGAAGCCCCTCGCTCACCCCGGGCACTGGGTCCCGACGTGCGCGAGGAAAGAGCGGTTGAGCCCCCTGGCCCATCGCCAGTGCTCGGATTCGAGATGCGCGAGGAGGCGCCACGGTCTCCGGGTTTTGTCTGCGCTGCGCACTCGCATGCTGGTAGCGGACAGCCCAGGTCCAGGTACTCATTCTCGTGCAGTATGCCAAGTGGAGGTGGTGATCTGTTCTTATATCCAGGAGATGGGGTGTAGTGCAGACTACCGCGGCGCCTGATCGAAGCTGGGGGTCCGCCACTGGGCCACCCCACTGGCCAGTGTTAATTGTAGTACTGTAGGATCAGTTATGAATATTTTCAGCCCAAATTCACAGCCAGCCAGGCAAGCCGTAAATACAATTGTGAAATTATGGTTGATAGTTTTGGTTTGCCACCCCAAGATTTTAAGTGGCCCCATCTGGCCACCCCTATGAACAATTTCTGGAGGCGCCACTGCAGACAGGTACTACACACTCAAACCCACACGTATTTAAATAATATTTGAGAGAGGGAGAGAGGAAAGAGGCGAGATTTGCCTCAAGTGTCAGAGAAATGTAGGCTGGTAAAACTATTCCACTGTCACCAAAGTACAAACAATCAGAAAACCATTTTCAGTCATATCTTAATGCTTAGAAGCAACTGTGCAGAGTTTTTTTTTTTTATAGAATCGCGCAGCAGTGGCTCTGCCTGAGGTGAACACATACGAGCGTCTGATTGCAAGCCTTTCAAGCGTCCAAATAGAAGCAGCAGCGCAGGCAGAGCGGTTAGGTGTGTACGCACCTTTATACCCTTTATCCATTGTGTATTATTGTAGGCTTTCAAGGTTCTTCAAGGTGAATATGATTTCAGGCTGTCTGTATATCCAGTGTCTCTTTTGCACTGTTCCCACCTCCCTGTTATTTATGCAAATCTCTTCCTGCTGTAAACATCCTTCAAAATGAGTCGCGTTGGTGTAACAGGAAACTAATTTAATTATCTATATAAAGCTTCCGGGCACTACTGGGGAATATTTTCTCCCTCAATATAACTTGCCAGTAATGTGCAATTTACATAGAGAATGAGTCTCATTCAGAAGCTATTGCCATTGACCTCCTCATTTCCTCATTGGTTTGTTGTGCACTAGGGAGCACAAGACAATGTAACGTACACACCATTTAGGAATATTAGAAAAGGAGCAGTATCTTTTTTGTATCTCACCAAAACTGTTACTTTATGAAAGGTGGATGTGGGTGTTATTGGAAGATTGTTTGTCCAATGAAATGAAAAATCAGGAGATTACCTGTTCCAGTCCAGTCTGTAGTGTGGACTCCTCCTGCCCTCCTCTCTCCTGGATCATGCTCCTGCCTTATACAAGGCTTGAAAGCAAACATGCTTTCGGTCCCTGGAGTGTTAGACTGTAGTTGATTCTGTGTGAGTCTGTGTGACAGATAAGGTTAAAAGCGAGACCGTGTGCAGTGATATTGGAGAGACTGCCCCGGCTTTAGCTCGCTCATATTCGCTCACAAGGCGCACACCAGAACGCACATGACCATCGTCCATGTGGCCTGTCAACACACACTAGAGCGCATCGCGTCACAGCATGTTGGCAACAGACACGAGTTTACCTGCTTAGACTGACGCGCGAGTCCTGACGATGCTTTCTCTTGTTCAGCTGCTCCTCTCGCCCCCCCCAAACAGTTTACAACGGTCTCTTTATCTATCACAGGCCAGAAACCCGTCTGTACCTCTGGAGAAGGGTAAAACGGCTGTGTTTTCCTGCGTCTGAATTCAGCAGATCCAAATCGTAGTGCAGGGTTGAGCGTTGCCGTGTGTCACTGCAACCTCGGTGTGTGTTCTCTCATGGAAAATAATAGAGGTGGCTTTTTCGCCGCGCGTCAAAGCGTCTCGATGTGCGTTGGCATACACACATCAACACACAACTGCATAGAGAGAGATTAATTCCAATGTTGTGTGACAAATAAAAAAAATAAGAATAAAGAGTTTTGAAATGTACAGTTTTTTTATTCAATTTGTTTGACCTTTATTTAACCAGGAAAGTCCCACTGAGTTGAATAATTTCTTCTTCAGGGGAGTCCTGGCCCCATGGTGGGGGAAACCGGAGTACCCGGAGGAAATGCAGACACGGGGAAGAACATGTAAACTTCACACAGAACGGCTCCGTCCAGGTACCCAGGACCATCTTGCTGTGAGGCACGAGCGCTAACAGCTGCACCACCGTGCCGCCGAAAAAAGGAAGTTCCCTTGCCCCAACCGGCAGTAGGCCTGCCACGGTAAGTTTTTTTTGAGGATGATATATCGTCTCAGAAAATATCGCGATAAACGATAATATTGAGTATAATGCAAATACTGTAGGCAATAAAAAGAAAACTGTAAGCAACTATTTAATTGAAATGTATTGAACTTCTGATATTCAATATTAACACCTTATACCAAACAAAGCGCAAACTAGAAGGGTCGACATATTCTAGGACACTGTATCCATCTGTGCTTCTCAACCTTTAACATAACTTACACTCTCACCAGGTTCTGTCTTTGAACTAGGCCTGTCACAACATTTACAACAAATAGTCAATATACAGTATCATCTTTAAAAATATCCCAATACCAATAATATTGATATTTCCACCATCCATCCATTTTCTTCCACTTGTCCGTTGCCGGGTCGTGGGGGCAGCTGTTGGAGCTGCCCAAAACACATTGCATCAGCCCCTATGGCTCCTCCTGCAGGTGGTGGGTCCACACCAACGGGCCTGTTGGTCTCTCATTAGGGGCTTCATTTCATCTGCATTATTCTGGTTAAATATTTCCTCACAAAAACTCACTTCTGTGACTTCTTCTATATTAAATGTATGGATTCAGATCATACTGTATTACTGCAAAAGTAGAGTAGCCATATGTTGTGTTCTTTTTCCTTTTCTTTTACAATATAACCTCCTGTACACACGGCCGTCGAAGTGAAGCAGCTTTTTTGGGAAACTTGTTGACTGTTTGTCAACCAGTCGGTGCCATCGGCCCCTACGACCACCACCAACCACTTACTCACTGTTATCGCTAGGCTTCCTGGTGTCACCAAACGGTCTCCCATCCAAGTACCGACCAGGCCCTTCCCTGCATAGCTTCCAAGGTCTGACGGGATCGGGCAGAGCAAAGGCGGTATGGTCTACAAAATACAACATCAGCACACCGCTAGTCACAAGCAACAGAGTACAGGCGTGAATGGGACCACATTTTACTTTCCCTGCACTTTTCCGTGGAAATAAACACTGCTAGAATGCAACAGTTGCCTCGGCTTCAAACTAAGACCCTTCAGAATGGTCCGAATGGTAAGAATGGTAAGAATTGCAGGTAAGATTAGTCTCACACAACCCCAAATGCTAATGCCAAATGAATGAGTAGACGTGAGCATGTTGCTTTGACAACCGTTCTACCAAGGCTTTCATTTTGAAAATATAAACAGTTGGAATCCAAAATAGCTGTTTGTGCTCTGGGTATTGTCGTTTAAGGCCAATTTACCAGTGCATAACATGAAACGTATTTTCACGTGGCCGCAAAAATAAATATGTTTTCATACAAATCAATCAATAATTAATCTACACAAATAAAAATAAATAAATGCATGACCTACAAAATTTGGGATTGTAAAAGCGTTCTCTTGGTATGTTTCTGTTATAGGAGACTGAGATGCCTATGTCTGAGATGCCTATGTCCTCCTAATGGGAGGAACACCTCCCAAGGAGGCATCCGAAATAGATGCCCGAGCCACCTCAGCTGGTTCCTCTCGACGTGAGGGAGCAGCGGCTCCCGGGTAACTGAGCTCCTCACCCGATCTCGGAGGGTGCGCCCAGCCACTCTGCGAAGGAAACTAATTTCGGCCACCTGTATCCGCGATATTTTCCTTTCGGTCATTACCCAGATCTCATGACCATAGGTGAGGGTTGGAACGTAGATCGATCGGTAAATCGAGAGCTTTGCTGCTTGACTCAGCTCCCTCTTCACCACAAAAGTCCGATACGGCGACTGCATCACTGCTGATGCAGCACCGATCCGTCTATCGATCTCACGCTCCATCCGTCCCTCATCTCATCATTGCATAAAGCACCTGATGTCGCTCGACATCCTGGTGCATGTGTTTAACCCTTGCCCCAGCTTCGGAGTTCTCTCAATTAAAAGGAAAATCTCTCAATGTATGTCCCTGTCTGCATTTAATCTTATGCTTCTCCTGTGTCGGCTCTTTCCACATTTATTTCACCATTCAGCACTTTAATTTCTCTGTAGGATAGAGTCCTACACTGCCCCTGGCTGCAAAAAGAAAGCTCTTCACAAAGGCCTTTGCAGCTCATGAAAAACCCACCTCTGCCCAGTCTAATCAATAGCTAAGCCTCTAATTAAAGACTACTGTGACTCTCAAACACCATGTAATTTTCCATACTTTTCACCATGCACAGACGGAACATCTTTGGCTTCTGCTCTCTTCAGCACTGCCCAAATTAGATTTAGTTTTGCCTCAGTCTGCCCCCCGCTTCATACAGGAACAGCTATAAATGTCAAGAGCCTTTTGTAGGTTTTGCTCACAGAGAGCAATCATAGATTTAGTACTTGCAATTATGTCCAAGTGCCAGAAAAAGGTAATGAAAACGCTATGTCTCAGAGGACAATAAACCCCACCTTCCCCTTCATCTATCCAAATGAATCTTACTCGGCCTGTTTTATGGGCAAATCCATATTGGCCCTGTCACACAAGACACCAGTCATAGAGAGACGCTGTAATGTCAGTGCTATATACGTTACAGAAATGAATGTTACATGAAGTTGACTGATACGTGAAGAAAAAGATTTTAATCTCAGTGGGTTTTTATCATTTTAATCACTACGTCCACGGTCACTTCCAACTGCTGTATAGCTTCATTACCACAAAAAAACATGTACTATAGGGTCTCCCGCTGAAGGCAGGACTTTTCTTCCACTTTTCCGTTGCCGGGTCGTGGGGGCTGTTGGAGCTGCCCAAATCACATTAGCCCCTATGGCTCCTCCTGCAGGCGGCCTCATGGTTCTCACCGGGCCTGTTGGTCTCTCATAAGGGGCTTCTGAACCGCTCTTTATCTGACCCGTCACCTAGGACCTGTTTGCCATGGGAGACCCTACCAGGGGCACGAAGTCCCCGACAACAGAGTCCCAGGATCATTCGGGAGCTCAAACCCCTCCACCACGTTGAGGTGGCGGTTCCAGGAGGGGTCTACTGAAATAGACATTCTGAAATTGCTGTGGGACATTCCTTTTTTTTTTTTTTTTTTTCTTATATGTTCATCCTGGTTATAAAAAGCTAAATAAATAAATAAAAGAGAAACCTATAAAAACAACTATACAATCCACGTACTGTAACTGCATTTTACACAGTTACTAACCACACTACAGGCTGTGCAGTATTTATATATAATATATTGATTCTTCAGCAGCGGGCCTAATTGGCAGTGGTTTCAAAGAGAATTCAGTTTACCTTCATAGGGAATGCACTTTGATGAGTGAATATGACAAAGGTCAGAGCAGGGGTGGGCATCACGCTGAGGGCTCGCTGTGGGAGACCACCACCTCTCTCCACAGAAGCCAAATGCAGTGTCAGTGTGAATCAGACCAGTGAGCGGTTTGGCATTTCTATCAACAGGATTTGGAAGTCGACACAGAAATACGTCAGTTTCATCATGTGTCAGTTGGACATTGAAAAGTGCAGTCCGTGGTAGTTGCTGGTCAAGCAGGTTATGATCATTTGTTAATTTGTTAGGTCCACTTTATAAACTCTGTGAGATTGAAAGAACAAATTCAACATAAGCCTTAGCAAAATCTTCCAGCTAGACGTCAACATTTTATTTGTTGGTCTGTTTTGTTTTGTGTGAATGTTTTCACGGTAGAATAAACATGTGCAAGACTGCCTGTTGTTCTAATGTTATGTATTTACCATTAAGGGGTGCAAGCAACAAGCGATCCTCAAAGAAATAGAAGAATGTGTCATTTGTGCTTTTATACGGACGGTGCTACTTTCTCTCTTTGCTGCCACAACAACAACACGCACAAACAAGTAGCAGTATTTTAAACCTTGTGTGGGTTTGTGGGTCCATCGGTGGCCTTTCCCAGGCCTATAAAACTTGATAAATGTTGTCCTGCCTCCTTTGGCCTCGGCTGATTAATAAGTGTTTAATCAGAGCTTAGTCGCCGACAGCTGTAGGCACCGTCCTGCTCATTTATTTTGTGTCCATTTGTCACTCAGTCTTACCTTCATGTCACCACTGTCTCCTCCTCAAAGCCGTCTGTGCTCACGCTGTTGCCATAAATCTGCTCCTCCCCGCTCGTCATACCCTCAGATTAAGGTCATTATAATCACTACATTCATGGTCACTCCCAACCTTTTTCTTATTTTAACCCAGTCCTTCTCAAACAGTTTGGTCCTCATGGCGGGGAGCTGACATTTCTGTAATACAGGGCCGACTCCAGAAGACACTTGGTAAACAGGGTTCCTATGTCGCTTTGGGGCTCGTTTAAACTGCTTAAACGCCTGGCTCAAAAGACTTTTTGTTGCTCTTTTGTTGTTTTTTTTTTGACACTTTTTTTCCAAGAAGCTTTTATATTTGGGTAATGCCGAACTGCTCGGTTAAGACGAACAGGCTTTGTAGGAGGAGCAGCCATGTTGATTTCACAGATCACTCGGGATCATCACTAGGAATGGGGCTGAATGGAACACAGCTTATCTCTTCTATCTTCTATCTTTGCTCAAGAGACACCATGGAAAAGTATTTAACGGTGACGAAAAGAAATGGCGGAGAGAGACGGAGATTATGAGACAAACGAGCGTCTACTATGGTGGGAGACGAGGAGAAGCCGATGTGTTTATTGTGTTTAATGTTGGCAGCGGGCAGCATGAAGCCAAATAAATTAAGGCATAGCTTAAAGACACCAGTCACGCTGATAAGCCGCTGGAGTTTTTTCAGCAAAAACGTGCCAAATATCGCCAACAATCATGTGTAAGTTGATTTATTTTTTGTTTTCTTTAATGTTAATAAGGATCAATGTTATGCAGAGGTATATAACCAACAATTTATAGATATTTTATTTTATTTTTTAGCCCTTGTTTATAAAATGTTTTTATAACCATTTTATAGACAAGATAGAAAAAATATATGAAAAGATCCAAAAGGGTGGTTCAGAAGAACAACGGATTTGAATCCCGTATCTTTATTCTCTATAGTCTTTCTGAGGCCGAGGACTCGGACATTTGGACAGCATCCTTACCTGAACATTTAACACTGTCATTACACCACTTTTACACCACTTTTACACTCAAATCAATTGTAGTTTATTTTGCCACAGTTCGATCCAGCATAAAAACACACACGAACAAAATATTAAAATCTCCTGTGTGCCATGTGTATAGTTGGATTTGTAATGCATTTGTGTGTATTTTTACCTCTAGCAATCAGCACTCTGCAGGGACACCAGAAGAGCTGGCGCTGACGCTTTTGCCTGAAGACAAATTGGGTAACCTTCTTCTGTCATTAGTAATACCCTTTGCACTGCTGGATGTGGAGAGTGCAGGCAGATGGAGAGGTGTAGTGTGGTGGGAAGAACCACTCTGAGTCAGGGCTAATTACCCATGAAACAAAAGCCCACATGGATATGTTACACCCCGGGAGCCTGTATCCAGAGCTCTTTCCTTTATCTTGCACATTTTAGTTCAAGTATTGTTTCTTATTGCTAAATAAACAGAGATGGATGGCACTTTGTCATGCAAGAGCAGAAGCCAAATGATTGCAAATCATACTTAAATAAATTGTTTATTATTACTTTACCCATCTTACATTTGGTTTATTTTATGTTACTTACCCTCAGCCTAGCTGTTACAGTTATCATTGTCAAGGTAAATAGAGTTTTTAGACATATTACCACAAGATGCCACACCAGCCTTTTGCATTTTTTAGGCTTAATGACGTGAGGAACCAGTCTGGACATAGCACTGTCATGTCACAAATTTTGCTTGTCACTTTCAGCACTGGTGGACATTTAAAAGGGTGACGGTGGCGCAGATGGTAGAGTGGGTCGTCTTGTGATTGGAAGGTTGGGGGTTCGAATCCCCGACCTTCCGAAGGTGCATGCTGTCGTTGTGTCCTTGGGCAAGACACTTCACCCACCTTGCCTCCAGTGTCTGCGTACATTGGTGTATGAATGGGTGAGAGGTTCCTTGCTGTAAAGAGCTTTGAGTGCCTAATGTAGGTGGAAAAGCGCTATATAAGTTGAGACCATTTACCATTAAAGGCTGCAGATAAACGTTTAAAGAAATGTTTAAAGTTTGTGATAAATTTAAAACATGTTAGCGGTCATTTACAAAGCGTTTGCACCGAGTAGCATGTGCAAACGTGGATCAGCAGCTGAGTAATCTATGCATGTTTTACTCACACAGCATTGTCTTATTTACACAGCAGATTTGGGACCATAATACTGTAATACACGCAACATCAAATGGTAAATTAAGTCCAACAGGCCAACAAAATAGCATATTTTATTCTTAAGCTTGCACCAGCTATTTAGCAGCTGTCTTGATAAAACCCTTATGGTGTGTCCACACCAAGCGCCGCCGACGCCACATATTTTAAACAAATAAATATAGCTTTTATTATTATGGTTCATGAGACAATACTGACCTTTTAAATAAACCTCCGCTCAAACAAATAATCAGTGCTTTCCACTCCAGTACTCTTTATTTGAACATACTAAATATTGTACTCCTCCAAACCACAGAATGACAATTAAAAAGTAAGTCACCGGGAGTTACCGATTGTGATTTTGAATACATTTCGATGCTTTGTGCAGCCCTGATCTTATTACTTATCCACAACTACGTAGACCGGGGAAAGCGGTCCAAAAGTACTCCATCCACTTCCTGCACTTTTTCTGGTGGGATCCCAAGGCCTTTCTTGGTGGGACATGCCAAAGAAAGAAAGTAACATCCAAGTGGCTTAAGAAACAGACACAGGCTTTTCTTTTTTCTTGCTCGGTGTAATTACCGGGCCAGATGACACTGCCCTCCTGTCCCGTATGTAGATCTAAAGGTGGGTATTGGCTCCAGCCTCTTTCTCCTTAGTAGCTACTTTTTTGGGGGTTAGGCCTCATGTTGACAGCCCTTTCATTAGAGTCTTTGTCCTGGAAGAGCCCGCTACATAATTAATGTCTGTGTGATGAATTACACAATGGGTTGCGACCAGCAGAGAGGTCGGCAGAAGGCGAAGAACTGATGCACAGATTTTTTTTTTTCTATTGGACCCGCACACTGTGTGAATTGTCTGCTCTCATGCCAAAACTGCTGAGGGGTAAGTCCCAATATTTACAGCGGTGACTAGAATACAGGTTAAGCCTCGGTGCTTGTACACTGCTTTCATGCACAGATCTGGTGTGCGAATAGATCTGGCAAATGATGATCTTTATTGCCGTAGTGACATGTGCAACTCTGGAGGGATGTTAACCATTTATCAAAGGCATGGCTAATTAAGTTGAAAGCACAATGGAAATTATGCCCCTTCTGTTCGGCTTTTCATAATGCTCAATGCTCCACATAAGACAGATTTGGATAGAGTTGAGTTTTACACTAACATTACACTATATCACTGTACGCTCACATTGAATCCAATACTACAATTGTTGCAACAACAACAAAAGGGTTAGATTTAAATACTTTATGCATCAAAACTTGTACAGCATTTAAAACCTTTAATTGTTTTATGATACTTGTTTTATTTTTCTACACAAATTGCCCAATTAAACAACATTTTAAAAGTATTTTTTGTGAAAGAGCACCTCTGGTTTTTAATTACTGTGGATGTCCAGGAAGCGCTTTTCCCTTCTTCTTTTTGATATCTTTGTGAAAAGTTGACCAATTCAGAAGGAAAAAAGCAGCACACAAAGTTATTATTATGTTTGAGAGATTTTAAAGGGGTACTAGAATATGTAACTAGAGAATCTTGATACGGGAAAAGTGTATTGGGTTTAGCTTTTTTCAAATCACCACTTGGCTCATTAAATCAGGGCTTAAATCTGAACTAATTCTACAAATGGCTTTTCACATCAAAGATTAAGTAAGCTCAGGTGAATTAGAATTTCATTGGAAAATGTAGCTCAAATATATCAGCAATGTCCGCGTCGTCAGAGGCCTTTGTCCTCTACTGCGTCATTTTGTCCTTGGGCAAGACACTTTCCTGAACTTGTGTAAATGAGTTTTACTATTTATGCCTTTGCTTTGTGTGTTGGGTACAGTCTATTACCCCTGTGGATGGAGTGTCTTGTTCAATTATACTTCCAACGTGCCAGTCTGTGCCAGAGCAGGGGTTGATTATAGTGGCAGTACAAGCTGTTTTCCCCACCTCTTATTCCTCCCCTCGCACTGATCAAGAACATTCGGCTCATTTACTGAAGCAACTCCCTGCCATGTGTCACTAAACTAGCAACCTAAATCAAAACTTAATCATACTTGTTGTGACTTCTTTTGCCAATATACTTTCTTCCCACATGGATGAGCAAGCTACTGTAACTGTTAACCCCACAGTCAATTTGCAACGTGAGGCAATAGTATATCACAGCACCCTGTAGGCATAGACCAACCGTGTTGTATGTCCACATTATTATTATTCAAGGGGACCTTTTACAAAAAATAAATAATAATTAAAGCCGCTCGCGGCGATAAAGGCCCTCGCCCCTTGCGACCGCCCCCCCTTGCGACCGCCCCCCCTTGCCACTGCCCCCCCTTGCGACCGCCCCCCTTTGCGACCGCCCCCCCTTGCGAATGCGACCGCCCCCCCTTGCGAATGCCCCCACTTGTGACCGCTCCCGCCCGCTCTCGCCCAAACCTGCTCTGGCCTCGGCCTTACACCCAACCCGGTCTGTTTTGCTCCTTAACGCGGCCTACTTTCGCCTGATCCTTCGTCACACCCCGGCCTCACTCTTGCCCCAGGTGCTGCAGGACTGGATCACCCACTCAAATCTGTGGACACGCACGCGAAATTGCCTTGATTAAAAAATTATTCAGTAAATATTGCCAAACCTGTAGTAAAACCATCTGTATACATTGGGACTAGTGAGAGACAGCACATGTATCCCAATTGACCTTTGAGCGCTGTGCTTGCGCACTATGAGATTGTGATTTTGCTTATAGTGCAGCGGCCATGTGAAAAGAAAAAGCATTGGAAATGTGTTTAAGCTATGTTTGAACTAGCATCCTTTTGCACCAGAGACCAGCACACTATCACTGAGCTATACCTCCATAACAATGATGGCCTGATGTGGACTACTTGTCTCTAAATCTCCTCACTGGAGGAGAGAGGTAATTGAAGGTAATTTTTCCCCCCTCCATTTTCCCTATTGTTTTCGACATTTCTGCCCAGTTTTGCGTAAATTGTTTCCCTACTGTCCCCCATGTCTTCTATGCATATACTATGTAGCCTTTCCTTCATACACAATCATTGTTATCCCTCCTTCCCATAAAATGCTGAGGAAAAACATGTTTATGTAGGCCAAATCATAGGCGCCGATCCCGTGGGTGCTGCGGGGCTGGAGCACCCACTCAAATCTTTGGGCACCCAGGCTTTTAAAATTGATCTACATGCGTGTGAGCCCGTTTGTTCTGCTCGTTTAGCTCCATAGGTAGAGTGCATGGCTCATATGGCCGGGGTTCCAACCACCAGAGTGCTGGTTCGATCTCGACCTAGACTTTTTTTTTTGGCACTAGGTAAATCTATCAAAAAATAAAGAAAAAACATTATAAAAATGTCCAAGTCATATTTGAAGTGGTAACCTCCTGAACCAGAGACCGGTAAACAATAACCCCATACAGAAGTACACCTGATGTGGGCTACTTTTCTCTAAATCCCTGAGTCTGATTTATGTTCCTCCTAGTAGATGCCCAGTCCAAACTACAAAAGTAAAAAAAAAAAAAAGGAAGCATAGTTGAGCTTGAACTGGCAATCTCACGATTGGTATCCCAGTGCTCTACCTATGGAGCTAGGCAAGCTGAAGGAAACCGGGCAAACTAAACGTATATCAATCTTATGAAACATCCTGCACTCTTATATTTACAGAAAACAGTAAGTAAAGAGGAAAAAGGGAGTGCAACGTAGAAAAGTGGACAATTAAATAATTGTGTCTACATAACTTGGTGCTCATTCTGGAGTTGTAAACTGCCTGTTTGAGGGGGCGCCACTGAGCCATCTTTGATTATTTTCTCTTGCCAACGCCACCCAAAATTAGACCTCCCGGAGCACTAATTTCTGATACCTGTTACTTGTGTATCGGTCCACGTTTGCTATGTGAATTCTTGCGTTTTCCCTTTTTTTTAACGATTTTAATTAGTCCCTCGCCGGGCACTTCGTGTCCGTTGCTCGGGCCTAATAATGATATATAATTGACACACATTTAACAAAAGTTACATACATAAGATTACTTTGGCAGAATCTTTTATCTAATCTTATTATTTGTTTTAATTAAATGTGCGCCTGACTAGTGCTCGGAGATTTGGTCTTGTGCTGCTGTAACAAATGTAAAAACTCTACAAACCGTCTAAAACAGAGCAGCTCGCTGTGCACTTCGGTGCTCACTCAGAACTAATGTGAACTGGATGCATAAGACACTGTCCTGGCTCAAGGTAAAAGAGAGATTTACTGCTTCTTTAATGAATCTAACAAGAAATATAATTATAACTAACCTTCCAAATGTACTATACAAAGAGTTAAATTTTTGTTTGGATGATCATAATTATGAAACCAGACATGCCACGGAGGGCAGATTTAAACTTCCCAAAGTGATAACCAACAATGGAAAAAGTACTGTAATGTATAGAGCCATGTCTGGTATCCGCCTTGATAAGAAGTGTCCGAATTGGCCTGTCAGTTAGGAAGGAGTTAGGGAAAGGAGCCTGTATGCTAACTATCATAGCTACTTTAGCATAGGGACCGGCGATTAGGAGCTATGTGCCATCCCATAAGCCACAGCGCCGTCAAACCCTCCACCCCGCTCGCCTCCACCCTCGAGTGATTCATGCGCAACCACTGTTGATTGAGAGGTGCACATTTAAAAAAATATAAATAATAATAATAATAACAGGATTCTGCACATGCCAAACGTTATAAAAGTGACAAAATACATGTTGTCGTCACCACAGCACAGTCACATGGCAGTGTTTTTCAGAGCCGCCTCAGTAAATGGCTTAAATTAAGGCAGTTTGTGCTTTTGCTTTCAATTAGTATAAGCTTAAGCCACATGGCTAATTTGTATACTGTAGCTTTATGAAACAGCTTTTGAGATAAAATAATGAAATAGAAATGCGATGGATCATTTGGATTGTTCTTTTTTTTTCTCCTTAAACGTCTATTTGGACACTGTGTTGTTGCATACACAATACAGTAGGTGGCGGCATGCGCTTTTGTTTGACCTGTAGTCCACCAATAACCTTAGAGAAGAAGAAGAACAGCTGTTGGTGATGTCACTTCCCCTTCCCCTGGGTAAGGACGGTCGAATTGGGAAAATACTGCTGAACCTATGCAGTTAGTGAACTGCATAGAGATCTAACAGTTGACCCCATGAAAGCTAAAGGATCAGGAGCTAGGGTTACGACGTAGAGACTATAATTTGATGGTTTCAGACGCAGCCAAAGTCTGCGCTAGATAGTAACTAGGTGTAACACTGTTTATTTTCCCACCAAAACATAGAAAAGGGGTTCCACCTTGACATTAATGTTTAAACTAGGCAGGGAGGGAGGGAGAATGTTAAGGAATCTTTGCCTGTTTATCTTTTGACACAACAGATCTGGAAACGCTCTGTTAATTCTGCCTCAGAATAAACAGATTAAAACACACAAGTTCAGACATTAGATTTAATCTTATCGGATACGGGAGATGAGAGGAAGACCTTCGGGCAGCTTCACCTGTCTTCCTCCTCAGTCTCATCGATTTAGAGTGTCCACAAGCTTTATTGAAAACTAAGCACGCCCATTCTTGTCCTCCACAATACAAAAAACACAAAACCCCTAGTTTCCAAAATGTATGAATTAAATAAATCAGTCTGACTTTTATTAAAACATTATACATTGTAAAGGTTTGGCTTATTAGTATTAAATAATATTAATAATCAACACCAAATCTGGTATAACAAAACTGTCATTAAGTCAAAAACATTTGTATCGGTATTTTGTAATTTGTTTTTAAAAACTGAGTATCAAAAGTATTATATATTTGTTCTGATACAATATTCGTATCACAGCAAAGATATATTGCAAAATAATATGTTGTCATTGCCATAGTAACCACTGTATAAATAAGACTGCAAACCTATATCCAGGATTAACTGATGACTAATTACATCAAAAGCAGCAGAAAAATCCATTTTTTACAGCTCCATCAATGTTCTATGCTCTATGGGTCTAGCGGTCATCTGTGTCACTTCACGGCCACAGTGAAGTGTCTGTGTGCATGCTGATGATCTGTTAATATACTTCTGGAGAGAAAGTATTGCTTCGTTTGATCAGAAAAAAACAAAACATTTTAAACCCGACCTTTCTTATCTATCATTTTATGTACATTAGTCCTCAAACTGCCTTTTTACTTTTTATAATTATTTCTCATTCTTTTCGTAACATTTACCACAACTTTTTCATATTTCTTGCTCATCTCAGAAGCAGCCACCATAAGGCATAGCCACCCCTGAGAGTTCCCATTCCCTCCCTGGGTGTAGAGAAGAGAGACAGACTGTCAGGTTGAGATTGAACTGACAGCTTGTGACTAGTGCTGTCAGCTGCATTTTGCGCACAGACTTTCATTCCCAAGGTAACACTTTGTTAATTGAACACGGATGAATATAAGTATTATGCCGTATTGCTGAGCCCAAGAGCAAAGTGAACCATGCAACTTTTTTTTTAAACTTTAATAAAACATTCTGAAGTCTCTAGGCGTGTTTTCACTCAATGGTATAACACTAAAGCTCAGTTATGTAAACCATGGCCCACCTATTATTCAGGAGAGGGTTATTTCAGTTATTAGAAGTTATTGACACAAAGTAGTTAGTATTACTGTAGTAAATGTTATAGTATACAGTCTATCGATTTATATCATCATAGTCTATTTTGCCATTTTGGTCAGGAGTAGTGGGTGACAGCATTACAGCCCATCTCCATTTCTTGAGATTGTTTCTGAGCATATCGGCCAATTAACACTGCAGCGGATGTGGGTGTATAATGGGTGGATGTGGGTGTATAGTATAATGTGTCTGTGTGGTACCTGGAAACTGTCGTGAAAACCATCTGCTCACTGACTCTGAAGGTGTCTGTTATAAGAAATAAAATAAAAATCCTTTGACGAAAAATAACGGTCAGATTTGATTTGGGGATACACAAAAGAAAGAAGGATTCGGTCCAGAATACCCCCTGAACTCAGCCTTGTGTCTTTGTTTGTACAGATTTCCACTTTTTCCACGTTTTCCATTACTTCTCCATAACTGGCCTGCAAGTTTATGAAATTGATACAAATGCTTTATAATTAGATGCACAATGTTTTCCCCACAAATGGCTGGGTATGCTATATACTAAAGGAGGACAAAATGAATCAACCTATTAGTTGATAGGTTGATTCATTGTAGATTGTTAATCTATTTAATTTTTTTTATGTTTATGAACAGTCTGGATCGGGACAAAAAAGTGACTTGCCTGAAGGTTGTTATGGTTTGATGTTGTTTCATTTTATGAAACAATACATTTCATAAAAGCTATAAAATGCCAATTGTATTTAATGTCAGTTACATTATCTGTAAAAAGGTAATGAATCACTGGCACGAGTTTGTGTTTCTATCTCTATAATTTTGAAATAAATGCGCAAAATGGTTCATATTTGTTCACCAGAAAAAGGTTTATTGCTGTGCTTGATTGACTATGGTTTATAATTGCTTTTCCCAAAGGCCAATATTCATGGCTCGAGGTGGGTGCTAAGCTGCATGTGTTCTCTCTATAAATCAGGTAAGCTCAGTCAGTGATGGTTGGCATTTATATAGGAGGCTCAGCTGAATTTGGTGCCTGCTGAGAGGAAATGGACCTGTCGGAGCAGGTATGAAATAGTGCAGAGCTATGTCAATCCTGGTGCACTCCTTCATTACCATACTGAAATAAATGTGTGCTGTCTGCCGAAGGACCGTTCCCTTCATCCTCCAAAAATAAATAAATAAAGAAGGGAATAAGAATCAAACAATAACTGAGCATAGATGTTTTATATAAGCAAAGGTAATTTAAAGGCTGACAGATGTCCACAATTGAGTGAATGAGTTTTAAAAAACAGGCCACCGTTTTTCCATACTGAGATATGTTCTTACCTGAGCTTAGACGAGTTAATGCGTACCTTTCTGGTATTTATGCGTGTGCTCAGTCACACAAGAAGACCAAAGATGTTGTAAGCATTTAGCCTCTCCTCCTCTCCTCGCTATGGGGCCAAACGGGGGTGAAGTTAGCTCTTCCACATTTTCCCTATTTAAATACGGTAATGTGAGAAATTACACAATCGAAGTATACTTACACAAAATGATACCACATCAGAATTCCAAGGCCAACTGGCATGCATTATTTTCGTATAACCGCACACGTAGACCGGTAGTTAAATCACTGGGATATCACTCCGCTGCGGGCATCGCCATAGTAATGCACAACACAGCTAAATCAGATAAACGCTTAATTAGCTAACGTTAGGTGACGAGTCGGCTGACTCGACGAGTGACTGACAGGAACGAATGAGATGGATTTTGTTGTTAATTTCAACATTTTTGGCCAAAACAAGGCAAGGCAAGGCAAGGCAACTTTATTTATACCGCGCATTTCGTACACAAGGCAACTCAATGTGCCAAAACTTTTGATGAATGGGAAGTAGAGGAGAGCAAATATGAGCTTTCCATTTGATTGAAAACGGTTATGGCATTATTTATTATTTTCAGACCTACATAAAATGATCCCTGCACTTGAGCATATTTGGATGGATTTGTAAAGTCAAACATAAAAGTTCCGTTTCCTGAGCACCACCATCACCCAGGACCTCAAATGGGAGCCAACCATCAGCTCCCTCATCAAGAAGGCCCAGCAGAGGATGTTCTTCCTGCGGCAGCTGAGGAAACTCAAGCTGCCAACCAAGATGTTGGCGCAGTTCTACACGGCCATCATCGAGTCCATCCTCACCTCCTCCATCACCGTGTGGTTCCCCGGCGCTACAGAACGGGACAAGCACCGTCTGCAGCGCATTGTGCGTGCTGCAGAGAAGGTGATTGGCTGTGAGCTCCCATCTCTCCAGGACCTGTTCACCTCCAGGACCCGGAGGCGTGTGGGTCGGATCACAGCTGACCCTTCTCACCCTGGACACGGACTATTCACCCCTCTCCCCTCAGGCAGGAGGCTACGGTCTATCCAGACCCATACCTCCCGCCACTTGAACAGTTTTTTCCCCTCCGCCATCAGACTCATGAACAAATACAAGTCTCTGTAGCTCAGTTACAGAGTCATGGATGTATCTGCACTTGCAGTGTGCGGTGTGTCCACACTTAGACCCGCTGCTATCACTTTATCACTTAAACACTTAATACCACTTTAAATGCCAAAACATCTGTATACAATCCCGCTGTTGTTCATTGTCAAATTGTTGTTGTCTTAACATATGTCACTTTATTTTATCTTATTTATTTAATATTTTTTATTTTATGCATGCCCTTATAGCCTTATAGTTTAACGTTCTTAGCTTATTTTTTATCTTAATTCTGTGTTATATGTTTTATGTCGCACGTTTGCACCAAGTAAAATTCCTAGTTTGTAAACCTTGTTCACAAACCTTGGCAATAAAACTAATTCTGATTCTGATTCTGATTCTGATTCAGTTCGTGGGATCAAGGTATAAATAGACTCCACCGCAGCTCTTTTGATAAACAATTGAGCTTCAGGTAGCTTGCTAGCTTCAGGTTAAACAGCGTAAAAGTGAAATAACTCCTGCCCAGGAGTGCTACATACTAGCAGTGTTTACTTCCATGGAAAAGTGCTGGGTTAGTCTTGTTGTGTTCTGGCGAACCAGCGTGTACTTATGTTGTTTTGTTGATCAAGACCGGCTAAAAATCCACATAAAATAGTCCCGGTAGTTTGGCATATGTAGCCAGTTTATCCATCCATCCATTTTCTTCCGCTTTATCCGGGGCCGGGTCGCGGGGGCAGCAGTCTCAGCAGAGATGCCCAGACTTCCCGATCCACGCACACCTCCTCCAGCTGTTCTGGGGGGACCCCGAGGTGACACCAGGCCAGCTCGGAGACATAGTCCCACCAGTGTGTCCTGGGCCTTCCACGAGGCCTCCTCCCAAAAGGACATGCCTGGAGGGAGGCGACCAGGAGGCCTCCGAAACAGATGCCCTAGCCACCTCAGCTGGCTCCTTTCGACGTGGAGGAGTAGCGACTCGACTCCGAGCTCCTCCCGGGTAACTGTGCTCTTCACCCGATCTCGAAAGGTGCGCCCAGCCACCCTGCGAAGGAAACTAATTTCGGCCGCTTGTATTCGCGATCCTGTCCTTTCGGTCATTACCCAAACCTCATGACCATAGGTGAGGGTGGGAACGTAGATCGATCAGTAAATCGAGAGCTTTGCCGCTTGACTCAACAGTCCGATACAACGACCGCATCACTGCTGACGCCGCACCGATCCGTCTATCGATCTCACGCTCCATCCGTCCCTCACTCGTGAACATGACCCCGAGATACTTGAACTCCTCCACTTGGGGCAAGGACACCCGGTGGAGAACCATGGCCTCAGATTTGGAGGTGCTAATCCTCATCACGGCCGCTTCACACTCGGCTGCAAACCGCCCCAGTGTGCGCTGAAGGTCCTGATTTGATGAAGCCAACAAAACAACATCGTCTGCAAACAGCAGAAATGAGATCCTGAAGTTCCCAAACCGGACACCCTCCGGCCCCTGGCTGCGCCTAGAAATTCTGTCCATAAAAGTAATGAACAGAACCGGTGACAAAGGGCAGCCCTGGCGAAGACCAACACGCACTGGGAACAGGTCTGACTTACTGCCGGCAATGCGAACCAAGCTCCTGCTGCGGTCATACAGGGAACGGACAGCCCTTAGCAGAGGGCCCCGGACCCCATACTCCCGGAGCACCCCCTCAGGGCACCACGAGGGACACGGTCGAACGCTTTCTCCAGATCCACAAAACACATGTGGACTGGTTGGGCGAACTCCCACAAACCCTCGAGCACCCAATGAAGGGTATAGAGCTGGTCCAGTGTTCCACGACCAGGACGAAAACCGCATTGTTTCTCCTGAATCCGAGGTTTGACTATCAGCCGGATCCTCCTCTCCGGCACCCTGGAGTAGACCTTACAGGGGAGGCTGAGAAGTGTGATCCCTCTGTAATTGGAGCACACTCTCCAATCCCCCTTCTTGAAGAGAGAGCCCACCACCCCGGTCTGCAAATCCAGAGGCGCTGTCCCCAACCGCCACGCGATGTTGCAGAGATGTGTCAGCCAAGACAGCCCTACAACAACCAGAGACTTAAGGTACTCGGGACGAATCTCATCCACCCCTGGGGCCTTGCCACCGAGGAGCTTCCTAACCACCTCGGTGACTTGAGTCTCTCTCTCTAAAACCAAAATATCAGGTTAGAAATCTAGGAGTAATCATGGACTCAGACCTGAACTTAAACAGCCACATCAAAGCAATAACATCATCAGCTTTTTACCATCTGAAAAACATTGCTAAGATCAGAGGAATAGTGTCAAAACCAGACTTGGAGAGACTCATCCATGCATTTGTCTCCAGCAGGTTAGACTACTGTAACGGCTGCTCACTGGCCTTTCTAAACGAGCTGTTAGAGCTGCAGTACATCCAGAACGCTGCTGCTCGAGTCCTGACAAGAACCAGGAAATACGACCATATTAGTCCAGTGCTCCGGTCTCTGCACTGGCTTCCTGTCACTCAGAGAATAGAATTTAAAACAGCTCTGCTTGTGTACAAGTCGTTTCATGGTTTAGCACCAAAGTACATCTCTGACATGTTGAGCCGTATGAACCATCTCGAGCCCTGAGAACTTCAGGGAGGGGTCTCCTGGTGGTTCCCAGAGTCAATAATAAACACGGTGAGGCTGCGTTTCAGTTTCATGCAGCTAAAATCTGGAACAGTCTTCATGAGGATGTGAGACAGGCCTCAACTCTGACAATGTTCAAATCTAGGCTGAAAACAGCCGAGCATATGAAAACTGAAAGTATTTTATCTGCACTCTTGCCTTTTACTGTAATTGATTAATTTTTATGTTGGATGTTTTAATGAATGTTTGATTTGATCTGTTTTCTTGTAATTTTATGCAACTGTAAAGCACTTTGAATTGCCTTGTGTATGAATTGTGCTCTACAAATAAACTTGCCTTGCCTTGCCTTCAGCCTGGGTGATGGGCGAGCCCCCCTCTGAGTCCCCAGCCTCTGTCTCCTCATCGGAAGACGTGACAGTGGGATTGAGGAGATCCTCGAAGTACTCCTTCCACCGCCCGACCACATCCCGAGTCGAGGTCAGTAGCCCCCAACCCACACTGTAAACAGTGTTGGTGAAGCACTGCTTCCCCCTCCTGAGGCGCCGGATGGTTTGCCAGAATCTCTTCGAGGCCGACCGATAGTCCTCCTCCATGGCTTCTCCAAACTCTTCCCAGACCCGAGTTTTTGCCTCTTTGACCGCACGAGCTGCAGCACGCTTGGCCTGCCGGTACCTCTCAGCTGCCTCCGGAGTCCCACAAGCCAACAGGGCCAGGTAGGACTCCTTCTTCAGCTTGACGGCATCCCTTACTTCCGGGCGCCACCACCGGGTTCGGGGATTCCCGCCGCGACAGGCACCAGAGACCTTACGACCACAACTACGAGCAGCCGCATCGACAATGGAGGAGGAGAACATGGTCCACTCGGACTCCATGTCCCCAACCTCCCTCGAAATCTGGGTGTAGCTCTTCCGGAGATGGGAGTTAAAGACCCTACTGACAGAGGGATCCACCAGGCGTTCCCAACAGACCCTCACAACACGTTTAGGCCTGCCAGGTCTGACCGGCTTCCTCCCGTGCTAGTGGATCCAGCTCACCACCAGGTGGTGATCGGTTGACAGCTCAGCCCCTCTCTTCACCCGAGTGTCCGAGACACACGGCCGGAGATCAGATGACACAACTACAAAGTCGATCATCGACTTTCTTCCGTTCTTCCCAATCACCCCCGCCCAGGTCTCACTGTCGTTACCCACGTGGGCATTGAAGTCCCCCAGTAGAACAATGGAGTCCCCAGCCGGAGCACCATCTAGTACCCCTCCCAGGGACTCCAAGAAGGCCGGGTACTCTGCACCGATGTTGGGCCCGTAGGCCGAGACAACTGTGAGAGACCTGTACCCGACCCGAAGGCGTAGGGACGCGACCCTCTCGTTCACCGGGGGTGAACTCCAACACGTGACGGCTGAGCTGGGGGGCAATGAGCAAACCCACCCCAGCCCGCCGCCTCTCCCCGCGGGCAACTCCAGAAAAATGGAGCGTCCAGCCCCTCTCCAGGAGTTGGGATCCGGAACCCAGGCTGTGCGTGGAGGTGAGCCCGACTATATCTAGCCGATATCTCTCAACTTCCTGAGATTTTGTTAACCACTCCGTGTCGAGGTGTTCTTGACTCGGCATCGTGCATTATAACCGTCTAATGTACGGCTCCTCATTGTTTAATCTTTACTTAAACATGTCGATTTTCTAAGCGGATAAAAAGTGTGTCAAAGTGCTCCTAAGGTGTTATTACGCCTTACAATATAGTTCCCCTTTTTATCCGCTTAGAAAATCGACATGTTTAATTTTGTGTAACTATACTACAAAGATGGAGGAAAGTATTGATTTAAGAAAAGGCCATTTTTAAATGTCAATATGACTATTAAGAGTTTTAAACTCATATTTCTGATTTTTAAAGTCAGAATTATGACCTGAAATACTGAAGAGTATTTTTCTTTGGTCAGAGAGTGTAAAAGAGCATCCAACTGCTCTGGCCTGAAGGCAGTAGCCAGATAGAAGGCCCAGTGAAATGTGTTCCGTACTAAATAAGATGCCCTTGTCTGCTGGAAGGGTGTCGTTACAAAACACCTCCGGCCGCTCGACCCTTGGGTGCAACATAGTTTGCTCTGGGGCACTGGGTTGAGCCGATGGTTCCTAGATAACATTATCTCTACTTCCGTAGAATTTCAAACAGATTATCTGTTTGATCAAATCCACTATATTTATGAAGCTCTGTGAGGCAACTGCTAACATTGGGCTGTACAAAGATACATTTAATTGGGTTGTGAGCCAGAATGTACAGGAGGAAAATGTATTAAATCAGTAATTGAGAATTGTCTTAATTCATATTATTTCCTACAATGAAATTTGTATTTGTACAACAAGTTTTTGCAGTGATGACTCAACTCTTCTTTCCTCCTCTTTAACACCCTATGCAGTTGTTTGCCCAATTATGCTTTAACTTTTAGTAAACAAGTCGTGGTGAGTTTTCCTGTGTCGTGACTAGCTTGGGACAGTCACAGCGACGCTTGTCTCGTAGTGTGGGAGGGTCAACAGAAGTACAGGAGATGCGTGGGCAGATTTACCGACCCCAAAAGTGAACACATGGAAAGAAGCAGCCAATAAAAGCCTGATCATGCGAAAAAGCACAAAATTATATTACCAAACATTCACGACAAACACTTTTTCCAGCCAAATTTAAACTGCAAACAAACTTTAGCAGCACTTAGTTGTTAAGCTTCTCTCTGCTGTCACAGGGCTGATGTCTGTCCATCCCCTTTTCTTTTTTCTACTGGAAGTAACTCCTGCTTCTTCGTTTAACATACTTATATTTGAGAGAACTACAAACAAGCTAAGGAAGACCAACCTGGACACACATGGTATTATAGCCAATTAATCAAGTTCCTAGAAAGGCCTGTTTCTCACACTCACAAACAGTGTCAGTGTTTACTGATAAGAATTTTTTTTGTTCTTTTAAGAGAGTAATGAGGCAGGGAGAGAGCAGACAGAGACGCACTACAGCATAAAGTCATTTATGTAAAGATCCAGCTATGTACCTTATAGAAAGGGCCTTAATTATTTTTAGTCCTTATCTTGATTTAATTCTAATTTCACATACTCGATTTATTGATATTGAACCTTCAATGTCGAAATTATAGCAACTGTACTGTTATGCTGCTTCCACACCAAGCGCCGCCGACGCCTCCAAAGCGTCAAGTTTACATTTAAAATACATGGAGAACGCGCCTCAAGAGGTCCCGCAGGTTTGAAGATTTTTGTGCGTGGGGAGCCTTTGACAGGGCGTCCAGCGCGGCCGATGCTAGAGTTGGGAAATGTTGAACTTTTTGGAGAAATTCGCGAGCCTCGACCAATCTGGAGCTTTCTCCAACAGAGACGTACGTTGTAGCTGAGCGGCCACCGGGGCAAAAGCTATGCCCGTAGATATAAACAAGTCATCAAGGATTAGCTTCATTGTGAACAGGAGCTACAGCAGCTCCGGGACTTTTACAAAGTGTTTTTACAGTGTTTCATTTACCTAAACACCCAGGATTAAAAGCGGCGAAATGAAAACTTATTTGAGTGGCTGGATCTACGCTGGGAATGTGTTTGGGCCTTGATGATGCACAGAGCATTCCCAAAGCTGCTACAAGCCAATCGATGTGAACACGAGAAATATGCACAAATAACGTCACAAAAGTCCTTAACTACACAGAACAGCCTTTATGATGGTCACACACTGAGCTGGGCTTGACCCATTTGTCGTTTATTGCACACTATTTTTTTGTAATCAACAATGAGCAGTAGGCGATCGCAACAAGCTAACCGGGCTAACCTAGCCTATAGCCAATTGCCACCAATGTCCCTTCAACCGTATGGGCTGGATATGAGCTTATATACTGGGGAGATCCTGAGTAGACCATGGGGTATAGTTAAAGATCCATAGGACATGGCAGAGGCAAAGAGGGAGACTAGTTAGCCTCCGAACTACTGTAGTTTTCAGTCAAGAGCTGCTTCCAAGATGGCTACGAACGCTGAGTTGACGCGCGGCCAGGGCGTCATGCCGCTCTGTGACATTTGTGACAAGCGTCTGACTTCAGTAAGCTCAAGCGTCCAATTACAGGCTTGAGGCGCGTTTTTGACACCCGCAAGGCGTTTGGTGTGGACGCAGCATTAGTTACACAAAATTAACTGCATGATGCTGGTCTAAATTGTGTATTATTTAATTGTATTTGTACAGCTTTAACAAGATAAAGTTGTTTAGCTGCACTCATAAAACGCAACACCATTTCCTCGAGAATTTGGCTTTGTGGGAAGGTGTCAACACTGTTTCTTGACATTGTGCCAAGAACTGCCTTGTTAGCTCAGGGAAAAATAACATCAATACAAGAATACAGAAGCTGCAGTCCTCTATGCCACTGCAAATAATAAATATTTACAGAAATGTGCTTTGTCTGAAGAATTTTCCTGCATGGTATATATTGGCCATATCGCCTTTGCTATGCCCAATCCCGTCAGATCTTGGAAGCTAAGCAGGGAAGGGCCTGGTCAATACTTAGATGGGAGACCGTTTGGAAACAGCAGGAAGCCTGGGTGAAAGTGGTGAGTGAGTGAGTGGTTGGTGGTGGTCGGAGGGGCCAATGGCGCAGACTGGTTGCCTCGCTTCCGTCAGTCTACCCCAGGGCAGCTGTGGCTACAACAGTAGCTTACCATCACTGAGTCTGGAGTGAATGAATAATGACGACAGTGTAGCACTTTGAGAAAATTGGTAATACAGGCTTGTAAATCGCATTAAAAGTGTAAGGCATTATTATTGTGCATTGATTTGGCTAAAACATGTTGTAATCCTTTGCTTTTCTTCAGCTGACGTGACAAATTGTTAAAAGTTATTTGATTCTATTGTTTTCTATTATGATTTATATTTAGATTGTACTGTTAATCAGATATGAGCGAACATATCTAAGTAAAAACGAGAAACATTGCATATTTATGAGATTTTACAAATTTCATGTGTAATGGAAGACGTCTATTGATAAAGTTGATAAAATTATATTTACAATGCAATGTTTGCATTTACTATCTTTCAGCATATTTGGACTCCCGTGTGTCACTTTTCAGCTGATCTCTCTGAACGTGAAACCACAAAGGACATGGATCAAAAAGAGCCATAGAGATCACAAAACATGGCACAGACACTCTCAATGGAAACATAGGAGCAATTTATGCTCTCATGGAGACCATGAGGTGACAGAGTACTTAACTGGCGTAACAGATCAATGATCATAGGGTCATAGGGCTACGTCATGCTAGAGAGTCTTGCTTGACTGACATGGCACAGGTTGCGCAGAACTGCTATTGATAATATATGAAAATGGTTTGACATTAGAGCCATTAAAATGTCCCTTGTACAAATCAGCTTTACTGTCTGTGTACAGTGGCACATTTCTTGTTACTTATTACAATAGACATTCAGATAGAGATGCATGAAGGCCTGTGCTTACACAGCGCTCCTTGGAACCAACCAGCGACATAGGTCATAAATCACTCCCTAATATTTTCTTTTTCATCCAGTCCATCCAAGTGCTGCTAATGTTTCCTCTGCTGTTCCTGTCACGCCCCTGGGTGTGACTCTGGTCCTGTGTTCCCCACTCCTTTTCCCTGTGTGTGTGTGTGTGTGTGTGTGTGTGGGTGGAGCCTGCTGGAGCTACTCACCTGTTGGCCATCTGCAATCAAGCTGCCACAGTGAAAGACCCAGCTCTCCAGACAGACTCTGCCAGATTGTTCCGTCAGCTAGATGGTGACTTTACAGATCCTGAGACTTACCTGTTTGACTACGTGAACTTACCTTGGACTCCTGTGCTCCTAGTGCCTGTGTGGGAAGAACTCCTGGGACCTGAGACCCTCCGCCGTGTTTCAACCACTGAAGAAAATAAATTGTGAACCTTCACTCCTGTCTTGTGTCTGTCCTTGGGTCCGATTCTACTAAACCACAACAGAACAATCTGGCCACATGGACCCATCAGACCAGGACAGTTTGAGACATGCTCTGGCCGCCCAGGGATCCCTTGTTAGCCAGCATGACAAGGCACTACGGGAAATTATGGAAGAACTTGTAGCTGTGTCCACTAACGTTACACGCCTTGGAAACCAGGTGGGCCAGCTTTCAGATCGCCTCTCTTCCAATCCTCAACCTGCTCCCATCCCCCGGTCCGACGCCTCTTCACTCCCTCCTGCTCCATCTGCCGTGGCTTACAGAGAACCTCACATCCCAACTCCTGAGCGTTACTCCGATGATCTTGGTGCGTGTGGACGATTCCTCCTCCAGTGTTCTCTGGTATTTGACCTGCAACCTCTCTCCTATGCTACAGATAAGTCACGCATTGCATTTGTTATGAGTTTACTTTCTGGCAAAGCATCTCAATGGGCTACTGCTGCATGGGAGGGGCAGGCCACTTATTTTGACTCATACTTGGCCTTCTCTAATGAAATGAAGAAGACTTTTGACCACGCATTAAGAGGTGAAGAGGCTGCTAAGAAATTGTTAGCCCTTAACCAAGGACCATCCCCAGTTGCCCAGTACGCAATAGACTTCCAAATTCTCGCTAATGAAAGTGGCTGGGGCGACATAGCGCTACAAGGTGCATTTGTACGAGGCCTATCTGAAGATATGAAGGATGCACTCGTAGTCCGCGATGAAACCAGGAGTCTTGAGGAGCTAATTTCTTTGGCTACACGTCTTGATAATAGACTCCGAGAGAGACGTAGAGAGAGGAGTACACGCCAGCCCTCACCTCATGGTCGGAAGGTACACTCGCCTTCTCCTGCCCCTGCACCAACCAGTTCTCCTAGGCAGTCTAGCAAGGTCAAGCCTTCCAATGCAGAGGAACCTATGCAACTCGGCCGGGCTGGACTTACTCAGGGTGAGCGCCAACGCCGTCGTAGGCTGGGACTATGCCTGTACTGCGGACAAGAGGGGCATTACGTCTATGCTTGTCCTGTGCGACCAAGAGGATTAGGCTCACCAGGGAATGGAGAGATCCTGGTGAGCCAAGCCACTTCTCCACAAACTACTACCCCTGACCGGCTCCTTGTACAGGCCTCTTTACTGTGGTTATGTGAGTCTGTTTCATTCCTTTCCTTTATTGACTGTGGTGCAGATGGCAATTTCATTGACTCCACTCTTGTTCACCAAGCTAATATTCCCACTGAGCCCCTAGAGTATCCCAGAGAGGTCAAGGCTTTGAATGGAAGTCACCTAGCCAAGATTACTCGCCGCACAGTTCCTGTTACCCTCTTGCTGTCTGGCAATCACAGGGAGAAGATCCAGTTATTAGTAATTTCTTCACCCCTAGCCCCTGTGGTTCTAGGACTCCCTTGGCTCAAGCTGCACAACCCGCACATTGATTGGACAGCCAATAAGATTATCAGTTGGAGTGTTCACTGCCACTCGCATTGTCTGCAGTCTGCAATTACTGCTGATGAGAGTTGTAACCCACCCCCACCTCCTCCGGACTTGACCTCTGTTCCATTGGTGTATCACGACCTAGCGGAGGTATTCAATAAACAACGGGCACTGTCTCTCCCCCCACATCGCCCTTATGATTGTGCCATAGATCTTCTTCCTGGAGCCCCTTTACCTTCTAGCCGCTTGTACAAGCTCTCCCGTCCAGAGAGGGAAGCAATGGAGCTGTACATTAAAGACTCCTTGGCTGCAGGGATTGTTCGTCCCTCCTCTTCACCAGTGGGAGCAGGGTTTTTCTTTGTGGAGAAGAAGGACACTACATTGCGGCCCTGCATTGACTATCGTGGACTAAATGACATCACTATTAAGAATAAGTATCCCTTGCCACTCGTTGACTCCGCTTTCGAACCTCTTCACCAAGCTACCATTTTCACCAAACTAGACTTACGAAACGCTTATCATCTAGTCCGCATTCGTCAAGGAGACGAGTGGAAGACCGCATTTAACACTCCCTTGGGGCACTTTGAGTATTTGGTGATGCCTTTCGGCCTTACGAATGCCCCTGCTGTCTTCCAAGCCCTGGTGAACGATGTCCTCCGTGATATGTTGCATAAATTTGTGTTTGTTTACGTGGATGACATTTTGATTTTTTCCAGAAATCTTCAAGAACATGTTCAACATGTGAGGCTGGTGCTACAGAGACTGTATGAGAACAAGCTTTTTGTTAAAGCGGAGAAATGTGAATTTCATGCTGCCTCTGTAACCTTTCTTGGTTTTGTCGTCGAACAGGGGCAACTCAAGCCTGATCCCGCTAAAGTGAAGGCGGTCGCTGAGTGGCCTACACCTGAAACTCGGAAGCAACTCCAGCGATTTTTGGGGTTTGCCAATTTCTACAGGAGGTTCATCAAGGACTACAGCCGTAAGGCCGCTCCACTCACTCGTCTAACCTCCACATCTATCCCTTTCAAGTGGACAAGTGAAGCGGATGATACGTTTGCTGCACTCAAACACCTTTTTGTAACTGCACCTGTTCTGTCTCACCCAGACCCATCCAGACAGTTCACAGTTGAAGTCGACGCCTCTGACTCCGGAGTTGGTGCTGTCCTCTCCCAGCGTTCACCGGCGGACCAGAGGATGCACCCCTGTGCCTTTTTCTCTCGGCGCCTCACACCAGCAGAGGTCAATTATGACATCGGTAACCGGGAACTTCTGGCGGTAGTTTTGGCTCTACAGGAGTGGAGACACTGGCTCGAGGGAGCTGAACAGCCCTTTATAGTCTGGACGGACCACAAGAACCTTACCTACCTTCGTTCAGCTAAACGGTTGAACTCCCGGCAGGCTAGATGGGCCTTGTTTCTGGGGAGGTTTAACTTTGTCATCACCTATCGCCCTGGATCCCGCAATGTAAAGCCTGATGCCCTGTCTCGCCAGTCACAGTTAGAGTCCGAATCTCAACCCAGTCCTGTTCTTTCGCCGACCTGTATACTTGGTGCAGTTAGGTGGGAAATTGAGAGAGTAGTACAGGAAGCTCAACATGCTCAACCTGACCCGGGAGGTGCCCCCCCTAACTGTTTGTTTGTCCCAGACTCTGTTCGGTCCCAGGTCCTCCAATGGGGACACTCTTCAAAGTTAGCCTGTCATCCTGGTTTTAGTCGTACCCTGGCTTTCATCAAACAAGGATTTTGGTGGCCTTCCATGAATCGAGACACCCGTGCCTTTGTTTCTGCTTGTCATGTATGTGCTCGCAGCAAATCCAGTCATCAGCGCCCTGCCGGTCTCCTTCATCCTCTGCCTATCCCCAGTCGTCCTTGGTCGCATATAGCTTTGGATTTTGTCACGGGCCTTCCCTCGTCTGAAGGTAATACTGCTATACTTACCGTTGTGGATCGTTTTTCTAAGGCCGTGCATTTTGTTCCGCTCCCCAAGTTACCTTCATCCTCTGAAACTGCAAAACGTCTTGTGCAACATGTGTTCCGTCTCCATGGTATTCCCACAGACATAGTCTCGGACAGGGGGCCACAGTTTACCTCCCAGGTCTGGAAGGCCTTTTGTGGATCCATGGGAATTTCAGTGAGCTTGTCTTCTGGTTATCACCCGCAATCCAATGGACAAACTGAAAGGGCTAACCAGGACCTGGAGTCGGCATTGCGATGCGTCACCGCGCGCAATCCCACCTCCTGGAGTTCATTTTTGCCATGGGTGGAGTACTCCCACAACGCCCTAGTGTCCTCGGCCACAGGTATGTCACCTTTTATGGTCTCCTTGGGTTTTCAACCTCCTCTATTCCCTGACCAGGAGATGGAAGTGGCAGTTCCTTCTGTCCAGGCTCACCTCAGACGCTGCCGCCGCATTTGGAAGGCGGCCCGTGCTGCCCTGAAGCGCACCGCTGCTCGCAATCAGGAAATGGCTAACCGACACCGCAAGCCATCCCCTACTTATCTGCCTGGACAAAGGGTATGGCTTTCTGCTCGAGATCTGCCCCTCCAAGTGGAGTCTCGCAAGTTGGCCCCTAAGTTTGTTGGGCCTTTCACCGTTGAGAAGATTATCAATCCCTCGGTAGTTCGTCTTAAGTTGCCGGCAGCTATGAACGTTCATCCATCCTTTCACGTGTCTCTCTTGAAGCCCGTTGTTTCCAGTCCTCTCTGCCCTCCGGCCGACCCCCCTCCTCCCTCCCGGGTTGTTGATGACCATCCGGCCTTCACCGTGCGTCGCATTCTCGATGTCCGCCGCCGGGGGAGGGGCTTCCGGTATCTTGTGGATTGGGAGGGGTATGGTCCGGAGGAGCGGTCTTGGGTTCCTCGCCGTTTCATCCTGGATGCCTCCCTGCTCCGGGATTTCTATCGGGCTTTCCCCGGCAAGCCTGGGGGGGTACTGTCACGCCCCTGGGTGTGACTCTGGTCCTGTGTTCCCCACTCCTTTTCCCTGTGTGTGTGTGTGTGTGTGTGGGTGGAGCCTGCTGGAGCTACTCACCTGTTGGCCATCTGCAATCAAGCTGCCACAGTGAAAGACCCAGCTCTCCAGACAGACTCTGCCAGATTGTTCCGTCAGCTAGATGGTGACTTTACAGATCCTGAGACTTACCTGTTTGACTACGTGAACTTACCTTGGACTCCTGTGCTCCTAGTGCCTGTGTGGGAAGAACTCCTGGGACCTGAGACCCTCCGCCGTGTTTCAACCACTGAAGAAAATAAATTGTGAACCTTCACTCCTGTCTTGTGTCTGTCCTTGGGTCCGATTCTACTAAACCACAACAGTTCCTTTGTAACTCATTTGTGCTGAGCGGTGACGCATGACAATGTGTGTGTAATGGGGATCGCTGGGATTGGCTTAGGCCAACGCACCGCCTCTGTATGCACTGGCGGAAAAGTGCAGCTCCCTCGACCTTGCAGCAGTGTGTACCAGAAAGATTATGTAAAAAGGGGCATTTGAAGATGAATCCCGTGACGTATGACATTTTGTAGACACGAGCCTTTGGATTCGGCCCTGAAATGAGTAAAAGTTTGCAGCATTCCGAAGTCTTCCATTTGTCTACATTCACAATAACATGACAAGCTTGGTATTCCCATATCTTAAAGGTGCAATATGAAACATTTTGTGTGAAAAAAAACAAACAAAGAACCTTGATATTATTGCTCATTTGACCTTTTAGTCATTCAGAGACTGTATGGATGGTCATGGACTGAATTATTTGTATATATAAACTTTGACATGGCAAAACAATGTTGGGACGTGAACCCACGCCAACAGAAATACATTTGTTAAAGTCTCATCAATTTACCAAATGTGTGTGGTTTAAGGCTTAATATTCCCCAGATATTATGGAGTGGTGTTGTGGCAATCTAACATCTCTAAAGTATAAAGTAATTAATTATTCCAACTTTGGCCTTGTTGGTACCCTCCTCTGGTCACAATTGACATGGCAGTTGAATAAATCGTTTCACAGCTCTGTTGTTTGCTTTTCATATTGTTTTAGAAAAAGTACCTCTATAAATGTACCAGCTTACCATGAAGATAGCAAACTTTGACCATAACATTTGATGTATGATCCCAATCACTATCATGAAACTGTACATTTTGAGATGGTCTAAACTGGGTAAATGGAGGTCAAGGAGTGCATCTGGGGTAAGCCTATACCAAACCAATGTATAAATCAATGTACACTACGAAACAGATGACAAGCTGTGAATCTGTGACCTACTTACTATACGCCCAAAAAGAAAAATGTAAAAGTGCACATTATTTTCTCTCTGTGTTGTGGCAGGACAGAAGCATCTCTCTCCTCCTGACCACACAGATAGGATCAGATTGTTGTGTTGCTCTGGGCGCTGTCATCAGATAGGATTTGATAAGGCTTTGACAAGAGCAGGCTGCAAGGTCAGGACCTGCTGTCACTGAGGGCACCGCAAGTGAGGAACCAGACTGTAGGCCAGACAGATAAAATGATCACCTTGAGTTTTTTTTATGTATTTTATTTTTTTGGATTATTCTTTGTTTGTGCTGGTTTGTATGTTTTATTTGAGCTAATAACAAAGATGGTATCATAGCCAAGCCATCAAGTTCAGAGAAAGGCCGATGCTTGTGAGAATAATAATACAAAAGTATGGATATTGTAAATTAGTGCTGTCCAAAATATCGTGAAAGTGCGCTTTCTAACCCAACCCACCCGCATCCAAAGTTTGCTGTATATTTGAGGTACCAGATATAAGTATTAGAGTATAAAAATTATAATTCATGGGCCATTTAGAATAAATAAAAAGTGTGATTTTTTTTTTACGATTGTCAATTGTGTATCACTGATCACAGCACTACAGTGATCAGTGATTCACAAATATACATACATATTTGTATATGACTGATCAAATTGGTCTTTCATACTTGTTCGGCTGTGCTGTCCTCTAACGGCATATACGTGCATTGTTTCTGAGGTTTGTTTTTTGTATAAAAAAAATAAAAATAACAAGATTGCAGCGCTTGATTGCAAGAATAATATTGACTTAAAATCACAATAAATGAGGTCATACATTAAACATTTTTTTTCACAACTTAACCTTTTAAATGTTACCATTATATATACTGTTATATTTTCCTTACATCTTTCACCATCTTTCACTCGGGGTTCCAATAACCATGGGTGGTCTCTTTTTTCCTCCAAGCTTGGGTCCTCTACCAGAGGCCCGGGAGCTGGGAGTTGGTGTTCCTAGATCTGCTGGGATCTGCTGCAGCTAGTGTCGGGGTTTCCAGCCCATACTCTGTGCAGATGTTCCTGTATACTATGCCAGTCACTTGGTTATGGCGCTCCATGTACGTTTTTCTTGCCAGTTAGTATGTGCTGGACTTCTTAGGAGCCTCTTCGCACAGTCTACACCTGGGGTCTTGTCTGATGGGATAGATCTGGGCCTTTATTGCTCTGGTGCTCAAGGCCTGCTCCTGTGCAGCCATGGTGGTGGCTTGGTAGTAGTAGTTGTTTATTCGGTCATTTTCATTCTTTTAAACATAAAACAAGCATCTCCATATTTCGTGCTCAACATGACCGAAAGGGTTTAGGCTGAAGTAAAAAACGTATTGTGCCTAACCCAATTTACAGACTTCCACGAGAAAACAAACACAAACATTAATAGTAAACAATATCAAGTGTCAAACAGAAGAGAAATAAGCATGTATTTAGAATTGATTATAACATAAATTTCAACACTCCAATATATATGTAAATATACATTTTGTTTTACATTAATTTATTTTGACTAAATCATGTCATCATTTAAATTAATTCACTATGGATCTATTAAAGTTTTTTCACTAGTTTCTTACTTTGTTCATCCTTAACTTATATATTTTTGAATGATAGAAGATTTATACAACTTTTTGAAAGCTTTGACTGTTTTAGTTTTAAATGATCTTCCAAATCGTTCCACAGATTAACACCTCTTACAGAAATACATCGACTTTTTTTATTCTTAAGGTAGGGCAAGGCAAGTTTATTTGTAGTGCACAATTCATACACAAGGCAATTCAAAGTGCTTCACAGTTGCAGAAATCAATAAGACATCAACATAAAAATTTATCAATTACAGTAAAAGAAAAGAGTGCAGATAAAATAACTGTTTTCAGCCTGGATTTGAACATTGTCAGAGTTGAGGCCTGTCTCACATCCTCATGAAGACTGTTCCAGATTTTAGCTGCATGAAACTGAAACGCAGCCTCACCGTGTTTATTATTGACTCTGGGAACCACCAGGAGACCCCTCCCTGAAGTTCTCAGGGCCCGAGATGGTTCATACGGCTCTAACATGTCAGAGATGTATTTTGGTTCTAAACCATGAAAAAAATTGTACACAAGCAGAGCTGTTTTAAATTCTATTCTCTGAGTGACAGGAAGCCAGTGCAGAGACCGGAGCACTGGACTAGCTTTTGGTTGACGGGTTTTCACTAGTGTCACTTTGTCTCCTGTTGAAGCATAGCCAGACTTGAATGACCAATTCTACCACAATGATTTGAGAGTCCGGGTCCCGTGTCGATTGTAAATAAACTTCGCCTGCGTTAGACATCTCCTGCATCTCTGGGACTAGGAGAACACATACTTCTCCAACAGCATGCACTATCGCTGGGAGAAAAAGGAAGTAATAATAAAACCAAATAAGATATACTGTGTAAGGAGAGAGATATACTGTAGAACAAAATTGATGTTCAATGTCAGTAGCATGTGAAAGATACTGTATGATGATAATATTTTTGATAAAGCTTTATTCATGAATGGCATAAGTGCAGTGTTATTGCTCTTTAACTGTGGCTAATCTTCAACTAGTAGCTACACCTTAAAGCCTCTATAGGCACACTTTTGATAGTAGCGAGGTAATACTTTTAGCTAAAGCGAAGAGAAGGTTCATATGACGATAGATTGGGACTATTTTTGAGAGAGGAAAAAAAAAACATCTGCCCTCTACAGAATTGGTGGACATGATTGATCTCCCTTGTATGAAGGTCTCCTCAAATCTACATCACAGGAGCAGCCGAGTGCTGCTAACACAGATGAAACCAAAGTGGCTCAACAACAAAGTGAGCAATGGTAAAGATGATGAGTGAGGACCACTTTGTGGCGATGGCAGTCGTCATAAACCTCGAATAAGTTTATCAGATGTCCTGCTTCCCTTCCCTCAGGAAGGGAAGCAGGACATCGTCATCTTAAAAGCCCAGTCCAGCTGGAAATGACACAAACCTCTTCTCAAAATACAAATTGTTGTCTAGTTCATGGTGTCATCTTCTAGTTCTTTTTAATGGTCATATGTTTATTGGCGGTCTCTAGGAAATTATAATGAACAGGTTTGCTTTGCCTTTCTTTTTAGTGGTATGTTTCGACACAGCTCTGCTAGGGTGAAAGTAACAAAAAACAAGATGGAAAATGGTAAAACTTATGTCATCATTCATTTTAAAAGGAATGTTAAGGCAAACTGATTAAAGGCTGCAAGATGATTCAAAATAAGGCTCTCGACAGATACACAACACATCAAGATAACTAAGCTAAAATAACTAACCTAATACAAAAAGAAAAAAAAACTGCCCTAAATAAGTCACAGAAGGACCACAACTTTTTACCACATGTTTCCTCATAACAATATACTACTGGATTAAAACATCGTTCCCCCTCATGTCATAGGAAAGTTGTAATTTTTGATAGAGCAAAAGAGAAAGAAGTTCAAATCATTCCAAACACTTGAAATGTACAAATCCTGCTAGCAACCACTCCATACCAGCAATTTTCAAATCCAAAGTAACATTCACTGCAGCTTCCTCTTTCTCATCAACAAACATGTTCAGCATTGCAGCACTTGGTCCTCAAGGTCCAAAGTTGAATAATACATATGATCCATAATACATAATAAGCTCAAAGTCTAGATCTGATCGACATTAGCCTCCTGGTGCTCCTCAGTGTCCCATGGCAAAGGCATGAATGATTTGTTCTGAAGAGCCACAAAAACATTGCTTTCAATACAGCGAGTAGCCCGTGGGTGAATTGTTTGTGACATTCTCCAAGCTCATAAAGCAGTCGCACAGACGTTATGCATGGAACTAAGAGCTTTCTTCCTTTGTGTGTTCCTTCACATTCTATTTAGTCTAATTAGGACCCCAGGGCTCGGGAAATGTTACAGCCATTATGGGATCGCTGAGGCCTGCAGGTGTAGCTCCACTTGGAAAGCTTCAGAGAAAGAGAAGGACAGACGAGGCTAGCCATGCATGAATCTGAACACTGGGCAAATGCGCGCAGACAGAGCTACGGAAGAGACTCAATAGGAACAAGCAAAAATTGAGGATATGCCTGAGAAACGAGTGAAGAAAAAGCTGCACAGCATCAAACCAAGTAATAAGCACCTCCATAATGTATTTTCCCCCTCTGAGGTAATGCTTTTCACTGTGGAACCTATCTGTAATCACTATAGCTGGCTGCATCGAGAAGAGTGAATTTAAATTTAACTTTTCATTCAAATGAGAAATTTACCGAGCACAAAATGTAATGTGAAGGGAAATAACTGAGCTCGAAGGTAGTCCTGAAGGATCTTTACTGTGTGGTTTGATTGTTCATAGAGGAAAACTGCATTCACAAAAAAGGTAACACACTCTAATATTTCATTGAACTGCCTTTAGCTTTGATTACAGCTGTGGCATTGTTTCAACAGAGGCTAGCTGGCGATGAGTTGCTGCTGGTCTGGAGATGTCTCTGTGACATCCCCTGGAGGTTCTGTTTCAGCGTAGACTGTACCTTCTACTATTATTATTATTATTATTATTATTATTATTATTATTATTATTATTATTATTGCATTCCAAAAAACAAAAACTATGACCCTGAAAAAACCCCAGTAAAAGAACAAAAAACAACCAAAACCATAGAGGCAATAGAAATAATATCGTAATCTAAGATTGAGGGCCGATAATCGCTGTTTTGCTGCTATATTATTACAATCATGATTAGATTTGCAATTTACATTTTACAGTATGTATCCATTTAATTCACATTGCATATTTGAAACACGTTCAGGGCATTAACACTGAAAAGAAAACTGACATGTTGCTGAACCATTGTTCTTTTCTTCTTTTTTTTGCACCAATGCTTTGCGATAGACACAATTTTTATTCCCTGTATGTGCTGTATATGTTTTCACAATAAAGACAGATTGTTCTAATCTGAAACTGATACAAAGGTCTTGTGCTTTACATACCAAGTTTCATAATGTGTTTAGGGGTCATGCAAGGAGGAAATGTAATTGCTTCTAAGTATAAGCCTTTCATAAATTGCAGATAGTAACTTTTCAAACTGTTATTTCCGTACAGCTTTGCAGGAAATCGTTAATACATTTTTCACCATCTGCTCACTGAGGTGTCTATACGCTCGTTTTGCCTGGCTTGTGTGCTGAGACCTTGTGTTTTCAATGCGCCTGCATTTAACAGCCTCAGTCAGGGGGATGATCAACACTGGCTGATATGCGGCTCAGCATGTGTCTGCAAAATGGGTAGCTTTCTTCTTGGAATCATATTATGATTCCAAGAAGAAAGCTACCCATTTTCTTAATCCAGAATTTATTTGATGTTTCTAATAGTGACTTTGTGCAGATGCTGTGAGGTGAGTTCAAAGGACACCCCCTTGTGCCTATCTGTGGTTGTTAGCATACACACTACGCTAGCCATGATGCCCTTGTAGATTACATGGGTGGAACAATCTGTGTTCAGCACATGGCGCCTCGGAGGGCGGATTAAAGGATAATCTGAGTGGCGGGCTCCTGTCAGCACTTGGGACGGGATGGTAGGTGTCCATGGTGCCTGTAGGACTGATGCAGAGTGCTGATCAGCCCAAATTGAGCAGCGCTATTCTCATTTATCTGCATTAACACATGGGCTGACTGCCTGATGAGTCGCTTGCTTACAGTAGTGGCTGCCTGAGGCTAACGTTAGCGCTGTATGTCAGAGTGAAGAAGAGGTTTTGTTTAATTCCTGTGGCACAGATCAACTTTTCTCTGCAAACACTAATTATTCACTGCTAATTCTAGTTAATCACTGTGCTGTAGACTGCTGTAGTGTCCCACACCAGACATCCACATTTTTACTGACTGCAAATAAACACAGAAGACAAATTATATCAGCGGCATCTCTACTAGTGCTGTTTGAATTGTCCGGTTTGACGCGTTAGCCTTCAATTATCCACAATACGCACTGAAATTCTGTATATTGTGGGATGCTGCATTCTCCTCTAGAAGTGGATCGAGTAGTTCGAGACATTTTAATCCGTACATAAAGTTATACATTTTCCCAGAGGAGGTGCAGCGACGCCATGAATAATTTTGAAAAGAAAGCAAACATTAGAGTAGAGTGTTAGGTTTTTAAAATTCAGAATTCCATACTTTAGTTAGTATTTGACAAAAGTGATAGCGCCTGGGTTTCTTATCATGGATCTTGAGCGCATATTTATATAGTGATTCAAGAGGCCCCAGAACCGTTTTACAGCCCTGTGACCAACTCGATATGCAATACATAAAACGTGACCGGATCATAGAGTTTAGGTACAAATTGGACACCTCAGTGGTAAGAGACCCCCATCTTACGTTGGACTAGTTAAATTTTTAAGTGTTTTTATGTTTTTTTACATGATTTTTGAAAGTCAAAGTTGGGTCCAGGGTTATACCTAAGTAGGTGAATTCATAACTTGGGTGTACGACATCTAAAGATTCTTATTTTTCACAATATTTGCTCAATTTATTTGTTTATCCTCAGTATTAATCATTAATCCTATGAGGATTAACTCCTGTTGTGATATTGGGCTATACAAAACCATTGATTGATTGATTGATTGATTGATTAATCAGCTTTCAATCTTTTTTCAATCTTTTTATTTAATAAATGCTTTTCCGTGGTCCAGTCCAATCAAATTGTTAAAAAAAAAGGAGAAAAAGGAGTCCATGAAAAAAATCAAATGGGGGCTATTTTCTGGTGTGCAGCAAGTCAACCTATCATTTGTGTCCTGCAAAAGGCTAAGTGCAGTATCTGAAACGTTCAATTTGAGAAATATGGCCACAATTTTTCCACACTGAGATATGTTCTTACCTGAGCACAGACGAGTTGATGCGTACCTATCTGGTCTTTACGCATGCACTCAGTCACACAAAAAGACCAAAGATGTTGTTGGCATTTAGCGTCTCCTCCTCTCCTCTATGAAACCAAACGGGGGGGGGGGGGGGGGGGGAAGTTAGAAGCGATCAAGCTCTTCTACGTTTTCCCTATTTAAATACGGTTACACGATCCAAGTTACACAAAATTAAACGTGCCGATTTTCTAAGTGGATATAAAGGGGCACTGTATTGTAAGGTGTAATAACATCTTAGGAGCACCTACCCCTTTTTATCCGCTGAGAAAATCGACGTGTTTAATTTTGTGTAAACTATACTTGGATCATACTCATGTAACCGTGAGTCGTTACGGTTACACGATTAAGTATAGCTTGCTCGCTTTTAACTTCACCCCTGTTTGGCCCCATAGAGGGGAGGAGGAGAGCCTAAATGCTAACAACATCTTCGGTCTTTTTGCGTGACTGAGCGCACACGTAAAGACCAGGTACGCATCAACTCGTCTAAGCTCAGGTAAGAACATAATCTCACTACGGAAAAACAGTGGCCTGTTCCTTTAAGGCCTCTAAGGCGACAACAAAACATCACTGATATGTATAAAACCAGCCTTCTGTCATCTCCACTCCAGCCCATCATCTTTGGCACGACCACATACAGTTGCACAGTACTATTCACAATGCCTGGGCCTTTTGTGTGCTCATAAGTACAGGCTGTGCTATAGGCCCCACCCCTCCTCCTCTCTCCATGATCTCAAGGACACACAGTCAACATTTACAGGAGCTTTGATGGCTTTACAGCACATATTATAACTGCTCGCTCTCTCTCTCTCTCCGTGGCCTCCCTGCCTCCTCCTCCTCCTCATGCCATCAGCAGAGCTCAGTCTGTGCATCACGGTGTAATTAACAACCCAACAGGGAGCGTCGCAGCTTCCAGCTTCAGACCAGGTTTATATAGACGCCACAACCATCTGCTGCTGGTATATTTAGGAGAGAAGTTGTCGGAGGGAGTATGGACAATCTGGAGGACCTTTTCCTTCTCACAAAAGCATGTTTCAATATGGTTTAGAAACATTCTATATATAGATTGTTACATTTAATGAATATTTGTTTACATTTGTTTTTGACTGAGTTACACCAGATCTTTAGCTGCATGTAAGAAACAATAACATATATTTTAATCGACTGTTTAATCGTTTGTAAAGTCTGTGAGCAAAGAAGGGAAGATGCACATACAAAGGAGGATTTAAAAAAAAGATGTGATACTGAGTAAATACAGCACATTGCAGTCTCCCACCTCTGTATTGCAGCAGTCCTTTCTTCCAGCAGCATTGTTGTTTCCAGTTAACAGTAAAAGATGCAGCAACCTCAAGAACTTTCAGGCTCATTTACTGCAGGCATGAGCTGAAATCCAGCCACTTACTATTGATTGAGCTCTATTCTTGTTACACACCTTCACAGTTTTTTGCCCACACCTATTTTTACACTATTGAAAGTGCCGTCTACAAAAGGGTGATGTTTTCCAGTTTGTTTACAAAACAACTTGTGATAGAACAGGACAGATTTTAGTTTTTCAAATTGTATGCATTTATTTTTCATAAAGACTGAGAAACTATGTTGTTATTTTTCATTATGTATTTAATTTCTAAAATCTGCAAAATATATATAAAAAAACAAGTATAAACTGTTAACTGCAATGCATATTGGCATCTGTCAATACACTATTATGTGTCACTGTCATTGTTGGAAAACTGTTAATGAACAAACAGTTGTGTATTTCTAAGTCATATAAAGCCTTTTTTAAAACCAAGTATATTTATGAACCAATCACAAAGAGATATCTTATTAAGGACTGCAAATCAATGTCTTCTTTAGAGTGTGCAATGCTCTTTTTAAAGCCAGCCAAACTCTTTTCAAGACTTTATTCATTTGTTTGTATGTGATCATTTTGTTGTGAATTTCACACTTTGCACCCAGAGAGCCTCTTCTTACTGGCTGCAAAGACGGAACAAAAATAGGGTGACGATTCATTTAATCCCCCTCTTCTCTCCCGGGGTGATAGTGAGGAGATGCTCCAGGCTTTTGTGAAGCGCCAAGCACACGGACCGCAGGGAAATATTTTATTCAGGCAATGCCAAATTTGTATCCGTATAAAAACAGCCTTTTTCACAGATTTCACTGAGAATGGCCTATATTTCAGCCATAGTTACAGTATATCATTGTGCATTTTATGCTTCAAGTACATGAGGTTAATTTAAGTCCTCGAGCCCAGATGTCGCCTCTCCATAAGTCACGCCCCGACTAACAAAGGGTAGAACCCCTACAATTTATGTGCTAACTGTGAACTGTTTTATTCTGAATATACGAAGAACAAAAATTAAAAGTATATATTCAGGCTTGCCCCTTTTTTAAAGCGCTTCTTTGAGCGTACGTGATTAGCACGACTCTTCAGCCCCAATAAGAAGACCGTGAAGGAACTTATCGGTCCAGGTGGACCAGCAAACATGGCCCGGGTAGGATAAGACAGCAAGATGAACCACAATCCAACTGATTTCACAATTTGAATTGTCTCAATTTGCAAGATGCAAAGCTGTGAGTATTTTGGTCATTGTAGTTTTTGCATTGTCCTCTGCACAGTAGGCGACTGTTTCAAAAGCACAAACACTCCTGCGCAATAAGTAAATTTAATCTGACACACTACACCATTTTTCTGCAATGATCACATTTATGTTCAAAGAATGTGTTTATTGCATTTGTGAAAGACCTGATGTGCCTCCAGTCAGCAGCCCTGCCCACTGCCTCCTCAGCTCTTTCAGCTCTTCCTTCCTTCCTTTCCTCCAGTGTAATTGAGCTTATCCACAGTGATTTATCACACACATCAGAGGAGGAGAAATACACTGCAGTGCTTTGTGTCGGCTTATTTCCCTACATCAGTTATCTTTAAATAATTGATTATTCCAAAATGCATTTATGCCCTGCAATGAGTTTACTGTATACAGTACATCACAACCAATGAACAGGTCAGCATCATTTTAAAGCTTAACTGTGTCTACAAACACTTTGTTATGAAGAACAATATTCCCATGCATGTTTCAGAACACCATTCTTTCTGTCAAAAAATGTGACTTGCTGTGAGTAGTCTTGTCAGATAACCTTTAGATAACTAAATAAGCAACATAATTAGGCCAATCCATGTCCTATATCACTTTAATTTGCAAATTAGTCAAGTAAGAATGTTTTTAAGAATGTCTGAATACAGACAAGTGCCAACATTAGTGTAAGTAGATCAATATTGTTTCAATAATCAGCTTTTCACAACCGTCATCACCACCTCCATCATTATCTTTTTTGTTTTTGTTTTACACCTGATTGTTTGTTTAATTGCACGTAATTTGTTGGTGAAAAATTCTGAAATAGTGTAAATTAATCCTAAGAGCCCATGTGAATATTACTTGTGTGTTCTTTTCGTAGGACAGAAGGTTTGTTTATCTGCTTTACTAGTTACTGCTTTGCTTTATTAGTTTACACGTCCCATGCACCTCCAGGTGGCGCTACAAAAAATGTTGCAATAAAAATAAATGCAATATTCCCACCCACACCACATAATGGGAGTAGCAAGCATACACATAATACTCCGAATCAATGATGTTAACAGACACACAATTGAATTTGGTGTGTTAATAAAAATAAAAAAGCTCCTCTCTTTTTTCTTTTTTTTACATTTTTACTCTTGCTCCATAAAAAGTGGGTCACTGAATATAAAACCCGACCAGTTGAGAACCACGTCTTCAAACTACAGTTCTAGTCCGTCTAGTCATTACCAGTTCTCTTTGGAGATCCTCTTATGCACATTAGATATGCCTCCCTCTGTCCGACCGGGCTTGTTTCTCCAGCGCCTGCCCGATCATCCATCAACTTTTCGACTGTTTTTGAAAGTCCCCCGTGGCTGTGAAACTATTTAAACTATCTTTTGTAACTGGTGCTAACAAGCTGACACTTTTTAGGTCAGTGGCTATGGAGGGGTGCCTCATACGATCCCAGTGTTTTAACGCGGCTGGTGCAATACTTGGACTCACTTTTTTTTCTCTCTCTCTCTCTTGGGCTTCGGTGTCAAGGAACGACTTCAGAGTTGTGTGTCGCTGAACAGATCTGCAGGGGGAAACGCAAGGTGAAACAAAATTGTCAAGACACGTTGGCAGGACTTTATAGTTTGTTTGTTCTCCAAGTATTGCTGCGGCGAAGCAATGACAACCAACTGATACGCTATAAATCTGGGGAGATGACTTTTCACAAGGTCCAGCTGAGCTATCCACGGACGATGGTCAAATCACACTGCAATCAGGAGCTGACAGAGACACAATCCTTTTCTATACTGAGAAGAGAAAATCATGACCTGGTAAGAGCGACAACAAAAGGAAAGACGGTGGTGGAACTATAGAAATACTATAATGGTTCGTCAATAGGTTATTACACACATGGCATCCTCAACATCTTTTTCTGCGCTACGTTCTGTCTTAGGCTTTTATTCACATGTAAGTAAGTAATGCAAGCATATTTTCTGAGGTAAAAATACAATATAGGAGTTTCCATTTCCTAGATTTTAACTTCATTTTTAGGCCATGTTCAGTGTTTATGTGTGTTGCAGTATAAGCCCAAATACGGACGGACAATCAGAAGTATCTTTTTAGTTCCTTTTATTTTACATTTTTCTTCTGCAGACACATATATTCAAGACAGAGACAAAAAAAATGAATAAAATACACTTTTAAAAGGTAGAAGGACTCCACCCAGAGCAGCTCATTGGAAGCGCCGTCTGGGAGGAGCGCACGTCCGGCAGGAGCGCTTGCTTCGCGCAACGGAGGATGAAAAGCTGCAACAGACTCCCCGCCGATGAGCATGACTCCGGTCAGCTCATCACCGATAAGGCTACAGTTCTTTCATAATAAACCTCAGTGATTCTTGCCATTTTCCACGTGTCGTGACATCTTCATGGTTTAAAAGTCTTTGGTAATTTTAGCTTGAGAACAGGAATGTACTGAACGCAGCTCCAACAAATAATTTCTCCAACGAGTCCCAAATTGGTTTACGAGTCGTTTTCTGTATTTCCATTGCTTCAACATGTGATAAGAGCATTTAAATCCAGCTGTGAAAGGCGATGAAAATCGGAATGGACAAAAGATTCGCGCAGTTCCTTGCACGCCTCTTGTAGTGTTTTTGGTTTCTGAGATTTGCGTTGTTTCTTTGTAAACGCACACTTTAGCTTGGAACCCTTTTAGCAGTTGTTCAAGACGTATTTTTCCAACATCATCATTTGAAGACAATTCATTTTTTTCGTTCCAATTTTCTTTGAATTCGTGAATTTCGCGCAACGAACAGTTTGCGACTACTACATTCGGGACGTTGCTGGTCAACTCGTCTTTTTCCTTTACAATGCCAGTCGACTGCGGCTCCCAAAAAGAACACAGGGTACAGTTCATTTCCTCTTCGTGTCCCAAGATTGCATGCAATGTTTCCATTTCAATGGGTTCAGAGGACACTGCATTTACCATAACTGTGCCTTGGATGAGCCATCCGAATTTACTTTCAAGCGCAACCATTGACTTTGACAATCGTTCAACTTTTCCTGAAACAATGTCCCAATAATTGTCACCACCAATTAATACTCCCAGCTCTTCTGTCTCCATTCCACTCACCGCAGTATCTGCCAAGTGCATGCCTTTTTCCTCAAGCTCCATGCGCAACTCGTCACCTGCAACTCGCATCATGGAAGTGCAAACACGGGGGGTTTCAAGCACACTTATTTCAACGCTGTGGCCATTTCGTATGTTGCTCAGTTTTAATTTCACCACATCACATTTCACTTGCTTAGGGCCATCAGAGCCAAAAGTGTGTAGTTTTAGAGTCTCTTCCCCGATTTTGGGCAGGTTTAGCGCATGAGAAATGTCTTTACGCACGAAACTGCGTTGACTCCCTCCGTCGAAAAGGCAGCGAGTCAATTGTCTCTTGACAGGTGTTTCAATCCAGACAGTGGCGGTTTGGAGCAATACTGTTTTTCGTTTAGATTCACTTGGGGAGATCGAAATGATGGTGTCGGTGGGATCATTGGAATTTAGATTTTCGTCACTTGTGCACATTGACTTAAAGTGACGTCGATTGCATTTTTCACAGCTGATATTTTTAGTGCGACAGTCTTTGGCTAAGTGTCCCGATCCAAAACAGACAAAACATCTTCCTTTTCTTCTTAATTTTTCGCGTTTTTCAGGCACACTTATTTCATCACATTCTTTGGACACATGATCATTTTTATCGCAAAAAAGGCACATGTTTCGTTCATAATTGTGCGAAGTATAAAGTGTAGACGCAGTCATCATTTGATTAGGTTTTTTGCGCATTTCCCAGTGACTTTGTGAGTCATTTCCTCGTTCTTCGTTCGTGCGCTCTGGTTTGTTTCTGGTCATGCTCATTGTGCGCTCTCGGCTGTCCACTTCTTTTTTCAGAAAATCCATTAGCGCGTCCACTTTCCAAACATCGTCATTTTCAACACCTTTACTAAATTCTAAAATCATTTCGTCAGGAATCAGTTTAATTAAAATTGGACACAGTAAATTACCGTAAGTTTCAGAGACGACGCCCAAAGAGGTAAGGCTACGGATTTGAATTTCACAATCATCATAGAGCATTCGGAGCGCTTTGACATCATTTACATTTTTAACTGGATTCAGGTTCAGCAATTTGGTCATATGGGCATTGATAATTAAATCTTTTCTGCCAAATCGATTTTGAAGCAGTTGGATTGCGTTGTCATAGTTTGTATCGGACAAGGCCAGCCCAGCAATTGTATTTGCTGCAGCACCTGAAAGGTATGATCTTAAATAGCTGAATTTGTCGGTCTTTGTCAAACTTTGATTTTTGTGAACTGCGCTGTCGTATTGTTCCCAAAAGAATTGCCATGTGCTCACATCTCCAAAGAATTTCTCAATTACAAGTTTGGGTAGTTTTACGTTGTGATACACTGGTTCTCCTTCGTAATACATCGAATGTCCTTCTTCTGGTGGGGATACTTTGAGCGCTCGTTTAATCTTTGTCTTTGTGCGTATTATTTGCTCTCTGTACTCAAGTGCTCGTGATATTTCATTTTCCAAATCTTCCGTCTTTGTTACTTCTTCAATGTCAGCGTCAATCTTCGTTAACATTTGTTCTTTGTCAACCATTAGTTCAAACATTTCCTCCAATTTAGCAATATCTGGCCTTTCTTTGCCAATTTCGTCTTCCACTTTAGTTATTACTTTGCTGATGGAGGCTCGGATTGACGACCTCTTTTTCCTCAGACGCTCCAGATTTTCTGCCATTGTGTCCTCTGTTCGTCCGCGTGGTCCTCTTGCAAACGTATTCTTCTTTTCCCGTATCCCGGGTCTTCGGCACCAAATGTTGCAGTATAAGCCCAAATACGGACGGACAATCAGAAGTATCTTTTTAGTTCCTTTTATTTTACATTTTTCTTCTGCAGACACATATATTCAAGACAGAGACAAAAAAAATGAATAAAATACACTTTTAAAAGGGTAGAAGGACTCCACCCAGAGCAGCTCATTGGAAGCGCCGTCTGGGAGGAGCGCACGTCCGGCAGGAGCGCTTGCTTCGCGCAACGGAGGATGAAAAGCTGCAACAATGTGTTTTCCCGTGCCTGAAGAAACATCACATGGAGCCGCAGCCTCGCAGCTGTTGGCCTGTGTCCTCTCCCCTCTGTCCTTATCCGCTTGTCTTTGAACTCCTCTCTCCTCCTTCTCCGATCAGCACCATCCTCATATCCAACGTCTGAAGCAAACGTACTCTCGGCCCCCGGTGTGTCAGACCGTAGTCAGTCCGTTAAAAGCCGGTGCCGTGCGATGGGTCTCGGCCCGCAGTGACGGTGGAGAGGCAGTCCCGCCTTTAGCTCGCTAATTTCGGCTCAATGTGCGCAGTAGAGACGCGAGGACAGGAGCACTTCAAAGTTTGTTGTTCGGACTGTGTTACACTGTTTATTGCCCCAGAAAACACGGACAAGCGGTTCCACCTTGACATTAATGTTAAGGCTACACTTTATTTTACAATAGTTTGATACATTGTACCCAACTAAATTTTGTACAATGTAATCTGCTTTGTAACAATCTGTAGTAACTTGTACCAGTGTAGTACACACACATTGGAATAATGTGTATTAGTACTTTGGAGGTACCTTTTGTAATAAGAAAGGGCTTAAGCTCAGGGTTAGAGTCAGGGTCCCATATGTCTTGTTACATTATGTACCTCCAAACTGCAAACACATAGTCTATCGTGTATGTAATAGATAGAAGTTATGACACACTGTTACACAGCACATTACATTGTACTACATTTGAAGGTAGTCAAGAGTAGTGTAAATTAGGGCATATGGCTCATTATGCATAATAAACAAACTACTGCGCCTTAGAAAAAGCCATTGATGACTATCACTGTATTCTTGCCGTAGACCGACAACGTGATGGAGACATGACGGACAGGTGGAAACATTTTATTTAATTTCTATTGTTAAGGCAGACGTACGTAAAACTGGCCACGGACATAATGTACTCGATGTAAGTGACGCGTTACGTTTGTAGTTTAAGGTTTTACTGTGATTTGAGCTCAGTTATAAAACAACTCAGTAATGTTATAGAAGGCATTTTGGACAAATGTTGGTATTACGATGTACTGTATATTTAACTGTTTGAATGGTGCCTTTGTTTGGCCGTGCTTTGCAAGTTTTCTTAGTGGCGTTTCAGTTTTCCACATCTTCATGAGGATGTGAGACAGGCCTCAACTTTGACTATGTTCAAATCCAGGCTGAAAACAGTTATTTTCACCCAAGCATTTGACAACTGAAAGAATTGATCTTCACTCTTGCCTTTAACTGTAATTAATATGTTTTTATGTTGATGTTTTATGAATTGATTTTTTCTGCTTTCTTTGAATTGGCGTGCTCTGCAAATACACTTGCCTCAGTTAAGCTTTGTTTTAGACTACCCCATGCTGTTTGACCATATACCAACATTAGGCCATGTGATTACAGAGATATATAAACCAAACCATAGAATTTGTTTATTTGCTACACATCACCTCACTTTCAAACTTTACCTTCCACCTCAGCTTTATACTAATACTTTGAGTCTCTCTTAACTTGACTTAATGACTGTTATATACATTACATACATGCATTTTTTGCTTTAACTTTATAACTGCTCTCCAAAACTGCTACTTTCTTCCAATTACAGCTGTAACTTCTGCCTCAATGAATTCACAAGGGCTTATGAGACTTTTTAGAGTTTAACTACCCCCGTGCTCCCAATTCCACTGTCCACGGATGGGACAATGCTGTTTTTCTCCCTGTCCAGACATTTTTACACAGAACCTTCCCTGAGGTGCACCACTTATTATGGAGCACAAAATTGCCTAATGTGCTCATTTCTAGTGTTAATGCAACCGCCTATAGCAGGGCGGCGGTGTGCAGCTTTCACAAGGAAAGCGTATAGTACAATAAGACCTGTAAGCACAATTTAAATAATTAGATGGTGAAGCTGGATTTAAGGCCCAGTGTGTGTATCTATACATCCACATTACACCTCAACACTTATGAGTTCTGATAAACGGTCGCCTTAAAACAATACTGCGTTTTTTTTTTAATCTACATTGAATGCAATCTTTATGTTCCGTTTTGACACAAATGATCATCGAAATTTTAGCAATCTCTTGATAGCTAGTAACTGGGGAAAAGCACTGAGCTGCGGGTCCCAAGATGATTTCAAGATATGAAAAGAAAAATATTGATAGTGTATTTTATATAATTCTTAATTGAAAATAGCATTGATTTGTGAATTGAGGTCAAAAAGCAAAATTATTACTAAATGAGATGTAAGTGTGTTTTTGCTTGAAATTGTCAATATTCATATTTTTTATTATTTATTTATTTATTTTTTACAGTGTGTGTGGGGGGTCTTCCGGATAGTTTGATCTAAGAAACCAATATCAATATTCCAACCAGCTTTGCGAATATTGATACTCCTTCACCCTAGAGTCTAGTGATGCGGTTACTGGTGTACTCCCTCGAAAAAATGTAATGCAGTATCTCTTATAGTTGTGTTTCTTGGCAAAAAGTAAATAAGTTAGGGGGAAAAGAAGATAATTGAGGTAGTGAAAGAGTAATGCCATTTGTAGGAATGTAAATCTCAAGCCAAACAAAATAATGTAAAGGAGGCTGTGGTGGAAGATAGATTGTGGTGTTTAATTTTGTACAACATTTTTAAATGTTGGCAAACTCATTAGTGTATGATTTTATTTTGTCAAGCTGTAGAGCCCATTTCATCCATCCATCCATCTTCTTCCACTTGTCCGTTGCCGGGTCGTGGGGGCAGCTGTTGGAGCTGCCCAAATCACGTTGCACCAGCCCCTATGGCTCCTCCTGCAGGTATTGGGTCCACAGAAGGACGGCCTCATGGTTCTAACCGGGCCTGTTGGTCTCTCATAAGGAGCTTCTGAACCGCTCTTTGTCTGACCCGTCACCTAGGACCTGTTTGCCACGGGAGACCCTACACAAAGCCCCCAACAACAGAGCTCCCAGGATAATTTGGGTGCTCAAACCCCTCCACCACGTAAAGGTTGCGGTTCCAGTAGGGGAGCCCATTTCATACACAAGGCAATTCAAGGTGCTTCACAGTTGTATAAAATTACAAGATAGCAGATAAAATCAATAAAGCATTAATTAACTACTGTAAAAGGCAAGAGTGCAGATAAAATAATCTAAAAGCATTACAATTATTCATCCACTCTACTCAGCTGTGGTAAGTTTCCGCCACCGCTGTCCAGAGGCAAACTGAGACATGGCTGCCAATCTGCGTCAACCACCATTCATGGGTGAAGGTCAACACCAGCGTGAACCGCCAACCAATCTGCTCTTCCCCTTGATCCACTGCTGCCCTACACTGACAAAAGGCTAATGTTTTTCAATACCTTTCCATCTACTTTTCTGGCTTTGCCAAAATAGCACAGTATTTTTAGAAGAGCAAACCGCCTGACTTTGTTGAATATACACAAACAATACAGAAGGCTGGGGAGGCAGAGAAGCAGATCACACAAACAAATACTGCAGTGCACATGGCAGCATACGCAAACATATAAAGACCTTTAACACATGCTGGCAAGTTTCTCATTTTACATTCCCTGCTAATACCTGCTACTAGAAATCTATTGGCTTCCCGCTGGTGTGTGCGGATGAGCTTAGGAAGCCATGTGACATATGAGAGCACTCATGAGCTGCTGTAAACCCCCCACTTTCACTTCATAAAACATGTATGCTATGAGTTTTTGTATAGCTCTTATAAAGCTGTTGTTATAGTTTTCAGATCTTCTAGCCCTTGACTCCAGTTCAGTCATGGTGGTTTAACATGGTTAAACATGTTTCAACCCATTCTTTTGGAACAGATGTTTTGTGTTTATTGTACTCTCTTTTTTCTCTCTCTGTCCACTATTCTACTTTTCACATGCTGACTGTAGTGTTTTGCTGTACATAGTAATGTTAAGGCTATGTTCAACTGTCATCCTACATTACCCATAATTACGCATTATGAAGAGAAACCCCTTGAGACATACACATGCGGTAACTAAACAACATAACACAGCAGAAACATGTCGACAGTGTGCAGACTGTGTTTTCTTAATTACCACCTCTTCAGCGGCTCCAAACTGGAGGAAATATAAATTACTAAGGCCAAAGGGCGCAACGCTCCAAACACTTCCACCATCTATTTGTTGTATAGTCGCGGTGAAGCTGGTCTCTAAAGAAATGGTTAATGGTGTTGGCATGTGTGGTAAGCAGTGAGCAGGGAAGATTCCTCATTTCAGTTTGCAATAATTTAATCTCAAGACAATTTCCAGACAGCCACAGAAACTGAAGTATTTAACTAAACACACAACAAGAAGCTCGCATCACCCAAGGCATGAGGCTATCGGATACGTCAGAGTCGAATAGCATCTGATATGCAAATAATTGTCTATTAAAATCTAGCTTTATCTTTTGTACTAAAATGACTTCACTTTCCTACGTTTGATATTGTGAGACCATGGAAGTAGCAATCCCGTATTGAAAAAGGCAGAAGATATTGAGGTTATACTGGATGGATAAAATTGGGCAGTGAAATCAGAGGAACAGATCTGTTTTGGAGATAAAGACACAGCACACAAACCAGATCAAGAGGGACATATACAGTGGGAGGAGAGTAAATATATGTGTAGAAGGACGCTGAGGTTCCTGTAGGATATTGCAGGTGTATTGCATAAAATTATGACCTGTTTGTTGCAGGGTTTTTAAGTGTTTTGAAAGTTTCTGAATTTGAAGTCCACACTAACACGAGAAACAGCAGGGCACGAGCAAGTCATTAAGGTCAACTATTCCTAGCTGAATGAGCAACTCCGAACAAGGGAAAAAGTTGCCTCTAAAGCCAGTAAAATTGTATTCCAGCTTGGGGTGCCCTTTGAAGGACAACTGCACCTGCACTACCAGCACTTTGCTAATGTGTTTCTAAGTGCTCCAGGTTTGCACTTAGGGAAAGGTGAAAGCAAGCATTTACAGTGAGGTCCAATTGAACCTATTTTTACTATTTCCATGACAAAACATTGTGGGCACTAAATGACATATCGTCAGGATATTTCTATGTCCTTTCTAATATAAAGGTGTCCCATCTTCTTCTTCATCCTGAAGAGAAGGGATGCACCGATTCGATACCAGAAAAAATACGACATTGGGTATCGGCTACAGATAAGATATTGAACCGATACCAGTTTTGGCTCTCAAAACTAGTATCACAACTTTAAAATCACAACTTTCACCGACTAAATATAAGTGAATGGGCATGCTGTATGTCATTTTGAAGGGAGGGATCTGGAAAATTCAATTGCTGAGTTAGTGTTAACCTTCGCAAGCATGTTTTTGATTCCCGCGCAAAATGCTGCGGCTAGCAACAGCGTGCTAAAGCTAGCGGAAGCATGCTAATGCTAACGGAAACTGGGTTCCCCGGGTCCTATGTTCCCCAGGTGTGATTTCTTTTCCCTAGGTGAATTGGTACATCAGCCAATCGTAAAAAAAAAAAATGTGGTTGAGTTGATACATCAATTAAAATAAGTCATGAGAGTGAAACGTCATACATATATCAATCAGCTTAACCCTGACCCTGCCCTAGCCACTAACCTTAAGGATAGTGGGCTGGTGCCTAATCTTAAATTCCCCCACTTCTATTGATGGGGGAACATAGGTACCAGGGAACATAGGGCTGACCCCATGAGCTGTTAATATAAAATAACCTGTCCCAAGGATCCAGTGATCCTTGTTAATGTTTTTTCCATTAGTTTATTAATAGATAGACTGTAATAGATAATTGATCTGTAACATCATGACAAGAAAATACTTTATTGATCTCACAATAAAAATAAGAGGACCATTCACTTTTTTAACTCTGAGAAAGACACTTTTGAGAACGTCTCCTGGTATCGGTTAATATCGGATATCGGCAGATACTCAAACCCCCAGTATCGGTATCGATATCAGAAGCAAAAAAGCTGGATCGGCGCATCTCTACTCAAGAGTACTCTCCTTGGCTTGTAAATATTGCACATACTTTTCCCTTTAAGAAACAGCTGAAGTCATATCTGTGGCACCTGTTTGCTTAGAAGTGTTTCTGCACACAATGCCATAATGAGAGCCGAGAGGATTTTATCACTTGTGCGCTTGGCTTAAGACCATTAAAGTTTAAATCCAGCAGTTTGTGCGGAGGCTGATAAGTGCAGCACTAATAAGAATACAAATGTGCTGCGGAGAGAGTTTAAAATCCAGAGTGGAACCTCTCACCACTGCACACTGTCACAAGTGTTTATTTTCTAAATAATTAAATTTTCAATATTGATGGCAAACAGGATTTCCATAACTCATTTTTTAAATCAGATCAGTTATAGACAAGTCTGATGGTGGCAGTTTATTTCAACCCATCAAACTGCCACAGTGCCCACCATTTTGTCAGAGCTTTGAAGTGCAGTTCAAAGGCTGCAGAGCTGTCACTGCTTGTCTTCAGATACATCACCCGCAATAAACTGTAAGCTTAAAGCCAGGCAGAGCTCTGAAGGCTCGCTTTCTCTATTACACAAGAGCAACAGCCATTTGAGCCAGTGATCTGAACCCCCTCTACTGCCACTGGAGAGAGAGCGTTGTGGGGCAACTGGAAAACACAGCTTGAACCGGCGCACTCAAGGTCTGGCACACAAACACACAAACAACGCACGCGCAAAACCAGTGACACACAAACTGAAGCGCAGGGACAGAAGATGGATGGTCAGGTCGGCTCAATATGACGTAGAGTGGTGAGGGGAGATAAGACGGAGACAGACGAGCACCCCTTGCTTTGGAGGAGAGACTAACATGAAAAAAAAATATCAAGAAAGCTTTCATTTCATTTCATTTCAATTACTTGTTTAAAGTCATTTTTTGAACATGTAGTTACGTGATAAACATGTTTAATTAATAAATCAAATCCAAAGTTAGTTTTTTTGCAATACCAGAACCTCTTTAACTTGAATGTATCTCTTTTCAAATTCAATCATCAAATCATTTGCTATGTAACTTCGCGACTGTTATCACTTGGGGAGGGTCTAATTATCTTTATCGGTTATTGGTCTTACTTCTACGTATCTGAACCCTAAAGAAAATGGTCCATAAGGGTCTGAACCAGTTGTTACAGAGTGAAGTGCCCTCCGAGGACAAACTGGGTCTTTGGGGCAGACACTCTCTTAAAGAGAAGGCAGGTCTCTACTACTGCCTTTGCAATCTATTTGTAGATATCCATCTGCTGGTTTAGCACACCTTATGTCGACAGAGGAAGTGAAACAATCGCTGTCCAGAAGTGTACTTCAAAGCAGAGAACAACCTACAGTGGCCCCCAGTCAGTGGTACATCTCCATGTGAAAGCCATCACACCTTTGATGATGTTGAGGTTAGATAAAAAAAAAAAAGTTTTATTATTTTTTTGCTCCAGCCGAAGATAACTATTATGCTTCTCTGACTGAGACACAACCCAGGACAGTAATAAGACAATAGACAGTAATAAGCTGATCCCAATAAAGTGTAAACATGGGCGGACGCAATACCTATGGCAACTAGAATAATTAAGACAATTTCACAAAGTGAGACAGCTTTTAGAGTAATGTAGCACAATCAAAAACCGCGCACATCCCTGACTGAGCAGTGTGCTGGATCAAAAAAAGGGTAAATGCAAGAAGAAGAAAAAATCCGCACAACTCCGTTTTAGCTCCCAAGAATTGTTTTTAATCTGTACTCACACCACTCTGTGTAACGTTTTCGACATTTTGAACAAAACGTTACACAGAGTGGTGTGAGTACAGATTAAAAACAATTCTTGGGAGCTAAAACGCAGTTGTGCGGATTTTTTATTCTTCTCGCATTTACAGCGTTTAGAGTAAACCTTGATGGAGCAATTGGCAGGTGTAACTCTACTGGAGTATACAAGTCTATCATGAACTCGAAATAATCAATTGTGCTGTCCAAAGCTTTTTGGATGAGAGGTAAAAGTCCGCATTGAAAACACTCTTTACATGACATAAAGCACAATTGTTGTTGCTGCTGCACATGTTCAGGTAAGTCCAGAAACATGCCTGGACCTAAACAGATATGAAGACAAACGGCCGTGACTGATCACCAGTCTTTGCGGTTACACACATTGAGAGGGTTATTACATTATTGATTGTTTCAGTATTAAACACTATCTGTCTTCTATAGCCCAAACACTATTGATTTTCAGGGCACCAAAAGCAATGAATTCCTCAAACCCGTTCTCAAGTCGGAAGTTCCCTGGCCTCTTAAACAGATCGAATACCTAATCCTTTGCCGCGCCCTGACTATAAATCACACAACCCATTTATTCTTTGCTGCTAATTGTTGACCACAGCAGTCTCACCATGCCTCCAACACATAAACCCCCTGCTTTAAGTGTTTTGTTTGTTTTTTCCTTTGCAGAATATGAAACGCATCCTGCTCCTCTGAATAACTCAACTGGCGGGTCCTGTTCAGTGTTTACTCCCTTTATCTCAGCTAACGTTTCCTTCTGTTCCGAAACCGAAGAACGTTTCAAGCATCTGCTGTTTTCAACGTCTTAAAGGAACAGGCCACAGTTTTTCTATACTGAGATATGTTCTTACCTTAGCTTGGATGAGTTGATGCGTACCTGGTCTTTACTCAGTCACGTAAAAAGACCAAAGATGTTGTTAGCCTCTCCGCCTCTCCTCTATGGGGCCAAACGGGGGTGAAGTTAGAAACCGATCAAGCACTTCTACGTTTTCCCTATTTAAATACGGTTACATGATCCAAGTTACACAAAATTAAACATGTCGATTTTCTAAATGGATAAAAAGGGGTACTATATTGTAAGGTGTAATAATACCTTAGAAGCACTTCGACGTCCACACAGTAAAATGAAGAGATTACTGCGCGGATGTGTAGCATGTGTAGTTCATTCTGGTCGCTTTAGGTTGAAGACTTGTTTTTATGTTTTTAAAACCAGAAGGACTACTTGAGAGGATGAAATACCACAGCATTTCTTGCAACTGGTCCCATCTCTTGTTTCTCCGGGCATCAGAGGGAAAATGAAATGGATGCTCACAGATTTGGCCCTACCGCAAGACAATAATAATAAGCAAAACAACAAGCTTGACGCTGTCTGCATAGCCACTGAATAAAACTAATTAGTGGACGAGCTCAGGGATACTTAGTTAGACATTTGAAACGCACATTAAAGGCTCTGTTCACTGAACACTGTTCTTTCTTTTCACATCATTTATATCCCAGACATCATTTGCATGGATTACAGTCTCCAACCACACATATTATATGATCACATTTTTTGGGTTATTGGGGTGCCACATCACAGTAGGCTTTAAGTCGGTTAACATGAAGACTTCAAATTTTGCGCGTGGGACCAAATGTTATGCAAAATGGGGCGATTTTAGAACAATGCAGGCGGAGAATATGCAAATGATATTGTTTAGCAACCATTGTCATATTTATCATGACTACCAGGAGTGAAACTATGCAATAAATGAGTAAGTTTGAGAGTGACAGCAGGGTATTTATTTAAAGCCTAAGATTTAAGATTGATTTGCTGTATTTTAAAGTATATAGCAAGTTGATGCCGTGTTATTAGTGGTTCTGTGTTAATATTTGAACAGGCTTATGAATCACCAAACGTATACTGTCAAAGTCTTTTTGTTCATTTACCGCCGACTGAAAAACAGCTCTCCCGTGCACATTCCATGGATTGTTAGGGGACTCCCGTGACCCAAGAGTGACGCTGCTCGCGAACAACATGTGACGGCAAATAAACAAATCTGATTGCACAGACCCGTTTGAGTTTGGCAGCAGCGGCAAAAGCGGGGCGTCCTACCCAGATTGATATGGAAAATTCTCCTTCGTGAAAAGTAGGAATCTGCACTTGTTGTATTGGAAGACAAGCACACTGTTGTACCGGTTATATAACAGGTTTATTATTGGCAAATGTAGGTACAGGTCAATTAACAAATTGAAACATGTTTAGTGATAAACATAAATCTCATTATTCCAGAGAGACTATGAGCCAATAAAACAGTGCACCACACGCAGAGCTTACTGTATACTGTGGGTCCACCTGACAATGGATTCATAATGTAGTTTACGGTTATACACTATACAGAAGTCTACTTTATTGCTACTCTTTGCCTGCCCTGACTGCAAATCACAGCCATTTCTGTAAAGTAATTTGTATTTTATTTTTTAATTTTTTGGAAAAGGGCAGGCCACTAACTGTGCAGTACAAAGACTCGGTCCTCAAAAGAAGTCCAGCCAAAATCAATATGACAAAGGTCGTTGCTATTCCCTTCATAGCCAGCTCTATTCCTTCTGTTTTCTGTTTTCAGGTTTCTGAAGAAAATGCAAACTCTGTGAAGCCTCCCTGTGTGACAAGCTGTCAATAATGAAATGCCTTGTACCTGTTTAGACTCACATTTGTCATTCTTTTGTTCGATGCTTGAAATTACAGCCAAGCAATGTGGAGTATAAGAGTTAGACGTCACAGGAGACTTGTCTGGCTGACAGAGAGACTCCCCGTTGTGACCAAAGTGCTTCTAAATTGAGAATTCAGAGTATTCTCAAAAAGAGGTTCTATTTTGTTCACACAGTCAGAGAAATACATGTCTTTGTACTACTGCCACTACCACAAAATTAATTTTTTATTATTTTTTTCCTGGACAGAACATCAAGCGCAAATATATTCTTCTAAAGAAGAGGTCAAAGCCTATATGCAGGTCCCATGATTGTCACCGTATCGTGTAGGGCATTTATAGACAAAATTGCTATTAAAAATGTGTTGACATGTTTTTTGCATTATCGACAAAACACTTTCATATGTCTTTTTTATTTTAATTTTTTTCTATGGTACCATTGGCTCTTTGATCAAGGTCAAATAATTTATTTAGGAATATTGGTTGTAAGATTCCACAGCAGCTTTGTTTTTTGTTTTTCTGCAAGTGTGGCAATGTGAGTGGTAATAAGAGAAATTTGTAAAAAAAAAAAAATATATATATATATATATATATATATATATATATATATATATAACATTAAAACAAATGTATACAACACCACCCAGATTAATTGGTGTTGCGTACTGTCCCTTTAAGAGCCCAATCCATGTATATCTGTCCTCTTTGATGTTTTGCATCCTCACCACGCCTCCCAGCTGTCTACTGTCACGACCTGGATGCCTGGTGCTTCTGTTTTGCTGAGTGTATTACTTTCCAGTGACTTCCTGAGCTTTTCTTTCTTCTGGGAGACACACTGGGTCGCCTATGTGGCGTGGTGTCTGCTGTAGTTTACAGTGACTGTAGTTTACAGTGTTCTGTGACTAATGGACCAGGATTAAGTGAAATTTGCATTGAAAACCAGCATTGGGGAATATTGTATCAATTTGTGTCGTTTTAGTTAACTGTTTCTCTGCTGTTTTACAGGTGCTGAGGCCCCATGGGGTGGGGTGGTGGTCCTGGTGGTGGTGTTCCAGTTAGTTTAGTTTGTGGTGTTCACTTTTGTTTTGTTTTATTTAGTTGTAGCTTGTCCTGTCACTCCTCCACTGGCAAGGCTTCGCCCATAGACATATTATTAATAGACCGTCATTACTCACTCCTCCCCGTTTGCCACAATGACCACGTTTGAGGGGGAAATCATGGTGGATTTACACACTCCTCCTACCCTGCTGTGACAGAGTATGATCCTAAAAAGGGCAATCAAAGTCCGGCCCTCATTAGTAAATGAGATTTCTAAAAAAAAAAAAAATCTTATGAAAACCAGCCTGGCTTCTTTAATTGTAACTAACCCAGCGTTATCACGGGAGGAATATCTAGCTGTAGAAAGTTCCCAAAAATGATCAACCAGGCTTTAAAGTCGTTTTTAACGTGTGTATAGTGCAATGCTTTCCAATGGGAGACTAGCGGCTATATGGAGGTGATATGCAGCAATGGCAAACCAATGGCGGCCCCTAGTGCCGTGGTCGTAAAGCAGAGCAGCCCGCAGCCATTGGCTCAGCTCCTGACCCAGGTAACCTTGATGTTTACCTGTAGTTTTTATATCAAAATTTAAAATAGTAATTTTGGATATAAAATATCACTGCACATAGACCCTCTCACCAGAACAATTGATCATAGAGCGTTGTAGAGACCATGAGCGAAAGTAAAGGTGTCATGCTGACCACACATACAGCCTACAGCTGGGTCAAATACGCACACATATCAACTTTTTTTTCCATATTAAAGGAACAAGCCACCGTTTTTCTCTACTGAGATCTGTTCTTTAAAACAAACAAAAAATGGAGGGAAGGCAGAATGGAAACTGGGCCAGTGCTGTAAAACCACAGAACCTAAATGTTTAAACGATTAGCATTAGCTTACAGAGTTTATTAGCACCAGGTCATGGATTATTAACTTAGCACAACCAGCCCTGTTGGAGGAACCCATTGTGACTTTATGTCAAAGACATGCTGGCGTAATCAGTAGAGTCAGGATGTTTCCTGGTGGGTAGCCAGAAAAAAATAAAAAATACAACTATTACTAATCTCTCACAGTTGTACTACTACAGGGCTAAAGGCTTTAACTGTGCTGCAGCAGGAGCCTGGGCCACTGTTTTGGACATAAATAAAGTTACGCAAACAACTGTCTACACCAAATGACCCCGCCTCCCTAGAACTAACAACAGCCGAAGACCAGGCTGACAGGGCGCCATGGAATGGTGCATCACAGGCTCGGTGCCATATTACAGCACTGGCCCAGAAGAGGACAACCTGGGACAAAGCCCAGCCAAAAAGAGAGGCAAAAGTGCAAGAGTGAGAGCGAGCAGGGGACGGATGGGCAGTTTTATATTATGTGGCGCTGTGTGGTGGCACCTATGGCACAACAGTTCAACTCACTACATGGTATGTGACAGTTAGCCATCTGGGGGCGCTACTTAACAAAAGGTCAATCTTCACTCACCCTCTGACTTTGTTCTTCCAGGTGGTCATGCTGGTCTCCTCCGGTGTTTGGAGCAACAAGCAAACCACCCCGGGGTGGATAACTACCAGCGCAATGCGTGTAGACACTCCTGGCTCTGAGTATCGGGTGTGGAGATCCTGAAGGTCTGGTGCAGCTTTGCATTCCAGTCCCAATGCCGGGTGAAAGTGTGCCTCGGAGAGCGGTCCTGCTTCAAGCAGGAGTTAACCAGTGCTGGACCCTGCCGTCTGCTTGTCTTCATGAAACATGTTCTTGTTCTTAAAGGTACACTGCGTAACATTTTGGACTATACTGTTGCTGGCAAGAAAACATGCTCCTAATGGCCAGCTCAACACAGAACATGTGATTACTGGAGTGGGTAATCAAAGAAAGGATCTGGATGAACGCCTAAACAGTTTAACAGTCAACATCTCCATGGAGACGAGCTGGAGACGTACCCACTCCTGGTAAAGTTTACAATCATGTCTTGGAAAAGGTGAGCCTCATAAATGTTTGTTTGTACATTCATGAAGTATTTTACAATGATGGAAATATTTGTCATAAAATAAATGCTTGTATTGCAATTTTATTTATTGGATACAATTCGACGCGGTGTGGCTTTAATGTGATGTTTTTATGCTTTAAACTACGTCCAGTGTAACCCACAGTTTGAGACCTGGGCTTTCCGTGGACTGGTGCGCAAACTGACTTCTGTTTGAAGGAAACGTTAACTGATGATGGATCTAATATTTATTTTAATTAAACTACAAAAATAAAAAATAAATGAAAAAGACATACATTTTGATGAATAAAGAATGAAACCTGCCTCTGTGTTCAATATGCCTTACCTGTGTGCTTTTTGGTGCTTAGGTGAGGTTAAAAAAAAGCTTAAATATTCCACCATTCCCAGCATACAACCGAGATGGGACGGAGCGGTCAATCTACGCACTTATTATCTGGGGCTTTAATAGCTTTTAAATGGGTAATTATGACTCAACAACTACAATAAAACGTCCTGGTAAGTGTCTTGTCTTTGAACCACAGCTGTCAGTCAACTTTAACTTTCCCCTAATTTACTGTTGGAGTGATGTTGATGGTTATGTGCCAAAGGGAGACAATGTGAACATCTGCTGTGTTAAACTTTGGAGCCAGAGATCTTCTCTATGAGCTTGCGAGAACGCAGTTTAGATGAATATCAGGCTTCCTCTCCAACAGTCTTGCACAGTGCCACTATTAACAGTAGGTGTCCACCATCTGTGTGTGTGACCTGCCAAATGCCATGTCATTATCATCACCATCACTCAAACGCTGCTCCGGTGTGCTGCAGGAAATATGGAACAAAGATTTTTTGGACTTAATTCGAGCTTTTGCTTCAGTTGCAGGTGTATTAATCCTACTCTCCTTGTAAAAATTCTACTCTTGGCAAAGTTAAAGTACAGTGTAATTGCAACAGGCTTATTTTAACCTTGGCAGACAGCTAAAATTGAGTTTCAACAAATTACTCACTGCTTATTCTGTTGTTCAGTCTTTGGGGAAGGAACTACCAGCCTTGGGCATCATGCCTCCTTCTGTCTCCAGAGCAGCTGTGTTTACGGAGGCACACCCTCTTGGATTGGGACTGAGTAAATATAGCTTATACAGTAGTTAAGAAAATAAATTAATTATAAAGGTTACCCCAAGGTAGTTTTATTGTCTGTGCATCCACAGAGAAATTGATATAATGTTACTCTCAAACCTTCAGCTGGACCTGGCTCAGAATGCAACCTTCTCCCTGTAGGCAGTATACAGAAGAGACTGTGCGAATGAGATCATCCACAATTTTGACGGTTTTCAGCTGCTCTCATGTATTTGAGGTTCTTACGAAGTAGAAGGTGCCCAAGATGGAGGGCCATGACTCTGGCTCTTCTGAATGTGTGGAGAGAGTTGAGACACTGATGTCTTTTATTGGCTCAGTTCTCTGAGATGTGCACACCCAGGAACTTGGTTCTAGTCAACCTACACCAGCACCATTGACTGTCAGAGGAGCACGCTGGATGTGTCTTCTCCTCATTTAGAGAGAGATTGTGTACCATGTGATGGGCTACTCATGTCACTCACCCGAAATGCTGAACTGTTGGTGCTGACACATTCTACTTGTTGTCCCCAGCAGCCAGTTGCACAGTTCTGATGCTGTGGGACAGGCATCAGAACAAGATGCCTGCTGTGGGACAGGTTCGCCTAAGATGTTCTCACTTTTTCTTGAACTAAAAACTGAATGTATTCATTGATGAGGATGGGACACAATGTAACTGTGTCAGGACGTCTTCTTTGTTAGAATAAGCAAGGACTACAACATTCTGGCATTATCATGTTGGCTGCACAAAATGGATCATGAAGAACGGATTTTCCATTTGTATTTATACTTTTTATGACAATTCTATATTTTTTTAAACTACATTATAAAACGTTTTTGCTGTGTATAATGTATGTGTCTAGTTGTGTAAGAATAAACTGAAATACTAGTCTTGATCCATGCTGAGATGTTCTTACCATTTGCAGCCTGAGTGAATCTCTGTCAAATATAATTCCTCAGTCCCCAGTCATTGAATGAGAGAGCAGCCAAAAGAACATGAGTGATAACGAGGCCTTGCTCCCTCTCCCGCCCTCGCTCTCTCCCAATTCTGCATGCCGTTAGACAAAATGGCTCTTTCCAAAAGAAACCTCTGCATTTCAGTCTTGATTGGCACTTCCCTTTGTAACCGTACAGTTCTGAGTTCACGCTTTAAACCAGTGCCTGATATCAAATGGAGGCTGTAAAGATTAGGCCAAGTGCCATCGTTCCCGACTCTAGTGATGGATTAGCAGGTAAGAAAACGTGCAACAGCAAGTCAAGCCTGCTCAGAATCAAAACGAGGCTGAGGTAATTAGGGGATTAAATCAAAGGAATAGGAGAGCACTCAGAGCAAGCAGGTCTTAAGCCTGTGACACTTACATGCAAGATACACAAGCATCGCATTAGTTGTATCCTACATGGTAAAAAAAAAATGTGTCTGAATTACTTATTTTTAACTGGATGATGTGGTTTACTGATGGACAATATCAGCTCTAAACCATGTTTTTATTATAAGACATAATTTTATTAACTGATAAAATTAGTTAATAACCGGTAAAACTGTCTCTTGTTTTGATATCCCTCTGCAGCAGCCTGTTATCCCAATGTGCCTCAAAGCAACCACCATCATCCCAGTACCAGAGAGCTCAGCTCCTCCTGCTTTAACGACTGCCGCTCAGTTGCATATACTCCGGTTCTAATGAAGTGCTTTGAATGGCTACTCATGGACCACATCAAATCATTTATTTCCCCTGCCCTGGACCCATATCAGTTTGCTTACCGATCCAATTGCTTAACTATAATGATGGCATCTCCACTGCGCTCCATACAGCCCACACATACAGTACCTTGAAAAATTGGTCTCCTATACGCCATGATGCGGTTCGTAATCTAGCTGTAGCTTGTAGCTCTCATTTCCTGATTCTTGCTCCTGTCCCTTTACCATGTGGTGAGGTTAACTATAAGGACCTTATGTAACTATAACTCAACTCAGCCTCTTCATCTCTTCTTTTTCAACACTATACTCTTATCTCTGTGCAGATATAGATAGTATTATTCTTACTGAAATTTCTCCCTTCAAAGCCTCAATCTTTCTACTCGGTGTTCAAGTGTATCCATTCATTAAACTGTATGTCCACTCAAGCTTACTACAGTGTCTTACACTGTAATTGCCTAGATTCAAAGCTTGTACAAGTATTGTATATTGAAGAATTCAGAAAAGCTGACAAGCTATCATTAAACTCCTTTTGTCCCTGAGCTAACAAATAAACGTGACTGTCTTTAACAGAAAACATATTTATTTTATATAAACTGCTCTACTCCTTCCTCAACATCAATTCAATTCATTCATTTTCTCTTGGACCACTGTTTTCACACATCTCTCTCACAGCTGGTTGCCCCTTGTCATCTAGCGCCGCTCTTTCTTGACAGTGTATTTTCATAGTTCAATAGTCCAAATTGGATATTGTTTATGAAGCATGATATTGAATGCAATAACAACACTCCAGAGGGAGCTGCAGCTCTTGTCATCTGATTGAACAAGCTAACCAACATATCCCTGTGATTTCCACTGATGCTCCTCAAGTCAAAACAAAGTGACATTTGTGTTTGCCGTGTCCATAGAAGGCTCAGACGTTGGTAAACTCATTTGTGAGCTATGATTTCTGTCATGAAACATGAAGCATATGTTTGTATGTATATATATATATATATATATATATATATATATATATATATATATATATATATATATATATTAAACACATACAACTTCACCAAATGTACTCTTGTTATCTTAACTCTCAAATTTTCTCCACTGCAAATAATTTCTTGTTAATAGATGGCAGCAATTGATTTTAGCTTTATTCAAAATGCTTCACTGCCTCTGTGCAGCTGACGAGTCCAGAAGGAATAATTACTTTTGCCTGTTTTAACGTCAGATATAATGTTGAGCTGTCAGATTTTTTTTTTTTTTTTTTACAAAGCTTGAATAATGCACACTAGAAAACGGAGGATCAGAAATGTTGACGACCCATGGATAGAATAGAATAGAATAGAATAGAAGTGTTTCTTCTGGTTGCAGAGCTTGAAGCCTCCAGTGACAATGTGACTGAACCAGTAACAAAGGCTGACAGTCTAGATCATTGTCAGGCCTAAATTAAACAAATCACATCTGTCTCTTTGCACAGCCCCAAGGTCAGGGATAATGGTAGCGAGTTGGTTTCTGTTTTTGGCATAATAGGGACTAGGGCTGGGCAATGAATCGAATTTTAATCTAATCGTGATTTTAATAAAGGTCGATGTGGTTGGGCCTGGAGTTATTCAAAGAAGACACATAAATGATACAAGGACACAGTTTATGGAAATTATCAGATTTGAAAATCCTCCATTTTCTAATGTTGATAATCTGTTGGACTCTTACACATCAAGCGTCTTAAATGTGTTGGATACTATTGCTCCTGTCAACGTTAAAATGGTTAACAATAGACAAAAGGCGCCTTGGAGAAGTGAAGATTCGGTCAGGGCACAGAAAAGGGAGTGCCGAAAATGGCGCAAGTCAAAGCTCCAGGTTCATTTTGAGATATACCAAGAAGTGCTTTGTGAGTTCAACCAGATTTTGCGTGGAGAAAGGGAGAAGTACTTCTAAAAGATTTAAGTCTAAAATCACCGTAAACTGCAGAAACAACAACAACAACAAAACTTTTTTCCACAGTAAACAGATTAACTAACCCTCAAGTTTCACTGCCCTTAGAACTAATTTCTACATCTAAGTGCAATGAGTTTGCAATATTTTTTATGACAAAGTCCAAGACATTAAAAATGCCATAATTTCAACAACCCAAATGGCAACCCTGCCACCAGACCTTGAGTCTTTTCATGGTTTAGCACCAAAGTAAATCTCTGACATGTTAGAACCGTATGAACCATCTCGGGCCCTGAGAACTTCAGGGAGGGGTAAATAAACACAGTGAGGCTGCGTTTCAGTTTCATGCAGCTAAAATCTGGAACATTATCATGAGGATGTGAGACAGGCCTCAACTCTGACAATGTTCAAATCCAGGCTGGAAACAGCTCTTTTTACCCGAGCATATGAAAACTGAAAGTATTTTATCTGCACTCTTGCCTTTTACTGTAATTGATACATTTGTATGTTGATGTTTTAATGATTGATTTGATCTGTTTTCTTGTAATTTTATGCAACTGTGAAGCACTTTGAATTGCCTTGTGTATGAATTGTGCTCTACAAATAAACTTGCCTTGCCTTGCCTTGTTTGTGTTTCTTTGCAAACTGAGTTAGTGGATCCCGGATCACTTTGCACAGGCCTTTACTTGTAAGTAACAGATGAAAGCATTGATTCTCGACTTGCAGATCAATACCTTTATTTCCGCAACTCAAAGTTCACCATCAAACTCTTAACCGCAGACAGCGGGGACCGAGACGAGAAAACAATCAAAAAATCGCAGCAGCAAAAACCCAAAACACAGCAGCAGCGCCCGCAAAAGACAATGGCAATTGATCAGGCGTCCCGAGTGAGAGGCGGCGCCGTTGCTATCAGATTCATTAGTTTTTCAGGCCTCTCTGACATTTCCATTTGCGCACACCAATTGACAAAATAAAATAGCCGGTTGGTTCTCATCACTCAGCTCAACACCAAGTAATCACTCCTCCAATGCGGGTCCGGCCTTCATCCACTCCATCGTTCATCACGGTTACATATGAAGCACCATCAGACTTGGCTATCAGGTCCTGCATGTGCCCTGGCTGCCCACGTTTACCAACAGACTCACATGCACCACTCTTACTGGGTTTCACTGTCACTCTCTCTATCCCTTCTTTCTTATTTATGTAGATGCGAGTTTTTGACGCCGGCACATTGGGGGTCAAACAGGCTCATTTTAAAGCAAGTGCGGCCAAGGCAAATTATACAAATAGAGTGGCTGGAGGCAAGTTGCGTTGAACCTGTTTGACCCAGAGTTTCCTTAACGATGTCTTGGGCTCGCCGGGCTCAGACGCAGCCCCGTGATTATGCTGCTGATCTCCCTCCGTCTCCCTTTTTCTTCCAACAGTCCCCCACAGACACTCCCCACCTTTCCGCAATCCATCACCCCCTCCTTTCCCAGCATCCTCCACTGCTGTCTGCTTCCTACTATCTCTCTCCGTTGCACTATACATCCATCCCGCTCATCTAAACTATCTAGATTGGTCTCTGCACTAGACTTTCTCAGAACGGCAGGCCTGTTTGGAGCCGTGGAGAAACGCAGAGAGACTGTAGGTCAGATCTGATGATGTTTGCTTCCAATGGTGGCATTTAATCAATCCAAATCAGATTTTGGAAACGAGTGCAGAGGAAGTTGTTTTTGTTTTTTGTCCATGAGCGCTGTTGTAATGAAATACTGAAGATTGAAGGCTGCTCATCCCTCGAGACTTCATAGATTGAGCTGCTCAAAACACTTAAAATGGAGTGCGAAATGTGCTTACATTTGCTGGCAAACTGTGTCATTGGACACCTTTCTCCCCAACACCGAAAAGCTGACCCGTGCATCGAATGTAAGCACCACAGCAGCTGTGGGTGGTGGAACACGGATCACAGAGTGATCAACAAATTCTACCTTTCACCTCTTCAACTACCACACAAAGAGTGTTATTGGAGATATACAAAAACCTTTTTATGAAATTTAAAATGTACATTAACACAACATTGTGATTTATTTTTTCCTCAGGTATACGGAATACTTTAACCTTTTATTACCTTTGATAGGGTAAACTTTCTTCTCCACTTTCATTCTCCATGTTTATCTGTTCTGTCATTTTTCTTTTTCTTTTAAAGCACTCAATGCAAAACACTCCATTGAGTGCTTGACTTAAGTTATGGTATAATTTGTGTTCCTTGGAGAGAAAAATATAGCCATGCTGCATGATGACTGAATAATCTGTTATCACAACCTTAATGAATGTGTGCTATTCCACAGCCTGCTGTTAATTCTTCCATTAACATAATACATGAATAGGTCAGGCCATTATTCCATAGACGAGCAGCTCTCTGTCAGGAGAAATATTACTGTGCATTAAAGCATTATGAACTGTCGCAGATTGCCAGACACTTAAATACGCTACGCCCATCATTTCAATTGCAAATAATCTGGATCATTTGTTACAGTTATTTTCTGTTCAAAGTGGGCAACAATTTGGCTCATGGTGTACACGAGAGTTTGGTGTTGCTATCTGAAGATATGAAGATTGAAGAAATTATGTAGGAAGATGAAGGGAGACTTCTACAGAGCGAGGGGAATGTGGTGAAACATATGATGAAGCAAGGCAAGGCAAGTTTATTTGTAGAGCACAATTCATACACAAGGCAATTCAAAGTGCTTTCACAGTTGAAGCAGACTGTGCTCTTGTCCAATGTAATTGTGCTATGGGGTAAGGGGGAGACGAGTAGTTTACAAATGCAGTGGCCACAAAAATGTAGATTGTTGTTGTTCCGCAGGCTTTATTGGACAGGACAGCTCAGGATGAAAGGCAGTTAAGAGCGGGGAGAGACAGCTAGGACTCTGAGGACAAACCCGTGATCTGCCATATGAGCCTTACCTAGGCCAGTAGTTCCCAATTCGGGGTGTGGTAACCCCTGATGGTCCTCAGAGGCCTTACAGACGGGCCTCCAAAGTATTGTATGTGTATTTGATTAGTCATAATCAATATTTAGCCAGTGGCCGTCAGGGCCTGCAGGGCCTTTTCTGTTAGCCCTGGCCAAATGAAGAAAAAAAAAGTGTAACATTTCTTAATAGTATAAGTCCCAGCGCAGCTGACCTGCTCACCAGTGTATTTTGCTAGTCACTGTTCTTAGTACATTTAAACTATATAAGAAAACAAGAGAAAGGGTTTTTACATTTAAACATTTTAAATAGGCCTACTTTAAATTTGCTTGTATAGTTTATAAAATACTCAATGGACTTGCACCACCGCCATTAAGGGAATTTATTAAATTGAAATCCTCTTCTGGCAGAGCCACTCAGTATACAGTTAGAAGTGACTGTGAAGTGCCCTTCAGACGGACCACCTTTGACCAGACTGTTCTTTCAGTCAGGGGCTGGAACATCTGGAACAGCATCCCTCTCACTATAAGAGAATGCCCCACTTTTAACACATTCAAGACTCAATAAAAAAAACTGGTTGAAATCCATTCAACAATGTGCTCATTAGACCCTGTACAGATCTCCTGCAGGACTGAGCCGAGTGTCAGGATCCTCTGCACAGGTCTTGCTGTGTAAATAATAATTGTACATATTTATCCATATAATGTCCTATGTTTGAACTGTATGACCTGCCCTTGCACCAACATCTCCATTCTGTTGTGCAAGTCACTGAACGAACATTCAGATGTTATTAATGTATGAACTTTATCAACATTTGTTATGTAAGTATGTAACCTCAACTTTTAAATTGTTTTATGATTTATAATTGTTGTTGGCATTATACACCTTGCCCAGGGACAACAGTTGAAAACTAGCTTTGCAGCTAATACTGATACATTTACAGAATTAATGTGTACTGTCCATATCAAATAAACAAATCCAAAAATAAAAAAAGGTCACTTATTCTGTGAAAAGAGTGAATTTAATTGTTAGGGGTCCCAGTGGTATTTTGGACCTATAAGGGGCCCTGGACTTTGGGAATGGCTGCAGTAGGACTTTTATGTTAGTTTACATCAATATGACACATTTTGACATAGATTTAACTGAAGGTGAATTGGGCAATTGTTGTATCATTTTTTGTTGTGTTATTGTTGCTTTTTTTTTGGGTCGCGTTTACATTTTTCAGTGCATTTTTGTTGCTATTTTGTCACTTTTTTCATCCTCGTTTTCATTGCCATCTTGATGTTTTGTTTTTTTTCAATACGCTTTTAGATTTGGGTTAAGGCAAGCCAAACTGGAGAAAATGGGCTCAGTTCAGGTGGGGTTTAAGAGGTTAAATAAGATATGCTCACGATGAACACAACTTCCCTCAAAATAAGCTGTGTTTGGTTGGATCTCCAGTTTTTTAGGATGACAAATATGCAGGCCGGGCAGAGATCAAATATCAGGGCGAGAGCTTCATACTAACCCGAAGGGAGGGCATCTTCTACAGACTTTAGTTCCAGCTCCTTCAAGTTTGACAGAATGGAGTAATGGTGTGGTTAAAGTAAGGGCATGTGTAACAGTGAATGCTCTTTGTTTCCTGACTGGCCCTGTCATGATTTTTACAGACCACAGTGGCTTTATTGCAGTCCGCCTATTTCACTTTACATTTTCTTTAGGCCGTGTTAAATTAAAGTTGTAAAATAGAGGAAACCTACATAAATTTGTGTGTGTTTTTTGTGTTAAAATATAATCTCAGCTCCTATTATAATCATAAAAAGCCCCATATATCTCAGTCAGCTCTCTGTTTTTTGTTTAAGATTTTCTATCTTGACCCCTAAAATAAAGGCCCGCTTTTTGTAAGAAAATGTAATTAGCAGATTTTGATGCATGAAGAGTGCCGTGGTTTTTATTTCATACGTTTCGGTTCGAAAACACCAAAAAGCTCCTGCACCATGGAAATAGTTTGCAAAAAAAAAAAAAAATAACAGAGCACTTTGAAATGTATTTTTTAGGTTAGAAACTATGGAAGAAAGAAGTTATGGATTCAAACACACCATTTCTCTCTTAAATCCACCTTTGTCTTTACTTTTCAAGAGGACTTTGAATGATTATACCCCATCTATATTCTCCCCATCTAAGTTAAAGAATGAACTAGAACATAATGAATTAGAAAAAAACAGTTCATGATCAATCTCTATGCACTTTTTCATCAGCATCATCTATTTTCAACGGAACCATAAATTGACTCCTCTATCAGATAATAACTGTCAATGTACATTCCTGTCACTTTCCATTTCATTTCCAGTCATGCCTCGCAGTAATGATAAATGGTACCAGCTAATACAGATACTTTATCATGTCGGCCAGTGATAATTACAATCGGTCTGCTCGCATCTGCAAAGATGGGTTACACTCACTGTATTAACCACAGTGACAAATGGAGACGTCTGACGCAAAACGCATTTTCTTTACAGCGTCTGCTGCAATATCATTGTTAGACCGAGCGCTGATTGTAGGGGGAAGGTTTCTTTGATCCCGAATCATCCACACAAGAACAGTTTGCAGCTTCACAAAATGGTCTCGCAGCCCTTCTTTAAAAATCAACTGGTTAGTATCTTTTTTACTGCATTCAGAAGATTTAAAATAAGTAGATTCATTTGTTTATAATAATGTTCTTGTAGGCCTACAAATAATGTATTCTGTAGTGCAGTGGTTCTCAAACTGTGGTTTGTGTACTTCTGGTGGTACTTGGGCTTATTCAGGTTGTACTCAGGGTCATTTGCAAATTTAGATCATTTCATTCATGCTTTACCAAGAAAATGTGTTTCACCTGGTCTAGAAACAGTTTAGCTCTAGTTTGAGTTTGGTGGTGTTTGGCAGGTCAATTATTTTATGGGGTGGTACTTGTAGGATATTTTAAATGCTGCACGGCGTTGGTTCTCATTTTTCATTTATTTAGATTTTGCTCTTTACCTTATACGTGGCAATCGTATACATGTCACTGACAAGGGTAGGGCGTCCAATAATCATCATGATTTAAATTTAATTTAAAACACATATTATATCCAAAAGTGATGTTAAATGAACACACAATAATAAGCTATACATCTAAAATCAAACAACTCATCGCTGTGTGTAAATTGCAAATGGTCGAGGTAACTTTATTTGTACCAAATGGTAAATTTGGTCGGCAAAGAGCGAGACAGCCCCACACACACACACACACACACCAACACACAGTGGGACAGATATAAGTGACATCTGTGCCGCTAAAAAGCCAGTTAGAGCATTTTAAGCCTGTCCACAAAAGACAATATATAAAATACAGCAATAAAGCAAAACATACATCTGATACAGAAGGGAGAAAAGGGTCATTTGTTCAGAGCACATATAGCTGCTGGAACAAAACTATTTCTATAATGGTTAGTTCTGCCGACTGGGACTCTGAACCTTTTCCCAGATGGCTAACTTATATAGCGCCTTTCTACCTGCTTTTTAGGCGCTTTAAATCAAGGAACCAGTCACTCTCTCATTCATACACGAGAGTGTGTGTGCCTGCGGGATTCGAACCCCCGATCATCTGAGCCCAAGACGACCCGCTCTACTCTGATTTTTGGCAAAATCAAGAAACCAGACTATTTTCGGTGGGTTTCAAACTTGGGACCATTTTGCAGTGAGGCGAGAGTCCTGACCACCACACCACCACCACGATGATCCACACAGGCTGTAATTGTAAGTGGCCCCTTCAGCATTTCATGGCAGGCTTTTAATATAGGCTATGTACGCTGTTGGCGCAGGGCTAATGAATCTGACGCTAACCACTGGGGCATCATCGCTATGGGGTCAGTGCTTTGTGCAATCTGCTATAAGAAAGGAGCGTCCCGTCATGTCCATGCGTGCTGCTTGTTAGAGCCAGTGATCTCTTCTCCCTGTCTCATTCATCATTAATGGAAGCACATGTGAATAACTCATTAGTCAGGCATTGATCTGACTAAAGCAGGACGCACACACAGGAAATGGCAGACGGACAAAGGAAGACACCGATCAATCAACACCACAGGATGAAACCAACCATCGATACGCAAAAAAAGGGATTTATAATTAGGAGGAGATGCTCTGTGGAGGCATAGCATTGCACATCGACACCCTGACGCAAGGATGTCTCAAGACAGAGACGACTGAATTCAGTAACGAAATAAAAGAATATTTTGCAGAACACAGCTTGCATTGGTACAATTTTGGCACTTTAATGAATTGTGTTCATGACGTGTGTGCACTCTTTCCATAGCGTTCGTGTCATATGTGTGTGTGATTCTGCTCTGTTGGCCTTGAAAGATGGATCAAATTCGGTGCGCAAATATCCACGAAACGACAATAAAATGCATCTGAACTTTAGCCTGATGTTACTATGGCCTCTGTCATGGTCAATATGTTAAATTTTCTGGAATTGGCAAACTATCACATCTAATTTACAGTTTACCCTATTTTATTTTTTTAAGAATTCAAATGCACATGTTTCATTGTGAATATAATTGATCTGGGGTATCGGGGTATAAAAATGACATCTGAAACGAGCAGTGAGTGGTGTGCAACATTACCTGGGCTCTAAATTGAGCACGTCGTGGCATTTTCAAACATAATAACAGAGTGAGCCGGTGAAAATGTGATATGTGGTACGCAAAAAAAAAAACATTTGCCAAATGAGTCCTGTGTGGACTATACGGGCTCTGGATTTATGAAGCTCCTACTAATACTCTCAAAGTGTCAGTCCTGTCACGCACTGCCCATGTGCTATGTCATCCATTTGCCATAACAAATTGTAAATGAGACATGGCCTCTCGCAGAGAGGCCATGTCTCCTCCACTCCAGTTCATATCGGTTCAGAATGGGAATGACTAATAGCAGCTGTGTTTTGGCAGTGTGCGTCGCCTGCAGCTTTATCGAATTGCCGAGTGTGCGGATGTGCGGGGATGCTCGTGTGATTATGCCTGTGATTGCTTGGTGCGAGTGCGGTGGAAAAAGAAATCATCTCATTTTTAGCCGAGCGTCAAAGATGTCAAAAATGATGGTTATGGAACTGGAGACAGGAAGACGAGAGGGAGGGAAGGAACGTGTGGGAACACAAATGACTTTTGACGAGCTGCACCAAATGTGCTGTGACACCACACAGCTCAACTTTATTTCGGAAAATGCACAGATGATTGTGGAGAATAGATTGTGTGCACAATGGCCTAGAATTTTATGTCATATTTTCAGATGGAGCTCGCCCTATAAATCCTCTGGCTTAAAGATATGGGGTTTGTAGTTTTGTTTTTAATTAAAGATCTTGTATTTATATCCTTGATTTATTCTCAGTTATAAAAGTGGTTTACAATAGGATTTTTCGCTCCTCCTGGATGTGCCCATAACACACTTTTGCAGCTGCTCCTCAACTCTGGGACTGTCTGCCCCTCAGCATTCGTTCGGTTCAGTCCAGACTTTGCACAGTTTTGAATCCTCTCACAAAACCCACCACCTTATTCATTTACAAATTAAGAAACATCTGGATTTTTTTTTGCCTGTTTGGCCAAGGGTCCACTTTATACCATTTTCTTTATTTTTTTTTTGCCTGTTTGGCCAAGGGTCCACTTTATACCATTTTTTTGCCTACGTACATGGTGTACGTTGTATTCACTATTTGTTTCAAGTGCGTGTCTAATTTCAATTGTACTTCTGGTTCCAATTTCATTTCTGTTTAATAAGTAAATAAGTGGACAGAAAGAAAGGCATTTGCGACCGATGTATAAAGAGTGCATCAATAATATTATTTCTCATTTGCATAACTCAAAGGTAACTGTGGAAATGTGTCAAGCCCAGATTATGTGTGTCTAGCACATACCGATCCTACAACCTCATCTATCAACGCTAATGCTTTTCGAGGTGAGAAAATTCTCCAGGTGCAAGATGGGAGTTTTAACCCTTGTGTGGTCCTTCAATTGTGCACCCTTTAAAGACCCTAATGTTAAAAAATGTACACTTCAAAAAAGAGCCTGAAAGTCACCACACATTAATATTATTTTTCTGCTTCTTTTTACAAAAATCCTTCAGTGGCTTTTGGGCCATGTGGGTGGGCTGCGGCTCCAGTGGCCACACAAGGGTTAATCATGAAACTCAAGGGCCACGCTCCTGTTTCTATCTAAACGTGAAAAAGGTGCAAGGACGCATGGCAACTGTATTCATTTGATGATAGTATTTTATAGTGTTTATTTCATACCTTGACAGTTTCTGCTGCCTTGTCACATGTCTAGCCTGGCAAGTCCAGATTGGTACGCCTCTGTACTTTTTATGCACAAGGATATTAGTCTGGGAAGCCCGCCCACGTCCGCCGCTGGAGCCAAACTCAAACAGATCCGAGCAATCCGATTTGTTTATTTGCGGTCACATGTCATTCGCGAGCAGCGTCAGTCTTAGGACGCGGAAGTCCCCTCAATAACAATCTACGAATGACGCACAAGAGTTAAGAGCTTTTTTGCATTCGGTAGTAATGACCCATATCAATGCAGACCTGCTACACGGCATCAATGACACAAATGCACCCTTTTGATGGTTGGTTTACACCTATGGCGTTAGATTTACGCCATAAGTCCACACGTGCAAGAAATAGACATAAGAGCAGTTCAAAAGTGTGGCTTACATGCTACCATCGTAAGAACACATTTCTGTGCACTCATCAAAAACATTTGACACTTTGGGGGTGGGGACTACAGAGGACCGTGGCTGCCAAAACAATAAATATATAAAGAAATAAAAAAAAAAGTAATCAATTCATTTTCAATGAATTGCATGAAGTGCATTTATTTATTTATATATGTCAGAGCGCAGCGGCCCACAACTAGATATGCTTGAGGTCCAAAGTGTATCACTGTGTTAGAACCACAAATCTGACTCATAAATGAGATAATGCTACGTGAGTAGTTTTGCACATGAGATAACGAGATGACTCCAAATGAATACTGCATTATGACTCTATTCTGACACACATTAGTCAATGTTTTGTCTGAAGCTGCAGTATTTTATATTTATCTATTATGGATTTATCCTTTTTTTCAACCAGGAAGTCTCCACTGAGATCAAGAATCTCATCTCCAGGGGAGTCCAGGCCCCAGAGGGGAACAACATAAAATTATGTTCAAACAATTACAACAGCGCTAAAATTCAAAACAATGACAACGAATATCACACTTAAAATACTTAATAACAAGAGCATTCATGAGGCGGATACTCTTTCAGGAGAGTCTTAAACTGTTCAATGGTCACTAACCGACTATATGCAACCCGTAATTTACAGAAGACATATAAAAAGCTTGGGGCAGCCTATACACTGTAACTATGCCTTTAGCGCTTTTTGACTCAAATAAAAACATGGAAATACAAAGGCAAATTACACGACACTCTTTCAGGAAGAGCTGCAATCTTTATTTTACTTTTTATTTAATACACATGATGTCTGCATTTTTACATGATTGGGTTTTATTCAAATCATTCAGAATTTCAAGATGCAAATAGTGCCAGCTGCTGACTTGATGATTGCTTTGCAGTGCAAATGAAATAAATAAAGCAGCCTAAAATGCTATTGAACTTCCATCCCCAGCCAGTGGATACCGCATTAAATCTGTACTTGCATGACAATGACCCAGCTAAATTATAATGAATATCTAACCAGCAGGAGCAGGCAGTGTTAAACCCTCATAGAGCATGCCTTCTATCAGCCACGCTGCAGATGGTTCCCTGAATAGAACAAGGCGAATTCAATATTGAAAATATTTGAAGATTCAGCGGGAAATACATTTTTCTTCCCTTGCGGTGGATTAAATGGTGGTGACAGCCTGCTAGTTCTTTTCATGTGGGATTTAGCTTAAATCCTGGAACCTTTTCTAATATGGGCTGCTTTGAATGTACAAAGTCAGGTAACTCTCACAGACATGGGCCAGAGGGAGAATGTGGCCTAAGAGTGAGATAGAGACATCATGAAAATGCACAAGATGGAAGTAGACAGCAGGAGAGACGGGTTTCCGCACAACACTCTGTTTATTCAGTCAAGTATGTAATCAAAAAGATGTGATATGAAAACAAAAAACGAAGAAATACCAACAACAGTGTGGCTAATATCCTGGAGCCACTCTAATCTCCAAGAACATGTTTGGCCACTGAACTCATTTAGTGTCTTCTCTGGCTGTCATGTCGTGTTTCTTCACAACCACCGGCTCAGCAATCTGCTGCGCTCCCACGGGGCCTGAAAACTGCCTCATGAGTGTATATGTAGATGTGCAGTTTACATGAAAATACGTCCTAGTACTTGTATTTATGGTTTCCCTTGTGTCAATCCTTGACCTTGGACTCTCCCTCGCCTCCCCTTCTCTTCTCTATCAGTTTGTGTGTGTGTCATGTTGTTTGTGCATTTGCATTCATGGCTGTGTTTGCACAGACAGACTGAGTCCGACCTGAGCCTTACCTGAGGAGCATGCCACATCATATTTTAACCCCCTTTGTCTTTGACAGATGGCTCGGCTCTAAAAGCCTCTGTCCGTGGTGCTGAAGTCTGGCTGATGTATGAGCATCACAGGCTGTTTGATAAATCCACTGTGTCACTCTCCGTCTGACGGCCATTCATCATACTTGCTTTCTTATATGAAATGCTTTGCGTGCTTGATAATTCACCAAGACAAATAAAAAAAAGTGAGGAGGTGGGTTCTGCTAAATGACTTTACTGTAGATTTGCAGTAACTGTGGCTTTATCCAGTTCAGCTGAAGGACAAACATGATCTTAATGAGCCGACTAATGACTTCTCTTTTCTTCTTTCTCTTCTTCTCTGGCTCCGGTCGGCACTCAACCCCTCAGCGTTTGCTTACTGTCTCATGTTTGCATTTATTTTTTTACTGCAGTGTCGTACTGTGCCAATTGCGTGTGTTGTATATCCGCAAATGACCAAGACCTCATTTTATTTGGAAAAGAAACAATGACATTTATTTTTTTTCATAGCACTTTTCATAACTGTTCAGTTGTGCCCATTGATCACATATAATACAGTAATTATAAAAATGGCTTTTAACTTTACACCCAAAGCAACAACAAAATATGTATTTTAAAATATGTATGCTAAAAATACCGAGAAAGTATTTCCACTAAAATTACCGGGGGAATAGTCTGTGTCTCTGCGGAGATGGGATGGCCTGGTTTTGCTGTGACTGGCGCGTGTCTCTCTTCTCTGTTTGCTTCATGTAGTTCTTGTTGTAGGCACTTACCAGGAGATGGCACATCAGTCATCTCAGCTTTAATTGACCTGTTTCATTTGTTTACGTCAAACGCATGTGTCCCAGTCGCTGATGCAGGGAGAACCGCACAGCGTAAACAGCCATTTGGCAAATGTCCTCTTGAGATAACCATTTCGAAGCACAATTTCATTAAGCTTAATGTGACGTTGTAATCAAAAGTAGTCTGCCACGCGCCTTCATTTAAAACCCATTTAAGCTGTTCTGATACAGAGGATTTGTCATTACATCAACATAATAGAATATATATATATATATTTATAACAATATCGCCATGAAAAATCAAGAATCCATTTTTAAAATAGAAAACTGGGGTATATTTCATCAAAAGTCACCATAGTCACTGTTGTAGGTCTACGTACTACTAACATTTGCCTTCCCAATATATTTAGGTGTTATTACTGTTTCGCTAACTCGTCTATGGGTGTTCGGACAAAGCACAGACGGTATTGCTTGGGGGACCACACGGACAGTTCCACAACTCTGAACACATTTAACAGTCAATTACAAGAGAGTTGACCGCATCAACTTCATCTCCAAACCTGTCCTTCTATTTGCCTGCTTGTTGGTGGGAATGGGAAACCTAACTTTTTGCAGTATATGTTGCAGCTTGATGTCAAACACAGTCACTGCTATAAGATTGAAACCGGGAGAGCGTGTTAGCTGTTTGACAAAATGTTCAATCCCAGAGTCCAGTGTGTCTTAGCCAGAAGACCAGCTACGGGTAATCTTTCGACATTACTCCCTGCTTTTACCTACTGTCTGTGTTCACCGTGTCGAAAGCGAAAGTCCAACTTCTTTAAAAAGCATTGTCAGAAACATTTATGACTGTGGCTTTGACTTCCACTCCGCTCGGCAGTCCCTTACCAGCAATCCAGAGCTTTGTGAAGAAAGGATAGCGCGAATTGTCTGTCTCCCCTGGCGTCAAAGGTATTTTTGACTCACATTTCCTAATCTGCCCATGGAGGTGGTGGTTCCTTAGAGACACATAAATAAGTAAGCAGGCCACTGAACTTGTAGCCAAAAGCGCTCCAAACATAGTTATCAAAGCCGCATCCCATCTCTCCGTGTCCTCGACGGCCAACTCCATCCCTCTAGTGGTGACATTTAAGCATTTGGTTTGATGGTCATAATGGATGCTGTGGACCTCCACACAAACTTTGTATTGCGTTGCCGGGCTGAGATGGGTGAGGTTATAAACGCGGATATCAGACGGGACCCTGGTGGTGAATGCGGTCATGGGGTGGTCAGTTTCCGAAATGGTGTACCATTTAATGTTAGGCGCGAGTGTCCCAGGGCCGGCCTTCCAGGAAAGCAATACCGAGTTTGTCTCCACTGAGTTGACTATGACATTCAAAGAGCCATTTGCAGGCCGCGGGAAATAGCCATTCACTTCAACTGAGACAGATTTGAGATCAGCGCCGACGAGGTTATGGGCTACGCACGTGTACAGACCCGCTTCGTTTTCGGTGATGTCGTAGACGTCAAAAGTTCCCTCTGGGTGCATGTAGTACTTGTCAGACACAGTATTGGGCAGGATTCGCATTCCCGCGGGCGTAATCCAGTATATTTCTGGCTCGGGTTCGGCAAAAGCCCGGCAGTGGAGAGACACTGAGCTGCCGTTGCGTGTCTTGACATGCCCGGGCATACTTTCAGGAGAGATGAGAGGCAGGCAGATTTCCATCATCTCCCTGAAGTGCACCTGCCGGACATGTTGCCCCTCGTACTCCGGCGGATCGACACAAAACAGCGAATCTGGTTCCATAAATCTAATGTTCGTCCTGTTCATGTTCATCCAGCGCACTACGCAGTCACACCTAATGGGGTTGCTGTGCATGCTAACCTCTCTTAGATTTGGGAGAGACTCGACTGTGATCTGGTGCAGGGCGCTGAGTGCATTGCCATTTAGCATTAAAGTTTCAAGCCGGGGGAGTTTGTAAAAAGCATTAGGGTGGATATAGGAGAGTTTGGGGTTGTTAGTGGCTTCTATTTTGGTCAATTCAGGGAGGTTACTCAGGGCAAAACTGTCAATTGAAACTAGCTCCGGCATGCTGTTAATACCGAGCTCTTTCAGATGAAACATGTCCACGAAATCGCCTCTCTGTATTCTGCTGATTGGGTTTTTGTTAAGATCCAAGAACTTGAGACTCTTCACGTTTTTCAAAGCTGAATGCGGCACCTCTGGAAAGATGTTATCATAGAATGAAATGCTCTCCAAGTGATCAAGGCCAGTGAGTGCGTCATCAGGGAGCTGAGAGAGATTCATTCTGGTAAGAACAAGACTGCGAAGGTTACTGAGTGGTTTGAAATTCATATTATCAATCGAGACAACAGGATTTTCACCAATCATCAAAATCTCAAGGTTCGGCATTGCTTGGAACCATTCTCTATTTATAGTTTTAAGCTTGTTTGAATTGAGATGGAGACGCACTAAACAGCTCAGACCCTGGAAAGCCAATGGGGAAATCATAGAGATAAGATTATGATTGATGTAAAGCTCTTGGAGGTTACTCAGATCTGACAGACATTTCTCAGGCAGTTCTTGTATCAAATTCTCCTCCAAATGAAGCGACAGGAGCTGAGGCAGGTTTCCCAAATAGACATCTCCCAGTGAGGCTACGTTGTTTTGCGATAAGTCAATTTCAGTGATGTTGGCCAAGTAATCCAGCGGTGTGACGACTTTTGCGATATTGTTTGTCTGAAGTAGCAGCACTTGTGTCCCCGATGGTAGCTTTTCTGGCAGGGTGAAGAGTCCCAAGTCGTTACAGTCAATAGTCAGGGATTCCATGTACACTGAACTTGGAGAAAACCATGGTCGCATCTCGCAAACACAGAGCTTGGGGCAATCAGACTTATCCTCTGCACTGACCACAAAGGAAGCTACGGCCAAGCCGAGACAAAGACAATCCACAAAAGACACCTCCTTCATATTGAAACGGTTCCCAGCAGTAAAAAATAGTCCCTGTGTAGGTAGTGCCATTAGCAGTAATGTCACCAGTGGTTTGTCATCTGTTGAAACTCCTGAGGTGGCTCACTTACCACCTGCCGCAGTGCTAGGTTTAGGTATAATGAACAATCAGTCAGTGTTGCCCTCAGGACCAAGGCAGGATATCCAAGGTGGGAGGAGGGACAAAAAAACAATGAAAAACCAAAAAAGATGTCCTTGACCAAAACAGTTCTTTCTGGATGTAGTTGAGATGGATGTCCTCATCAGTTGTCACCACTAGCTTCCAAAGTCAGCAAACAACTCCATTCCTGCAAGACAGAGTGAAGAACACACATGAGTATTATTTTACTTTGCATGATGCCTTTTCGTGTATAATATTACACCGGTCATGGTGATGGATGATGCATTTTATCTTCCTCCTATAAGAGTGTGTTTTAATTTTAAATATGTTGCCAATATTTTGCCAATTTATTTATCATATTTTTATAGTTGACATTTTCTCTCTTCTCGACTCCACACGTAGATTTACAGGCACTTGACCCGCTAAACTTTATAAGAATATGAGATGCATTCCCAATCGCTGCGGCGTGAGACTATTATTGGTTAAAGAGAAAGTTTTATTGGGTTTCTTAAATGGCAGACATCCGGAGGCTTAAGCGTGAGCCTTTGGGGTAAGCTTCTTTAATACACTGCAATATGCCAGTCTCCATGGTGATGAATCAACAACAGCCGTAGGGCAGTGCGAATAAGGAGCACGCGCATGCTAAATAAGCAGTCAGTCCAGATGCAGTTTGCACCTGTTTGTTATAAAGATGCAAGTCTTGACAAAGAACATGTGCGAGTATATCAGTTCGCCCTTCTGTCATAAGCCTTCACAGCCTTCATCCAGCAAACAGTTGTAGTCCAGATTCCACCTGACAATCCCTGTAGTAACAAAAACACAAGTCTGGCAGCATAGTGAAGTGACTTTCCCAAAAACATAGCTGTTGCTAATAAGACCACCAAACTATAGGTTCACAGCCAAATGTCACAGCGAAAGTGCCGACCAAGTTTTATTCATTTGTCTTCTATAGTAAAAAAAAAAAAAAAGGATAACTTAGCTCGATGTCTGTTTTAAGATGGTTATTTAAGTATACAGTTTTCCTCTGTGGCATCATTATGGCCCACGCCGTTCCCTGCTGCAGCATGCCGTGCAATTTGTCATATGCCTCTTACTGAACGCATGGAGCATTACGGCCTCTGTGATATTTCAGGCCCATCATGAGGAGAAAAAAAAAGTGAGTGGTAGAGCGTAAAGAATCGAAAGTAGAGTTATTCTGGAGGTGGTAAGTGGTCGAACCCTACCTCTGATTCAAACAACCTCAAGGAAAAGTGCCTCATCCCGATTAGAAACATACAAATGGCTTTCAAACAGCATCAAGTACTGTTTTTAAACTCGATGGCACATGACATCTCTTCTATTTTAGACTAATGTCTTTTGATCATTGTCCCAGATAAAATAAAATAAATTCAACAGCTGCCAATCAGGTTTAGAGTAACATTGAACTAACTTGAAATAAAGCCTTATTTACATGAATGTGGTCACTGTGTGAAAACATGTTTACCCATGCTGTTGTACACAAAATGTATGTGTTTTGGTGTATGTTCAGTATGTACATTTCGTTGTTATTTAATGACTATGACAATAAAGCGTTGGTTGATTGTTTGCTTGTCTCTCATATTTGATTTTAACACCACATAAACACTACAAGATGCACAACCTCTAGGAGCGCTGAATACAATGGGGTTTGTTTGCAAGAAAAGTGAGTCTAACCGTGGGGCGAGTGGAAGAAGAAAAGAGTGTGTGTTATTTTCCCAAAGCACCTGCACTTTAATAATCCGCCGCAGCACCAGGAGCTCTCTGATAAACAGACTTCAGCCTGTGTCCCGCGGCCCGGCTCTTCACTGTGGGCCTCACGGTCTGGCCCCAATCAGTAATTCAGCTCTGAGCACCGTGCTGATTTGCAAGGTTCAGTGTACATTTCACTGTGCAGCATATAGGATGTTGTCACTAAAATGGGTAAAAAAAATAAATAATAATTCTATGAGAATTTTAAAAAAGGAGGTCAGGGTGGCATATTTCTCATACAATTTCTACATCTATGTTTAGTTGTATATTTTTAACAGCACCCTTATCTGGCCACAGGTTTTAAGACATTCTGGGAATAGCCAGTGTTGGCATGGAGGACAAACCGACATGGCCTCATATTTTAAATGAGGTGCAGCTTTATTGGATTTTGGCAGGGTGGGATGATAGATTGGGAGAGGACATCTTGGACACAGTAGCGGAGACAGATTGGGAAAGACGATTCATGCATCTCTTTGGTCTAATGGTAATATTAGCTCTGCCATATTGATAAAAACGTAGGGAGGGATTAAGGCAGCTTTACAGGCAATTGGAAAATGGTGCTTTGAGCATACTTCACTTTTCCCATTGCCAATTATAATAACACAACATATTTGTTGAAAATAACGAGTTATAGCACAGTTCAATGTAAGTGCTGATGCCCCAAAACATTTGGGGAAATAATTGCTAAGCTTCCAGTTCGCTGTCGATATCTGAGCTCGGAGTGATACAGTAAGGGCTGTTGAATGATAGCATTGAAAGTGGTTTTGGTGAGGCCAGTGCTGACTTAAATGCAAGGTGACATTTTGTGTGGCAACATGTCAGAAGCAGCAAATGAACTGTCACAAAAAAAGAAGAAAAAAAGAAAAGACCAGAGGCTAGCGTGGCACCAGAGCTCAACACTGTCAAGTTACTGGTACATTCAGTCAAATTCATCTAAATTCTTTCAGAAAGTCCATTAATAAAAGGGCCCACGGCGGATGGTGCACTTGAATATTTTCTTCGCTGGGAATAACCACAATAAAATACAGTTCTGGATATAAAGGATACGTACATCGTGACTTGTGGTTGATTCTTTTTCTTTTTTTACTTAATACTAGGGCAAAGTTGAATAATTTTGGTCAATTCATCCAGTTCTGATGTGAGGTATTATGATTACAGTAAAAGAATTGTATAACTTGTATATCTATGCTTTACAAACTATAACTAGTTTGTATAGGTATTATTATTGGAGGACATAATAGTATCTAAATAATATCAGCATTTACCCTTTGTTGATATCAAAATTGTGATTTGGATGCAAGTACAATCATTATTGCATGTGTAGCTATGCTTCCAAGACAACACACTCACATGGTTGACAATCTGTCTCCACTGCCACAACTGCTACTTAACTATGTGGACGGTCCCGTTGGCTAAATCATGGTAAGTAACTTATTTTTATTCACAGGCCGTTGAGCAGCAAGTAAATCGCCTCTGTCCCAGTGCATGATAATAAGCCTAGTTTATATTTCCTGCGTTTTGGACTGTGACTGCTTTGCCTATGAAATCCCCACACGGCTTGTACCAATCTATTAGTGTGGCGTCCACCCCTCATGTACCCACTTTCCCCTTGTAGAGCTAATTTTCCATAATGCACTGCTGCACTGAGAGTAATTGAGGTGGACAGAGGAGGATCAGGGAGAAGAAAAGGACCGGGACCAAAATGACTTGCTGAACTGAAATGCGTTGTGGAATCAGTGCTGGTGTCTTAACCTTTACCTGAGCTAAGAAGACTGTTGTTGCAGCTGGTATTAACCCTCACAGAGCCTCTGGAGAAATGGTTAGATAATCCAAGTGTTTCTGGAAATAGGGAGAAGTAAAAGAAGTAAAGGTGCGATTTGAAATTACACCAGTATGCTTGCAGGGAATAGCTGTGCATTTGTAAAACAAAGTTGGAGTAATACTGTACTTTTATTCAGCAGAACCTGAACAGAGGTTTGTGTACAACATTAGGTGGCCATAGCTCGCATTTAGTGACAGAGAGAAATGCGCTTAATATTGCTGAGGCAAATGCAATTTCAAGATGGATGCCTGTAATCTCTGCTTGGCAAAACCCTTTGGAAATGTAGGCAGTAAAATACACACAATCAACCGGGCACCGCTAATGCATCCAACCTAAAGGGCTGAAGAGGTGTCTCCTACCTCCTAATACCTAAGTGCACTCGCACATTAAGCTGATCCGCTGACATTTCCTCAGCGAGCTAAATGAAAGTCTTTTATAGGTCAGGGAGAGGTGTTCACTCATGGAGCTAACATGCCTTCCCAGGTGTCAGCAGAAACAGGGGAGTGATGGAGGGGGCAGTGGGTGAGCGTGGGGGGGGTCGGGCCTCTCTCTAAAGCACCTCGATTACAGTAGCGGGCTGACAGTGTATGGCCCATGGGTGTTTTAGCCCGCACACTGGTTAATCCTGCCAAGAACATTACGGCAAACAATCTCCTGCAGACTGGCTGGAGATTGTTGGGAATTGCACCAACTGAATTACATTATAGGAGCGTATGAGCTGAGGCAGTCTTTTTTTTTTAATGTTCAGTTAGTCATTATATGCCAACATAAATAACACACATATTTTTTTACATAAACAGAGAAAAGATCTTGTATAATCTTTTCGTTGTAGCGCTAAACAATTCATGTCCACCTAATTCAAACCCAGAACCCCCACTGTCCAAACCACCAAATGCCAACAAATTAACAGTTTAACGTGTATAGTCTTAAGATGACAATTAGCACTTTAGAACAATGTGGACAATATTGAACAGCAGTGGTTCATAGTTTGAGCAGAAACAAAGCACATTGCGCAATGATTTATGATAATTATATACATAAATTATGTACATTTTGTCATGAGCACATTTGTCATGAATACATTTTTTCCATGAGCTGTTGGCAACGGCTTTCACTATTTCAATAATGACAGTGTGAATCTGGGTGTATTGCTACAATACAGTTTTTGTTTCCACCACACCTTAATATTGCAGAATGTATGTACTTTGCATTTTTGAAAGGGAATCCATCAGCAGAAATTAGTTTATTTGGACATAAATGTAACCAGATCAACAAAGTCATGTTGCTGCGTGTGTGTGTGTGTGTGTGTGTGTGTGTGTGTGTGTGTGTGTGTGTGTGTGTGTGTGTGTGCATAACGTACATGTACATATATGCTAAAGAGGAATATAAAATGTTAAGGACTTTTTTTTGCATGCAGCTATTTGAATGTGTAAGAGCCCCATCTGTGACTTCAATTCTACATACCGTACATAATGAACTGTGGGCTATGCTACGTTTGAGAGATGGTTGCAAAATGATTATTTTCTTAGACACTTTACAAGTAGATACAAAACGGACACATCTTAGTCTGCATATCTCTGAAATTCACCTAGTTTTGCAGCATCATTGTTGGAAAATATTTCAGTCTTAAGTAGGATGGTGCGCATTGTACATCATATTCTCATATTTAATTATATGTTCTCTCATTGGTACATTTTACTCTTGTATTCATTCCAATTATTTTCTTTTAATTAGAAACATAGATAAAATTATCTATGTCTCTACAACGTTTCTGTATATTTTATTTTCACAAATGCAAATTCCCTGTAATCAATTTATTTGCTTGTAGAAGAGTACATTTCTTTAGCCACCATAGATCTGCTTTGTAAACGCTGCATTTACAACAGAAAAACTGACCATGCGCTGTCGGTGGCTTTTCATTGTTCATGTCATCATGAGTGGCTGAATATGAGAGTGAAAAAACATTTGTAGATTCAAAGCAAAAATTCATGTATAACCTCTGCACATTACTATATTTTAGCAGAAATGTGCTATGCTAAAAAAAAAAAAAAAAAAAAAAAACTGTTATTTTCTTAAATGTTGCAATGGCACTGGGGTAATGAGCTAAATTTAAATTTGGAATGGGCCAGGTCTCACATGTCCACCAGCTGTCAAGGTGAACGCTTTCCCATTCAGATCTTGGCAACACCTCACACTCATCCCCTCGTGGGCCACCTTCATCCTGTGGACACTGTGTCTGCTCAGGTCGATTACGGCAGAAAAAACAGTTTGATTAGAGACCGGTGAGACATGGCCATTTTTAACTAATGTAGTATGCACAATGGGGGCTTATGGTATAAAGAGCTGGTAGATTATCTCGCAAAGACTGAGGCAAACATGCCAGGCAGGTACACGTTTGTGGAAATCCAGTCCAATGCTAGATTCAGTGGGGGAAGACGATTGTGACAGGTATTTACTCGCTGACAGCCTTTGTATCCGCTTTACCTACACTGTTTTTATCTGATACAGTATCAGCTGCATCACAAAATCTGAATTTTCCGAAATATACTTACAAAATCATAATACCATTGTGTCCAATTATCACATTGACATACACTTTAGTCATGAGTACACATTTCCAAAACACTTGTTTCAGAATACAATATTCACTCACACCAATTACAGGTAGTGGAAAAAATAAATAAAATACAAAGATGCAGCTATATTATTCCTATGCCTTCACAAACTTGGGGGGGAAAAGAAGAAAAGAAGTGAATAAATAAACAAAAGCACTATGTCATCTTTGTGAATTAAACCGCCAGCTTTTTTTACCTTTCGAGCCAAGATCATATTATATTTGGTTACAAATCCTGCCACAGTATCTTTTGTTCGAATTGGAACGGGCTTCTCCCAGCGTTTTTTTTATTTTTACAATACACATGTCAGTGGGAATGACTGACCAGGGGCTGTGGGGCAAAGAAAACAACTTCCTGCTTATCCCCAACTTTTCTTTCCCCTCAAATCATTTTTGGCCTGTAGGCTTTTATTAGTCAGGTGAGTTATATCCACCAGGCTATCAGGAAGCCGAACTCCAACCCCCCCCCCCCCACCCCCCACACCAGGGACTTGAGAGAATAAACATTTCGAACTGACACTAAAATCTTTGAATTGAATTGAGGTCAGGTTGAAAGGAGGTGGAGAGCAAGAAGAGACGTTCAGCAAATTGTCGAAGCAGGGACTCAATCCCACGACCCTGAGGTTGCCACACTGAACCTATTTTAACAACTCAATATGCAACGTAACCCCCCTTGGGTTAGATGCTTTCATGCTTTCAAAAGAGACACATTATTTGTATTACTGAAGCTAGTGTCCAACCGGAAACAGCTGTTTCTAAGAAGCTTCCTTTATTTGGCAATTTCAGCTCCACATTGAAACATGAAGAGTGTAAGTTATTTGCTTTTACGCTTGTTGTATTCCGTCGCGTGTGTATTCTCCCTCGTTCCATCAATGCACAGCGGCATCCTCCTTTATTAAAGCGGTCCCAGGCAAACGGCTCCAGACACCACCAGGTGGCCCCAGGTTGGAACGGCTTGGACCCCACTTTGCGCGCAGAGCGGTTATTTTAGGCTCTGGAAGCACGCCCAAACCCCTTCATCTCACCTCATACCACTCTTATTGAAAGACGCCCAAAGTGTCCCAAGTTAGTCGTTTCCATTGTACTGGTCCCAAGAAAAGAGTTCAGTCGCAGTGTGAAAATAACACGTTTTGAAGTGAATCACCACACGCTAGATGATTTTCTGCAGAGGGTTTAGCCGAGCAGTGATGATTGCATTGTTACAGGTTAGATAACATTAGCCTCTGCCTGACCTTCACTTCCATTTGCTCAACAAAACACAGCTACTGTAATGGCAAGCAAAACGGTTGGATATATGTCAGGTCTAAGTGGAGAAAATAAGTCTGTGTTTGGGTTTGTGTTGGAACATATTGGCCCCATGGGGAGATTATTACGAGATACAGACAGTCTAAGGGGGTAACAAGCCTCAATTGCATCCGCGCCAAGCCACAACATCGCACTAGCGCTGGTGATACATTATACAGGAGGGGGGGGGGGGGGGGGGGGGGGTTAACATAAAGGTCAGCTGTATGGAGAAAGTAGGCCACACTGGAATTGCCCAAATGCATTGTTGGAACGGTTCAGTAAGAATTTAAAGTCGTCGTAATAACACTCAGAAGGTTTTCATCACGCGTTTGGCCCTCCCTGCCTTGTGTTCGGTCTGTGCGTTGTTGTTTTTTTTTTTCTGATACTGCGGTGCCATCATTGCTTTTGCCAAATTGCCTTGCGCATACTTGTCCCCCGCTGAGCCAAATCTGTCTTCCTGGATACCTGTACTGCCATCTGTTTCGCAATGACGCTTTTCTCACTTTCCGTGCCCGTGTGTACATTTCGACGCTCAACGGTGGAACTGAAGAGAACCAATGGAAAATCTGGCCACATTCGGACAATTGTCTTACAAACAATTGCAACAGATGTCAAAATAAAATGGTGTCTATAAAACAACAATAGCGATATTCTAATGTCAAATATTTTCAAACCAAAGTGAAAATTAAAGTCAACAATGAAACTAGATACAATTTGTAGAACATAATATTCCAGTGATGTATTTCAAATGATTCCTTCAGGCGGCGATATATTACAATTTACATTTCATCCAAAACGATGTAGAAATTCATATTTTTGTAACTCTTGGATTTAAGTTGAGTGAAAATAGCAAATTAACAACTCTAAAACAAAAAATTTGCACTTTCATGTTCAAAATCCATATTTTTATGTGGCTGTCTTCGCATTATTTGGCCTCATCTTAAATTGCCCATACGTCGCGATGATAAATGATTATTTGAGCTGTTAATAAACACATGTAACATAAAGGGTCCAGTTAAAGATATAAAACAAGGGGGAAAAAGGTTTAAGTGAAATAATGGTTGGCATACAGTAAGTACAGTCTGGTCCTATCGGAAATGCAAGGTGGCCCCTGGTGTGTGTTTGAACAAACTACTGTCCCCCCCGCTGCCTTTCACCTCATTGATTTACTATTATACTTTCTCTAAGGTAAAGCAGAGTCTATTAAAGTGGACCTACTGTGCAGTGTGTGCATAATGTAGCCTGCCTGCCTTGTGTGTTTTGCATGTGAGAGTGGACGCCAACCTTTCCTCTTACATCTGCACGTATACGGCCGTGAATCAGAGGCGAGTCGGCAGCTAATGTAAAATCAATGCTCCAAATTAACCACTGTACCCTGATTCCAGGGATTTCTGCCTTTTTAACTGGATCCGGATTGCCCTTGGGGACCGAAGATGGTCACAGGCTGCACAATTGAACATTATCCCTTTAGCAAGCGCATACAGTGACTAGGCAAACGTGAACCACATGTACTTTTGTCGACAGCTGTTACTTTAGCTGGCATCATCCAAACAGCGAGTGCAAAAACAAACACTGCTTACTCATCGGGCGTAATACACGCGCATAGACAAAGGCCGCATGCCGCGAAATAGCACAGCTAGGCTCCCTGTCTAATTCGCATCGTGCTGCATCTGTTAAAATTAAGGCAAGGTATTCAACTTTGCGAAAGCTCCGCTGATAAGGTCAAAGGAGTAACGAACATTTCAACACTCATTTCAGCTTCGACATAATGGCACTCACTCATGACAAATGTATGCATAATGTCACGTGTGTAGCTGCGAGCCCGAATGAAAGAGGGAGGTGTAAGGAGAGAGACGAGGAAGAGCCAGCGGCATATCCCTCAAAGTCAGGCCCAAATTGAATCTGCAGGTGCAAATGTGGCATACGCGCTGGCTCCAAGATGCGTAGCTATCTATATTTATATGAATAATATATGGCTGGTCAAGGGGCCACGAGCCTGTGGAGAATAAGCTCCTTCGCCAGACGGAATCAATCATTATATGCCACTGAAATGCATTTATCGTTGGCTCGGACCTCGCTATTATGATTTCATGGAGTTCGATATGGATTTCCCTTTCTGTTTTCACTCTCTCCCACTGTCGTGAAAACAGATGAATAGCGAGCACATGGAAATGGCACAATAGCTGTGTCCTATTCAAAGCCTGAGGGGAAATGTAACCGTTATGCATGTTATAAATGCAATCACCTATAAGAATGTCTACGTGTATTTTCATACTAAAGTCAAGTCAGATCCTTTATAAACACTAAAACTTTTCTGTACAATAGATTCACCTCTGGGGCCAGGACTCCCCTGTCAAAGAGATTCTTAATCTCAGTGGGATTTTCCTGATTGAATAAAGGTCTTTTTTCCTTTTTTTTTAAAGAGACTGATTAGCTGTATATAGGTGTATCAAAACCGAACAATGTAAGCGCATCCCATATCAGACATGCTGTCTTACTCTTCTTTTAAGTTGTTGTGTAAGTATAAAAATGCAAAGGCTGGAAATCTACAAGGCAGAATATAATAGTAAATGTCAAAGCATGCAAAGAGACTATAGAGCTTTGATCGGTATAGAAAACACAGAAATGTGATGAAGCGTTCTGATCTTCAGATCCTCCTTTCTCTTGAATTGCATGTGTTTAATTACATTTTGATACAAATACCTGCATAACATGATTACAAAGTAAAGCCCTGCGGTGGCTTTTTATTTTAAGAGTCTGTTTCTGGGGGACAGGGTGCGATCAGAGGATCCATGCCTCGCTGCTCAGCCTCATCCTGCAGTTAGCTCCTGAATAATTTTTACATGAATTTCACTCAGGAGATCCTGGGGCGCCGTTAATGCCATTAAGGCAAATGAGTATAAAACCTTAGATTAATTTGTCAGTGAAACATTGACTACCAACATGTGCACTCTCTTTGAACTAACAGATAGCCCGCACACACTGCCACTTCAGGGGCACCTGCCATCTGCCTATGGAGGAATGATTAAGGAACACACGGCCCGCCTTTCCTCAGGCTCCACAATGCCACTGCAGACACATTACACACGGAGATCAATAGGCAATCTCCAAAGCCACTCACGTTAAGTGTATAACTTGTTGTAGATATGTAATATTGATTTGTTTTGAACAAATGTGCCAAAATTAATTAAGATGCATCTATTTGTCCCCCCTTGTTTGCACCATGGCAGCTGAACTGCATTGTGCTGGAGATTCTAGCTCTATTATTATGTATAATGTAAACCCACTGAACTGTCTTAAGCTTATAGCTGGTGTCATGTTGGTGTTGTTTATCAGAAAACAAAAACTTGGCCATAGCCGCAGCAGGTATGGAAATGCTTGAAATGATGTAGGGACAATATATTGTCTCTGTAGTGTTATAGCCCTCCTGTGGCATTTGTTTGTGTTTTCCTGAATTCACAGATGCTTTGTTGAGTCACTGGTTTACTGGAGGCCATGTATTAATCTGTCGACAGGAACAAGCACACACAAGAAAAAGGGAGAATAAGTCTCAACGTTACAGCCATCACATCCACCAGACCCATCAGTGAAATCACATTTGTCATTACTGGTCATTATCCGTTTATCTGCCGCTGAAATATTCAGGAGGAATCCATTTGGCAGAGGACACGGTTTGGTCTGAGCTGGGGCAATGAAAGACCAGCACATCAGAATGAGGAGGGGTGCTGGAGAGGCAGCGCGCTGTAGTTCAGAGATTGGATACTAGCGTTTTCATCCTCTCCCACAGCAGAGCCAGTGTGTGGGCAGACGGCAGGTGAAGGATGCTGCTGTACATGATGCTTCTCTCTTAATCACGTTAAGAGTACATGGCTGTCTAGCCAATGAAAGGCGAGACGACATTAACAAGTGAGATGGTGGGCTTAAAACGTGCTCTGGCAGCACGGGTCAGTGGCCACTTTGTGTTTGCAACAGGAAGATTTGAGAGCAGAGAGAGGGGAGGGGTGGCCGGCATTCGGTGGATTTCTTGGAGACATGTCTGGTGTGCGCACACTAAGCAGGATCTGGGGACGCGGACCTGACAGTCCAGCTGTCCACACACACGCACACGCACGCACACGCACACACACACACACACACACATACACACACACACACACACACACACAATAAATCGATAAGCTGACCCAAAATAAGCCTTTATACGTATCTGCGCAAATTTATTACTGTCAAGTCAAAGGCTGCATAGTTGCGCAAAAGCGCGTGTGAACGTCAAATGATGATTTGAGGCCAGTCAAAGACGTATTGTTCTGCTTTAAATATACAGCAGTCTTAATTTAGGCAGTCTATAGACATATATTTTTCATTTGAAAAGTACTTTTCATTTAAAGACCAACCAAACCCGCAATTTCGTTTTGTTTGTTTTAATTAATAAGTGAATCAGTTCAAACGCAGCACAATAGCCTATACCGTGAAATGCGCTGTGAAATGCTCTTACCGGTTATGAGCTTTGTATCCAACGACGCAGCGTGTTTGGTATATTCCCAATGCACCGCTCCAAAGACGAGCGATGCACTCCGCACAACATACAACCAGTCACCAACGTGTGGTTGCCAGATTGCGCACAATTCACCAAAAAACAATTTCTTCCATAAGACGCTGAAATGCAGCTCGAAAATAACATCAATCAACCAAGTCCGAAAAAAGTGTGCGATCCGAGTGCAAGTAGCCTACACACGCATGTGTTCCCAGTGCCCTTCCCTTCCCGTCCTCACAGCTGCTGTTAAGAACGCATCTCTCCCTCGATCAAGTGTCAGGCGGACCACATAGATGCGCCGCCGTCTCCTCAGCAGTCATTAATATCCGAACAACCCCCGACTCTCCGGAGAACAGCCAATCGCGTGAGAGAAACGGACGAGGTGCGCGCAGCATCCGGGCTCTGTTTGGTCCATACCAGATGTCACTCATATCCCACCGCCTCTCGTCTGTCTTCTTCCAGGCAATGTGATGCACGCTGCTAAAATGTCCACGTTTATAAACATTTGACAGGTTTCCCTGTCTTTAAGGGCAAATGTAATGAAATGCTAGAGTTTATGAGAAAAGAGGACACTTTAAAGGCCTATTAATATATCTATTTTGTAAATTGAAAAGAAACAGTAAGAAAACGCACGGTTTAATAGTGATGGCTGACAACACAAATTATGTTTGCAGAAATAGTATGTTTCAAGCATTTATCAACTCAAAATGAAGATAATGGTGGATAGGGACTATGGGACTAATGGTATGCATCAAGTAGTTAAAATAAAAAAAAATCCTACTAGTAACAAACCTATTATAGCTAAAGTACGCCCCCGATGCCAGTGGAGGCACTGGAGTAAGAATGGACACACTGAACGCAAAGCATGAGCTACATTTGTGTCCGCCCTGTGACTTAGCGCCACAACAGCCACAAATCATCTGCATCCAAGATTTTCAAATTCTGTTGATTTTGCTTAAGATTTATCGAGCCCGTTCCTATCGCAACGCCTATTTTGCACCAAGCTAATGCTAATGAAAACTGGTTACCTATTACACTATTAACCAAATGTTGAAGGCATTTACAAAGCACCTTTAGTGGTCCCAATGCATCCTCCTGCCTAATTAGCATGTGTCCTTTTAATCCCATTATGTTACCCAGCCAAACCGCAAAGGCCACATAAAACCAACCAAAGTTCATAGTTAGCCGCCCTTTGCCTCAGGAGTGAAATCTGTCGCACCGTGGAGTGAAGTAGTTGGAAGAAGAGAGATGGTGCAGACATCGAAAAACAGAACAAAAAACAACAACAACCAAAAAAAATATATAGTATATATATACGGTTACAAACAGAGGGGGGGGGGGGGGGGGGGGACAAGCAAATTAACTATACTACTTTCTTTATCGATTAATTCTCTATATATTTAGCGACATCTGACTGAGAACCCAGCATTAAAAACAATATGCTCTATGCTGCCATCAACATGTGTTGTTGTGGCAACTTTTATATAATGATTAAATATTATATAAAATAGTTCATGAAACTGTACTGTCTTTCTTAAATGTGTTTTTTTTTTTTTTTTTTTTTTTCATTACTCAGCCAAAGTATGCCAAACTTGGTGCCACTGTCTTTATTTTTACTTTTATGGTATACAAAGCTATCTTTCTTAGATTGTTTTGCCAAAGCAGAGCGAGCTTGGCCCAGGTGTCACCTTGCATGTGCGGCTGTCTGCTTTAAGATAGACGTTTTCTGCAGGGCTAGGGAATGAGAGCGCAGGAGTAGTAGGCGGAGAAGAAAATGGATATCTGTACCTATTAGCTGCTGAGCTCCCTCTCGGCTCCCCGGAGGATTTTCTAACACAATGTTCTACAAACTGATGTTCCTGCAGGTCGGCCGGGGTTATCCACAGTCTGTGGGATAGAGCCATACCTCATCTGTCAGCGTGCAGCGTACTGGTCCTTAATGCTGCTGCAGTACCCGGTCGGTCCACTCTGCCTTTGTGTGTCACATTTGACGTGCACACATAAGAATAACATTAGTTCAAGCGTTCAAGGTGTCGAGTTTTGTCGACTAAACGATACAATAAACGGTGAACCACAAAACAAAAACAATTGCATCAGTGGACTTTTAGGAAAGCATGTTAATGAACATGCATGGGACTCATACATGTAAACAAGCCACGGCGGATTTTCTAATTCCCATCCGTTCCCCCCTACTCATACTCTCAAACACACCATCCCTTAACCTGGCTTATTTTTTTTTATTTTTTTTGTGGTAGGAGGAACCTGGAGGAAACCTACGAAGACACAGGGAGAACATGCAAACTCCACACAGAAAGGACCCGTCCAGCGGTTTTTGACTTTTGTTACTGTACTTCAGATAATATAGGGAGACAGTTGAGTCGATTTAAAAGACAAAGAGAAATTTGATTGGACAAAGCATACGATGATTTAGTTTTCTTGAATTAATAATAATAAAATGCAAAGACGATCTTTGTTTATCTACGGCACGCCAAAACAACAATTTGTCAGCATGGAATTGGCATATTTGGATCTCGAGGCCTGAATCCTCATGACTTCCTGATGGTCCTGACTAACACCAACTGAACTACATGCAGTAGTTGATAGCTCCCTTCCCTTTTGTTTGTCTTCTACTGTATGTATGAGTATTTCTGGCTATGTTTTGCATTGTTTTTTTAATGTTTTGACCTCTTCACATCCTTGCCTCAGCAACATTCACACTGATATAAAGAGGATTACAGGGTAATTGCCGTCACTTACATTACATGTTTGTGTAAGCTCTCAGTCGTAAAGGAGTTATTCCATCGTAGACAAAGCCCTCATCCGTACTGTTTGTGTTGGACATTTCTCCTCTCATCCAAAAAACTTTGTCTGCAGCAAATGATCTTAGTTTCGGCAGCAGACCAAAAATAAAACTACATACAGGGTTCGGGAAACAAAAGTGAAAAAAAAAAGAAAGTCTGTCGGTTACCATTTCATTAAATATTTGTAAGAATCAATTTGCCAGTATCATTGAATAATTTTGTAGTTATTTATTAATTATGTAGACTGTAAGTGCAGCTTGTGTACACCTGGGCCTGTTCGGTGTTAGTGCAGGCAGACGGAGACAGAAACATGGAAACTCACTTCCCTACTTAACCCTTGTGTCATCCTTCAATGTTCTTACACTCGTTACCCTAGTGTACAAAAATGTACACGCTTTTCAAACTGCTATAAAAAATACATACTTTCATCTTTTTTCAAAACTTTTTCACAAATCTGAAGAATCACTTCTCACCTTCTCAAAACGACCAAACATGTTGTTTATTTTGGGGTTTAACCCTTTGTTTGCCAGTTTCAAAACAAAAACTTTAAAGTTTGTGTTACAGAACAACATAAAAACCTCATTATCTTTATAATAATGAATAGTGGAGCGCTGGGGCTTTAGTGGATTTTAGGGCCTTGGATGTGTCAAAGATGAGCCAAAAATTGATTTGACTGCATTTATAGTTTTTCTGTAGTAGACGATTCTTTATGTCAAAATGTTCTTGTCTCCATTGACTTCCATTATAAATAAATTCATGACTTCCAATTTTCTTTGCTCTCCTATCACCATATAAAGGTCATATATTTTATAATGTCAGCATTTCATTTTGAAGAACAAAAGTCAGATTTGACATTTCAACTGTATTTTTTCAGTTTGGACTTTGTTCCTATTGTCGGCAGATGAATGAACTTGTGGTATTTTCCCATTAGAATATAATGGGCCATTGGCAGAACCTGGGATTTTTCTGCCATAAAACTTCAGATTTTAAATCTCACTACAGTACAGGAAAAAGTAACATGAATGTAATTTTAGCATTTCATTTTGAAGAAAAGGAGTTGAATTTGACATTTTCACTGCATTTCAGAATGTTTCACTTTTCTAACATTGTACACAGATGTATCTTCAGTCAGCTTACACTGAAGCTGTGACCGAGGGGGAAACAATAGGATTTGTTTGCCTTTGTGTTTCCTATAAAATATATGAATCATTTTAAAATTAACAAGTGATTTATCGACAATAATGTTAAGTGTGAAGATTTTTACAGTTTAGAAATCTTAGACACCAAAAAAGCTCAGTGGGGAGTGTCACAATCAGTGGTTAGTTTTGAAGCAGAAAAGTCTCTGTTTTGAAAACAAGGCCCATGTTTGTAAACCTGACAGAAACACCAGAATAAATCCAGACTGCAGGTCTTTGTCCAGGTTATTTTGTGTGTAGAGGTCCCGTTGAGCTGCTAATTAATATTTTTGCACACAAAAATTCAAAAATTAGTTTAGGCTCCACCCTCTGGTTATCACATAGACACAGAGTTTACAAACGGTCGAATATGGCAACAACATTGGCATTGCCAACTGTCAAAAAAAAAAGTTGAAATTTATGAAATACAGGAAAAATGTCAAATGTCACTAATTTTCTTCCAAATGAAACCCTGATATCACAGATTGAGTAATTGTATGCGGTATTTCAGAGAGATTTAATAATGGAAGTTTTCAGGGTAAAGTCCAATGGAAATGTCTTATTTCCATTATATTCAATAGAAAAAATACAGTGATTTTATTCATGTGCCAACAATGGGAATGAGGTCCAATCTGATAAAAATCAGTAAAAATGTTAAAATTCATTCTTTTTCTTCCAAATGAAATGCTGATATTGTAAAAAGTGAAGTTTTAAACAGCTCTAGAAGAGCAAAAAAAAACACATGTGTTTATAATGGAAGTCAATGGGGCTGTTTCAGTCACTGCCATTTTCAAATAAAGAATCATCCGCTAAAGAAAAACTATAAATGCATCAAATCCATTTCACTTCTCATCTGTGACACAAACAAAGCTCTGGAAACAGACAAAGCCTCAGCTCTCGACATTTTATTATTCAAAATATAATCCCACTTTTGTGTTTTTGTGTAACAACTTTTTTAAGTTTTGAAACTGGAATTTTTAGGGTTAAAATCCAGAAAATTATGACATGTTTGGCAGTTTTGGAAAAGTTTCCAGTAGTTCACATGATTTATGCAAAGAGAAGTGGAAAAAATATTGAAAAATGCAGATTTTATGGCTGTTCTTAGGCGTGTACATTTTTGTATACTAGGGTAACGAACATATGGAAAGTTGTAAATCTCTCATTACAGAAAAACTACTAATGCTTCAAATCAATTTTTGGCTCATCTTTGACACATCCAAGGCCCTAAAATCCACTAAAGCCCCAGCGCTCTCTATTCATTATTATAAAACTAATGAGGTTTTTATTTTGTTTTGTGACACAAACTTCAAAGTTTTTGTTTTCAAACAGGCAAACAAAGGGTTAAAAACCAAAATAAACAACATGTTTATGTTGAAGGTCTTATGTTTTGAGAAGGTGGGAAGTGATTATTCAGATTTGTGATGAAAGTTTAGGTTTATATCAGTTTGAAAACAAACACTGGATTCTGAAAATGTGTCTCGAAAGAAAAAAATGTACATAGGATAACATAAGGTTTAAGCGTCTGAGCGCCACCTCAACTGTGACTGCCTCTACATGATCCATCTGTGTTTATCACAGCACAAAGTGGCAGACAAATGACTTTGTAGTAATATTTGTGCCATAAGCTTAGCAGGGTGACATTTTGAGGAAATAGTATTTCTAGTATTTTCTTCAACATGAGGATTACTATTATTCTAAAAGAGCAATACTCTTGCTACCCGCCTCTATGGAGGGCCATATGCAGGCAAGGCATATTTATTTATACCGCACATTTCATTCACAAGGTAGTTAGTTACCTTACTTTACCAATGTGCCTAACATGTAACATTCTCATCAGCAATTCCAACTATTGAAAATAAAGAACCTAAACTAAGTAACTACGCATTAAATGATGCTGTTTAACTAAATTAGATTTTTTTTTTCGTGAAGTAGAATAGTGAAGATTCTTTCCATGCGCACCACCTCTATACATGATCATTTTTCAAAGCCACTGACCAGAAATACCTCCCTCCTATATTTCCAGGACAACAGCCTGTGCCGTCCATAAAGAATGACCGGGTCACCGAAGGCACGATAGCTCAAGCTGATTCTGCATTTCTGCCTCTGGACCTCTATACCTTAGACCTTTGCTGTGCACGTTGACCGAAGCGCCTTCACACCTCATAAAAACCAGTCAAGGGTGAAGTCAGCACATCATAAACCCTTTTGAACTGAGTTCCCTGTTCACTGCGGAGGAGGAGATGGGAGTCCCAACAACAAAACTCCAACCTTACCTCACAGTCAAACAGGCATGCTACATCTAAGAGGAAAATTAATTATTCAGGACAGTTCCATTGCAAGAAAACGAGCCCGCCATTCTGTGTTTATTGGCAGTTTTTCAGAGGTATAATCTGCAAACGTTAGGTGGTGACATTTAGGGATGGGACGATACACTTAAACTCACGATACGATGCACCTCGATATGTCAGAGTCACGATACGATACGTCACGATACGATATCAAAAAAGAAAAAAATATTACTGTATAATAACACCTTGTTTATTTTTGTTTCAGTTGAACACAGGGAAACACAACAAGAGCACTCCCTTAGTGCTGCTCTAACTCTAGGTTAATGTATCTCAGGACTGGTTCTTCTTCAAAAAAACTAACATATCATTCCTGTGACTTGACATGACGACGCACTGCACCATTCCCTGGATATATATATATTTTTTTCATTTAATAATAATAATAATGATACATCGAACTTGTATAGCGCTTTTTGGACACTCAAAGACGCTTTACATCAGGGGTGGCCAACTAGTCGGAGACCAAGAGCCGAAATGTTCAACCTTGATCCTGTGAAGAGCCACAAAGGCACCGATCATTCGCGAGATCAAGGGGCGGTACTTTATTGTGATTAAATATAATATGACCGTTATATTTAATCACAATAAAGTATAACTTTATGCCTGGCCTTTTTCTTTTGTTTTAATAATTGTATTAGATGTAATAGTTTTACTCCTCACCAAGATTGAAATAAATGTATATTAAATAAACTGACATTTTGTGCTCTGACTGGGATAGAATTATATTTTTTTATTTTTAATGCTGGGGTGTGTTAGTGTGAGGGGCCCTGCCCACTGAGCCCCCTCCTCTGGTTCGCCCCTGGCCTGTGCGCGCAGTGCCCGCAGCTTGGTCCTGACTGGACTGTGCAGAGAACGAACTTTAGGCTGCACTAAGTTCATAAGCTTTAATCAGGAGCCTCTGGAGGACATCTGCAGTTATGTTTTATGTTGCATTTGTTACAGTTGCAGCTCATGTGACAGAAAAGACAATGACTTTGCGTATTTCCGCGTTACGATGTCGCGCTTCGCATCATATGCTTCAATAGAGCTCCGCTTTTTTCTATTTCCTAATTTTGATCTTTTTCTGTGAATATGAGGCCAACTTTCATCAAATAAAGAGTAGGCTAATCAGAAACTTGAAATGCACAGAAGCTGATCCCAGTGCCACGATCTGCCTGACTGTTGTTTACCTACATCCCGCTTTGAGTGAGGCTGCTGCACGCGCACCTTTTACACGCCGCCTCGAAAAGGAGGGAGATACGGACATTCATGCGTGTAGAGATGGGAACACATGAACTATGGTCAAGATTCTTAAAGACTTACAGTTTATGGGGAATATGTAGGCTACCATGCGGCTCGAGAGCCGCGTGTTGGCCACCCCTGCTTTACATTAAAAAAATTTATTTTATTTTTTTTTTAATTTCGCGATCCATTTTTTTTTAACTCGATGCATTTCGTCACGTTTTGTATCGCGATATTTCGCCAAACGATATTTCGTCCCATCCCTAGTGACATTGTGTGATGTGTTCCAGGAAGAGAGGCAAGGCCATGGAGGACAGGAGTTTTTATTGAGAGATTTTCACAGTAATAAATGGGTATTTTACAAGTGACATAAAGCAAATGATGTGTTCAGCGCCAGGGCAGGGAAGACGTGTTGTAAGTTCTGTGCACCGCCAGCAGACACACAGCTCCTACCACATAACATTTATTCAATTGACTGTCACTGGGCTTTTCAGAAATCTGCTTTGTTCCCAAGAAAGTATAGCATTGTGTTCAGGTGTTAGTCCTGAGCCGCCGCAACTGAGCTGCGCTGCCATTGTGGGTCAACCCTAACCCGTATGTTTTTGGAAGTAGTGAAAACCGTAGTACCCGGAGGAAACCAGGCTGGCTGCCTTCAGTGCCCCTATGATTCTCTGAAAAGGTGCACGATGGTTGAATGATGGTTAGTGCAGATGTGTGCAGATGTGTGCAGTCGTGACAGCGCTTCTGTCAGTCTCCCCCAGGGGAAACTGAAGATACGTACGTGGCTTATCACCACCGAGTGTGGAGTGAATGTAAAATTGTCTCATGTAAAGCGCTTTGTGACCATGTCTGTGAAAGGCGCTGTATAAATTTCAACCTGTAAAGACTCAGAGACAGAACATGGATCATGATTGGGGCTCAGACTCCGGTGGGAGATTGCGTTAAAGATGTGGAATACACAGCGATGATGGCTGATAGCCAGACTCTCCCCCCGGAGCCCAGACACTGGTGGTGGTTGGAAGAGACCCGAGGTGGTCAGTTGACGAGCAGAGCCGAGGAGAGGCCAGGCGGAGGAGAGGCGGAGGAGGGTCGCAGCACGGCTGGGAAACAGCCGAGTGATTGACCGGGGAGCTTAAGAAGGGGATGCTGTGCGGTGATTGCCTGACTCGAAGGTGCGGCTTGAGACGGACAGTTATTGGATGATTGGATAATGAAACCTGCAGGAGGTCTTCCAGGTTGAATTTGCAGGGAAGCTTCATAAAGTTCTTCTTCTTCTGAGGAAGACATGTGCAGGTCTCAAATGTCTTTAGCTCATAAGCTAGCTGTTTGTTTACTTTTAAAAAGCTGCTTTATTTTTTTATTTTTATTTATTGGTTTATTTGGTCGGGACAGTGCATGTTAATGAACATACATGGGTCTCATGCATGTAAACACGCCACACCGGATTGTAGCCTTGGGCTAATTTCCATCCGTCGTCCCCCATGTGCACTCTCAAACACACTCATTCATCCTGGCCTATTGTACATGTTTTTAGTGGAAGGGGAAACCGGAGTACCCGGAGGAAACCTATACGCAGACATGGGGAGAACATGCAAACTCCACACAGAAAGGCCCCACCCAGGTGGGAATCGAACCCTGGACCTTCTAGCTGTGAAGCACGAGTGCTAACCGCTGTGCTACCGTGCCGCCTAGGGCGCCGTAAAGGGGTGGAAGGTTAGGACGATTCTAAGGGCCCAGGCTGATGAAGGGCCCAGAAGAGCAGACCCTCTTTTTCTTTTCTTATTTCTTTTCTCTTTTTTATACATACGTGTAATGTGCTAGGGCCCCTCATACACTTAATGTGTATTTTGTCCGTTTTGACCATAGATTTAATATTTAACAAACAAATAATGTATTTACTGTTTAAGTCACACCCCTCCCCCTCACAATGGTTCATTCCACCTGCGCTGTCCGAGCTACGCTCGCTAGCCGAGCGTCTCTTGCTTATTGCATTTGTTATGATGCAGTGCAGATAGTGACACACGCAGGCATGTCACATCAAAAGTCAGGGCATCAAAACGGAAAGAAAAGAAGGAAAGAGAAGACTGAGAACGCCGAAGTCGACAGTATGTCACACAGTTTTTCAAAAACAAAGGTAGCTTGCACTATTCCTGTATTCCAAAACTTTCACTTACTTATTTTTGTTGCTACATGACCTGCTTTTATCTAGCTAGCTTAGTCAAATAATTACTGAATTATGATTTACATCCAACAATAATAACATCTCTGCTGTCTCCGGGTTATCATGTCTCGTAGACACAGATTCAGCGGCCGCTGCACACCCACGCCTTCCCCCGTGGCCCCCGTCCCCGTCTCAGCCAAACAAGGTGAGCCTGAGCGCAAAACTTCACGAAGATTGAAAGCTCTAAGCACGTCTTATCTACTGTGTTCTCCACGTGATAATAACTTTACTAAACAAAAAGTAATCTACACGCTTCAAAAATTACAAAAAACAGTTTGCCGTGTGTTCTGTGAAGTGAGGGCCAGTTACGTGATGATCAAATCCATTCTGTTTGCCAGCCATTGATTTCAAAATACAACACTGATCTGACTTGTGAATTTGAAGATGAAGTCAGACACCTCAACTCTGTATATAGGGCCACATTCCCAGGGTGTCTGTCACCAATTGATCTGCTCAACAGCATTTACAAGATGCAGCTACAGAGTATTTTTGGGCAGGTCTGCATAGTTTTGCGAATATTTTGCACATTGCCTGTGACCGTTGCTGGTGGCGAGAGAGCATTCAGTAAGCTGAAACTGATTAAAAATTATCTTAGGTCTGCTATGTTGCAGGACAGACTTTGTCACCTTGCCATACTATCCATTGACAGCAAACTGGCAAGAAAGCTGAACTTTGATGATTTGATACATGATTTTGCCAGCAGAAAGGCACGCCGCTGGGCCATTATAAAGTGATGTTGAACATAACTTTGTTATACCTGGATAACAAACAGTTTATGTCTGGTTCAGTACTTGTTTAGTCCTGGACTGGTTTAGGCCTGGCATTACTCCTGGTGTGTCTTGATTTTGAGCCCTTGGCCTAGTTTTAGTCTTGGACTGATTTAATTATGGGTTAGTTGTAGCTGATGTTTCCTGATTGAGCAGTTGGACCCAGTTAAAGCTTGTTCACGTAAAGTATATGTCAATGTGTACATTATGTTCTGTTGTGTTTGCAATTGAGATAATAAATATTCTCCTTTTATGTAAACAAGTACATATTTCCATAGCTTTTTCTTGTTTTTGTAGGCTTTTACTCATCAGACATTTTAACTATGCAATGTGCTAAGTATCTTTTTTAAAGTATACAGGGCATGTTTATTGGGTTACATTTTATCTGTAAAAAATGTAGGGGGCCCAGAAATTTTTGTTTCCATAGGGCCCAGAATTTCTGGCGGCACCCCTGCGTGCCGCCCTTTACTCAGAACCATTATGGACTCTGCAGTAAAAATCCACTGAACCCCACAAAAACCGGAAAAAGACGAACAAAAGCATCCAGTAAAACAATGTGGAACGCCGAAACCACAAATGCAGTTCCCAGAAAAAGAGGGGGAAAAAGAGCAGCTGAACCTCTAAAGTTTAGTAAACTTTTTGAGAGACTTGATTCTCTGGATAAAGAGGCAATACACATTTTCATCAGTGGACCTATCCCAAACATCAATGGGAGAATAAACACATTCTAGAGAGAGACGCATGAGAAGAGCTCCTGGCTCGCCAGCAAAGGCTTTGCCTGCATCCCCAATAAAAGATTCAGTCGCAGCTGCATCATCTGCACCTACAGTAATGGACTCAGCCACAGTTAAGGATTCAGCCACAGCAGCACCACACACATCTTCGGAAAACATTTCAACCATAGCAGCAGCGCCACCTGCATCTCCGGGGAAAAGCTCAGCTTCAGTACCACTTGCATCTATAGTAAATGATTCAGCTGAAGGAGCACTTTCATCAACTCCACCACAGGCCTTGAGCCCGACTGCTACATCTACACCCTCCAGAGATTTTTCTGAATCATTCCCATCTCCAAAGGATTCCCCAACCATTTTGAACCCTTGATAAAACAAGGGATTAAAATGACTCCCCTCACTCCAGTCATGTCAAGACCAAGGCTTTCATCCCCAAAGAAGTATCATGCCCCTCTCCCACCTCCGCCTTTTTCACCAACCAAGGTCTCCCCCAGGTCGCCCCCACCACCGGTGCCCACAGCTGTTATCTCCAGCAGCTTCACTGCTGCTGTTTAAGACGTTAGGGGCCTCTCTTCCATACTTTATATAACTATTTACAAACCACCACAGAATTGTTTTATTGAAGATTTTATTGAATTACTTTCATTCATGTTGATTGTGATTGTTTAGTCATTTCAGGTGATTTTAATGTGCATGTGGATGTGACCAATGGCAGGCATGCAAAAAAACTTAGTGCTGTTCTTGAAATGTTTGGTTTAACTCAGCACGTGAGTGAAGCGACTCACAACAAAGGTCACACTCTAGATCTAGTCATTACAAAAGGTGTTAATATATCAAATGTGAATGTTGTTGATGTTGCTTTATCTGATCATTTTTGTGTCTTCTTTGACCTGTCTGTTACACCCAAACCAGAGGCTGGGCCTGGAGTTATTCAAAGAAGACACATAAATGATACGACAAGGACACAGTTTATGGAAATGATCAGATTTGAAAATCCTCCATGTTCTAATGTTGATAATCTGTTGGACTCTTACATATCAAGCGTCTTAAATGTTTTGGATACTATTGCTCCTGTCAAGGTTAAAATGGTAAACAATAGACAAAAGGCGCTTTGGAGAAGTGAAGATTCGGTCAGGGCGCAGAAAAGGGAGTGCCGAAAAGCCGAACGGAAATGGTGCTAGTCAAAGTTCCAGGTTCATTTTGAGATATACCAAGAAGTGCTTTGTGAGTTCAACCAGATTTTGTGTGGAGAAAGGGAGAAGTACTTCTCTAAAATCATCGCAAACTGCAGAAACAATTCTTGTGTTCTGTTTTCCACAGTAAACAGATTAACTAACCCTCCAATTTCACTGACCAAGCGCTCAAGCTTTTGAGCACTTGGTCCTGCCCCAGCTCAAGGACATCACCGCCCCCTTCCTGGACCCGCTGCATTTCGCCTACAGAGCCAACAGGTCTGTGGATGACGCAGTCAATCTGGCCACTTCATCCTGGAGCATCTGGACTCCCCAGGAACCTACGCCAGGATCCTGTTTATGGACTTCAGCTCTGCCTTCAACACCATCCTCCCTGGACTGCTATGAGACAAGCTCTACCAGCTCAGCGTGCCCGACTCCCGTGCGGCTGGGGAAGATCGTCTCGGACACTCGGACTACACACACTGGAATTCCTCAGGGCTGTGTACTTTCCCCCTTGCTCTTCTCCCTGTACACAAACTGCTGCACCTCCAGTCACCAGTCTGTAAAACTGATCAAGTTTGCGGATGACACCACCCTCATCGGGTGGAAAGAGGTGGACCGACTGGCGTCCTCGTGTAGCCACAACAACCTGGAGCTGAACACCCAGAAGACAGTGGAGATGATCGTGGAATTTAAGAAAGACACAGCCCCACCGTCCCCCCTCGCCCTGACAGACTCTCCCACCCCCATCTCCATCGCGGACTGCTTCCGTTTCCTGGGCACCACCATCACCCAGGACCTCAGATGGGAGCCGCCCATCTGCTCCCTCATCAAGAAGGCCCAGCAGAGGATGTTCTTCCTGCGGCAGCTGAAGAAACTTAAGCTGCCAACCAAGATGCTGGTACAGTTCTACACGGCCATCATCGAGTCCATCCTCACCTCCTCCATCACCGTGTGGTTCCCCGGCGCTACAGAACGGGACAAGCACCGACTGCAGCGCATTGTGCGTGCTGCAGAGAAGGTGATTGGCTGTGAGCTCCCATCTCTCCAGGACCTGTTCACCTCCAGGACCCGGAGGCGTGTGGGTCGGATCACAGCTGACCCTTCTCACCCTGGACACGGACTATTCACCCCTCTCCCCTCAGGCAGGAGGCTACGGTCTATCCAGACCCATACCTCCCGCCACTTGAACAGTTTTTTCCCCTCCGCCATCAGACTCAGGAACAATAACAAGTCTGTAGTTTATATGTACACATCTGTAAATACAATCCCGCTGTTGTTCAATGTTAAATTGTTGTTGTCTTACCACACGTCACTTTAATTGTATCTTATTTATTTATAGTTTAAAGTTCTTTAGCTTATTTTTATCTTAACTCTGTGTTATGTCGCACGTTTGCACCGAGAAAAATTCCTAGTTTGTGAACCTGTTCTCAAACCATGGCAATAAAACCTATTCTGGTTCTGATTCTGATTTTGGTCAAAGCCAAAGCTCAGTGTTTTGCTGGCACCATAATTTGCTGGCGCCAAAAAGCTCTACGTTCTTTGTTTGAAGAAGAAAACAAAAAGTTAGTGAGCGCATTAATTTGGGGATTTAAATATGCTACCTTTCCACTTGGTAAAGACCAAAGCTTGTTCTTAGCTCAGTGGTGCCACTGCTCCTCCATGTCAAGGAGGAGTTTAAATGTATTTGAACTCTAGTGTTTTGTTTTGTTTTTGCCCCGGTACCACTTTTTTGATATTATGTTACTACTTATATTTGAAATGTTGCTTTACATAAAATTTTCAAATAGCTTACTTTATTTTGGTTTCTTGTCCAAACACACAGTAATAAGGCAATAAAGGAAAGTTATCTAGACATTCTTTCTCTTTTAAACAAATTCTTTGAGATTAGTTATATTAGTTTTTTTTTGTTTTATATATATATATATATATATAAAAGGGTTTACCCACTGCACACTTACTGTACAGCCTTACAGTCTCACAGCATTCTGTTCTTTTTTCCTCAGGCACTGTACTATCGGGCTACATTTGCATTTTTCCATTGTCTTATATGTTTTAGGCTGCCAGAAGTAGACAGCCTATGGGGAGTGCTGCAGACGAGTAGTGCTCTCTGGAGGAAAACCAAAGACATACACTGTCTCTACTGCACAACATTGCTCAAATAATCCGTATCTTTCAATGCACCTCCCTCAGGCTTTAATGTGGTTCTCCAGACGACAGTGCTATAAAATTATGGCTGTGAGAAGCTGTTTAGAAAGCACTTATTTAATCTCGGAAAGGATTTTGAGACCGTTTGTCTGAACATAGCCTTGTTCTTTTGTAGAGGATGAGTTGGCAGCGAGAGGAGACAGTCTGAGTGGTAGAGTTTAGATCTTATGCCCAAGCCAGCCCTGAAATTCCGTCCGGAAAGGTGGGAGCGTGTAACAAAATCATAGACATAATATTTAAAGAATGCCAATGCTCACTCCTCCCCTTTTACATTAAGGACTTCACTCAAGAGACAATTCACGATGGAAGCTAATTCTCCTCCTACAGACCATGTTCCAAAAAAATGGACAAGAGCAGCAACAGGACCCCACAGTGCTCCAAGGCCTGTCAATCAAATGTATCATAAAACGATTAAGCGGTAAATATTATACTCTTCTCAGAGATGTCACAGGAATAAACTGTAGAAACAATAAAAGTCTTTGGCTTGAAAGTAGTTTTTGACAGCCCCCACTGGTTTCCATATATAATTGAATCTTCTGCTCGCCCCTTGACACTATAGGCCAATCTGGAGAAAACAGATAAAGCTGCATGGTAGTAAAGTGGTTAGCATTCTTACTTCAGAATAAGAGGCCATAATATCAATTGAGTGCTCTCGCCACTCGGTTAGCTAAGATGCTGTCTCTATTTACTCTAAAATGTGCATACCCTCTTTGTTATTGCTTTCTTTTTATGGTCCATTTGTTTAGTTTCCAACTTACTTCTGTGTCTGTAATTTAGAATTAGTTTTATGTATTGATTTGAACATGTGTTAGCATTATGATTGTCTCTTCTTTGTTTGTATGGCCTTCATTTTCTTACATGATATGTTATCATTTTGATTTTGTTTGCTTTTTTTTTTTGTCTTTAGTATGTGGGTGTTCTTTTGTTTGTTTTCACTGGTGTTTATGAGTCTGGGTGCTTGACCCTGGGTTGAATTTAAGGCTTTTCTGCTATATCTGCTGCTGCGAGCCTTAAAAATGCCTAATTTTCTCTGGGCTAAGAACTAAAACTTCTGTTTTGTCCTGGTTAAGCTGGAGAAAGTTTTTTGCCATCCAGGCTTTAATATCTAAAATGCAGTTAAAAAGTGCATCCATTGGCCTGGTGTCATCAGGAGACATGGAGATGTACAACTGTGTATCATCAGCGTAACTATGAAAGTTGATTCCATGTCTCCTGATGACATCACCAAGAAGGAGCATATACATGTTAAAAAGCACTGGGCCTAAAATCAAACCCTGGGGCACACCACATGTAATGTTATGGATCTTAGAGGAGCAAGTATCCACACTTACCATGAATGTCCTGTCTGTGAGGTAGGATGTAAACCATTTGTGGACAGCACCAGAGAGGCCGATGTGTTTTAAACGAGTTAAAAGAATAGTATGGTCGACTGTATCAAAAGTGGCGCTCAGTTCCAGTAGAACCAACACTGTGACCTTCTGTGAGTCATAATTTAATCTAAGATCATTTAAGATCTAACTATGGAGCTAACCTGTTCATAGTTAACAAAATAACTAAAATCGGCACTTGACTTCAATCAGCAAAGTTTGTCATCGGTCCTAAGGCCTAGAGAGAGAAACTTTTACCCAAACTACAGTCATTGTCTTTTAATCCTTCCTTACAGGTGAAGAACCTGGGTGTGATTTTTGACTCTGAGCTGACTTTAATTCCACACATTAAGAATATCACAAAAATAGTTTTTTACCATCTAAAGAACATAGCCAGAGTCCGCCCCATTCTCAACACGGAGACGCTCATGCATGCTTTTATCACCAGTCGTATCGACTACTGTAATGCCCTGCTTTCTGGTCTTCCCAAAAGCAGTATCTCAGGTTTACAACTTTTACAAAATTCAGCAGCTCATGTCCTGATGAAGACCACGAGACGGGACCACATTACACCGGTTTTAGAGTCGCTGCATTGGCTCCCCGTGTGTTTCGGGATCGATTTGAAAGGTTTTTAAATGTTTTTTAAATGTCTTAATGGTCTTGGTCCTTCTCATCTTTCAGAACTGCTTTTACCTTATGAACCTTCACGGCCCCTTTCGCTCCTCTGGCAGGGGTCTCCTAGTTATTCCTAAAGTCAACAGAAAGACTCACGGCGAGGCGTCTTTCCAATATTATGGCCCTCGCCTCTGGAACGACCTGAGGAGGAGCTCAGGACCACAGAGAACGTTCATGTTTATAAGAGCAGGCTCAAGACCCATCTTTTTAGCTTTTAACTGACATCTATTTATTTAGTCCTAATGATATATTTGGTGTGTGTGTGTGTGTGTGTGTGTGTGTGTATGTGTGTGTGTGTGTGTGTGTGTGTGCGTGCACACACACACAAAGTTTGATTTGATAGTTACAGGTCAAACTTGGAAAACTCGTTCAAAAGTTCATTTGTTTCTGTAGTTTAACTTAAAATGTGAAACTAATATATGATATAGACTCATTACATGCAAAGTGACATATGCCTTTATTTGTTATAATTTTGATGATTATGGCTTACAGTCCATTTTAATTTGGGGTTTTTACAAGCTGAGCCATAATAATCAAAATTATAACAAATAAAGGCTATACATACCTCACTTTGCATGTAATGAGTCTATCATATATTCATTTCACAGTTTAAGTTAAATAACAAAAATGAATGCACGTTTTAACGATATTCTAATTATTAGAGTTTCACCTGTATATAAGGAAAGTAAGCTCACGGCATCATCTTTGCCTCTTACTGCTTGTTTGGGCTTATCAAACCCAGCTGTCTATTTCCTCTTTGAAATCTTTGTTGAACAGTTTTGATGTAATCGCGTTGCAATAAGCTCAAATCCTGTGTGCGCCTGACAGAGATCACCTGCACTGGAGTGGGAGCAGTGACAGCATTTCTCTTGTTAATGAGTTTTGAGTGTCTGTCAGCGCCTAGACTCTGATTATTACTGCCTTCTAGCTTCTTTTAGGTCTACCCCTAATGTGTTTCAGGGCTTTTACTTTTATTGTTTTGGTTGCAATATTCTCTGTGCTTCCGGGCCGTGAGCCTGTCGTATCTGATGGGCGATTCCTCAAAGGCAAGCCGTGGGAACCCAGGGTGCTGAGGGCGCTGCAGCACCCCCTGGTGGATAGTTTGAAAACTGCAGGCAATATTATTAAATAGGATATATGGACAGAAAAAGTGGTTTTGGGGTAAACTTTATCCCTCAGCACCCCCTTATCTAAAATGTCTTCCCACGGCTCTGCTCAAAGCTGATGCGAGGGCAATCCGGCGTGTGTCTAGTCTATCTGGTACTCATCACCTTTTGGAGCCACAGCGTCCACCCTTTCCCCTTTTTTTCCCTTTATTTTCATTTGCTTGGATTATTATTGCATAACTTTGCACCATGGACAATCACCCTGATCATAACAGTCACAGGCATCCTGCCTTCTATTTGACTCTGTCTTTTGGATCAACCCTACTTTCTGTAAAGGTAATTTTTGTGTGGTGTTGCTAATGCAGTATTTTTGTCTGGTTATGAGCTAAGTCTTGACCTCATGCATATACTTGTAAACTGCAATTCCAATGGGCATGTTGATTTAGCAACGGTGGTAAAACTCCCAGAAACTGGGCCAAAAATAAACAAAAATAAAATGGAAATTTCTCCAAAGAAACAGTTCTAATACATATCTAAATCCTTATGTCTCTCAGGTTACGTGTTTACAGTTGCTTTGGACATGAGGCGTAAATAATCATCATAACATACATACTTTTGCCATTGCCATGAAATACAATTTCCTTTGAACGCTGTCTTTCAGCCTTATTTCACCCCATCCACAATGTAAAATGGTGCAGGAGTTTGGTGTCTTCATAGCCTAAGCCTTTCGCTGTAGGATGCATCTTAATCACTGGAGTATGAGATATGGCCTGCGGTGGTAATATCCCTCAGTGCTTTGGAGGCATTGTAGTTTGCTCAGAAAAAGCTTTTGTGAGCCCTTATTCAAAATCTATTTTGAGCTAATCACACCAGGCACAGTATCAGAGACATCGTTGACGCTCAGGAGTTCTTCTTTAAATGATGCAGAAGTCTCTCAACAGAAATAGAAAGTTACCAAACTGAATATCTTACTTAATAACTAATGTTAATACTTGACTGAAATTTGACTCAGTTCAAATGTATTTGCGTTAACGTGTTAATATGCAATATTTTGGACAGCACTACTAAAAAGCTATAGATGAAAGCTTTAAATAGAACGATTATTAGGTTTGATTAGGTATTAGGTTTGAGGTGTGCTTTGGAGTGCAGGCATGGGTCAGTAAAGAACAGGGGGAGGCTCAGTCAGCACACAACGGTTCTGGAGGAGTTGTTGCCGACACGTAATAACGTCCAGCAGCTGCACAGTGACGTGTTAAGCCCCAGGTGGACTAGTTTGTTTATGATGGATTATGTCATTGAATGAAGAACTAAAATCTGGGAACTGCATTCTAATGTGATGATAAAATGGAAAAAAGGCCCAGGGTCAACATCCTACTACTGAGTGAGTCATCAGTGGTGACCTAACTAAGAGAGTATCAATTTAAGTCGAGACTGAAAACATACTTTTTAGCCAAGCCTTCAAAAACTAGTAAGGCACAGGATATCTTGGTTTAACTATTGTTTCATATACCTTTGAATTGTAAATGTATGTGTTTTATCCTTTGCTATTGTATCTTGCGTTTCTGAAAAGCACTTTGGTCAACAGCAGTTGTTTTTAAATAAACTTGAAACTGGAATAGAATACTTCACAAAGAGCTAAGTATCAATGATTTAGATGACGCTATTCAAAATCAGACTGAAATCTCTCTGTAAGGGGTGTAAACAGCGCCAGATAGTGTTAGTGGTAAGATGGTGTAACTGCAGCACAATGGTCGTTAATAGGACTGTATCAAATAGGATATGAGTATCAATATTAAGACTACTTAAAATTGTGTCTTCTAGCGGGGCCCTTTTATTTATAATTCGGGGGGGCCCAAGCATTTGCCGGCCTTTCTGTTCAGATTTCATACTTTTAGACATTTCATTTCACAGCATTAGTAACATTCAGTCGATTCATTGTTTGTAAACATTAGCTTTTCAGTTGAACACAGTCTGTTCACATTTGTTCGTACAAAACAAGAGGGAGGAAGCAAGACAGGGGAAAGCAAGACAGCAGCGAGGTTCCACCGTCGTACCCCCTCATCTAGCCCTACTCGGCCGGCACGGTGCTTCGATAGCCCCGGTTACGCGGCGGCTCCAGCAGACCCCAAATCCAAACCGAGAGACCAAGGGACGCCATGGAGTGGTGCGCTTTAGGCTCCCAACCACCCACGACGCTGGACCCGTGGGACAGCACGCACAACCCTGGGCCCAGCCCAACCAGGCTGGAAGACGCCAGTGAGGAGACAGGAAGTGCGTGTGAACCAGGGTGGGCTTTTATACTTATTTTGAGTGGTGGCGCCATCTGCTGACTGGTTTGATATTTAAAATACACAAGTTTAATAAAATGGCATTTAATAAAACTGGTAATGTCACACAAAGATCTGCTTCCACTCCTGAGACTAAATGAACACATCGAAGAGAAAAACTTTCTCTGTGAATTTTACAATTCCTCATGTCAGCAGAGCCTCAGTCCGAGTCATTGTGTAAGCTGCTCAAGATGTGAGCATGCTACCCTGGTTAGCATTTAGCCTCAACACAATAAACAAATGTGCTCACATCTGTGAACCCTCTCAGAGTAATGTGCCCTTCAGAGTCTCACCTCCCCAGTAACTACTTCACAGCCTCACTTAATCCTGCCTTGTGGCGAGTGAACATTAATATTCTTCGTTTCTTCACTGCACGCTTAGCCCTGCCTATACAATACACCCAAGTTTACAACATAAGGGCAAAGTTTTTGAGTGTGAGGGAGAGACAGAGAGAAGAGGATTAAGAATGTAGCCTGAGGATGTTTCATATTCCCACAGCTCTACTCTTTTATCTCTCATTCTTAATCATTCACCTTTTCTCTCCATGGCACCACGCTTCCCCATTCAACCAGCTCCAACTTGTGTATTCCGCCTGCAATATTTTTCCATCAATACTTCTAATTTATAACTCTTTCTGTTTTGCGGAGAAACAAATAAGAATTGTTTCCAGAAGAAGGTATGCATAAAATATAAAGTTTTAATGGAAGCCAATTATCCAGAGTGATACAGTACGTGGTTTAAAAAATGTATAAATAGAACTGGATAAAGGCGTAAATAGGTTAATGATGAGTAGTCCATTGTGTGAAAGTAACCTTGTCGGTCTGACATGTGTTTCTATGAACGGTTGAAGGTTTGATCTCCATGACAACGCTGACAGTGTAAAGCTACCACTTGGCCGGTATGGATGGGTTATTGTAATTTGTGGTAGATATACAAAGATGCTTCTCCCTGAATGGGTGCAAATTATATAAACATTGAAATTAACACATGAGCTATCCACAAGTAAAATTAACATTGCAACTTTGTAAAATGCATTGATCACTGGAATAAGCAGGAAAGTTTGAATTTAGTAAAATCACACAAATTATTGGTGATGAAGCGCTACACACTATTAATCAGATGTTAATAAAATGTTAAGTTCCTCTGAGCAGCACAGGTTTTTTTTTAAGTGGAAATATCGTCAACATTTTAAAGACTTGCTTTACTGTGAATAAGGACCAAGGCATGGTGAGAGGAGCTGAAGGCACAAATAAGCAACAACTCTAAAAATCAGTCCGCCCGAAGATCTGTAAATGTACTTCTTCCATCACAGACAGCTGAGACATGCTGGTGGCGGAGGCATGTGGCTAATAATTCAGAAAAAGAATGAACTATGACAAACAAAAGAATATTATTAATCTCCAATGAGTAATATTCAATTATGAAGTTTTCTCTCATACAGTACAATTTGTGCCAATAACTATTTTCCATTGATGTATAATTCATAAGAAAAGGATGGTCTCTGTCTTCTTTTTACAGGCAAACCAAACGAGCTGTCCCTTCCTGTCAGGCTGAGATCTCCCCTGGGGAAGACTAGAACCTGAAAGTTGCACCGAATTCCTGCAGAGGACTGAGGTTAGAGAACTGGAGGTGTGGAGATGACAGTGTGGCTCATTGGGGAGTTTAGTGAGTGAGGACCAGCAGGGTGGGAGGGATGTGCACTCGACACCCACTCCATATATCGGTCACAGCATGACCGATGAGTGATGAGTGCAGAAGATAGACCTCTATGTGCAGGTGTAACTTGATTCCCACTCTACAGCTGAATGCATGATGCCCCTGTTGTTTGCATATATAAAATCTTACCCACTACCAGTTTGAAAGGCCCTTTGTTTTACATAGTCAGAGGAAGCAAAAATTGTTTGGTTCACTTTGTTACATCTGGGTGACTAAAACTAAAAATGGTCAATCAAAACGACTCGACTCACTTTAAAAAAAGGAGCTGACAATTTCACTGCCCATCCAGACAGCATCCTCAGAGCTGTTGTCCGTGGCAACCACGCCCACCAGATACAGTGCCTCTCGGAAGTACACCTTGAACTTTTGCACATTTTGTCATGTTTACAACCATAAACATAAAGATTTTATTTTGAGTTTTTTTACTGAAGGTTCACACACAAGTAACAGACAACTGTGAAGTGAAAGCAAAATGAAAAAGGTGGTTGTAAACTATACAAATTGCTATCAATGACAGATGGGAAAGAAGCTTATGGTAACAGCTCCGTTGGGGAAAACAAACATTTCTGGTGATGGGTGGTAGAGATCGACTGAGTCAAGATCCTGTGGGACTTCCAGATACAGACAGGCAGGGTGGTAATGGCAACCCAACCAGACACTGTGGTGGTGGACAAAGAGCAGAGCATACCAAGTGATTGCAACATCAGGAAAAAGGAACACGAGAAATACCAGGGGCTCAAAGAAGGACTGGAGAAGGCCTTGAGGGTAAAGGTATCAGTGGTGCCTGTCAATGACGCACGGGTTGATCCGAAATGAGTGGGTGCCTGCGGTCAACACATCCAGTATGTTACAGTGAGATTACTATACCAGATGTAATCATGGACATTATAGCAAATTACACTAGAAGAACCATTTCTTTCAAACAAGGATGAGAGCAAACAGAAATGTCCCTAGCTACATGAGCTTTTAAATATCCCAATCACTAGGCAGACACATATGATTATAATGCCATGAATAATTGATAATGCAGTGCTGTGTGGCTGGTACAGAATTAAACTTTAAGATGACACTATGGAAATGTATAATGGATGATAAACACAGTGCCCCCAAATGGTCTATCCTAATTACAACTGCAGTTAATTCAGGTGACAAAGAGAGAATCACACAGATTAGTTTAGCCCGGTTTTACCATACCCTCGTACTCATTTCCTTTCCTACGAGGGTCTGGATCCTCACAATTGAGCTCTTTTATCAGGTGGGAGGGGTGAACTCCTTTGAAACGATTGGATCGGATTTTCGCTAGAGTTTGATCGTGACGTATGTAATGCGCCCGAGTGAGTGAAGCAAGCTATCAAAAGTCTTGGGAGCATTCCTAGGCTTCAATTTCTATTTCTCGATATTTGGGAGCCGAGCCAGAACGGATTTAGGAGCTTCCATTACTTTCGTATCCGCCGCCATTGCCAAACTTCAACCAGCAAATGCAACGCAAATGCTTGACGTAACGCGGCCACTGAGATCAGGCCCAGACGTAACATGTAGGGAAATTATAATTGACCAGAGTTAATGGATGGCTAAGGCCAGGCTAAGAGTAGTTTGAAACGTTTCTCATGGCCTGTGTTGATCTCTTCCCATGCCAATCTTTTTGATGACTTCGTTTAGTGTAAGTCTTAAAAAGAGAGTAAGTCTTAAATATAATATAAACACTTAATATAAACCTCTGCTGCAAATGCATTATTCACTGATGGTTTGAATCTGGGTACACGGATTGGGGGTCGTCGAGGTACCCGCCTTCGACTGCCACCCAGTCCTCTCTGTAACCGACCCCTATGGTTCCCTCTGCGGGTGGAAGGTCCACAAGAGGACATGCAACATGCATTCTTCAAGGAGTTGGTGATGTGTCCACTAGGGTGGACAACGTGCAATTGAACAACTGATAAAATATGTTTTTAAGAAAAAAATGATTAAGAATAAATATTATGAACACTATAAAATCATCTTTAGCATTGTGTTTACATATATTTTGAACATATTCCAACATTTAACAAAAGAAAAACAAACTTTTTTGAAGCTGACAGTACAGTCTGAATCAGTTGTCGCCAAACTTTTTTCCTCCTGGCCCCTCCCCAGTGTATGCTGTAGTCAGGCTGCACCCCCCATACAAAGCTATGACCCTCAACAATATGTCAAATCGTGAAAATAATTTCCCACCTGACCCTCTGACCAGACAAAGCTCTGCCAATTTAGTGGACACATGATAAATCACAATTTCCTCAGATCACAAAATCAAAATCAATACTTGCTTGATGTCCCCATATTTTTTTTTTCCTGCAAGGGTCTCCTACAATAGAAGGGCTTGACAGAAATTCCTCCCCTGTGAGGCACACCTGGGTTTTTTTGTCGGCCATCTTGTTTTTTGGGGCGAAAAAGGCACTTGCAAAAGCAGACCAGAGAGTGGCAGTGTTTGGTACAACACACAAGAGTCCACTGTAGTGACTGATGCGCAACTGTGACATTAAGACTCATTCAAATAGGAGAAAACAACAATTGAATAGCTGTCCACTGTAGTGACCACTGTTCCTGAAAGGGTTAAGCCCAGAAAGGCGCATGTATCCTGGAGTGGTTTCGGATCAACAGTGGTCCGGACTTTTTATGCAGGTGTGAATACAACAAACGAATTCTGCTGCGGATCAAAGAACCGGACCGAGACCCACTTTTTCAGGTGGTCCAGACTCTGGTGCAGTTCGCTTCAGGTTTGAATATAAACCATTGTTAATCCGAAACAACTCCAGGATACATGCGCCTTTTTGGGCTCAACAAGCCACTGTAGCAAGGCCCCGTGGGAAAAAGTAGCCCTTTGCTGCTGCCAACGGTAATACTGGATGGATGCTACAAACAATAAGCCGTGGACAGACCTGGGGTAACAAGGAGACCCTGTGCCTCCTGGATATTTGGGCAGATACGCACTAACTCATCTGCTAGAAAAGACGCACAAAAATGTGTTCAACATGTTTAGCGAGATGGGGCGACGGTGGCGCAGATGGTAGAGCGGGTCGTCTCATGATCGGAAGGTCGGGGGTTCGAATCCCGCCTCCTGAAGGTGCACATTGTCGTTGTGTCCTTGGGCAAGACACTTCACCCTCCTTGCCTCCAGTGTCTGCGTACACTGGTGTATGAATGAGAGTGTGAATGGGCCCCCTATGAAAGACCAACAGGCCCGTTTGGAACCATGAGGCCGTCCTCCCGTGGACCCACCACCTGCAGGAGGAGCCATAGGGGACAGGTGCTATGTGACTTGGGCAGCTCCAACAGCTGCCCCCACGACCCGGCAACGGACAAGTGGGAGAAAATGGATGGATGGATGGATGTTTAGCGAGAAAATGAAGGAGAGGGGCTTCGAGCGGTCTCCTGAACAGCCGTGCCGTCAAAGTGGAAAAACGTTGCCAAACTTACGAGGCTCATTAAAGAAGAGTGGAGGAACAAGACCAACAGTTTGTCCCGTGGATATGATTGAAACAAACAGCTCAGCAGACGACCCTTCATCCGCACAAAACACCTCTTCCTCCAGCTACTCCGGTGGAGCTGAGGTTAATGGTAAGTGGATTAGTCTCTTACGTTTCTTTTATTATCATAGTAAGCGTCAAATATCCATTTTTATTTCATTTGCTGTGGTCATTGCTGTCCAATGGGAGCCCCGATCGTCTCACACTCACGCGTATGTGTTTACAAAATATAGTTCACTTGCAAAAAGTACAGTCTGAATGCGAACTGTACCAAACGGGAAAAAAAAGGACCAAAGGACTTTTCTGGTCTGAATACACCCTAAGATAAGACAAGATAAGATAAGATAAACCTTTATTGATCTCTACTGCCTGGCATACAGGCTCTTGAAGATAAGCAGCTGTTGATTGCACCTTCTCTTCAAAGCAAAGGGACATCTTGCATTATTGTACATGCATCTCGGGAAAAAGACGGATAAAAAGAGACCTCACAAGCCACTGAGCACTGGGAAAATGTTTATGATTACCCAAGACATACATACATCCCACAATATATATTTCAAAAAAAAAAAGATATTGAGTGTTTTATTTAACTTTTTATTACATCTCTCCTTCCCCGCTCTGACTCTACAGACTCGGCCAGTCCATGCACTGCTTAACACCTACCATTCCGGATCACTTGAATTGAGTCGGTACAAGCTCTAACATCACAACGGGCAGGCGCGTTTATTGTCCCAACTACCGGGGGTAATGTTGCGCCTCCATGTGTTACTTAGCCTTGACACCTCACACACAGTGGCTGGATGCCCTGTGGTGCTGTTCCCACACCACTGGGGTCTGGTTACCGAGTCCTGCCAATGACAGTCAGGAGCGGCAAGGTGACTCAGAGCCTAACCCACAGTGAATGGGACTGGCGAGGGCACAATCAGAGAACAAAGACCACTGAAATAATCCTGGTATAAGTCATAATAACAATAATAGCAATAATAACAATGCATTACTCTTCTATAGATGCTCAAAGTTTCTTTACTAGTTCGTGCATTCTTAATTCACACCATAATCGGTGATGGATTGAAAGAACTAGTGTCACTTGATACTTTCAAATTAAAACGGACAAATCTTGATGCAAAGTCTTTTACATGTAGATGTTTCTCTGAGTGTTTTTGTATGTGAAATTGCCCCTGCCTCTTGGCCAGGACAATCTTGATGAGTTTTATCCTGGTTAAATAAAGGTCAAAATGGTAAGCTGCGTGTTTAGTCACAGCTGCCCAGGGTAGACTGACCACCAACCACTCACTCACACACTACATTCAAGTACCAACCAGGCCCTATTCACCATATTCCGCCCCACCCGACTTTTGCCTCTTTTTGCCACGGATCAGCACTTCCTTGGTCATGACTCTTCCGGTAGAGCGTGAAGACCGTATATTAAGTGGAGAACGCTAAAATCGAATGTGCCTTGGCCCTAAGTGCACCGACATCGTCAACACTAACAATTAAACTGCTTGATGTTTGTCTTTTCTGTCATTAGTCAAACTATTGTCAGCATGGAGAGGATACAGTAGTAAAGAAGTAGATTGTCTGAAAGAAAGTTAGTGGTTAGTGATTCCTTTGGGGACCTCCACATTGATATTTTATGTTGGAATAAAATGAAATGACGTCTATATAAAAAAGGAAGAAAAAAAAAAGGCGCAAGGGTCTGTGAATGAGGCAAATTACTCCCCCAGGTATGTTTTAGATGAGGGAACTGTAAGATAGTTAACATCTCAAAAACCTACATTTTACATGATATGCCTCATTTTAAAAGACTGAAAAATCAAAGGGTTATTTTATGATTGAGGATCATGAAATTATCATCGAAAATATTTTAGCAGATATTTCAGTCTCAAAATATTTCACTTGCAAACATTTTTTATTTGAATTAATTTATTTGTTTATATGTCATTTTATCATGCAGAACCGCTTCTCTATACAATTAGCTTGAGGAAAAAGGTTGTGAAAGAAATAAAAAAAATGCTGTTAGTATGTGTTTATCAGTAACATAAAGTGGATCAGTCATCATAACTAATTTGATCTACTTAACCAGGTCAGCTTCATTATCGCATAATGAATTATACAATTATCGCACCTTTCTGTTATTTATAAAAACCTGATGTATTATAATGCTATTTATTCTTTGCTTAGTTTGCAATAATCGTAAGTCAAGATTTATCTCGAGTACAAAAGTGTGTCATACACAAATGACTGTAAACAGGCGCCTTACTTATGCACATAAGTGTTATGCATCCACCTGGATGGAAGAAGGAGCTGAGAGTTTATATATATTATAAAAGTCTTTGTTTAGACTTTGGCTTAAAGCCTGAGATGTAACGCTGCAAATTAGAGTGCAGATGGTGTTTTCCATTCCAGGATTTACTGAGTCTAGAAAGTAAATATATCCGAGTGTGTCCATTATGCATGTGTGGCTCTCTGTCTTCATGGATGAATAGATGTGAATGTGATGGGAGTGACTCACCGCTTAGTCAGAATGATATAGAAACTCATCTCAAAGTCTCCTATACAGAGCCGATGCAGTTTGTTTAAAAGCGCATGTACTGGGTTTTGATTATGGCGGCATTGCACTGCGCTCTTTAAAGACCAGCGCCAGAACAAGACCATCAAGATTCTCTTTCTCACAGGACACGGACAGTGTTTAACTCACAGTGGGATACATTTAGTTTGCAGTTTGTTCTGTGTGAGCTTAAAAAGTATGTAACCCAAATGCTGAATTACTTAATTGATGCAGCATATTGTAATCAGGATTTAATAAACTATTGACTAAATATTATAGACTTTTAAGTGAACTTTTCTACTGAAGTCACTTTCGTAGGGATACCAAGTAAAAAAAAAAAATGTGCGATTAGGCAATCGCCATTAAACAAGGATTACAAAATGTGGCGATAAGATAATGATGTTTTGTAACCCACAAACCCAGAGCGGCTGCTGTGTGTCTGAGCGCGAAATCACTTCCCAGTGGAGCAGGTAGACTTGAAGGAAACCGTGTGTCCAGCTGTCATAGAATAAACCGCGTGTCCAGAGTTACATCCACCAGGAAAAGAAATAAGTCTACGTGAGTCAATTTAAGGGTCAATTGATGAAAGATGAGGAGGACGTGCATCACAAAGTTTCATCACCTCGCTGAAATCTCTCATCTTCACGTGTCTAGCCTAACAACTAAGAAACCAACATAAAATGTTAGTCTGGAGCCCTGTGTAGTCAGCGTTGCTTGCAGCACACCACGCCTCAGTCAACCCCTGTATTTTCTAAACAACACCCTCAGGCTACTGGCCACAAGCACCGGCCTCGTCTCGATCTACGTTGTTGTTGCGCCAGGCGAAAGATCAGGCCTATAGTCCCTCCAGCGTGTCCTGGGTCTTTCCGGGGGCCTCCTCGCAATGGGACATACCTGCAAATCCTCCCCAGGGAGGTGACCAGGAGGCATCCAAAACAACTAATTTCATGGCCACAGTGATCCCCACATGAAACAGCACAACTTTATATCACCAAAAGTAGCTAAATGTTAATATCGGCAAAATCCCCTTTTCGAACAGAGGTATGATGTTGTGAAATATTAAATAGAACCTCTTTTCTGTAAATGGTGCTATAATATGGGGTGCAGGTATATGGGAGGGAAAAAAATAATTAGTGATATCAATTTGAAACTTTTGCTGTAAGTTACTGACATGAATATGCAGGGGAATTATATATATAATATATATGATATATTCCAAGTTTTCTTAAATTTCATGTTTTAATATAAAAAGGGTAGAGGGTAAGTGTGGTCTATTTTCTACTATTATAGTGAAACTAGAAAGAACACAAAACATAAACATCTTCCGTTCACAATTCTTCTTCTTACCCTTGCTGTATGTTCTTCATCTTAGGTTGGATTTGAGGCTGTTCCTTCTCTGACCGCTGGTGATAAGATTCCTGCACACCCCTGGGAAGAACACTGCGCGACCACATGGTACAAAATCAATTTCCCTAAGACAATGAGCTCTATTTGTGGAATTAAGCCATATAAGAAGGTCCATATTTAGCCAGTCCATTCCCAACCACAATCTGTGCTTCGAGAAAATAGACTGACTTATTTTGTGGAAAGATAAGCTCTGAACAATGTTTAGTGTTAATTAGGCGTCAAGCCAACTGGACTGATTCTTGTTAATTTCCCGTTTATGTAACTAATTTTGCAGATGATTAACTGCATGGTACTTATTAAACACCAATTAAAAAAGACCCACAGTGTATCTTGGGGTATACATGAATTCATTAATTCTTATTATTATTATTATGCATGGACCAACTCAGTAAGATGTGGAAGATATGATGTAAGGACTAATACAATAAACAGATTTAGAAACATCAAGTGTAAACGCGCTTTAAATATAGGAAAACATAAGCTGGCTGATATTTTAATATGTACTGTATTATGCAACAAATTTAAGTTAATTAAGTAGTAATTAACTTAAATTGGGCGGCACGGTAGCGCAGCGGTTAGCGCCTCCGCTTCACAGCTAGAAGGTCCGGGTTTCACTTCACATAACTTAGACAAAATAAACAAACACATTCATTAAGGGCTCTTCACTCATGTAAACACACACATTTGTTTGAGACCCAGCTAATACCGGTGGTGTTAAAACAGAACCAAAAATAAGATAACGGTCAGTCAACTGGAACTACAGCCTGTGAATCCATAACACCAGTTTACAACAAATTCGGTCTCTAAGTTTTGTGAGCTGATTTAGGACAATTTTGACGTGATGAATAAAAAAAAGAAAAGAAAAAGGCTTCCGTCCTGGTGCCTGTCTGTCCACAATTAGGAGGAGACTCGGGGGTTTGTTGTAACATCATTTGCATTTGTGCATAATTTGGCACATCACTTATACATAGACTTTACTAAAATGAAGCAGCAATATAGAAAATGTACCAGATTTTGTGAAAAATTACACACAAAACTAATACTAATACAAACTGCCCTGCTCAGCACATGCTCAGACGATTGAAGGACCATGTTGCTAATTGATAACATGAGCAACTTCATTTAGGGCAATGATCCTAAATAGGACGTTAGACTCCGATACTGGTCCATGTGTGTTCAGTCGGGCAGAGGGCCATTACAACGAGTTATTCCTCATTAACTGTATGTCTCATTGATTCGTCCAATGGTGCGGTAAATGGAACAGACTTCAGTCAATGATGCGCAGGTAAGCAATCTCTGACTGAAAACTGACATCACAAATAACAGTATTTCCAATTTTCAGTCACCTATTCCTCATCTGGTATAACCATTTGTATGGAAAAAACGGGTAATGAATGTCATACTTCTTTGGCTTTCAAAGGAGGAATGTGTAAATCTGGTCAATTCTCATTCAAATACATTTAAACAACGTTACACTGGCTTGCATAAGTATCCCCCCCTTTAACTTTTCAACATTTTGCCACACTATGGACCATAAACATAATATTTAATAGACATTTTATGTGAAAGACACACACTAAGTGACACACAATCGTGAAGTGAAATGAAATGAAATGAATACATGATTCTGAATGTTTTTTATAAATAAAAAACGGGAAAGAGGAATGTGCGTAAGTAACCGCCCCCCTTTCCTTTTAGTGCAAACAATTGCCTTCAGAAGTTGCCTGATGATTTCTGAAGGATCACATGTTGACCCAATGACTAAATAGAGTCCATGTGTAATCTAATCTCCGTTCAAATACAGCTGCTCTGTGATGGTCTCAGAGGTCTGTTAAGAGACTATTGGGGAACAGACAGCATCATGAAGTCCAAGAACACACCAGACAGGTCCGGGATAAAGATCTTGAGAAGTATAAAACTGGATTGGGTTACAAAAAGATTTCCAAAGCTTTGAACATCTCTCAAAGTACAGTTAAATACACCATCCAGAAATGGAAAGAGTGTGGCATCACTGCAAATCTACCAAGACCCAGCTGACCTCCTAAACTTACTGACCGAACAAGGACAGCACTGACCAGAGCTGTTACCAAGAAGCTTATGATGACCCTGAATGAACTGCAGAGAGCTACAGCTCAGGTGGAGGAAACTGTACACAGGACAACTAATACTCGTACATAGCACTGGGCGCAACTGTCTCCATTTATCAAGGCCTTTCCTTTTCTTACAACACTGGCGTCAAAAATGTTACGTTTTTTAAAAGTGAAAGTTTCTTATGAAAATGACAAACTCTACCATGCCCCTCTCACTCAAGGGTGTAAGATGGAGCTGAAGGATGTTAAACAGCCAATAATAATACAAATAAGCAAATGGTTTAAGGTAAACAAATTATCTCTAAATGTGAACAAATCTAAATTTATTTGCCACACTGTCTGCGTACACTGGTGTATGAATGAGAGAGTGAATGGGCCCCCTATGAGAGACCAACAGGCCCGTTTGGAACCATGAGGCCGTCCTTCTGTGGACCCACCACCTGCAGGAGGAGCCATAGGGGACTGGTGCTATGTGATTTGGGCAGCTCCAACTGCTGCCCCCACGACCCGGCAACGGACAAGTGGGAGAAAATGGATGGATGGATGGATGGAGGGTTGCGACCCTCGACGAGAATTTAAACTGGAAATCACATGTTGGAAATACACTAAAGACATTATGTAAAACATCTCTATCCTTCACAAAGTGAAATATTTGTTTAACTTATACAGCTTTGAGGCTATTATACTTTACATTAATATTGCCTTGTCTTTCTTATTGTTTGGAAGTTTGGGGAAATACGTATGCAACCACATTGAAGCCTTTGATAACGTTACAAAAGAAAGCAATAAGAGCCATTCATAAAGTCCATGGGAGAGAGCACACTAACCAATTATTCATAACATCCAAATTGCTAAAGGTACTCGACCATATGAAAGCCCAAACACTCACAATAATGTAGGCAAGACACCATTTGTTGCCTCAAACTGTACAAACACTATTCTCATTTAAATTAGACTCTTGTCTCCGACACAAACTTAATCTTAACTTTATTCTTCCTTTTGCCAGTACCACCCAGAAGCGGATGGCTATCTCAGTGGCTGGAGTCAAGCTATGGAACTCCATGAAATCGCTATATAAAACTGATGCATTATTATTTATTATTATTATGAAATACGCTTTAAAAAATTCCACAAATGTTTTTCAGTTTAAACGACTATTTAAGGAAAC